>JASMMZ010000002.1:30454422-30850304 GCA_038502455.1 Anisogramma anomala | reverse complement strand
ATCGTAAGCGTAGCCTAGCGGAGCTGTAACGCGGTCCGTATCGTTAACCCTCCCTGTATATTACATCGTACTAATATCTCCATAAATGAGGTGATCGAGACCAACTTTTTTCGTTACTTCGAGTTACGTATCGCTAGGGTAAGCCACGAGGCCTTTTGGATGCGTAAGGCGTTATAACGTGACAAGTGATTAGTTTCGATTGTTATCATTGAAATCTATGAAGGCTTTCTTAATTATACGACAAGAGATTCCATAAGTATATTAATGGGTATTAAATAATATACGAGTTTATAGAATAAATTATTATTTATCAACTTCGACTAATAACAAAGCTGAGTAGTAGACCAAATTTAGCTCAGAAAACAAAGGAAACCATTACTTCCTAATATTACGAATAACCTGTGGAATGAGTCTTCAGGAAATACCTCGGTGATGAGTTACTTATCAAAGTATATCGCAATAATATCTTATTGAATTAAACCAACAAAACTACAACAAAAAAACTTTCAAAATACGGTAAAAGTATACACCTAATAGAAATTAAACTATGAGATAAACGTCTAGTAAAACCATGAAATAAAGATTCAAAAATAAATTATGAAATAAGGAAGTATACGCCTCCAAAATCGATATATATGTCAGTAATACAATCTCCAAATACACAAGGAGCGATCAATTTTCACTCTTCCTTATAAATTGAAGCACCAAATTATTTGATTATAACATATATGATAAGTTCCTATCGTTAAAAATGGTAAAATCATATTGATAATATCTTTATGTAAATTAATTTATTAACTGAAAACCAAAGTCTAACTTATAAACAATAACATTGATAACGCTCGTACATTAATTCTAAGAAACTATAAGCCAATAAATATTAAAACACGATGAAGAACTAATTAATCACGCAAATAGATATCAGATTACAACCAAAACTCAAATTTAGCATATATAAACCACTTAAAAACATTTAAATCAATACTGATGAAATCTTTGGCATTAATTCAAACAAGGGATAAACTATAATATTAATGCAATCGGTGAAATTAAAGCGTAATAGGCTGTTGGAAACCACATGAAGACGCGCTAACGTATTGTATTTTCAAATAAAATTATAAAAAAATACGTTACCAAATGCGTTCATTTTCTCCATAAATATATACATTATAATCGCTATACTAATACCAATGATATCGAGCCCGGCGACCAGACACGGTCATAAGGGAAGAAATGCGTTTCAAAAAACGTATAAAACGGATATCCGAAGTCGTAAATAAACCGTCCGAAACCGTACATATAAACTGGATACTTGGAGTCATAAACTAGGTACAAACCAGCCGCCTGAGCTAAAAACCGACTGATATATAAATCGGTTAACAGGGACTATAATATACTGCCTACATGGAAACCCGGTTGGCATATCAACAAACCAAACAATTTAGGTTAAAAGATATATAGCTTATAATATAGACTAGCCATCCATAGTTTTATATGCAATTTTGTTGATGACCGCAAATACCACAAAAGTTTTACACTTACATATTATTCATAATTTACACTATAGATTGGGATTTTTCGTTTTCGAATACTGTAAAAATTTACAGTATTAATGGCATCAGTATATATGAAATAATGTATAAAATTGTTAACTTCTTCATTTATGGATTTTACTTAATGTGTTTTCTAAAGAAAAATGAATTATTTATATACATTATTAGGTTTTTTTTAATTTGTTTTCTTCATGCTTCATACAATAATCACAATTTCGACCTATAGTAGGAAAAACTTTGAATCTTTATAATATGATAAACATAATATAGCTCACAGTATTTTCATATAAACTAACATACTATACGGAAAAATTATCAATTATTGAAACTGCAATAGCACATAACATTCTTAATTTAATTGCAGTAAAAGGCAATTATTAAATTGATCTATACACAATATAATATTATAATCTACTATCTAATTATTGTATATTAATTCAAAACCACTACAATTATAAGGATTGTGGAAAGGGTAACTGTTCACTAAAATATCAAATAGGTATAAACTAGAACTATTCTATTAATAAATATATAAAGCCTAAGTAACAACTAATGAAATTAAGTGAATCAATTATTACTTTGTCCTCTTAACGAGAAATATTTCTGAGTATTGATTAAGAACTCAATATCGACATAGTACCTTCGTCAAAAAGCTTAATAAAGCTTAATAAATCAATAATAACATTGAATAAACTGCCCAGGTTTTTTTTTTAGTAACATCACTATTTCGTGGATAAAGGGTGAAAATGTTATCATAATAGGTATTCCATGTGAAGGAATTTTGAAATATTTAGGTAATCATTTTGGAAAAAAAGAATGTTTTTCTTCATATTCTCAATTCAAAAAATGAATCTATATTCTAATTTGTAGAACCAACGTATGAAAATACATAATAAAACCTTATATATCGTTTATAGAATTTAGGAAAAAGTCTTCGTACTTTTTCATTACACTTTTGAATTGAAGATAATCGTAATAATACCGCGATATAACTTCTAAATCATACCTATAATGTTTACATTCACTTCGTTCAGTCCTTAAACAATAAAATTGAATATTAAGGCTCATATTTACGAAAAACCTTAGATTTATATGTTACTATAATTGTTCATGAAAATTGCAACATTGCATTTAAGCAAAATCTTATTTTCGTAGCCTTTAATAAAGAAATACACATTCATTGGTATTCATGTAGTATTATACAGAAGAAAATAAGGCGACAACTCAAATCCGTTCAATATTAAAATGAGATAATTTGTAGAGTTTTTAATGAGAATCCGATAGATTAATAATAACAATGTATGATTTAGTTATGGTTCTATTACTCAATTACATCTTTGAGAAATATATGTTTTTCACCTATATCATATGGTATATATTTCCGACATTTTTTTCCTTCTGCATGAATGTTAGATTTCAGAATACTCATTTTATCAAAAATGTTTTCTATAATTATTAACATTCCATTTATTATATACTATTCCTTCAATTATAACATTCAATACCGAGTTTTCTTTGTAATTTTTCATTTTTTAATTTAAGCTATTTGTAGACATATTTATAAAGGCGAACTATTATTCATTATTATATATTCAATGGTTCTAAGGTTTTAGGTTTCTAATATTAAATTACAATTTGTTTGAATGAAGAAATGGTATGCTTGCGATTATATTGATCATTTGTAAAAGTCAACGTCATTATAATAATATTGTAATAAGGTTATAAATAAGAAAGCTAGTATAAGCTCAAGTTGATATAAATTATAAACTTCTATAAAAAACTCATAAATCATTCTACGATGAAGTAGGTTGGTCATTCACGTAATTGATTAAGCATAATAACACACTACTTCCATAATTATTGTTTGTAACTGGTTAAATAAATTTTCAAAGTTCCTATCCATGTAACGATTATTTAGACGATTTGTTGAATTTTATTTTTCGTTTCTTTCACTATTTTAAAGAATAACTATCGAAATAGCAATCAAATATAGTACAGTCAAGTCTACTTCACTTGCAGTAAAGTTGATTGTACTGACTGCAAAAATAGGCTGTAGTTTGTAGTACTGCACTGCAAGTATAGGGCAGTAGGTTCCTACTTTCAAGTGAGGTATAGGCCAAAACATTTGACCATACAAATTAGTGGGTAGACTGGCTAGAGGTTTGCCAAACTTAGAATCAACGCATTTTAATTAACAATATCAATAGAGCATTAGTTACTTCAACCACAGTGATTGTAATCGACTACTTTATAACAATAAAAGGCTTAACAATACTGATCAGTGCTTATTAGGTTAAGTATAGATTGGCTAAGTAGAAGAATAAGCTGCTTTCTGGTTACACTTTACGTTAAACGATGGCTAAGGTAAAGGAAAAGTTTTTGCGAAGTGCCTTTATAGTATTATGCTAGCTATCGCGATAGTACTTAGGGAAGGTCTCTGATTTATATTAGCTTTCGCGGTAATTTTAGAGATGAGCGACAGTATCGCTACTAACAACACCAAGGAAATTGTATTAATATTTCTTTAAAGCGTTAATATTAACAGCCTAAAAGTTTTAAAGATTACCAAGTCGGAAAGTTATTAAACGGCTAACTCAATACTATTGCGGTTACTATTACTGCGGCTCCTACTACTACAAATTATAAAAACGAACAAGTTTTACGACCTTTAACTTACACTAACTTTAACGGAAAATTTGCGACCTATTATTCTACACCTCTCTCTTCGCCCCTACACTCCTGAATTATCGTTACGATGGCTTTAAAACACGTCGGGATCGATACCGTTAATAAATCCAACCATAAAAAGTTAATCAATGACTTCAGATTTATATTTGTCAAGTATTACGACGAAAACCCAAGGTATTACGACGAAAACCTTTGGTTTATGGACCTTACTGAAAACATTTTCATTACATACCTTACCAATACAATTAAGTTTTACATTCTCGAGTTAAACCCTACGGAAACCGTTTAAGGCCCAAAAGCATTTAAATACTTTCAGGAATACTTTAGAAAATGAAACCACGATATATAGATGAAAGTAAACAAATACGTCAAATTTAGGCTAAAGACTAAGTTCGCCGACCGAGATATTAAATTACTAACTCGTAAAGGGAAAACGGGTAACCTAGCCAACGTATTTTATCAATACGCTACGGATAAAAATCCCTAATAAATCTTTGAAAATAAGGATAAAAGTATCGCTAACGATAGCATCTCTTAGCAACCCTATACGCGTTCATAAGGATCTGCCTAAGTTTAAATAAGTTTTTTAAAACTTTTTACGTAAGATTAATAGTTTAATGGTACTAATCGTCAACAATTAATTAAAACAAACGCTATAAGCCCTCAATCTCTTTAGTTAATTAAGTAAGAGCATCGATGTACCCCTTAACACTAAAAAGATTATTACTAAGTTCCTCGCGGTGGAAACCCCCAAGTACCTTTCCCCTAAGCCCCTTAGTATATTGAGTTTTAATATCCAAACCAAAATCGAACTGGTTTTACACGTAAGCCTAATGTAGGTACGATTACTAGCTTTTTCCCTTTGAATTTTGCTAGGGGTAATTATCTTGCCCATTAATACCAGTAACCTTATTACTTTTCCTAACATTAGTCGAGAAATATGAAAGGTCCTTACGACCAGTATATTATCCTTTCCCTTCGACGTCTTCTGATGATGGATATAGATTATGCGGCAATTACTAATTCGTTAAGATTTGTGGAGAAAATTAGAAATATAACAGTAAGCCGTATAACCTCCCCGATGTTAAATTACGCTCGTTTTTTTAACATCTATTGTTAAATGAAAGTTAAACTATTAGGTTTTTACTCATTATTTCCTAATATCTTTATTAATTAAATCAAAGATTACTACCTCCAGTACCTGACGATTTTTTTTTCTTTCGTGAAATCTACGATAGCGTAAAGAATTATTTCGAGTACAATGTTCATTTTTTCCTAGTATTATACCGACTGTAATATTATGAAGTGGTTTCATATATCAGATTATAAAAAAAGTTGAAAAGTAAGATAGATCTCTTCAATCAGATATTCAATAAGCTAATACTTTGCTAATAAGTAATGGGAAATGTGAAAACTGGTGAAGGTACTTTACGATAATAGGTTCGGTAAGCCGTTATAAGTTATAATGAGTTCTAATACGTCTTTCAATACCCAGATGCCACCTGCTAAAGTATTTTTAACTAATTTCGTTTTTCGTTGGCGACCGTGATTACTCGAGTCTTTATTTCGACTGGTATGTATCTTTAAGCTCCGGAATTTAGTAACGAAAAAGACAACTCTTCTCACTCGTATTAAATCAATTGAAGATACGGAAATCCCGGCTAATACGACTAATGGAAGGTCCAGACCTTTACCTATGGAAAAAGGTATTTCTTTTCCTAAGGTCTTTAAGTAGATCAAGCAAGTTCATTTTGAATGCGAAGAAATATAGGATTTGCAGTAAATAGTGCTATTCGTTAATACGTTGAATTCCTACTCAGCGTAAATTAAAAGAGGTAATATATTATATATAATTCCTTCTTAAGTTTAATGAGCATTATATTACATAAGTTATGTAATTTTAAGGTATCAAAGTTATAGTGGAAGAAAAAAAGTTAAAATCTGTCGGTTAGCACAAAGGTATGAGTACTGATACTATCCTAAAAGCAACGTAATAACTTACCGACTACGTCATTTTATACCGTTTTACAGGTAAAAATCCTTACCACCGATATAATGATAAAGACCTTAGCCTTATATACCTTTTTATTATTTAAAATCGTTACGTAAAGTAGGGTCTATAAGGGATTATGCTGGATACGAGGGCGGTATAGTATTTAATAGGAGGTTATTCATAATACATCGCATAACAAAGGGATATTAATACTGTTATAGAATTCAACTGAGTGGATACTGGTAAATCTAAGGTTAACTTTAGTTTCAGAATAAAGTTACATTTTCTAATATTAACGACGGTTAAAACTATTATAAACCCTATTATTTTTTATATTTTGAAATCCTTTACTCCCTTTTTCCTTTTTTTTGAAGATATAAAAAACCTCGGCGTTAACGTTAATGTTGAAATCAGCGAGTAATTATAAATTTAAGCCGGTAAAAGATTTTCACTTGACCTCAAATAAGGGTACTTTTGGTTTTATTTTTAAGGGTCAAATGTAGTAATATTAAACTTGACGAGTGCGAAACTTCGTTCATTATATCGTAAATTGAATCATTTGATGACTCATAGGCTTTATAACGTCTTGCAGACAACTAGTTAAAAAGATATGGATTTGGTAGCGTAAAAAACAATTAAACGGCTTGGTCATTCTTGCTAAATATATATCCAATCTTTTTAAGGTTTAAATTTACGTTTAAAATGAATTGAAAATTTTATTCGAAAGTTTTTATAAATGTATTTTACCTAGATGGTAAGCTAATATTATACGTTATAGGCTTCGCCACGGCTTTTTGTGACGCTAAGTTCGTGAAAACCTTTACGATGAGAGAAACGTAAAATATATTACGAGTTTTGTATATTAATACGTACTTTAGGTTATTAAATGTGCTAATTTACGACGCTGGTACTAATTTTATTAATATAAAGTTTTAAATTAACGATAAATCGATAGGGATCTGGTATAAATGGTTTTCTTTTAAGGTTTTCTAAGGTAATGGTAAAATAGAAAGGGTATATATCTTTTAGTGAAAGGCCTATGATATCTTTATATTAGAAATCGAACGCTTTATATGCTAAAAAGCACGGCTTTAAATAGCGATAAAAGTCTTTAACGATAATATTAGCCTTGATGAACTTAAATTAACTTTATTGGAATTCAGGACCCACTTGTAATTATCACACTAAATACCCGTGAGTAAATAAAATGTGTTAAGAGGTTTATGTTAGCAGTAAGGTAGCAGAGGTAACAAAGGTGCAATATCAAAAAGATGTTTGTTCGTGCTATAGAATGATCACTAGCCGTTAGGCCATTCAGGTGTGTAGACTGAATACTTAGATTGACAACTGAAGAGCTATGAAGGAAATACTATCTATGTGGTGCTGACCGTGTCCTTATATCCTATGGCCTTCATACCATCTTCAGTACTGAGGCTCACCGGTGCTCACTGAGGTTCACCGGTGCTCACTGGAGCTCAGTGAGCACTTGTGATCTAGATAACCCTAACCCTGGAGGGTTGCCTAGTCTGGTGCTAACAAAGAGATGTTCCCTGCCTGATGTGTTGGACTTCAGGCTCTCGGTAGCTCAGCTGCATACTGGCTTGTTTCGTGACCCGCCAACGTGTTTGAGTCATAACACTACTTACATATAATAATGAAAGCATTACCTTTTTTAAGTACCTAAAGACATATTGTAACCTATAGTAAAGCTTTGAAGAAATTAAGAAAAAATTGACACACCATTAAGTTAACGATGCTTTTAATACCAGGAACGGATTATTAATGATTAACGTGTTATCCCTTCCTTTTTAAAGTGAAGTTCTTACGTGGCACGAGTTAGTTAAATGAGATAGGCCATATAAAATGTTCATTACCACCAACTAAAACAGAATGGTTGAAATTATTAACAGTCTCATAACTTTCCGAGTAATATAAGTTAATCCGTACAAAAAAACCCTCGAGTTTAATAAAATTCCTAACGTCGATAACCTCCGACTCGAACAAATTAGCCAATATAACCTTTCTGAGCCGATAGTTAACAAGCCAATAGAATGTTGATAGTATAAATA
Source organism: Anisogramma anomala (assembly GCA_038502455.1). NCBI lineage: Eukaryota > Fungi > Ascomycota > Sordariomycetes > Diaporthales > Gnomoniaceae > Anisogramma > Anisogramma anomala. The sequence continues at coordinate 30,842,001 of JASMMZ010000002.1, read as the reverse complement.
CCCACTTAAAAGGAGGATATAAACTAAAGAGAAGGACAGCAATAGAGATTTTAAGCCTGGCGAGGTATATATAACGGCGTAGGTATTTTAAAAGGGGAAATCTAATCAAGAACTTGCCTATAAATTCCGTGTCAAAGGGTTTATGAATATAACAGGTAAGCTATTTAAGGAAAGTAATGAAGGAAAAATTAACAGCTATTTTTAACGAGGAATTATATAATTTATACCGTTGATATATTTTAAAAGCTAAAACCCTATTATTTATAAATCGAGAATATTTTACGAGGTTTCTGGTAAAATTATGGACCGGTTGAATGAAACGTTACGACTAATTGTTTCAAGATACAGTAATAAAGGTAAGGATTAAATATTTATTTAATTGTTTATTATTCAAACAATTAGCTCACTTTTAATGTTTATAATTACTACTATTTTAACTATTATTTTAAGAGGTTAATTTACAATTAATAGTCAGGATATTATGCAAACGTATACGTAGTTCACTACCTATTTTTAGCGGATTATATTATTAAAATTGCCCAAAATATTATGGAATAAGCTTGCAGCTGGCAAGCGAATACTTTGTATTCAGTTTTTATACAAACTGGTCGAGTTAGAGGTCTATCGAGTCTTCACGTATTAAATGTAATTTAAAAATAGGCTGTGTATAAAAGCTTTAATGGTTTTCACGTACCTATTAATTATGAAAGGTAGAAACTTTAATATCATAGATATGTAAATTAACAATACTTTTTTTCTCTGATATACTGGTCTTATAATGGTAAAACAAAGTGTTATCGAAATATTAGGCCTTTAAAAGTATAAGTTAATCAAAACGTTACCTAAGGGTATATAACATGATTTTAATCAATCATCAATCATAATTTGGAGTTTTAAGACTAAAATAGATACTTATAATTAGCCTACGTTAAAAAAGGTAAATTATAAGCTTGATGGTTATCGATAAAGCCAACGAGGCAAGATTACAAAGACGGTTGGAATAAAGGATACGTATAACATATATCTCCACGCTATACAAACCGAAGGTATCGTACGATTTTTCTATTACGGTATAAGTATAAGATCTATAAGACGAGGAATTTACAAAGTTAAATAATTGGATTTAGTGATCAATCAACTACGTAAAAAAAGGAATTAATATAATTTTTATGGACTCAACGAAAACGTAGTCAATAATTTTCACGGACGAGTTATTTGCCAATAATACCAACCTCTTAACGCCAATCGGCTTTGTAATAATATTGGTTAACGAGGAAAGGTCTAAACGGTAATTCAAAATTACCGAAAACCTAATATACTAAATATTCGTCAAGTATAAGCGTATAACCCGGAGTATATTAGCTTTATAAATTTATAATATAATAGCAGGCTTTGATATTGGTATAACAACTAATGGTATATTAAGAATCATTACTAAATAGTTTGATTTGTTTTCCATGCCGATAATAATAAATACTAACTCTCGAAAAGTTTACAAATGACTGTTAAATCTGGGTACGATTAATAAAAAACGCCTAATAATAAACGTAATAGCTTTGAAGGAGGTATACGAAGTCCGGGAAATCGATAAATTTAGGTTGATTAATGGTAAAAAATAACTCTGTTCATACCATAACTACGGCTACGCCTAATAGTGCCTTACAAAATTTTGTAGAAAATAATACGCTTATTATATGAATCGAAGGCTACGTAGACTTTACGGTACGTAACGCAAAGGAATAGGGTGGCTCCAGCAAACTGAAAGACTGTTAAGATAGTAACGATAACGGAAACTGTAGTAAAAGTGGCAATGGTAGTTATTTAAACTACTAGTAAAAGGTACGTAATTGGTGGCATACCTGATTTACTTAAGTTTATAACAAAAGACCTATGTACGGGAATTAAGAAATGAAGGTTTCGGAAGAGAGGAGCAAAATTGTTACAAGGGGCCGTAATTGAGGTTAATTTTAATACAAATTGATCGGAATTAATAGGGGTCTAGCTTGTTGTTGGCTTACGGATTGAGGAGGGCTTTTAGAGGTTGTGACCAATTCATAGCAAGCCACGTTGGCGTACAGATATAAAACAAAAAGCGGTTAGTGTTGGAATAGTAATTTATTATAGTACAGTTAAGTCAACTTTACTTGTAGTGAAGTTAATTGTACTCACTACAGAAATAGGCTGTAGTTTGTGGGACTACATTGCAAGTGTAGTATAGTAAGTGCCTACTTCAAAGTGAGGCATAAGTCAAAGCATTTGGCTATAAAAATTAGTGGGCAGACCGGCTAGCAGTCTACCAAACTTAGAACCGACGCATCTCAATCAACAATATCAATGCAGCATCAGTTACTTCGACCACAGTGATTCGAATCGACTACGTTGCAATAATAAAAAGCCTACTCACAATAATGTATGTTCCAGGATTGCAGATGTTTTTATAATCGAAGCTCACCGCGAATTCTTTGAAAGACCTACTATGGTGTTGAAACTGGTTCTGATTTATAATTCGGTTGCTACAATACGTATTTATGGTATTATTATCCATAATCCAGTCGTTTCAATTTGAATTCCCATCTGAGTGAGTTTTTTCAACTTCAGAAAAATTAACGTTTTAGTTTTTTATGAACTCATAAAACCTGGAAACCTTGAAGTTTTAATGATAGTGTTTTTACTAATCACTAAATTTAGCATATTTGGTGGAATAGTTGTAATTTCAGTGCAGTAGGTCAACTTTACTTATAGCAAAGTTCACTATACTACCTGCAAGTTGAGTGTATTGTTTGTGGACCTACTATAATGGCTTCAGGTCAAGTACAGTATGCTCACACATCATGCTAGGGCACAGGATAAGCAATTAGCTATACAAATTACTGTATAGACTAGTTAACAATTTTCCAAACCTAGAATAATACATTTAACACGTAACTATTATGATACTACTGTTACTTCGAGAACGTTGCAACGTCTAAAGCCCTACCAACATTAATCAGTGTTTATTAGGTTAAGTACAGATAAGCTAAGTAGAAGAATACGATACTTTCCAGTTACGCTTTACGTTAAACAGCGGTTATAGTAGAGGAAAGATTCTGGTGAAGGGCCCTTACAAATTGCGTCGATTTGTACGGCAGTAAGTAGAGAAGACTTTGAGGTTATGTTAGTTTTTACAGCAATTAGGAGGTAACGAAGGTATCGTTATTCACAAAATTAAGACATATTGATGGATTCTTTTTAAAGAAAATCGTTGAAATCGACTATTCCAAATTTACAAGTTTTTTAAGTTAATAAACGACTAATTTAGTACTAATGCAGGTGCTACTACTGTAAAAACGACTAAATCTTACGGCTTATTACTTTTATCTTACGACTTTTCACTAACAACAAACGATTTCTAACCTTACCCTTTATACAGCCTTTACTTGTAATATTAAGGTTTTTCTTCCTTCTTTATTTTTTCCTTCCCTAACGTAACTTTCATTATCAAAATTGCTGCTTTAAACGAAAAACACTAAAAAAAATCGAGTCATACCTAAAGAGCTATGTTGCGCGACTTCACGCTAAATTACTAAGTCTCTATGTCTCCAATCACCAATTATCTTGCCTATTAAGTTTTATAACAGGAATAATATTAAAATAATATCCGCTCAGATACTACTAAAGATAATTGAATCTTTCAGATCCATCTTTTACACATATTACAATAAATACCTATAAGGCTGAGATGTCGACAAAAACTTAACCGAAAGATATTTGGTTAACTTTATGAGTTGTTACCTCCTCGAGTAGAATGGTGACAAAAAGCTTGACGGCGGCGCCCGCGTCTTCGGTAAGTATCGTAAATTTTTCGACGATTAGATAATTCATATGTAAAAAGATATTTTGAAAACTATCGTGTTCAAGTCAAAGTTAGAAGTTAAACAACGAGAGTTAATATATTAAAATAAAATTTAACTAAGTTGTTACAAACTTTTTTTGATTTTTCCTAATTTCGGAAATACTTTTAAAACTCATACAAACAAGGAACGGGCGTGAAAGACTCTTAATATCTTTATAAACGTTTTAGGGGACTTTTTATCCAATTAAGTTAAATTTCTTTACGTGTTTACGATAAGAAATCTAATGAATTGGTCGATAGTTCAACAATTTGATGTGACAACACGGAGTAAGTTTTTAATGGCGGAAAAATGTGTGAATCAAGGGCCGCTAATGCGGTAAGAGGAAGTAGCATTGGCGTTAATCGGTTATTTAAATAAAATCGTCAAGTTTTCTAAAATCTTTCATATGGTTAAATCCGCATGACCCTTTAATACTTTCTCCAAAATCGTCAAGTCCTTTAACTCGATGCTTTTTACGGTAAATACTCCAATAAGCGCAAGACTACCACAAGTCTTATTAAAAAAAATTACCACTCAAGCCAGGCGAAAAGTTATTACCCTTAATACCGAAACTCGGGAATTTTTAAGTTTGGATTAATAGTAAATACCAATGAAGATTGTGATGATTATCGCGACCTTTCTCCCAGATCTGTTAAGATGGTTAATTATTATTACAAACTTTCCAAGGATCTAGCGAGAATTTGGAACGATATAGAAAAGTATAACAGAAAGTTCTACAACCCCCTCAACATGAAGATAATACCCTTTCTAAATATTTGTAAGTAGATAGTATTTTCCTTATTAAATTATTACTCATTATTCCCTGGAATACTTATAGGGCATATAAAAAATTGCTATATATCCTTTGTAACGCGGTTAAAAAACTTTCACGATATTTACGATAGTATAGAAAGTTATTTCAAATACGATATCCACTTAGCGTACTATTATACAAATTAGGATATCGCGAGGTGTACGATGATAATAGTAAAGAAGAAAAAGAAGAAAATACAGATAAATGATTTAAATTAAATAATTAATAAGATGATATTATGTTAGCAAGTGATAGGGAAGGCTGACTTTAGTGAACACACGCTTAGCAAACAGGTATAGGTAGCTGTTACGGGCATTAGCGAGTTTGAATACGATTTTCAACGCATATATACCACTTGTAATAGCTTTTTATCCAATTAAGGTTGTAGCTAATGACCGTAATAACACCCACGCCAAATTCGCTTAGTATATACCTATAAGTTGATAACTTCCGCGATGTAAATAAAGAAGACCGCATACTAATACACTATGTTAATCGGAAGTACGGGCGATCTTAACACTTAAAATATGGTTTAATATCTTCGAATTGGAAGTTATAACTATATTATCACCAACAAAAATGAGATTTATACGGACTTATAAACCGCAAATGTTATTGTTATAATAGTGATAAAAATTGTTAGATTTATAATAAGTCCGGTTATTGGTTAGCTCGCTAGCATCCAGCTAAACGTTATAAATAACAGGTGATGTATCACTCCCAGTACCTTATTTTCTTCAAATTAGATTACTTTTATTACATTGTACACTTCGAAGATAAAGAGGATTTTAACAACAATAATGAGTCTAGCGGGTTACATAGTATAATAATACTTCATTTAACGCGGCCAAATAACTAGTTTAATACGTTTTGCTATATCGTTTAAGTGGTGAAAACCCCTATATTTACCTTCATCAAACTCTGGACCCCTTATATACTTTGAACCTTTGCGATCATTACGCGGACTATACGTTTTAAAGTATTAAGTCAGATATAAAGGCAGTAATATAATTACCAGGGGGCTATTCGCAATACATAGCATTAAGTTAGAGAAGTATTACTATTACAAAGATTAATCTTTAAAATATTAATAAAGTTAGAGTTAACTTCAGCTCCAGTGAATAATTAACATTATTAGGGATAATAGTAATTTAAACCATTATTAGGTAGATTACGTTTTAGATACTTTCATTCATTTTGTTTTTTTCTCTTTACTTAGAGAATATAAAGATCCTTGAAGTTAACGTTGATGGTAATACGAATAAGCTGCTTAAAAACAGCTAAAGATTTCTCTTCGCTATCAAATGGAGGTATTTGTAGTTTCATTTTTAAAGTTAGGAAGTAGCAGTGTTAAATTGGACTGAGTTAAATATACGTTAATTATTCACGCGTTTCAATTATATAGCCGTTAATAGGCTTTACAAAGTTCTGAAGTCTGTAGCGTATAAAAATGTGGAATACATCGCTTTTAAAGCTATCGAAAAGCTCTGCTGTTAGTATTAACGGTATATCTAAGCTCCCAAAACATTTAAGTTCACTCTAAAAGACAAAAAAAATTTGAATTACGGGATCTTCATTAACGTATTTTGCTTAAACAATACGACTATTTTTTACGTTATTAACTCCGTAATCTCTTTTTACGTAGTTAAGTTTTTAAAGTCTCTCTTAGTAAAATACACGTAGGAAACATTTGGGATACTATAAATTAACACGTATTTCGGCTTATTAAAAGTCGTTGTACTCGATATCAGTACCAAATTTATTACGGCGGAGTTTTAGGCAAACGCCAAAATAATAAAAATTCAGTTTAAACAGGTACCTATTAAGGCCTACTAAAGCATTAATAAGGTTAAAAGGGTATATTAACTACTTTGCCAAACTTATAATATTCTTATATTGGAAATTGAAAGCTTTATGGATTAGAAGGCACGTCTTTAGATAGCGGTAAAGGGCCTAAATAAGACTGTATGCCCTAACGTCCTAGTAGTAACGTCACTAGTCTTCAAGCATATCTACATCTAACGAGTAAATTTCCTCCATTATTAAATGCACAAATGAAAGTTATATCCTATGGTAAAATATTGGAGGAACTACAGAAGGAATCGGCATAGAATTAAGTTAATAATACCATTAATATTCAAAAAGGCTTTAAAATAATCGATGTGCTTGCTTTTCCGCTACGAAGTATAGTTCTTGAGTCACAGGAGCCAGACAAAAAGGATAATTTATATAAGATTTCAAGTGTTACCAACTTTAAAATCATTATTAACACTGCTAACGGCCCCGTAACGTTTCGTATTACCCAGGTAAAACCTTATATTAAAGCAACGATCAATGATAATGAAGACCTTTAAGTCAAGCGAATAAATTAATACGACTCTTTTTCACCTATTATTGATGATTTAATGGAACGCTGCCGGTACGGACGACAACCAAAAACGAGGAACTTTAAAGATAAGAAATACATACCAGACTATATCTATAATACTATTTGGGGAAATAGGGAAGAAGAAGATGACAAAAACTTGGCGTTAAAGCTTTAGGTATAAGGTATTATCAAGACCCCCGGTAGACCTTATAAGAAAAACGATAGGGTAGTGATGAACGGCCTCCTAATTCGGGGAGTTATATAATTTATACATAAGGTAAACTTAAACCTGTAAGATCTAAAAATCACAATTTTTTAGTTCAAGCTTATATACAAGATTAAGAGTAAGAGTATGGGGCAGTTGAATGAAAAGTTACGTTTAATTATTTAAGGATATAAGAATAAAGGTAAGGAATAGATCTTGAGGTAATAGAAAACAATTTCGAAAATCAAATAATGCCAAATAATCTCTTTGTCCACAAGTTAACTAATTAAACCTAAAGAAAAGTTTATCATTGATATTTGTAATATAAAGTAAGCATATATGTAATCAATACCCGATTTATAGCGGATCTTATTATTAAAGCTATTATAGGAATTGCATATCATGAACCCTCCTGGTACGTTTATACCATATATTACGCTACTATACAAAATAGTAAAGGTGAACATCCATTGGTTTTTAACCTATTAGTCGTACTTTAAGTTACAGCTAAACATAAATTTTTGAATATATAACTCGTCCTTATCAGTGACGAAAAAGAAAGATTTTGGCTTAATAAGTATATAAACTGATGATACCTTTTCGTTAAAATGGAAAGCTTTATAATATATAAAGATCAAATAATGGGGACTTTGAAGTTTTAAAATTGCAAATAAATTATGTCTTTAGTTAAAAATAACCAATATGACTTTAACGTATCGTTAATTAGCATACCATACAAAGAGTTAATGCTGACCTTCGATTTTGCCAAAAGGGTCAAGGCGTTGACTTGACTATAATTGATAAGACTAATGTGGCTAAGGTTAAACGAAACTTAGGATAACGCGCCTGTGGCAGTTATATTGCCACTATATTCAAGCCAAAATCTTTTTACAACCTATCGATTATTCTATAAATGCGAAAGGAAACGGATAAAGACTTTAAGGGTTAAAAAAACCGCTTAAATAATAGAAACGGAATTTAAACCAAAAGATTATGTTGAAATATACAATAGGTACAGTCATACGGTACACACCTCAACAGCAGGACGAAGAGGGTTAGTAAGTACTTGGTACAGACTTGAAGTAACTGAACACCTCAACACCAAAGGATAAATAATTCACCAGAGTTGTAGATATCTCCACCAGTACTAGTGTTTTACTAGTGTGAGTACTAGTATTAACTAGTACAGAGGATCAGTAAGGAGATGCTGTCAGGGCTAGTATTTATTAGTATACACAAGTATTAACTAGTAAAGGAATCACGATCCTGATCCAGATCCTTATGAGGATATACTTAATCATATATCAAGTCCTCTATGGAGATTTTAAAATAAGAGAATCTACAAGTGTACAAAATATCTTTTTTAGTAGTACCTTAAACACATTATCGGTACGATTACGCCCTACCATTTATTAAATTAGTTACGTCCTTTGATACAGATCAAAATATCTACTTTTTCTGTACTATTAAATAGCTTTTTGTATATCTTATTAATATTCCCAGAACGCGGCTTGTTTTCGCCACTAGGGATATCTTACAGTAGTACTAGTTATGATAGTTCTTCTTTACAGAGTATTGTTATTTCTTTCGGTCTTTTTGCTGCGACTTAATCTCTATCCCTTCAATTCCTACGCTTTAGGACTATTCCCATTACTTTAGGGGTTTTAAACCCTAAAGCTTTATTAAGGAAAAGAATAAAAGAAACATGTAATACCTGTAAGTCTAGAATTCAGCAAGAAATTTAAGCTATCAATGCTAATGATCTTGTTGAAAAGGAAGCAAAAGCCAGGACTAAAACTATGAGTTCTCCAGAATTAACAAGGCTTAAGTTAGCTATCGACTTGTACGAAAAATTATTATCTGAGCTTGAAGAACACCTAAAAGGACTAAAAAAACCAGAACTATACAAATCGATAAGTACCATTATACCAGTAAAAGAGAAGAGAAAAAAAACACAGAAACCCACTTTTTTAACTCGAAAAAAAGAAAAACCTTACAAAGCCTAAGTTATAATTACTAGAAGACTCTAAAAATAAACCTTTACAAACATCAACGCTTGGCTAACAGTTATCAAAGACTATACTATTAGCAATAACTGTTTTAAAATCTTAAAGTGTATCTTTAAAATTGAAAAAAAAAATATTATATGGGGAAAATAATTACATTTACTTATTTACGCCTATCTATTACCATCTTTCGAAGACTTCCAAAACTATGCGTACCCGAATACAGGCCCACAAAATAATCACGTCTTCTATTACTTCAGTTCTTTCAGCAGTTATCGTATGTATTAAGGATCTGTATAAGGCTTTATTAAAGTTGATAAGCATATGAAAAAGTATTGAACTCATCTACTATTAAAACCTTCTTTAAAAAAAATTCGTTTTCTTCGCCCTTGACAATATTAAGCCTTAGCTCTCTTTATAATAGCGTTTAAAAACACTAGAATAATTTTGATTTATCAAAACCATTAGTTTAAAGACATTAAGTATTTCCTACAATTCTTAACCTATACTGAGCCCGAGTTTCTAGTCTAAACAGTCCGTATTCGAAGTGAATTAAAAAAATCAGTTCCTTTATTACTACGTAAACTGCAATCAGACCTCCAAAACGAAAACCGGCTCTAAAGATAGAAAAAAAAACGTTAAATTCCATCTTCTAAACCCCCCCCCCCCCAAAAAAAAATACCTGTTAACCGTAACCAGTGTATTAGTTAATTTAACAAAAACTGCGTTATAGGCTCTTACAAAGGCTAATCGGCACAAGCTTATTATCTATGAAATTCAAATTTACGGCCTTTGAAGGCTGGTAAATATATTAGCAAGCAAACAAAACAGATGTTATTTCTATTAACAATTGTAAAGTAAAAGACTTATGACACTTGTAATATTATAATTTTGGAACCTCGTAAGGCTGTTATAAGTGAAGAAGACATTGAATCTATTAAAGTTTGTATCTCTTATAACACTGGAACGGAAAATCCAAACTCTAAGCCAAAAATGAGTATTTGCTAAGTAATATAAAAAACAGCAAACAACTTGCCGACAAGGTTACCAGTAAATGTTATGATTAATGAAGAAATGGTCTAGTTTTTAATATTAGTTAATAAACTAAAGAAACAGCTAACTATAAAGGAAACTTTGGAGGGTCCAGATATAAAACACTCGAAAAAAGGCTCTTTATAATAAAATACGAAGTCTTTTGTCCCTTAAAGTCTGTAAGACGATTAAAAAGGATACCACATGCCACGCCCTACCTGCAAAAAAGTAACCAAGCTTAAGACTAATTTTGAAGTTTATATCAAGAGGTATAAGGCTAGGATCGTAATTCGAGAATTTAAATAAAGGTATAATGTTACCTATACTAAAATCTGTACTGTTAAAATAAAATCTTATATATAGAGTATCATTATTACACTTGTTACTTTTTACAGACAGTATATCGATCAAATTGATATCGACTCGCCTTTCTTAAACGGGAAACTTAAAAAACTGGTGTTAATAAAGATTCCGAACACCATGGGATACTTTTTCTTATAGTATCAAAATATAAATATTATGGTTTTTAATTATACAGTCGATCAAAGTTTTTAACCACTTACTCCACTTTACGGATATGAGCAGGTTTTAAGACAATGGTTAAAAAAGTTAATGGAAATATTTAATAACCTTAAGTCCAAAAAGTTATGTTTTAATAACGTGGTATATATAAATTATCGCCATTAACTTATTATATATACTTACGTTAATGACTTTATAATAATAGGTCATAAATCAAACTCTTTCAAAACCTTTAAGACGGATATTAGAAAATACTACAAATTCAAAGACTTAAAACAGGAAAAACACTTCCTAAAAGTGCGTATTTTAAGGAATGAAAACGTACGTATGATTATCTTAGCATAAGATACATTTATTCAAAAAGTATCAAGTTGAAGGATAGAGGAATTACGAAAAAGTTTGATGTACCTCCCTATTACAATCGGATCCCTCGTCTATTCAATACCAGATAAATATCAAGCTAATATTTTACAAAGTAAAAAGTATCAATCATCTATAGGAGTTTTTGGCTATATAATGTGACAAATTGGGCGAGATATCACCTTCCTTATTTAAGTACTTTCACTTTTTTTGCCATAATCCTTCATACGAAAACATTACACTTATTAGTTACGCATTTAAATACTTCAAATAATACAAAAACTATGAATTATAAATGAAAGGTAAAAAACTTTTAGCAAATCCGCATTAAAACATCATAGACTTTAACCAAGATTGCCATAAAGATACATGAAAACTTTAAATCAACGGCTGGTATGATTCCAACTAAAAGGGGCATAAGGCTACTGTAAAGTCTACTTATAAATACACAGTTCGAATTGTTAATAGTATGGTCAAATGGGTATTTTAAAAGGGATTCAAATCATGATTTTCTTCTATAGATAATAAAAGTATAACAGTAATAAGGGTTACTCAGAACATCCTTTGGATAAAAAACTTATTTATAAAGCTACGTATTCTCATTATCGGTACGATATGCTATGATAATAAAGGAACTATCAAGTTGTTTAGGAACCTAAAGTATTACCAACGCATTCGATATATACCCCTTGAAAAACACTTTATAAGTGATAAAATACAGCATAGCATAATATCAATTAAGTGGATTTTTACTGATAAATAACTGGTTAATAGGTTAACAGAGCTATTACTAAGGGGAAAATAAGAAGCAATAATACAACGGCTTGGTTTAGTTAACCTGGGTTTAGATTTAATTGATAGTTTAAAAATATTTATACTTCAAGTTACATCATGGTATTATATATATAAAATGTTAAAGTAGTTTTGTTACAAACTCAAGGTACTAATAAAAGAGAAACTGAAAAGGTTATCAATTCAAATCGGACTATACATGACTTCTTGCTTTTTGTATCTATGTGATTTTTCTTTATTCCGCACTAAACTTCCTTCACTTTAGGCTTTACCCTTTGTTTTTTACTTCTCTTTCTTTTCTTTTTAAGTGGACGGTACCTCTTCAGGGGGTGTGTTAAAATATATAATAGGTACAGTCACAGGGTACATAACTCAACAGCAGGACCACCAGAGCTAGTAAGTACTTGATACAGACTTTAAGTAACTAAATACCTTAACACCAAAGGATGAGGAATTCACCGGGGTTGTAAATATCTTTACCAGCACTAATTTTTTACTAGTGCGAGTACTATTATTAACCAGTACGGATGATCAGCACGGAAATTCTGTCTAGGTAAGTATTTACTAGCACGGAGGAACTAGTATTCACTAGTAAAGGAATCTCGATCCTAATTAAGATCCTTATGAGGATATACTTGATCATATATTAAGTTCCCTATGTAGATTCTAGAAAACTTGAATCTATAAATCTACACACTATCTGCTTGTGTAGTACCTTCAACGGATTAATATTGTCACAATTAACTCGTCGAAATCTAAGTTAATAATTTTCACTAACGATTAATTTAAAAATAACATAGACTTGTATTTACAAATCGGCTTTCTAATAAACTTCGTTATGAAAGAAAAATAGAAAAACCAGTTTAGCATCACCAGCAGCTTAATTTACTAGACCTCCATCAAATACAAGAGAATTACACGCAACGTGTTCGCTTTTGAGATTTATAGTATAATGGCTCGCTTTAATATAAGCATAGCACTATAAGAAACCTTTAACGTAGTTCCTAGGCAATTAAAGATTCCATCCATCCTGGTGGTAATTTGCACTGAATCAAAAATATTATTCGAATACTTTTCAAAGCTCGGAATCACTAGTGAAGAGCGCCTAATAATCGACGTAATCGTATTTCGTAAAACATATAATAGCAAAGATATTAAAGAGTTACAATAAATCGATGGCAAAAATAATTCTGCTCATGATATAAAGAAGATATTGCAAAATAAAGCTCTTAAGAGTTTTGTAAATAGTAATACGCCGACTATATGCATCGAGGGTTAGGTAAAGAGACTACGTGGTAAGACCAAGTTATATGTTAGATGATAGGGATGTATTGGTAAACTAAAAGATTGCTAAGGAAATAAAGCTAACAATAACAACTTTTTCATGTGGCATCGTTAAATTCGGGGTAGTAATGGGTAAGTTAACCAAAGAAAGTTAAGTAACATTAATGGGTAGCTTCGTTCAAGTCATTTAACATAACTAGTAGTAATAGGGGCAGTAATTGTTTAGTTAACCCACATAGGTTAACTAAAGTAGTAGATAGCTTCACCTACATGGGTTAAGACGGCCAATGGCAACGGTGGGCTAATATGCGTAAGTTTGTAGCAAAAGATGTGTGTACGGGAATTAGTAATGTGTAGATTCGAAGCTATAGGGTAATTAAAGGTAATTAGGGTTAAATTGTGTTAGAAAATCGACTGTAATTAACAGGGATCTAGCCAATTAACGAGGATATAATTTAGTAACAACCGGAAAAGTTGGGTGAACTATACTAGTGTATACGTAAAAAAAAAAAAAAGCCACCAGTATTGGAATAATAGAAATTGCAGTGCAGTAGGTTAATTTTACTTACAATAAAGTTGACTATACCGATTAGAAGTTGAGTACATCGTTTGTGGGCCTACTTCATTGGCTGAACGTCAAATACAGTATGCGCCCACTTCATGCTAAAGCACGGATCAAGAAATTTGCCATACAAATTACTTTGTAGATCAGCTAGCGGTCTGCCAAACCTAGAAAAATACATCCACCTCTTGACTATTGCAATATTCATATTACTTCGATAATGTTGCTACGTCTAAAGCCCTACCAACAATAGTTATAATATTCATTTTCCATTATTTATTCTAAGTTAACAAAAAAATATTACATTAACTCGAGTTCCATATTACCTTACCACAATCACTACCATAACCATTGGAAATGAACAAAATTGTTCGATTTATGGTCCAAAGATCTGAAATAAACAACTATAAATTAACTTGTTTCACTGAATAGATTTCAATTGATACGAGTTATATTACAACTCTTGGAGTCAATTCATAAACATAATGAAAAGCATTTTTTCCCCTTAAGTGGTATAAAAATAACACGTGTATTGTACATAGAAACCTTAATTACTTCATATTTATACAATATTATTTTAATAATGATTCACTTGATAATAGTAGTGATTTCTCGTAACTTAACTTAACCTTTTAAATACGTTAAGAAATATATATTAACTACTATATCTTTTAATCGAAGCAGAACAAATTAAGATATTATGCTAGTTATTATATTAGCAGAGGTAACAATTAGTTTTGAATTCTATGATATGAATATATTGTTTATTTTTATTTCTTGCGTAGTGTTTTCAAAAATTATGATAAAGTTATATGCAATGTATAGTAATTGTAAAGAAGTTGTAATATTTATTCTACGAATTTTCTTTTTTTAGATTGATTCAAATACAATGTTTAACATTTACAAAACTAATATTCTTCAATGATGTTTTTAAAATACTTGAATCATTAATTTATGATGTTAATTTTATTCAATGTAAAAATAGTTTAAAATCCTATTTAACGTATTTAACATAATTTTGTTGATGTGGTTGAATTTAGATGCTGCCGAAAAGAAGAATTTGTTCTTTTCCGTTTATTTAAATTTTGTTAGAGTATTAGTTGATGCAATCGATTCAAAAAACTCTTTTTATCCGGTGGATCTGACTTAAACCTTGTAGTATATTAGATTATATGTTTTTAACTTTCAATTTGGAGAACCTATTTCTTGGTAGGATTTTGTAGTTGCTATATAGTCGACTCGAATCTTTTGTCGAAGTAACTGGTATTGTATTGAAAGAAGTGATGTTATACTTTTAAGTTCGACAGATCGATAACCAGTCTACACACTAATTTGTGAAGAAAACTACTTTGTCCTTGTCTCACCTTAAATGAGGCACTTAACTTGCAGACAATACGATCAACTTCTAGTTAGTACAATTAAGTTACAATCAGTACAGTGAACTTCAATATACTGAAATTAACTGTTTTTCAAATACAAGCAACTTTTAGTTTTGTATATATGCGCTAGTATAATCGATCACCCATCAAAAGTAACCACTGAAATCTCCTTTAACTCTATTGGTATGACTTTACCAATCCTAACATATTTTATATAAAATTACTTTTCAATTCCCGCCTTTTACCCTATAGTATTAGTAATCACCTTCTTTCATTCTCGTACTCAAATCTTTCGTGAATTATGTAGATAGAAGGCTCGTAAACACGAGCGAGAAGTATGGATTGTACTGCGTTTTGACTGGCGAAGTATTAACGTATACTGATGTAGTTAGGCTCGATTTCATGGAATCTTTTCAATAATCGAGTATTTAACTCACTAGGAATAGTCTCGATGACATTTTTGGCTAGGTTCTTTTCCTTTATCTTTGTGTTTTATTGGGTTTCATTAAGAATTTTGATTTATTGGAACCTGTATCAACATTTTATTTATATGTAGATAAGTGAGCATCGATTGACGTGATTTTACACTATATTACAAGTACTTTTCTCATGATTTATGAAACTAGGATTGGGCTTTTTTTGAATACCGTATGAATCACGCGAGAAAAGAACACTGTGTCACATAAATATATTACCATTATTCATGTATAAAAGAAATACCACAAAATAAGTAAGACAATATTAGTATAGTTTCCTTGGAAAAAGTTTATTTCTGATGGTAATTTTGTAGTAGCGGATAAAGAATGTTATGAACAGTTTTTCTATCGATTTAATAATCGATAGATTGAATTGCATACATTTAATAAGGTAATACCGGAGGGAATATCCTTTTACTTCATATTCAATGCCATTGAAAACTCTAACTAGAACCTATATGTACGCTTCCTCCGCTACTGTTTAAGGAGTGGTACTTCATAAGGAATATTATTTCGGAAGGTTGCGAGCGGAGCCCTATAATTCCTTTGCGAGCCGTATGGCTTTTTATATTATTACTACGATCGGTGTCCTTAAAGGCCTTCTACAGATACCTATACAATATTTCAACTCGGTGGTTTAAAGTGTATAATTTTGAAGTAAAGGGGTTGGAAAGTCCTTACGTTCGTTGGAAAGATAGGCGTCATAAAGTAGTTTAAATTAATAAGGAGGGTGTACGAAGTGACTTTTTAGATTAGGTGACTTTTTAAGCATCTAATTGAAGAAGTTCATCTTCGTTTCCGATTCTTTCTTATATTACAGTATGTATTACCACTTCATAATATTCCAGTTTATATAATAACAGGCAAAATCGACATCGTGTTCGAAGTAACTTTTTAAACAGTCATAGATCTCTCAAAAAGACACGCAATTCATTAAATAACGTAGGTAGAAATACTTAACTTAGCCGGACAGGATATTAGGAAATAGCGAATGGAAATCTTATAGCTTATTCTTTATTTGATGACAAATGTTGAAAAAAAGACATAATCTAATATTTAGTGGGTTTTATAACTTATGGATATACTTTTTCTTAGTAGCTAAAATATCTGAAGAAGTATTAATAGTTTCCCAATTTTTATCGAACATAATGATATTTCAAAACTAAAAAAATTATATCGATTGTACGGTTACTTTGTATCTTTACATGGAAAATATTGGTAGGTTTGGTCATTACTTTTGGCAGAGTGGTCATAGAAAAAGCCAATGGTTATACTTATTATAAGTTTTCGCATGAAACCACTCCTTCCCTATTATTATTTGGTATGGTGCTACTAGCAAGGCTTTTGGAACTAATCATATTGAGGGATTGGTCGATGATTTTCATAAGCTCGATGATTATATAACTGATGTTGAAGAGCAATTTGCTAGAGTTTTAATTAATCGATTAATGAGCTAAAAGATTTATCATGTCGAGATAATTTAAGTCTGCCTAGTTACTGACAATAATGGAGCGTTGTTTCATTTAAGTAAGAGGGTTTAAATAATTCATCTGGGTTTCAAAAGGGCCTTTGACAGGTGTATAGAAGCGTTAAAAAGCGTTATTTCCAAGAGTATCTTTGCCTCCATGTGTCCATGAACGATCTTTATATGTAGCATATTCGTAAAATCCATCAACGAAATTACCTTCCTTTTCTTTCCTTATTCTAATGTTAATCTCTGAGTTATACAATTCAGTCTTCAACCTGATTTAAACCTATTTTTCACATTTTTCTATATGTTAAATGTCTAATGGTTCAATCAATCGTAAAGTTGTTGACAGTAACATATCCTTAGTTAATTTCTGCTAAATCACGGTCAAGCGTAAAACCATGGATCTCGTTTGTAAGATAATCTAGTGTAATGGTCTCATCTACATCTATAAACCAGAAGTAGTTGTCAAAGTAATTAATATATATGGTACCGAAAGTCTCAATTGCTTCATTTTCAAAGGGGTCGATAAAGGCGTCAATTTTGACGTTGTTGGTAGCTATTTTGTAGTTTGATTGCTTACTTAATTGACGAAATTATAGTACATGAAAAGATTAATATAGGAATCATGACTGTGGGTTATTTACTCCTTATCATTATTTTTCATTGAAGGGATCTTAATACCTAGTAGTTTCTGATTTAAAAGAACATCTCAACCGTTTATCAACTTTGATATCCGGAGAACCTTGGTAATCTCTTGTCAATTTGAAGATTTTTAATTCTTTTCGCGGTCGATATCAACATTGAGTTATCGAAATAAGTTAAAGTTTTGAAATAGAAGTTAGTTATAGAACATTCAAGTCAACTATACTGACCAAAAATTGACGTTATTACTCATAAGTTGAAAGTATTAACTACAATTTATGTACAGGGGATTCTCAATTCAGAACATAGTACTGGTAAAGCAGTAGCTATGACTGATTAGTGTGACGATTAGCTATAAATCTACCAAAATTAGAAGTAACATATCATCACTTTTGATGTAATATCAGTTCCTTCGACCACAATTAAAATTGACTACATTGTAACGATAAAGGCCTACTAATATTAATTAGTGTTTATTAGGTTTGACATAAATAAGTTACGAAGAATAAGAAGCTAATTTTTGGTTGTTATACTTTGTTTGAAGAACGTAAAGGAAAAGTTTTTAAGAAGTACCTTTATACATTGTGAAATTGTTGGCGATAGTAAGCCTAGAGAGTTTATTAACCGTCTAGTTGTTCATGGAAGTTAATAAGTGGCGATGGTTTATATATTAATGAAACTAATAATAAATCTGTATTCAATCAGTTTTGGAAGAAAAAGTGTTAAGATTGATCGTTACAAAGTTTTAAGTTCTTCAAGTCACCAAAGTTGATAAACAGCAAAGTTGTTACTATTATTACTATTGAAAATCGCAAATTGCGAACAGCTAAGTCCTACAAACCCATTAACTTTGAATAACAATTTCGACAACAAAAAACCTACTACCTACCCTATTATATTAATTTTTCATCTCACATTACTTCACTCTGATCTTTTACTCTTTAATTGAGAAGTTAATCTTTAAGATGTTTATCGAAAACACCAAGATCTGTGTTATCACCAACCCCTTTAAAAAGGAGTAATTAAAACCCTCCGAATTTTATTTGTTAATCATTTCGACGACGACCTTGGTTTATAGATGCCGACGAAACTAATAAAACTGAGTACTTAACTAAGCTAATCTGTCGCTTTATCTTCAGCTAAGATATAACTCAAACTGATTAATAACTTATTACCCTCAACTATTTTTACGAATGATTTAACGATTGGATCTTACATATATATAAAAAAGGCAGAGAAATAGGTGAAGATAAGGTCAAAGTTTCAGCTATTCAATAGTAAGACAACCCTCACAGTAAGGAAATTAAAGGAAGGTAATGTAATCAACGTAATATACGAATGCGTTATGAATGAATATCTTTAGTATCTATGTAAAGATAAGAGCAAATATATAGCTGGCTATAATATCTTTCATCTTTCACATACGTATTTTCAAGGTTTTGTCTAAGCTCAAATAAGTTTCTAAAACCCTTTTAAATAAAGACTCCAATACGTTAACGCCGCTAGCAACGATTAATAATTGATGAATCTCGATGTAGTAAGTCCTTAAGTTTATTAGTTGATTAAGTAGAACTTCAACTCAACATAATTTCATACTAAGAGAATTATTACAAGATCCACAGTAAATCTTAAATTTCTTAATAGTTACAGGTTTAACAGGTTTATTCATATTATTAAATCCAGATACAGGGAATAAATGACTTCATACGCAAACTTATTATGTATACCATTGTTGTTCTTTTACCTTTTAATTCTGTTAAAGTAAACTAATTTTCCTATCAATGATACATTTGATACCCTTAACACTCATAGTTGAAAGACCTGAAATTTTCGTACGACCAGTATATCATTTTTACTCTTCGAGATATTTTTATAGTCGATACAAATTGATATGAAATTTTAGCTTTCGTGAGAATTTACAGTGGAAAAAATAAGTAGAATGGTAAGTTATAAAACCTTCTACATGTTAAATTATCACTCCTTCTTAGTATTTTTCTTTAAAATATAAGTTATTATATTTTTACTCGTTGTGTTCCAATATTTTTACTGGTTAAGAACAATATTATGACTTTCGTTATTTAACTAATTGTTTGTTGTTTCAGGAGATTTACAATAGGTTTAAAGGTTATTTTTAAGATAATTTCTACGTAACTATCTATTATATTCACTGTAATATCATTATATTAATTCTGCATGTTAGAGTATAAAAAGGAATTGGAAAGTAAAATGGACATTTTGAATTCGATATTTAACAAACTGATATTTTTATTATTCGTAATAGCGAATATGGAAGCTGACGAACGTACATTGCGACAGTAAGTTCTTTAGGTTAGTATGGGTTACCAAGAGTTTGAATACGCCTTAAAGTGTCTTAATGTTATTTGCGAAGGATTTTCAAGCTAATTAAGTTTCTCGTTTACAACCGTAATGTTACAGATGTCAAGATTGACTAATACTACCCTTGAGTTTACAACCTAGCTACAACGATAAAAACCCCACCTACATCGATTACATCGATGTCAAATATGGTAATCACAAGCAGTTCTCTTGATAAATAATTTTGATTTTGGAAGCTAAATGGTAACATACGTAAATAAGGGGATACTCTTTTTTAAATTCGTTCAGTTAGCTCCAAAAATTCTATTAAAATAACAGTGAAGGGTATTCGATTTGTAATAAATAAAGTTATTAGTCAATACTAGTAATAGAACTTACGAATGATAAGCCTTTAGACATTGCAATCTTGTCGATTCAAATCGGTCGAAGTAACAGGAGTATTGTGTGATCAAGTGGGGGATATATTATTCTAGGTTTTGAAAATCGCTAGCCGGTCTATATACTAATTTTATGGTCTGTTACTTATTCCGTATCCTAGTCTAAAGTGGATACACACTTTACTTGACTTTATAATCAATATATTTTAAGTACTTTCAAGCTTTTACCACATTAATACTTTTAATTGTTGCCAGATTATCGCCCTAACCCTTTTAAAGTAAAATGAGGTAGATGTTAATATCATTAACACTATGCTAGCGGATTAATGATCCGTTAAAGTCAAGTTATTTGCCTTTCGTAAAAATTAAGGCCAGTTTGTAGTTCCAGAACTTTAAGTCTCAATTGCATGTTGTTCCGATATCATATAGGTATTATTTTAAACGAAAGAAATATCTTTAATTTATATACGTATTAAATCGAAATTTCGGTCTTGCATAATCAGTAAACGTGGGTTGTAAGTTAAGCATTTCGTGCATAAACTTTACTTGAATGACGATGAATAGGTCAGTAACAAATAAACATCTGCTTAATCTAATCGATACAGTAGTTTGATGTATATTATAATCGTTTCCGATAGGTACTTATTACAGAGTTCTTGTATTTTTCAAAAAACTATCCTTTATAAATCCAATACTAACTATGTGTACATTTATATAATATTACGGCCATTAAGGGTGAACTTACTATTAGGTTTTACTAGAAAATTTGCTGTTAATATTACCACTTGACGTTAATTGATCTTTTAAATCGTTAGATATTATGTAAGGATTCAGTTTTCGTGTCTATTACTATATTTTTAAACAATTAGCCGTAACTTTTTATATAGCTTCATTATGGTTTTATCTTCAATCTCGTAAAAATTCTGGATTAAAAAATCGTAATATTTGAGTTTTAAAGGTTGAAGTCGCTTTTAGGTATAGATTATACAACTCCTTTAATAAGAAATCTATTAATCTTAACTTTATCGCTTTTTCAAGAGACCTGTCCAAAGTTTCAATAATTTATTTTACGCGTATTTTTATAGCTATTTCTTTGTTATTCTTTTCTTTCGTACTAATTCAAGTAGAATTGTAACTACTACTAGATGTATATTTTTTTATCTTCAGTATTCTTCCTTTTTAGTAGTTAGTAACACTGCCATCGTTTTATTAACTCATTCATTAGAGAATTAGAAGTATTGTATTAACTGATTTATTTGGCTCGAGAATATTTATAATTATCGTTAACGTTACTATTAATCTTCCTAATATAAGTTTTAACTTGGGTTGTGCGCAACGTTTCAAACCTGTTAATAGTTCCAACAATTTTTTTAGGGTCAGCGATACTTAAATCTTAAATAGACCACCCTATTTTCCTAGCTCCAGCTATACAAAGACTTCATTTTATAATGGTAAAGTTAATAAGTTGATTATCAGGGGGTCATTTTAGGTGTTTAGGGCATTATTTACTCCACGTCTAGCTGATTCCTTCCGCAGTTTCCTTCAAGCCTTACCATACGTTATAACCTCTTTGTGAGTATTTCCTGATGGCTTAGATTTGCTTTTAGAAGAGGATTTACTTTAAATACTAGTAAAATTTAGGGCTTATAATTTTGTTGAAGCTATTTCCCACTATCTAAAAAAGTTTCACTTGGTTTATAAAGATTTCAATCTCTAGCATAAGGATATTATATGCCTTACGAAGTAGTACCTAAATCTTTTCAAGATTTCTAATACTCCAATAGGCTTCAAAATTTATTTTTCTTATATCAAATTCCTATTATCTAAACATTCGCTTAAGACTTCGCTGTCACAAAATTAGTATAAGAATTATAAACGATGATATTTGATGGGACTAGGTACTAGTTAATTCACAGTGTATTCGACGTTTTTCGGGTATTTTTTGCCGATGAAGAATTGAGGAATTTGGCGCCGTGAAAAGAAGTTGCCGAGTTTATAACTTAAATGATAGGCTTTTTGTGCAAATAACAAATATTAACGAGGATTTGATAATTAACTTTTTTGTCATTTGTTAACGTAAACATCAATTATCAGGGTGTTGAGGTATACATTTAGAAATGGTAACAAAGCTTTGTAATAGCTTTTAAAGTAAATTAAATCACATTTAGATACCTTGCGTCTTTGGGAACTTTGTATAGCCTTTTATCGACTGTAAAATCATATTATTGGTATAATTAACATATCTCTAACTTTGTTAGGATTGACACCGTTACCTCTAGCCCTTAAAAATAAAATCAAAGATACCCTTATCTGGAGGTGAAAAAGAACATCCGACTATCTTTAACTTATTCGTTAAAGTTGAAGTCAACGTGAACGCCGAGTTTTTTTTTTTTTTTTTTTTTTTTTTTTTTTTTTTTTTTCAAGAAAAGGAGGAATAAGGCAAAAGATTTGAAAATATGGAAAGTAAACGGTCTAACAACTTTTTATTCTAGTTGTAAACCATAGTAACGATAGTTGTTCGCCTGAGCCAAAGCCAACTTTGACTTTGCGAGCATCTTAATAATTAATTTTAGTAGCAGTATTTATTTTTGATTGTAGTGTACCATACCACTAATTGCTTTCTGTTAAGTACCCTGCTGCTGTTATATCTAATATGATATCTTGAAACTTATGATTCGGGAAAAAATTGAAGTAGTTAAATGTATTTAAAGAGTCGGGTATTTAATTTTCATTATAAATATAGGGGGTTTCGCCAGTTGAAAGGTATAGAAAATCGCGGTCGGCTAGTTATTGGGGTGTTTTAGGAACAGGAATTTTATATTACATGGCTTGATTTAGTGTATCATCATTGTTAATAATCTCTTCATTTTTGCAATCTATAATGAAGTCTACATAGTTCGGCCCGAAAGTAGTAGGATACTGGGTGTGATTTATTACTTGTTATCTATAGCATTTAGGCGGAGGATGACGAGTTAACTAATAGCCGGACTTGTTACAAATCCAACACTTTTGACTAATATTACGACGATTTCTATTACGGTTAACAAGCCCACTTGAATCTTGCCCAAGTTACTATCGTTAATATAGCTTCCAATTTAGAGGCTTTGGACTCTATTTTGATCAATAAAGCCTTTTATACTCACGTTCGATGTAATACGTAATTGAAAAATCTTCGTCGTCCTATTTTGTGTCACGAAACTTATTAGCTAAAAGGTATATTCCAACTAAGTTTTGTATATAACTTATTAACATTTTAAACAAGGATTATAACCAATTGAAAATGCCTTTACGAGGAATATATAAACGCTGTAAATCGTATCGAAACTCTTTAAAGTCTATAATAACTACCTATATCCGCTCGCGAAGTATGATTCTACCAACATATACTTTCCCCATTACTTATGAGTATAAATTCAATTTATTTAATATCTTGTTAAATATATATATTCATATCTTATCCTCTTTCTTCCTAATCCATTTTCTTCTTATACCTCATCGTAACACAACTCGTATGATATTACGCAAGATAGATGCCGTCCTCGAAGTTACTATTTATATCATCATAAACTTCATAGGGGCTACTTACCTTGGTTAGAAAAGTTAGCTAGTAGTTCCTAGCATAACCAGTAAAATTTTCTGGGAATAATAAGTGAAAACCGAAGAGAAGAATCTTTATCCACTCGCAAATATTAATAAACGATATCATTTTCGTATCAAACAAATTATAAGGTTTATCATTATACTCCTCACAATAATTCCAAATATTAGTAAAATCCATAAAAAGTTTATAATTGATATTAACCATTTAAATGAATCTGGAGAAAAAGTCAATAATTATTCTAATAGTCAAAAATGTTTTTTATCAACTTAGGCTTTAAACCTTTAAAGCTTCCAAAATATAGGTAAATTTCAATCGCCTGACAAAAAGAATGAAGTCTTATAATAAGACTTGTAGTGGGTCCACGTATGTAAATATAGCTTTCATAGTAAACTTCGTCTTGAGGAACTTAGCGATCCTAAAAAAAAAAACATTAAAAGGCTTAGGGAACTTGACGATCTAGCTCAATTGAACATTAAATAACGCGAACATAAATTACTACTACTGCATTTGCGAATGTTACTACGCGTATTTTACCTTCACTAAGCGCGTATTACATTCTATTATAGGTAGGTAGTAGACTTTCAAGCAAATAAATAGTTTCCTTATTATCGGCGTATAAAAAATTTATTTCGGTGGAGTAAAAGGTTTAACTCAATTGAATATTAAAGAGTAATTTGTTAAAACATGAATATTGGTGATAAGAGTAAACACTATTTTATGTACCTCCAGTATTTTAAGGTTTATTATCCTAAGAATAGTATTTAAGTTCAATTAATTCGAAAAAACTATTTGTTAATCCTAATTAAGTCTTTATTAGGACTTAAATCCTACGTCGATTAACCCTTTTCTTTAGTATAGCCTTTACACCCCTTTAAAGCATTTTTCATATGTTAATTATCTAATAGTTCAGAATCTAAAAAATGGTTTTGAAAGTCTCGAACGCTGCAACAAAAATCTTCGATGATGTACAACTAGATGATGTGCCAGCGAACGTGATAAATTAGGTGTTTATTTTTTGAAAAATATTGCTTCGGCATCTCTTTCTCACAATTTACAATAAAATTTGATAAAAAGGGGATTCCAGGTTTTTTATTTCCTTTATTCGCTCCTGGTTGAAAAATATTTTCACGTTTCAGCCAACAATTTGTTATCAATTCAAATAGTATGAAGATTTAGTGGTTTTGAAAAGAGAACTTGGCGATTTGGAAGCTTAGGAACTTGGCTATTTGGGTAAGGGAACTTGAAATGAGCTTAAAGTCGCATAACTTGGATTTTTTAAAACGAATTGTCGATTCCTTGTATTTTCACTGAAAGTAAAGACTTTTACGTATTTGCTAACGTTTCCGATGAAAGATCTCTTAATGTAAAAGGGGGGGAGGAGGTGGAGATTGTTATAAAAGTTAATATTAAAGGTCGTAAAACTTAGTTGTTTTTACGATTGAAAATTTGAAATAATAATACCCGCACTATTATTAATTTAGTCATTCGCTCAATTTGGTAACAATACAATATTTAAGACTTTTAGGGTATGAACTTCAACGTATTTTCCTTAAAGACTAATTCAATCACTATTTATTCATATTTTTGATTGATTGGAGATACCGTCGCCACCTTTAGATTACCGTAAAAGCCCGTTTGAGTACGAAGGTTTTTATTACTTATTACCATAAAAAAACGACCCAATAGTAGAGACCTTTCGCAAAAATCTTTCTTCTACTTTAGTCCTTCACAAAATGTAACCGTAAAGTAACTTCTTTCTTTACCTAGTCTATATGTATTCAACCTGTTAAATACTGATTAGTATTGATAGGCTTTACCAATTATAGGCCCTTAGACGTTGTAATGTTATCGATTCAAATTGGTCGAAATAATAATAGTATTACATGGTTAAATAGTAGATATATTTTTCTAGATTTGAAAGACTCCTAGCTAGTCTGTATACTAATTTCTATGGCTAATTGCTAGGCTTGTGCCCTAGCTTGAATTGTACACATACTGTATTTGACTTTACAGTCAATACAGCCAACCCATAAAACAATACATACAATTTGTAGTCACTATAGTCAACCTATTTGACAGTACGTTTAACTAGCTGCACTGCATTGAATACTATTCTAATAAATACGTTATATTATTATCGCATGACAATAGAAACAGGTAATATATTATATTGAATATCGTTGTACTTCTGGCTGAACATATAATAAATCTGTTGAATATATTGAACATATGAATATAAAATAGGGAATATGAATTTAAGCCAATTAGCTAACATTTATCCATTAGCAATAGCCCTAAGACGATGTAATATGTATCTAACCATGCCTTTTTATTACGATCAATAAATAAAAACCTATATCGTTGTTATGATGATAACGAACAAAGATTTACATACTTATTCATGATTCGTAACCGTCAAAAACCATGTTTTTTAAGTTATTATACTAGATAACGGAGTAATGAGATACCAAATGGAAGGCTATTTGTAATATATTGCATTACGAAATAGTACGAATTATGTTACGAAACTTAACCATACTGATACCGGTAAGTTCAAAGTTGGATTCGGCGTTGGAAAAAAACTTTTTTTACTTTGATTGACGACTGGAACTACAATCTTTAAACCTATTGTTTTCTACATCTTGGAATTTATTACCCCCTTCCTTCTTTGTCTTAAAGATATGAAGAACCTTAGCATTAATATCAATAATTAAACGAACTAGTTAAAGGTAATGGTTCAAAGTTTCAGCTTAACTTAAAACATGGATATTAATGGTTTGAGTTTTATGGACCGAAGGTAACAGTATTGAAGCTAATACAGTCGCAATCATTCTTCCCAACACATTCACAGGCAGCCCCTACAGTTGTTAGTACTGTTACCAGATTTGTATAAGATTACTTAATATCATCGAAGAACTCTTCAATGGCTTGCGCCATAGCCAATTCCAGAGGGTTTAAATCGACGTTGCACGTCCTCATCACGCCTATAAAGGAGGTACAACCTTTGTAGAAAAACTAAGAGCTACGCTAGAATAGTTAGGAAACTGGACCACTCGAAACGGAGAAGGACATAGTTGCTTACCGATTTTACCGCTTTGGCGTTGAAACCCTCTATAGTGCTCTTGACACATAAGGACAAGATTTGAAAGTTGAGAAGACTATGGATCAGGTTTACGAATGAATTATTAATAGTTTCGTTACATATTTGAAAGAACTTAGTCTTATCAAGTACCGCGAGTTAGCTTTGCGTATCGTGGTATACGTTATTAAGTATATGGTGGATGAAGGCCTATGGATATAGGTAAGTGGGCTTAGGTCCAAGTTTACACTTCCTTCTCTTTTTATATAGATCGACCAAGTTTTAGGAACCCTTCGAGGTGTTTTCCGTATGATTTTTCCTGTTATTTTTATCTACTTAATAGTATCGATCTTATTGACCTCTCTAGTAAATAAAGGTTCAATATCTTTTACCTTATCAATTCGAAATATTATGTTGGCTGTTATAGCGGACGGTAATATGACGTTTTCCATTTTAATATTGTAAAAAACACTTTTTGTATACGAAGGGATTATTGGGCTTTACCTGTAATTACCTGAATTATCACTGCATAGAACGTATTTTGTTTTGAAAAAAACGGTAAAAGAGGCGTGTTCACGGGTTTGTATTAGGTGTTTTTAGGATTTCAAACGCAACTTGAAGGGATTTTCCCTTGGAAACGCTTTCGTTAAATTCACATAACAGAATTAGTTTGTTATTAAATTGATAGATAAATTCTTTGCGGGGTTTAATATACGTTATTCCGACATCTTTATTAGGAATAAATTCCTTTACGAAGAGATGATGATTTATTTGTTTCATTTGTTTGTGGGAATCTTTATTACGTTTTGTTCGTTTCGTTATACTTACGCGGTGAAGGTTTCTTTGCATGATTTATACATCTTTTTGAATGTTTTTTCAATTAAGGTTTAATAAGTAATAAAAGAAGAAATAAGAATTTGAGCTAAGAATACGTCTAATAATGTATATTTATCTATTTACTCGTGGGAAGCTAATACAGGTTCAAGAACTTAATTCATATTTCTTCTTTCAATTTGTTGAGGGTTTTCGGTTTTTTCTTCTTCGGAAAACATAAGTTATTTGGGTCTTTAAATACGCGATACAGGTTTTACTTCGACAAAATCAGATTAATATAACGCTATATTAAATTATGTTGCGTACAACTGGTCCGGAGTTTTAATTATATGTTTCCAATAAGGTATTAAGTTTCAAAATCATATAAGTTGATGCCTTATTGTTATAATTATTGTCAACAATTTCTTTTATATTACGTTGATTAACCGGTGATTTATAAGTAGAACTATAGGAAGATTAATTGTGTTTTCAGGAGGTCAGTTATAAAAATTAGATTTTTTGATAAGACTCGTTACAATAAGAAAATAGCGGTAAAGGCTTTTGTTAAAGATATTATCACGATGAAGTTCAACGAGTCGAATGTTTTTTTAGTAAATAGAGGCTGCAAGGTCGAATCTTATTATATTAGTATACGTTATTATTCTATTAGTAAGGATACGGCATGATATATACTTCTTGTTTGCGTTTTTCGGCTCATTAGTTATATGGTTGCAAGTTCTAGTCCGCCTTTGTTACGAAACCCCCATTTTCCAGACCCTATCCTATATGTAACGGATTGAACTGTTAACGTTTAGGAAAATGCTAGTATACGAGATTTCAATGTCGAACTCTTCACACCTTTCGTAAAGAATCCCGGCATCCCTAACGCTTATAAGAAATCGCCTTTATTAAAAAACCCAATATTCATCCGGCGGACAGGTTAGTTATAGGGTTTAGATTCAACACGGTAGGACAAAGACATTTGGGGATTACCAAAGCCACTCCTAAATATGCGAAATAAATCGTAATTGGAGTCTAAATTATTTTGGCCGTAATAATATGTCTTTTCAATAACAAAACTATTCTAACGCTGAACTTGGTTATATTGATGTGCGAATCAGAGTTTATACCCTCTCTTATTACTTTTACTAACTTCTAAGATTCAATGGGTCTTATGGATTAGAGGGATTTCATAAAAAGGAACTATATTATTGATTTTAGTTAGACTAATATTAAAGTTTTTGAATGTTTAATATGTCGACGCCGAATATATAGAGGGCCATTAAGCATTATTGAGTACCGAAAGAAGAATAGAGGGATTATAATTGCTTGGGTAAATGAATGTAAAATAGTTATCGTTCATTCAGATTTATATATATGTTCGTTGAAGAAGGAGGTTGATATTATGAATTTATAAGAATTTTGGTAGGGAAGAAAGGTCAATATCTATATTTCAATATAAAAACACCTAGTTTAGTATTGTTTCTTCCTTAGTCTGAAGTTAAAGGGGATCCTCCTTTATGTGTGAGGGTCGACGCGAATTGTTTTCGATAACTCGGCTCAAAGTCTTTTTTTTTCATTCGAGAATATGCCTCACTTACTATAACCTCATTTCAGATGAGATTCGGGAGGGACTTTTTATAATTAAGTATTAACGGAATCTATATAATAAATGTGTATTGGGATAAGTTAATTAACTATATATTAACCTAAATATTCAATTAGGTATCCATGTTTTAAGTATTATCTGTTAAAGTTCTAACTTTTTGTATAATCGACGGAAATCAACCTTAATCAATTCGTGTAAAGAACTTATCTTAGATAGCTAGGTTTTGATAATAAAGATATATTTTAACGGTTTAGCGGAAGTCCTTATACATAATTTAAAACATATCGTTGATTTTTCCCTTACCAATATTATTGAGTTCATTATAATGATCGGACCTAGTTTTGAAAGTAGTTCAAGTTATACTATTTCATCAACAACCGTTTTGGTATGTGGGTTCTATATAATACCAATTACGTGTATGAGAGTATCGGAAACCAGTTCATAGATATTTGGCGACTTGATTGTTAATGAAATGACCTTTGTAATACCTACTTTCAATATCGCTCACGAAATTACAGTATTCGCATGGGCAAAGGCCTTCGCCCGATTATATACTAACACTTTATACGCGGTCGATTAATTCATTAACGTATATATTATAGACGCGGAGTAGTGGACTCCCAATTGTGAATGTTTTAGTCACTATATAAAAAAATCGGACGCTGTTCGACTACGCGTTGAGGGGTTTATCGAATGTAGAAAATTTGTTGTTAAAGTATAATGGGACCGTATATATTTATGAAGTATTTCGGTTAACTAAGAAGTCAATCTTTCAACAGTTTACGAAATTATTAATTGATATAAATTTTTGTTCCGCTTCAAACTCTTTTATACAAAATAAATGGGCACCTTGTTTTTAAGATGCGCCATTAAATTTAAATTTGTTGGTAGGATATTTCTATTAAATTTTTGGCCGAAGACTATAAAATCAATGACTTTTTTAACTATTGGAATGGTTTCAGGTGTTTTGTTCCCTAGGAGTTCGATATTTTCGACGAATAGATCCGTATAATACCATCGAATTCTGGAGTACATCAACTAAACGTGACGAGATAATTATATGTTTACTTAAGGTGTATTGAGAGTTTATAAATGAGGGTTTTCATACATTTTACGATAATTGTTTTTAATTAGGGATTTCCTTGTAGATATAACTATAATTGAAGGTATTTATAATATAGAAATTGGGGTTTCGGGATTTATTATAATTGAATTTATAGAGTTATTTCTTTAATTTAAATGTGTTTTTGAAGGGCCAATGCATATTATGGTTTGAAAGATTTATAAACCGTTTATCAACTAGGAAATAATTATAGTCTTGTATAGTGGGGAGATATTTAGAAGATTCGCGTCAAAAAAAATTACGTGCTTTACTTACAATATCGAATCCTCCTTAGTAAATGGTAAAATCGCCACAATCTTTT
The DNA here is from genome assembly GCA_038502455.1 of Anisogramma anomala. Classification (NCBI taxonomy): domain Eukaryota; kingdom Fungi; phylum Ascomycota; class Sordariomycetes; order Diaporthales; family Gnomoniaceae; genus Anisogramma; species Anisogramma anomala. The sequence continues at coordinate 30,810,976 of JASMMZ010000002.1, read as the reverse complement.
CCTGAAACATATAAGGCGTTTTAACTCCTTTTTATATAATCGCCTAGCATGAAAGATATAGCGTCTGTGATTTTATCAGAGTTTACTCACCTTAATTAAAGGTTTCTTAATAGGATGAGTGATAAGGGTTTGATATTAAACAGCGATTACGAAATTTTGTATTTTAATTATAATGCCTTCAAAGGCTTCCCCCTTTTCCCGGTTATATATATAGTCTATATATTGGATTTTATAAGGCTTTACTTTAGCCTTATTTTTCTTTATGTGGAAAAGGTTTTGATTTTGCGGTGTTCTAGTTTTTGTGGTGATTAATATCGCGAACTTTGAAATCGATTTACGTGAGTAAAACTAATAAGTGGTTGGTAATAGGAAAAATTTGCTTTCGAAGATTTTAACTTTTACATATAACCGGGCGCCAAGGTTTTAATCGTCGTAAGGTTAATTTATCCGATTATAAACCATCTTGTCAATACCAATTTTTCTCGTTTATATTCACTGGGGTTCTGGTTTAATCGAGCCTTATTAGAATAGATATACGCTGTTCAACGTATGATGAGGGTTTTATAGATCGTGTGATATTATCAGGACCCCTTATACATAAAGAACATGCCCTTACCGCACCTTTTACTTATAGTTATCACCGCCATGATTTTCTATATATTTATTCATTACCTTAACAGTTAGTATATCAAATACAGGTAAAAAGGCCTCGAAAAATAGGTTGTAATTCCGCTAGTTTTTTCGTTGAAAGCGGTCGCTCCGTTTTCTCGGACTTTATCTAACGTCTTGTCCCTTAATAATTTTGATTTACCTTCCGGTAAAATAGGTTTGAGATAATAACGTTTACTATTTACCTATTATTTCAAAACCTTTGGAGTTAAGTACCTCTTTATTCGATATATTACAACGTTATTCACCGCTTAGTCACGAGAGGTTACGAATTAACACTTTCTGTTCTTTTCAGTTTGTAAACGAAGGTTTTACTACTCCATTTATACATTTAGGCGGTTCGTACGATTTCATACGATATTATTGTTGTTTTCATAAGTCTCTACCGATTTTACCAATCTACCTGAACCAGGTCATAAAATTCATATAAAAAAACTTAATTTAAGCCACGTTTGTTAAAAATTGATAGAGAGTTTTTGGAGTTTTCGCAATCTTTACTATTATAAATACAGTTTTCCCACGTATCTCTCGAATACCTTAAGAGTAGATGAATGAAAAGATTTACCATATTAACCTCTAAAAACTAGTATGTTAACCTCGATATAAATTATGTAATGGTTTTTATCGAGTATTTCGAATAATATTTCGGTATTTCAAAGTACATTAGATATGGATACGTGATCTTTCATAAAGATATATATTGATAACAATTTTGTCATTTGGGTTTTGAAAGTCGATCAAGCTACTGTATTCCACTAAGATTGTAACGACTTTCCCGCCATTTTAGATATTTACCCGAACTTTATTATAGTCAAATGAAACTTTAGGTATATAGATATCGATAGAAACAAAGCTATGGATGGGTTTCCAAGTATCGGCGCCAAGATTCTCACTCATCTTAACACTGACGAACAGTTTTCTAACAACGAAATGAAATCTATCCTCCGATTAAAATTCCAGGAAATTAAGTAATGCTTAGATACAAGTTAAATTTTCTCTTCAGTTCAAAACTTCGAGACTTACTGATTTGATTAAACCCGGATCGTAATTTGGTGAATGGCGTTATGGAGGCTTCTTTTCGCCTTTGGCACCATTATAACAGCTGTTATTATATAGAAATTTATAAAAATATATGGTTGTAGAATCTTTATATTATATTATCGTTGTTTTGAACTTTTTAAAGCGTATTAACGTTATATACGGCACGATATAAAGCGTGGCGTTACTTATATGGTGTATTGTTCGGCTTTTTGAAAGTTTTTTAAACATTAGTTAAAATCTCTTAGGAAACCCCCACATGAACCGTTGCGCGAAATTCATATAAAAAGAGTCCTTTAGGACCCTGAGAATTTGCGTGCTTTCTGATAACGATCATATTTTTTTTCTTCCAATATTACTTACGTTTTACGTTTTATAAGCCTAGAAACTACAATTATAATAATTATACCGATAATCAATTAAAAAATCTACCCTTTTATCAACTTCATTACACTTGTAATTCAAGCTTTTATAATTATCGCCCGGCAGATACGACCTTGTTAACCGGTGGTGACGGAACCTAGAAAGATATTATGGGCTGCGGCGGTTTCTGCGGCGAAAAGCGTAACGGAGACGATAACAGATATCGAAGAGATGAGTTAGTTAGGGATAGGATCTGTATTTTTACTACTGTTATCGTCGTTAGCATCGTGTCATGACCCAGACAGCGGTTAGGTCAGGAAAACAGGCCAGCAAGGAAACTACGCCACTGAGACGCCTAAAGTCTAACACATCAGGCGGGGAACATCTCTTATGTCAGCAGACTCAGGGTTAGGGTTAATGCCAAGGATATGTTGGATATGTTGGATATGAGGTTATCCAAGCTATCCAAGGACATGCCAAGGATATGTCGGATATGTTGGATCGGAGGTTATCCAAGCTATCCACATTATACAGTACTGAAGACGTATGAAGGATTGAGGATATAAGGACACGGTCAGCACCACACAGATAGTATTTCCTTCATAGCTCTTCAGTTGTCAATCTAAGTATTCAGTCTACCCTGAATAGCCTCACGGCTTCTGATCATCACTCGCACGAACACAGTCTTGATATTGCACCTTTTGTTACCTCTGCTACCTTACTGCTAACATAAACCCTCTGACACCTTCTATATACTCACGGGTATTTAGTGTGATCATTACACATCGCTGTTAACATCGCCCTCGGCTTTAACCCCGCCGATAATAGAGCGTTACCACACTAATAATATCACGGCTATAGAGTAAACCGCACCATTGTCCGCTGCTTTTACGGCGATATTGAAGAATCACCGTAGGGCGATTCGGCGCCCAAAAATCGCTTCTATTGTAATAACAACGTAATAAGCGGTTAATGGCCCAACAACATTAACGGTAATTAGGATATACCCATCTATACATTTAATTATTATCATTTATTAGCATTGAATCCCTTCACATAAACTTGACGATTATAAAGAGGCTTATATGAACGTAATGAGCATATTGAACATCCGGTTTTCCCCTTCCAATATCAATATTATCGCTATCCTTAACGAATAAAAACTATACGCAACCCGTGTAAGGTTGCTTCCCGTTAGTCAAAATAGGGTAGTTGAAGGCCACGCGGGTTAGGAAAGTAGAGGAGTGGTAGGAGGATGTAGGAACGTTGGTTAGGTCGCGCTTATCTCTTTTTATAATTATGGGCTCCTTTGCGGAAGTTCGTGCTCATCGGTTTTTTAAGGGTAAAGCCCGTCCTTTACGAGATCGCGCTATTATTTCCATTAGTATAAGAATCTTAATTCAAGTGTAGGAGTACGTAAATATGTATAGGGATATTTACTAGTTTGATTTGTAGTTTCTTATTATATAGGTAAAGGTTTAAATTTTGGGGTTGTATTAATAAGTGGTTCCTTTTATTTGTTTTGGGGGGTACGGTATACAGGCTACCTCGCGCATAAAAGGGTAGCCTAAAAATAATAACGATCATATTTTACTCCGTGACACGTATGCACCACTTTTATTCGTTTTATTAACGTCTTTAATACAGATTACTTATTTACATTTCGTTTTAACAAGCCCTTTTTACTAAAGGCTTATATAGTCGTATCTCTGACACAAACAGACGACAGGCAGGGACTAAGATAACCACGTTCGACGGCCCAACCAAGGTTACAGTTTATATGCCTATAAGTCTCTAAATTATAGAGCATTTTAAGGTCTTAATTAAAGGGAAAGCGCGGAGTCCCGGAGGCGTTTACGAGCTCCCAGTAGACCCGTATCACGATCCCTTACGCTGCTGTCTATAGGATGGTTTCATAGCAGCTTTTATAACACTTTATCGTTAGAAGTACTTAGTGATAGTCAAAAAAAGAAGTCGAGATTTAGTTAATTATATAGATGGTTCAACCACTCGGAGATTAATAAGTTATTTAAAATATTTAGGGTAATTGATTATGATAATATATATTTATTAACGTTGAAGGCGGTTGAACGACGTGATTACTACTATCAAACATATTTCTAAACCTCCTTTAAATCTAAATTTACAATAAAAAGACTTATTAACTTTAAAGCTTTTGTTAATATTTTTTTCTTAAATAGAAAGCTTGTAATATATATCGTCGACTCCACTATGGCGTTTTACAATACTAAATTCCTTCAAATTTTTATGTTGACGGGAATATAGGAGGCGTTACAGAACATATAAATTATTAAATACTTAGAGACTTTGAATTTGTTATTTTAAAGATAAATATTCATTTTAATGCGATGAGGTTTCAAATATATTCTATGTTTATAGATAATTTATATAAATTAATCTTTATTGAATTTATTAGGGTATTGTCAATATTCAATGAATTTACGCATTATTATGAGAAGCTTACGATATTGATACGTAAGAGATTGACAGTTTTGCAACCCTAAAGATAGAATAAGAGAGGGTAGTAAAATTCTTACATAATAATATTGTTCCTAAAATTCTTATATTATAAGATGAATGAAGCCCTTGATATTAGAAACTAATTATCTTTATTAAATGTGTTGCTTCTTCATTTTAAAACAAGGTTCTTATGTGGATAAAACCAGTTAAATTTAATGAATATTATTATATATCAAGTATTATAAACCTAAATATAATGATCGAAGTCGCCAACGATTTTATTACATTTCGTATTAAGTAAGTTCAATCATACGAAACCCCATTAAGCCTGAGAAAGAATTTTGAGTCCAGCGTAGATAAGTTAATATAAATTCTTTAGATGGATTATGAATATTCTAATAAAGCTTCGACGGCTTCAAAGATTAATTGAAAAACGAATAGGTATATAGAATAATGATGGCGAGGAAAATTACTACTTTGAAAAAACATATATCACAATATAAATATTATGAAAAAGATCTACCAGCGATTTAACCTTACAACTATATATTGAAAATATCATTCATATACCAGGTGAACATTTGAAATAAAATGATCGACTTGAAAAAAATAGTCAACGGATAATTATTGTTTTTTTTATTATACTATGAATATAATTCGACAGGTAAGAGGTACAAAATTTGAAATGAATGATAATTAAAGAAATCGATAATAAAACTACAAACGGGTTATAACAGAAGTTATATCTAATGATTATAAAGATACAATGATATAGGCTAAAATTGAATCCTAACTCAATCGCCGATAATTCAAAACATTAGCGAGAGTTTCATCGTTGAAATTATTGACAATTTAACTGTAAATGTAAACGGTGAATTTACCTTTGATAACTATAACATTACATAAAAATATATGCAATCCGTGAAAGTCTTTTAAAGAATATTATGATAAATGTTTTGAAAGAAAATTAGATTATGGGTTTCTGATTAAAACGGAAACTTGATAAGTTTAACTTTCTCACAAAGTAACAAAAATGAAGATTGATTAGTTATCAATGTACTAAATACATTTAGAATAAAGTATACATTCAATTGTTAACGTTTCACCTATACATATAAACCACATGAATTACACACTCTAATATCTGTAGTATATAAACTAACAATATACTTTTCCTGAGATATGTAATTTTTATAACGGCTAAATAACGTGTTATTGACGATTGAAGCCATTAAAGTTATATGCTAGTTCAAACGTTCACTAAATATATATAAATATATATTATTATACTGGTTATCCGTATTCATAATATAAATGATATCCGTAATACGTACCTTAACTTACACTATAAAAGTTAAACTATGTAAGTAGCGAAAATTAATAAAACCAATAAAATCAATAACATAAAACCGTAACAATAATTTGTATAAAAGGCTTAAACAATTTACATTGTTATGTTATTTTAACTGTAAACATTTTAGGGTCTATCGATTACAATATAGAATCGAAACCTGTAAAATGAAAACTTTAAAATGAATAAACATATATAGAAGCAAATAAACGATGATAATAAATGTATTATCATAGTACCAGTAAATTCAACAAAGTCGAAATTACTAATTTTACAAACGTCTTTTTTAAGCATAATACTTACCTTACCTTATAAATTGGATTAATCGTAATATTCGTTCGTGTGAATCAATACGATGTTCAATTTACGATGATTGGATACCTTATTAAACAATTGTTTTATCAAGTAGAAACTTTTTATACGAAACTTGTTAATATAAGAAGTTTATGGAATGATGATAAGCGATAATATGAATATAATGTCCTATAATACGTTAAGGATCATTGTGAAATAGTAAGGATTATTTTCGATACTATTGATTATCTATATTGATCTTCGGAGCTTATAAAATTATATTTTCAACTTTTAAGAACTCATTGAAAAACTGTAAATAATAAATATAAGAGCTTTATGAATATACGAAGCCTTGGAAATTGATGAATTATAGTAGATTAACAGCAGAGATTACTCCATTCAAGTTATAGCCCAATCTGCGATTAATAAACGCTTCAAAATTATTTTGAATAGTAATAGACGAACCGTATAAATTAAGTGTGACGTGAATCAATTGGAATACGGTAAGGAGAAATAAGGATACCTTAGCTAATTAAAATACCGTCAGTATCATGATATGTAAGAAAAGTGTGCTTTAACTTCTTAGTAAAAGGTATGTAATCAATAGCGCATATGTTTATAACGAAAGACTTATAAACGGAAATGTAGGAAGTTGATACTTGGAAATGCGGGTCGGATAACTGTAATTATAGTCAATTTAGTTGAGTAATAGGTTATAACTATGAGGGGTCATGCTGAAGGTGTTTAGAAGAATTTTAAAGATTATTATATACCAGTGTTTGGCTCCGTTCGCACGTAAATACAAAAGAATAAAATCGAAAGTATCGAAAAAATAGTTAATTATAATATAAGCAAGTGAATTATATTGAATGCAGATTATAATATTACCTGTGGGTTGATTGTATTAACTATAAATCAAGTATAAGAAGTGCTTAATTTGAATTAGAGTATAAGTCAAACAGTAGCCCATATAAATGGTGGACCTCGGTGCGATAGGCTGAGCCTAACTTGGATTCACCTGCCTTTTGTTCTTGATATACATATATTAACTGTTGAAAACTTCGTAGCAGTCAAAAGTTAGATTTCGCTTTTTTATCTTAAATAATACAATTCAAGAACACCACTATATAGTCTCAAAAATTGGTAGTTGTAATTAGTTTAACCAAGTCGACACTAAATTTTATCATCACTAGAGTCTGCCAATTAAATCACGACTACTTAGCGTGCAGAAACAACACGCACTATTAACAAATATCACCATTTTATCTATTAATTAACTACTTTTTGGTATTTGTTGATCGTGGGATTCTATAATGAATAAATGATCATAAACGTTTTTAGCCAATCAATTACTTTTTTATACCACGAAAACCAACTCAAGGTTGGAAAACCTTAACTGAATCTTTAACTTTAGACTTTATGTTAAAAACTAAGTAACTATCTATTAGTAGGCCTTTATCGTTGAAACATATTAACGAACGTTGTATAGCGATGGATAAATGCTTCAATAGTTTGAATTATAATATTCGTAAAATGAAAAATCAAGTTGAAAATCACGTTAAAGCAGGTATAGTGAAAGAGTTTATTACTGCCTTAACTGTTATAAGACGTAATTTTCATTCTTCCCGCCCTAACCAGGACAGCCATCCTTGTAGTTGGGAGTATTATACTCGTAAAAATAGTCGTTGACTTAATGAGGGTAATTGTTAAGCCTATAAAGAAGAACGATATGCCCATCGACATGAATACGAGTCTCGAAAATGAAAATCCGAATACCGAGACTATCGATAAGTGGATGAGAATCGACATAAATTCTTGAAGCATTTCTTATAAAACTTGGAAGAGTAAAATTATTTAAAAAGAAAAAAATGGAGTATTTCAACACAAAATCCCCAGAATTATCGTATTTCAATATTATAATCTGATTTATAGATATTATTTTCCTAAAAGTTTGGTTTATCTAATAACGGATATATTAATCTATTGATTTACATCCCAAGGTAGAACGTTAAATGATCGAAAGATTTTCAATTTTATTTCAAGGTTCGGTTATTCATTGGTATAATTGAAAGCACATTCTATCTATCCATCGTAATTTATATTTTAAAAGCGTTACCGAAATCATGAATGTTTCCTTCTTCAAGTTTATGATGAATATCAGTTGTATTACAATAAAATATCATGAATACACCTTTTGTGTACACGATTTGTGAAATGACAAATAGAAGTTCCAGAAATATATTTACACGAAAATAAGGTATATAATGTTATGAACTCAGGCCATTGACCATTGAGTCTATAGGTTACGAGACTATGCATATAACGGGATATACAGTACCCAGTCTGAGTGCAGTCTATATAAGGTATGTACGAGGGCATGTGACGGGCTAAACACTGGCCATACCCATATATCCTGAACTAAGGGCTACGGTAGCCTTTTTTAGTTTTCCGTTATACCTTAATAGTAAAACCCAATTTGCACCTATTTGACTTACTATTGTAAGTCGAATTATAATATACTATTAAGGTTTTTTTTTATCTTTTCGAAGGAATATTACTTATAATAAACAAATCGATAGCCAATATGAATAATTTTTCGTTACACTTTAAGGCTATCAGAAAATATGGGCTGTCGGCGAATACTCAGTCTTTTACCTTTATAGTTATACTTTCTGCCCCTTTGGAACTGATTTAGGCTGCCGTTTCTTATTTGTAAAATACTATAGACTATATTGCGACTGCTGTAAAACAATTGTAACAACCGAATTAATCGACCTTTATTATCAACCCTATATTAGACTTCGTTTAGGTCGTAACTAAAATCTAACAACTTAATGCCGACTTAATCACAATTCATATTAGTCTTTCACCGTCTTAAAGTATACAAAAATGATATAATTAATCGTAATTCGACGAATTTACTTTAACGTAGGCGAGAACATACCAAACGATCGAATTTATACTAAAATGGAATAAAATGTAATTCGAGAAAGGTCGATATACGTTTCTTTACGTATAGAGTTATTACACATCGACGGTAAAATAAAGTAGCACAGTATACTACGAAGCCGGCAGATATAAGGGTATTGTTATAGGCTAGTGACTGGCTAATATTACCAGAGATCCAACCCTGGTAGTTTTACACGCTCCTACGATGCTCTGGAGTAGGGAAGAAGCTGCATTGAGATACGATTCTACACGTTACGTGGCCGGGTCATATTATCTTAGCTCCATAGCAGCTCCCTAGGAGAGACTTTTGCTTTCCCTCCTTATCGAGGTTTATAGATAGAATCCGATCGCTTTAAACGATATCTCTGACCTCAGTCCCTTTATATATAAACTTTGATTCCTTCCCGATAATATTTTAGTTGTTCATTAATGGCTATAGATTAGGACTATGTTATTTCCTTTTGACTCACCGAATTTAAACCCCTAGGTTTTAAAGTAATTTTTCGATGTATGCGTTAGGAAGCAGCCTTACAGATCTATAGTAACTTGATACGATTACTTTACGACTTAGTACGAACTATTTACCGATGACTTACGTATGTAAATTATCGAGTGCGACTAAGCTGTTCGGAAGTACGTTTTAGATTTAAAATAAGGTAGCACCGACGTATTAAACGCTTTGACGAATATAATTCGATAGCTCAAAGTTATCGGCATGCCTACGTTTTCGAAAAAATACCCCCTTTAGGAGTTTTCCCCTACCTACGTTATGAACAACGTAGCTATCACTTGGCTTCTTATTAGAGACAGCGTCAGCTCCTTAAACAACTAAAACTCGGAATTTCTTAACTCCGATTACGATACCGGCGCCCTATTTAACAAGCGTTAAAAACTTAAACGCAAACCTTTGAATTATCCAGTTAAATTTTCCGATATCAAGCTACGATTTTCGGTATAAAAGGTCACTATAACACGCAAATTACGTAGGAATACGAAGTTTATCAGCACCAAAAAAATTACCCTTAAGTTATTCTTTAATAATGAAAAGGCCTTACGAAAACCATTATAGAAAGTTACTAATTCCATAGAAGCGACGATGGTATTAACGACCCTAACGTATTTATAGTGATATTCTGCATCTATTATTACTTCCTTAATATAAATAAAACAGCTATCGTTCGGCTTATAAGTATAAAATAAAAAACCCGCGAAAGATTTTACGTTTTTTTAAAGCTTAAGAGGCCTTGTTCGCGAAAGCTAAGAGAATGGCTTGAAAATCCACCATTAAGCTTGCTATCCTAAAAGGAACTAATAATGATATATTGGCTAACACGCTACTCCCCTTCAATATACTCATGGATTACAACGAATAAACCGTTCGTACCTGACTTATAAACGAATGTCTTCATAAATTTCGTATTTGTTCTGGCGGTATTTGGCACTATTCTTACTAGGAATGTTTTACGTAGTGGAAATAATGGTAATGATATGCCAGCTCAGGATAGTTAAATCGAAGTTATTATAATTGGCGTAAATACCTTTCGAGTCATTTTTCAACGGCGTGCCGTCTGGGTTAACTACTCAGAACTTTCTCATCATAAGGACTTTGGGTTATACTTTCGTTACGACGTGGATAGCTATCGTATTCGTACCTACCCGTGAGATCTGGCGTAACTCCTAAGCGGTTTTAACGCTAAAACCGTCATAAGGATTTATCTTACTTTAGTTGAAGATTTTATCGACCTTTGAAATGGAAAAAAATAACTCGTATATATAATCGCGTATATGAATTGGCAAAATTTGAATTTGATTCGGTAACTTTGTTTTAACTTTTAAATAGGTTTTTGTTTATAATAGATTTATTTTGTAATTTTATTGATTTCATTTACAGTTTCATAGATATTCGTTATAAATATTCTAATGTTGCGAATAATTAGTTTACCAATCGCTCCAAGTTACCATACTTTCATATTTAACTAAAAGATCTCGACGAAGCTATATATTATACGTCCGGTTTTCTCCTACGATTTATTTCTTTTATAACTTTTTAAGATGTTGACCTTTATAGATACCACGATCGGATATAATGTTATATCGTCCCCTTTGTATAATAAAACCTTATTTTAGATAAACTTTAGATAAAGTATTGACAAGTTACTTACGATGCCTTGAAGCATATATTAATTTTGGAATGAGCTGTTAATTATTGCGTTTAAAAATGGAGGTTTGCGCTTATATAGAAAACGCCGAAAAGTTTCGGCGCTATTATATTTCGTGTTATTTTACGAAAAGCTCAAAACCCGAATCGTTACTATTTGACTCGCTGCCCTTCTCCTGAAAAACATTAATAAAGTATTCGCTCTGAAACCGCTTGTCTTCGTTTACGACAAACTTCCCGACGACTTTAAGAAATTCGCCCCTTTATTCGATAAATTTTAATGAAAAGATATCTATTTACCGTTTTGAAGTAAATTACAAAATCGTTTTTCATGTTGATAACCCAAGATAACCTTTAAAAGTCATGTAAGGCTTTTTATATAGTATATCGCATAAGAAACTTCTTATATTACATAGAATATTATCCGATTTATTCGATTAGGGCTATATTCAAACTAATAACTCTTTAGTAGGTGTCCCCGTATATTTAGTTAAAAAAAAACCCGGAGGTAATTTACGTTTTTATATCGATTATCGCTGGCTTAACGTTATTACAAAAGCGAACCATTACCCGATTCCTTTTATTTAGGAAACGTTTACGAATATCATTCAAATTAAATGATTTACTAACTCAGATATTAAAGCCACTTTGTATAAATTCCGTATTAAAGAAGGAAACGAATAGAAAACTGTATGTCGTATATGTTTCGGATTTTTTTAAATGACTTGTTACTTCTTTCAACCTTTTTAACACCCCCACCACCTATGAACAGTATATTAACAATTTGTTACGCCCTTTCATCAATTATTTTCAATTGTTGAAGGCGACGATATCCTTGCTTATTTAAACGTAACCTTCGAAAATTATATCGTTAAGTTTAAATAAGTCCTTAGCGCCTTAAAGGCTATGAGATTTAACTTCGATCTTTCCAAATGATAATTCGGCGTTTAAAAGATCAATTACCCGGTATTTATTATGGAGGTTAGCGTCGGCGTTCGTATGGAATTGAAAAGGCTACGCCTTATCCGGGAATAAGTAGCTCTTACATCGATTTTAAAAGTACGAGGTTTCCTTAAATTCGTAAATTTTTACCGGCATTTATTCGTAACTACTCGATTATTATGAGATTTTTACTCCTATTAACCCGTAAAAGCACCCCTTTCCTTTAAGAGCCCAAACAAAAAGTTATTTTTGAACGGCTTAGGTTTAGTTTCATTTTTAAATTTATATTCGCCTATTAAAACCCCGACCGCAACACCTTTTTAATAGTCGAATATTCCGGTAAAGTATTGGGAGACTGTCTTTTTAATACGACGACCGCAGAAACTTACTCCCAGTAACGTATTACTTTCATAGTTTATCTCTCGCCGAATATAATTACCAAATTCATAACAAAGAGTTACTCAGGATTATAAATTGTTTAAAAGTATATAATATGGAGCTTTGAGGCACGACACGCCCGTTTACAATTCTAACGAATTACAAAAACTCAAAATACTTTATAACCATATAACGGCCTTTCAAAAGATAAATCCGCTAGTCTAAACGCCTTTCTCAATTTTGTTTTCGGTTGGTTTATAATAAGGAGTCAAATTATATATGGCTTAATATGTAATTACGGCGAAACCAAGATATTTTCAAAAGCCGTTTCGATTTACGTCTTTTGAGTCGAAAACTGTAATTGTTACGCCCCTAATAGGCCGCTTAAGAACCATTCCCACATACACATATCTTCTGTTTAACCGTCACCGACATATCTATACCGAAAATTCGTAAACGTTTTACTAATATCGATCTTTAAAACTATTAAAACGCCGTTATTACACGCGATATTACTTACTCACGATCAATACGCGTCGTACGTATAGGCGACTGATATTTCCCAACGAATATTTTTACCAACGACGACCAAATGTTAAAGATTTTAATTTCTAAATACTTCATAAACGACGATAGTGTTTTGCGAGTTGGCGACTACATTTAATTACCTACTTGCGAGTCGCTTATTATAGTATGAATCTAAGCTACCTATAATCTACTTTTAACCAGTTACCCAGGCCGCGACGTCACGATTACTATTTTTTTCAAAACGTACTTTTAACCCAGCTTATATCGCGTCATCCACCGTTTTTACTGTAACTACGATGTTTGTGAGCGTATAACCTATTGGAAACACCGTCGAAAAGGTCTCCTCAAACCTTTTCCGGTTCCCGATCGGTTTTAAAACGAATTTTTTATCGACTTTATACTTAACTTACACTAAAAGCGTACTAGTAACCCATGTTACCTTATGGTTATCACGGACTGTTTAAGTAAGGTCGTTACCCTTAAGGCTATAACCATCATAAACGCCGAAGCTTACGCGAAAGGGGTTTTTAAACTGCTATTAACTATTTTATAGATTTCCCCATACGTTTGTTAACGATCGTAATTCAAATTGGACTGGTAGATTTTAAAAGCAACTTGATGATTTAATTGGGGTAATGTAACGCTTAAACACTGTCTTTTACCCCGAAACCGACGACGTAACCGAACGCTAAAATTTAAAACTTTTAACGTATTTACGTTTCTTCGTTATTTTTAAGTAATTCGACCAAAGCTATTCCTTATTTAGCTATTAATTATTACTCAATAATAAAGATACAATTACTATCGATATTAGCCCGTTTTTTATAACCTATAGTTATTAAGTAGACTCTATGTAACTAGTACAACGTTACTTTGTCCTAATTATAACATTATACGTAAAAGCCAAAAAAAATTATTTAACGTATCCGCGAAGTTACAAAATTTATATAAACTCTAATAGCCGTTACGTAACAACATGTAGAAAAAGCCGCTAATAAACGGTGTTACCTTTTAAAACGTTTTCAGATCGTCGACGATGATTGGCTTCTTTTGAAAAATTATAAACTAAACTAATTTTCCAAAAATAAATAAATGAGCTTTATGATAAATACCATATAACGCGTATAATCGATTTCCATATTATTAAATTCGACGTAAAGGGTGGAAAACACCCTCTATTTCATGTAAATTAACTTATAAAAGTAGTTTTAAATCCGTTTCTAAGATAATAAAGTCTTTGATTTTAACCGCAATCCGTAAATATTATCGGCGACAACGACAAAACAAAACTGGAATATCATATCAAAAATATACTACAAGCCCGTAACAAGTCTTAAGTCGAACGTACTCGGCTTTATTACACACTGAAACGGCAATTCATGATTAAGTGGATCGATTATGAGTACCTAACGAGAAAACCGCTTTTAAGCTTTTTTAACACAGTGACACTTAGCATTTTCAAATCGCGTTACGAATCAGCAGAATATAATGATGTACCCTTATATATAACCCGTTAGCGGGTCCAACACTTTATAATTTAAGAAATGGAACAGCGTATAAGCTGTTAACGAGTGGGTACTGAGGAAGCACATTAGTATTAACAAAAACCGAACAACAATGAAACCTACTTACTATATCCTTAAATTCTTCGTCCGAATTATCACACATAAACTTTTTGCCCATTTCTACCAGCTAAATGAAACAGCGTATAAACCGCTAATAAGTGGGTACTAAACAAGTGCATTAGTATTAACAAAAACCAAACGACGACGAAGCCTACTCTAACATGTCCTTAAATTTCTCGTCCGAATTCTTACTCAGGAACTTCTTACCCATTCTGACCAGCTTACTTAGCTTTATGTCTATATGTCCCAACTTCGCATCAATACACTTAAAAACCTTAATGAGCTTTTAGTTCGTTTCCAACTACGCTTCCTAACCACTCGTTAACCACGTTATCCACGTTTTTACCTTGTTACAAAAAACTTACTTAAGTACTACACTCCTCGTTTATTAGTTGCACAGCCCGCAGGCTACCAGAGCATATAAAGGTAACGGGTACAAAGCTCACTTCACCTTAGGTATCCACCTTCTATTATATGGCGCGTCGAACTTTTATATCCTTTTTGGCAACGACCAACTAAGTCTGTACGCTTTTTATCCGCTCGTTAGAAACTTCTTCGTGGCTATCTTAATCACTTACCTTAGGTTTCTTAACAGAATTCCCTCAGATTATACCCTATCTTGTAAACGAACTAAAATCATATTTGTTTACAAGTTCCATTAGCATACATCTTAATAGCTCGTAGGATAGGAAACTTTGTACTTGTTAACATGGACTAAATAGTTTTCGAACAAGCGAACTTACGTTTATGATAAGTTTATTGACCTCCGTAGCTAATTGAGGATTTATTGTGTGAAACTATAAGTGCAGGTGAAAAGGTTAAAGGTTGAAGGAAAATTTTGTTTTTAAAACAGGAGTTTATAGACTATTCATAGGGGGAGAGGGCGCTAGGACGCCTTCTCCGTAACTCTTCAGCTTGGCACATTCCATATATCACCACGACGTTCTAGACGGCGCTCTTGCCTTTCTTCGTGCCTTCCACACTTTTTGCACCACCGCTACAAAGAGGGGTGGGGGAGTCTTCAGAGTGTCTTTGGCGGTAATGTTATAGGCTAGTACCTGGCTAATATTACTAAGGATCTAATTCTAGTAGTTCTATACGCTTTTACGATGCTCTAAAGCAGGGAGGAAGCCGCATAAAAACACGCTTCTACACGTCATGTGACCGGGTCGCACCATCTTCACTCTATAGCAGCTCCCTAACAGGGACTTCTCCTTTCCCTCCTTATCGAGGTTTATAGACAGAATTAGACCGCCTTAAGCGATAGCTCCAGCCTTAATCCCTTTACAGGTATGTATGATATAGGTAAGTTTTTTGATTATATTAAAGCTATTTTTAAGAATCCTTATCGCGTGGACAAAGCCTTAGTTAAATTAAATGAATTGTTCATAGGAGATCAAGATCTGTAAATATTATTTGTTATTATATTCGAAATATCAATAGCTTAAACGAACGAATGAGAGAAGCTTTTATCTATGAAATATAATTAATTTCGCTTTCGCATATCCTTACATATTCGCGATAAATTTATTACATAAAACGTAAACTGGATTAACTATATTATAACCCTAACTAAATATCGCGAGCTTGCCGACGAATTCAAGTTCTCAAACTTAAAGCGACGTTTTAATCGACAATTAACGAAACCCGTATACATATAACTACTGAATGGAAATATAGTTATAATAGGAGTTTATACCTTTGAAATGTTTTCGTTGAAAAGTCGTAATGATCGCAACTAGTTATTTCAATAAACTGGTTTGGTATGCGTTTAAAATTAGAAACGTAGGGCGACGTAAATAACGGCGAAAAAACGCTGAACTAGGCAAGTTACGAAACATTACTTACGTTATAGATTAACGAACCACTACGACCGAAATTACGAACTGCGTCTGGAATTACTTTCGACGTAAATATATACAATACAAGTCGAGAAGGTAAATAAAGGTTTTTTACTAATAGTGACGGAGAAAGCCTAACTTTTAGATATAACTTCGTTTAAGTGTTATATAACCTTAATGACTTCATTGAAAAACCGAGTAAAATATTTTCAGTTGAATTCAAAAACTTATAAATAAGGATTTATTCCTTATTCCGTTATTCTCAACAATATTTAATTTTTGAATATTTAAGTCGATTAAGGTTATAATTGTTATTATATTATAAACGAGACTTTAATATAACAGCTGAGTATAGACTCAATTCAGTTATTATATTTTGAAATATAAATATAATATTATAGTTATGACGAAATACGCGTATTATGTAAATAACAAAGTTTCGTAAAAATATCAATAAATAGTCAAGCCCCATATTAATACATATTATTCCCGAAATAATACGGTATATAATTTCCAGGATTCCTTGAATATTATATCAATAATTAGTATTAAATTGTGATGATAGTCGTTTAGTAATTTATAATTAATGAGGATTAATTTTCAATTAGATGATAATACGTTTTTCGTCGTGAAATATATAAGGCTTTATAGGATCAGTAATCATTAGTTGGTAAACTATATGTAACAGATGATATAATATACAGGGGATTAGTTATAATTAATTTTCATTACAAGTTTTTACAAAATAACGCGGACCCTACAGGCAATGGCACCGACTATTATAAAAGGGAAAAAAACTAGTTACGCTTTTTTTAAAAAAAGTGGCAAAGTTTCGAGACTTATTTAATAAGAATGAAGCTATAGCTTTAACTTTATATAGGGCCAAACTCGACTATTATTTTACATTAAACCAAACGAAAATGAATCTTTATCAAACCGATTTTATAATCTATCATACTCGATGTTACGAAATTAATTTTTCAAATTTAAACTTTAGGGTACGGAATTAATAAATAAGGATTAAATTTGGGTAAATGTTTTATGTAATGCGGCGCTGATATTATTCATTTCCAAATTGGGGAGGGGGGTAACTATTTTATATCGATTACCGGATATTAAATGAAATTACCGAACAAAATTGTTTTCCCTTACCTTTAGTTATAAAAACCTTACACGCGTTATGAAAGTCGATATTACTTATTAAACTGAATATTCGAACGGTCTTTTACCGTATTTAAATTATATCTAGATAGGTATAATTAACGGCTTTTCGCATACATTTCGGGTTATTTAAGTAATTAGTTACCCCTTCCGGGATAGCGGAAAGGTAGGCTACGTTTTAACGGTATATTGATGATATAATAGTAAATATCTTGGATAATTTTATTATTACTAACTTAAACGATTTCATTTTCAATATTAAATAAGATTATATAGCGAAAGTTCGCGTAGTTTTACAATGATTTTATAATATGAGGCTAAATTTAAACGTGAAAAAAGAACGACTTCGTGGTTAAAAAGTAAAATACCTGGGTTTTATTATAGAGGATAGCGTAAGTTTCCGGTTAGACTTCGAAAATTCAGGGTAATACGCGTATAAATTTTATTACGTATTATTTGAAAAGTTCGAAGTTTTTTAGGTTTTATCAACTTTCATCGGGACTTCATTAGTAATTTTCCCGAGTTACCTAATTATCTTATTCGATTAACAAAATAAAGAATTCGTTAATCTTGGATAAAATGGAAGTAATACCTATTCCAAAACTTAAGGGATATATTTATTACAGCCTTCATTTTGACATATTAAGACCTAAATCGGCTAATAGTGGTAAAACCTGATTGTTTAAGAACTGCGTTAGGAAGGTTTTTATCGTAATAAGATAAAGAAAGCATTTTAAAGTTAGTAAATTATTACTATATACGATTAACGAACGCGGAATATAATTATACTATTAATAATAAGGAGTTTTTGGCGGTGATATCCTATCCAAAAGCGTTGTCTTCGGAGTTACGTAACGTCCGTATCCCGTTTACGATTTTAACAAATTATAAGGTATTAGAATATTTTCCCTTATCACGTTTAATGTCGAAACGCCAGGCTAAATGTGCCGACATCCATTCGCTTTTTCAATACCTCCTATAATACCGGCCTATAACTTAAAAATTCAGCCCGGTATATCAATTTCTCAATGAAAAAATAAACCCTAAGTCAAGAAATGCGACGCGTAAGTTTTTTATCTTTTTTATTGTTATGTTAGACGTGGTAATAATTGATTTTTATATTATAAAAACGTATATTACGGCGGGTTATATTGATAATTTTTTTTAAACGGAGGTTTAACTGTTAGATCGCGATTATATACGACTTGAAGTAAAGTCGAAGTATTTTAAAGTATCGACGTTATTGCAATCGTTTCAGGCACGACTCGTGTCCGGGTCGCTAACCGGAATAACGTCGAAGGATATTAAAACGCCAGTATTAATAGCACTGCTGTAGGGACGACTCGCGTTAAATCAGCTAACTTCGTTAACGTTGAGTAATTACCGTATTTTAGAACCGGGCACATTTACGGAATTGTAAAACTAAGGATTAATAAACGACCCGCTAAATAAGGTTCGTATATTAACGGTTTTGAGGCGCGTTAGACTTTTTCTGGCTAAGGTAAGATAATCGGTATGAATTACGGATTATAATATTCATTTATGGGGTACTTTACGTTATAGTAACTCATTATAATAACAGAATAAAAACTTTTAACAATAAAGATTTTGTAATAACCCTACTAATAATTTATTATAAATTATTCGTGTAAAAACATTCCTTTTGAAATCATTTAACGAGACTACTACTAAAAGGGGATAATTGTAGATATTATACACATATATCGAATATATATATATATGATGTAATAATACGAATCATGTCATATCTTACGATGAAATTTATTTTAACCCCCTTTTATCTTAAATCAGTATTGAATATAAATTTTCGTCGACTTTATAATCCATCTATTAGTGACCGATGACGGCTTTCGATATTCATTAGTTTTTACGAGCCGCCTCTTTAAATTTATTTAGTTTCAAGCTATGTGGTTTATAATTACCGATATATATATAGAACGATTTCAGGATACGTAGAAGAAATTTTATAGATTTCTGTCGTTTATTATTAATGATCGCGGTTAAAATGAAATAAAAGTATTCTAAAAAATATGTTTTTAAGTAAGAGTTAGATAACTTTTATCGATGGTACACTACTTATAAACAATTAATGGTACCAAGCATGTAAATTAAAAAGTTGAAAAGTACTTACGAATCGTTTCGCTTTTTTGTAATATAATTAGGTATTATATTTACCCATTTATCAATTTTTATTAAATGACTGGAAGTCGATAATGACTAGGTTTAATATTAATCGTTTGGTAAATAGGTACCAAATAGTTCTCATTTTTAAGGTAAATGTAAATACGAAATCATTAACTGGTTTAGCGGAGTAAGCCGTTACGTTTTTGATATATTAACGCAAGGTTATAAAGTTAATTTAGATAACGATGATATATATTTAAGAATAAATAATAATAATAACGAACAGTGGACGGTATTTGGTTGAATAGTATTAGATAAGTAATTAGGTTTTACTTAGTTTATATAATATGATAACTAACCGCTTAAGTCAAAAACTCGATTAGCTTTATAATTAGTACCGAGTTATTAATATTTCGAATTCATTAAATGTCCTGTTTAAATATTTTTAGTAAATACTTTATATTTTACGTGAATTTAATTGAATAGGTAGTTACAAACCCGCTCCACTTATGGGTTTTGTCCGATACATATCCAAAATCAATTTTCGTTGTTAATGATATAGAAAAAGGTATATTTAAAAAAATAAAAATTTAAAAACAATTATGATAAAAATTGGGCGGAGCGATATTCGTTTTATGTTAATTAAGTAAAAGTTTTACAATTAATTAAAGTGGGAATTATTGAAGAATCATTAATCTATTATAATTTAAAAAAAATTCGAGGCGGAATTATGGGACCTCTGTGTTTATAATAACCCGGTATTTCGACGTCAGCGTTGAATATATATTAAGTAACCTACGCGGGTCGAATCCCATTTACCTCGGAAATAGCATAATATTATAGAAAAACTACAAAATTATTTACTATTATAATATAATACGACAAGTAGAACTGCATATATATTATCCGACTTCCTCAAATAAATATTCGACCGCGAAACTACTTTCATTACGACTTATTAATGTTTTATTAAGTCTTTATTGTTATATTTATTTAGGTTTTACAAATAATAACGTTATTAACGTTAGACACCCCATTACAACTAACCTCGGATATTAGGAAAAGTTGATAGAGGTGAATGGCGCGAGACAAGGCATGTATTAGTTGTTGTTGACGAAGGGAGTTAACGAATAACGTGGTTGACGCTGGACGACGCCGATAATAACGGGTAACGTTAAACAAAACGAATGTTAAGTAAGGCCGACAATAATGGTTAACGAAGGGTGGAACGGTGAAGGCGACCCTTGTAGCGGGTTACTAGGGACTATAATATATTAGTTTATATCCTAGCGATATGGTCGGCCTGAATACAATTCTTAGTCCATTCTTAAATGTCTAGATCAATTCGCTTTTAATTAAGTTTAATAAACAAAAACGGGTAAAAACGGGGTTTATACTGTGGGGCCCTAAACTTTATTTGCTACGCTTTATAAGCCGTACCCTATATTAGCTATAAAAGATATAATTTACGTAGTAATATTATTTTGACCACTTAGGCTAAATCTATGGAAGAGTATACAGAGGTTATTAAAAGGAGCCGACATAAAGATATTATATATCAATGTACGATTAGCCTAAAAAGTCTTATTACAGTGGATAAACGAAACCGGAAAGGGCGACAAGAGAGTTTTTAAAAAAGGTAAACCTAGAAAAAAGGGGTAACAGGGACATATAACGAAAAGGATAATAATTTACACTACCGTAACGATAGGAACTTTTTAAGCTTGGGTAATATTTCGAAACCGAGTAAATTAATTGATTAACTTGGAAAATACGAAAGTAAAAACGTGTTAATAACCTGAAATACTTCCTTACCATTCATAAATAAGGGATAAAATATAACTTCCGTTTTTAATATCAACAACTAATTACCATAATAAGGTGCGTAAATTAAGCAAAAATGTAAATAAGTTTATGTCCTAAATATATTACGAAAAGGGGTATATTCGCAGTTTAATGTTTTATAAGGTTCATCTTTTAAACTTACCTTATTATGAAATTTTCTATATGTACGATAACCTTACGCACGAAAAATTCGAATATAAATAAAAGGAACATCGAAATTGAAAAGGCGATTAATATACGATATATACGAGTTTTGCATTGATTAAAAAGAAAGTTCGTTTTTACCTACGTTATCTCTGGAGATAAACAAACCACCTATAACGTAAAAATATTATAAAATATAATTGACGATAAAATATTTATGTATAATACGACGACGAACTTATATGGCGGCTTATCATCTTTGTTGAAAGCGCCTACGACGATATAGCTTAGGTTAGGTTTATTATAAATATTCATTATAAGGACGATAGAAAACTTAAAAGGTTACGAAACGTTAAGAGGCAATGAACATTGAAGATATAATCGTTGATAATAAATTTATTATAAAAGTTGCAGTAGTGTAGGGAATATCGAAAAAAGGTTGATGAGGTGAAAGAAAATGTAAGGAAGTTTTAAAAGTTATATTAAAATCCATATTTATAAGTATCGACGGACCGGATTCGACAAAGGTTATAGGTTATACGGTACGGTAAAGAGGTTCGTTATACGGTACCGACGGTAAAAAAGATATGCTATATAATATAGTAAAAGGTACGTTATACGGTGCTGGCGGCAAAAACGATACGTTATACGGTATGTTAAAAAGCGCGTTATACGGCGCTGATGACTTAGGGTTGAAATAACCGATACTTTATACGATATAATAAAGGGGCGCGTTATACGATATCAGCGGCTTAAGGTTATACCGGCCGATATGCTATACAGCGCGTTAAAAATCACGTTACTAGCCCGCGCTCGGTTCGCACCCAGCCCGTGTACTAGGCGAACGAGGCTCGTGTCTTACGTTTAAATAGCGGGATGTCGCGGCTTTTATAACGTTTAAAAAAAAGGTGGGGCATATTATTAACTCATTCCATTGACTATTAAGTCTATAGATTATGTAACTATACATGTAACAGGATATGCAGTACCCGGTCGGGCCCGGTTCGTACACAGCACGTGCGAGGGCACGTAACGGGCTGAGCACTGGCCATGTCCATAGGTCCTGCACGAAGGGTCATAGTAGCTTCTTCTAGTCTTCCGCTGTACTTGAATAGTAAACCCCATTTGGCACCTACTAAGCTTACCATCGTAGGTCGGGCCATAATATATAAAAGCTATCGAAACCTGAAATCATTACAATAAAACCTAGAATGAAATGATAGTTTATATTTGATCTTTTTCATACAATATTTATATTGGAAAACTAACAACAACCAGACCTCATAATTATTAAAAAAATTCTTACGCTTTTTATCCACATATTAGGAAAAATGTCACGTAGGAAATGTAATTAACATACCTTATTTTCGACCAAATCTCAACTTTCTTGGCATAAGTGTACGGACTACTTTATTAAGAAAGGTTAGGAGCCTATACAATAAACCCTAACAGTATCCACCTTCGAGGAAAAAACTTAAGTCTAGCTGCTCTCAACACTATCAATTTACATGCATTCTATTCCACCACAATAGTACTAATTAGCTTTACCACCAGTTGAATCTTTTTTCGACGAACTCTTTTTGGTTATGAAGATTTTCGTCGACCCGGCGCACCTTTCGCGCAGCGATTCATCTAGAGAACAGCTCTCGCAAACAACAATTACATCCCTCGTTACTTGTGCCAACGTGGCCTCCCAAAATTGCACTACGGTACAAGTCTAGTTTTTGCGTTTGAAAGCCTCAAAGACCTGAATTATAAAATCTCGCATTTGACGGCTCTATTTTTTCATTTATTTATTTCTTTCTTTTTTTATTTATTTGTTCATTTATTTATTTATTTTATTTTTTCATTTCTTTATTTATTTATTTATCTATTTTTTTTTCATTTTTTTTTCTTTTTTTCTTTATATCTTTATTCCTTTCTTTTATTCATTCTTCTTTTCTTTATTTCTTCTTTTCTTTTCTTTTCTTTCTTTTTTTCTTTCTTTTTTTCTTCATTTCTTTTTTCTTTTTTTTTCTTTTTTTTTCTTTTTTTCCTTCTTTCCTTCTTTCCTTTTTTTCTTTTTCTTCTTTCTTTCTTTCTTTCTCTATTTTTCTCTTTCTTTCTTTCTTTCTTCTTTTGGTTTTTTTTGTTTATTTATTCATTTATTCATTTAGTCACTCATCCATTCATTTATTTATTTAGTTGTTTGTGTGTTTGTTTGTGTTTTCATTTTCTATTTTTTCATTCATTCATTCATTCATTTATATATTTATTTCTTCATTCATTTTCTCCTCTTTTTTTCCATTTTTTCTATCATTTATTCATTTCATCATTCATTCATTTAATTTTTTTGTTGGGATAGTAGTATTTGCAGTTTAGTAGGTCAACTTTACTTACAGTAATGTTGACTATACTGACTGCAAATATAGTGTATTGTTTTGTTTGAGCCTACTATATTGGCTGCAAAGCAACTACAGTATGCACCCACTTAATACTAGGGCACGAGCCAAGTAATAGGCCATACAAATTACTGTGCAGACCGGCTAGCAGCCTGCTAAACCTAGAATAATACATCCACCACTTGACTACGCAATACTATTTTAACTTCGACAAATCGAATCGACAACGTTATAACGTCTAAACTCTTCTAATACTAATTAGTTCTTATTAGATTAAGCACAAATAAGTCAAG
This sequence comes from Anisogramma anomala, assembly GCA_038502455.1. Classification (NCBI taxonomy): domain Eukaryota; kingdom Fungi; phylum Ascomycota; class Sordariomycetes; order Diaporthales; family Gnomoniaceae; genus Anisogramma; species Anisogramma anomala. The sequence continues at coordinate 30,786,390 of JASMMZ010000002.1, read as the reverse complement.
TAAAAGAAGAAGCTATTTTATGGTTACGTTTTACCTCAAACGAAGGCAAGAATAGAGGAAATATTTTTGTGAAGAACCCTTAATATTGAGCCGGTTTTCACGGCAATAAGTAGAAAATATTTTGAAGCTGCGCTGGTTTTACGGCAGTTCAAAAATAGCGATGGTATCATTATCGAAAACACCAAAAAATCTTTAAAGTTTTTTTTTTTTTTTTGAAAACGTTAAGATTAACTTTTAGAAGTTTCAAAGTTTGGCAAGTTGGTAAACGGCGAAGTTAATAATATCAAGTGTGATATTACTGTAAGAAAATCCGCTAAGTCCTACAGCTAAAAATAACAAATAGCCTTCATTTTTTTATTAATAATAAAGAACATTCGACATTACCCTTTATACCAAACTTTTGCCGTTACTTTATTTTTTTCCGCTTCCCCTACGTTAATTTAATTGTCAACATCGCTGTTATAAGTGAAAATATCAAGTCACGTTAAGAAAAACGCATTAAGTACTCTAGCGACAAGTCACCAAGTTTCTTCGCGACTTTACGCTAAGACACTTAGTCTCTATACCCTAAGATTACTAAGTCCCTCGTCTTACGCTCCTTACACGTTCTATACATGCTATCACGCTAGGCTAAAACGCTAAGATAGCTACAGTAAATGTTGATTTTTATGCTATTATCGACCTAGCTTAGAAAGATATAATCAAGAACCTCAGAACAGTTATCGTTACCCTCTACGACTAATAGCTTTGGATTACGAATATGAATAAAGCTTTACCTAAAGCTTATTTAACAAATTACATTGGCTCGTAAATCCTCGACGCAGACCTTGGTAAAAACAATGACTAGAGCGCCCGCGCCTTTTAAGATTTCCGTAAGTTTTTTAACCACTGGACTTTTGACATGTAAAAGATAATTCAGTGTACGGTTTAGGCTAAGTTGAAAAAAAAGGTTACCCGCCATAGCATTTACATCCCTGAGAAATTCCCGTTGGGATTTCTTAAAACCTTTTATAAATTAGTTTAACGTGAAGGCTTCCCTTAAGATCTTACTTCTTAAAGCCCACAAGGGAAAGATAAAGGCATTAAAGACCTTTAACATACTTACACGCAATTTAGGGGGCCTCCTCTTTACCCTTAACTAAGTTAAGACTTTTTACGAGCTAGCGATAAGGAACTTATTAACTTTCTTAGCAGCTCAACACCCTTACATAACGATGCGGAGTATACCTTTAGCGGCGGTAGGACACGTAAAGTAATAGCCGCCAATGTAGTTATAGGCATTATCGTTAGCATTTTACACTAGTTAATTAAACAAGATTGTTAAGTCCCTGAAAACCTCGAAAATCCTATTACTCCTTAATCCTTTAATAGTGAAGTTCCATAAAAGCTTTTTTATGGAAGGTTTACCTATATATGAGAACCTACTACATGTTTTACTATAGGACTTTATACATCGGGTTAGGAGACTGGTAATTAGTTTTAATACCGTACTTTGGAGGCTTTAAAGCTTATATTGCCAGGGAACACCACTAATGAAGACTAGGAAGATCATCGCAGCTTGCCACTAGCGCTTGTTAAAATGGTCAATATTAACTATAAGCTTTTTACGGACTTCGTTAAAATTTGAAACGATATGAAAAAGTATAAAGGGAAGCTTTATAACCTTTTCAACACGAAGATAATGCCTTTTTAAAACATTTGTAAGTAAATAGAGGTCTTATTTTTCTGGTTTTTACTTATTGTTTCCTATTATATTTATAGGGTATACCAAGGATTATGACCTAACCATTGTTATCCGGGTAACCACCTTTTGCGAAGTTTATGATGATACAAAAAGCTATTTCGAATACAATATTTACTTTACCTAATACCATATGAACTAGGCTTTTATGCGGTGGATAACGATAATAGCAAGAAAAGAAAAAGATTAAATAACATAAATGCGTTTAATTAGATGTTTAACAAGTTAATGTTATGTCAATAGGTAATAGGAAAAGCTTACGTTGACGAAGTTATATTTTTCGAGTAGGTATAGGCACTTGTTACGGGTGTTAGCGAGTTTAAACACACCTTATAACGCTTAAATACCATTTACTAAAGCTTTTTGACCAGTTGCGCTTTTCGTTTGTAACTGTAATAATACGTACGCCAAATCGCTTTGATATGTACCACTAATCTAGCAACTTACCTAACGTAAATAAAGAAGGCCTTACGGTGGTTAATTATATCGACCGTAAATACGGTTAAGAGTGTTTTTAGCGCTTTAATCTGACCTATTAACTGTAGACAAGAGGTAATATTTACGTTAGTATTAATAGAGCCAAGAGTTAAACAGATGTATTAATTACAATTACTATTATCGTAATAGTAGTAATAGATATTGAATTTATGGTAAGTCTAGTTATTGATTAACTTATTACCTTATTTGAGAGAAATAACAGAGAGGTAATATGTTACATTTAGTACAATATTATTTTTAAATCAGATTATTTAGATTAAATCATAAACTTCGAGGGCGACGAGGTACTTAACTGCGATAATGCCTTTAAGTAGATTAAGTGGTATGAATATATTGCTTCTAACGGGGTTGAATGATTATCCAACTACGTGTTCCTATACCTTCTAAGAGGTAAAGACCTCTACCTTTACATTAACCAAGCTCATAACCTTTTATATACCTCTAATTTTCGCGATTATTACGCAGGCTATATGTTTTAATGTATTATATCAGATACAGGGGTATTAAAGTACTTGATAAGAGGTTATTTGTAGTACGTAGAATTATGGAGAGAAAGCATTATGGCTATTGAGATTAATCGTTATGATATTAATAAGGTTAAAGTTAGCTTTAGACTAGGCGAATGATTATCTTTATTAGGAATAACAGTAGTTTGAATTATTGTTAAGTCGATTACGTTTTACATTTTTCAATCCTTTACTCTTTTTCTCAATTATTTAAAGGATATGAAAACTCTTATCGTTAAATTTAACGTTGACGCCGATAAACTGATTATAAATAGTTCAAGTTTTCTCTTCGCTTTTGAATAGTAGTGTTTATGTTTTTTTGTTCTTATAGCCTTAAAATAGTGGTGTCAAACCTGACGGCGCTAGAGATACACTAATTACACCGGCATTTTAATTAACTAGCTATTAACAGGTTATATAAAGTCCTCAAGACCGTAGGGTATGAAGAGTTGAAATACTTTGTTTTAAAATTTATTTAAAAGTTTTCCTATTGCTGGTAAATATATATTGAAGCACCCCCAAAATTTATGTTTATATTAAAAGACGACAGGGACTTTTAATTTGAGGTCTTTATGAATGTGTTTTTTTGGATAACACGCATGTTTTTTACGTCGTTTACTTCATAACCATATTTTACGGAGTTAAGGTTTTAAAATCCTGTTTGGTAAAAGAATACGTAGAAAACATTAAGGATATTGTAAATTAATAGGTATCTAGGTTTACCGAACGTCGTTGTCTACAATACTGGTATTAGGTTTACGGTAATAAAGTTTTAAAAATATATTGAAATAATATATATTTAGTGTAAACAGGTACCTGTAAAAGCCTATCGGAGTATTAGGAAGGTTGAAAGGGTATACGCCTTTCTTCGCCGAATGTATAATATTCTTAAATAGGAAATTAAAAGTTTTACGAATCTGGAGGCACGTTTTTAAATAGAGGTAAAATTCATAGATAATATTATAGGCCCTAATGGATTATTGTTAACCCTATTGGGTTTTGGAGCGTACCTACGTCTGACGAGTGAATCTCCACTATTACTAAGTACTTAAAAGCGAGTTATAGCTTACAGCAAAGCTTTAAAGGAACTAGAAAAGGAATTGGGACGCCACTAGGTTAATAATGCACTTAATACCAAAAAAAGCCCTATAATAATCGATGTACTTTCTTTTCCATTGTAAAGTAAAGTCCTTGTATGGCGGGATCTGGGTAAATAAAAATAGTTTTCGTAAGATTTTAAATATCATTAACTCTAAGGAAATTATTATAACTATTAATGGTTCTATTACGTTTCGCAATAATGAGGTTAAGCGCTATATTAGTTATATTAACGAAAAAGACCATGAAATTAATCCACGAAGTTAATACAAACTTTCTTTACCGCTATCAACAGGTCCATAAAACGTCGCTGGCGCAAACGACCCCTCAAAAGGGCGATCGTTAAAAAAGAGAAATATATACCAGGTCGTATCTATAATATTATTCGTGTAAGTAAAAAATAAAAGGATAACAAAGACTTTGCATTAAAGCTTCGAGTATAAGGTATTATTAAAACTTGTAGCAAACTTTTTTTTAAAAAGGTGATAGGGTAGAGATTGATGGTTTATTGATTCAAAGAGTTGAATAATTCGTACCAAAAGCTTAATTTAACCTTTAAAACCTAAATATTACTATTTTAAGTCGAAGATTATTTATGAGGTTAAAAGAAAGACTACGAGGCAGCCGTGCGAAAAAGCACGCCCAATCGCTTAAGAATATGATAATGAAGGTGAAAACTAAATACTTCCATAATCGATAACGATTGAGAAAATTATCTAAAGTTTAGTGGTTGTTTTAATAGTATTTTTGTAAGAAAAAACAAAAGATAGATTTACGTTGAATAGCCGAAATTTAAGGTAAGCTTATATATCATAAATAATATATTTACAACGGATTGTATGACTAGAATTACTTTAGTAATTACGGTTTATCTACCCTTTTGAAACGGTAATACAATATATTGATCTTTTGTGCAAAATATTTAAAGTAAACTTTTATTAGTTTTTAATCTATTAGTTGTAGTTTCAATTATGGTTACGTATAAAGTTTTTTATATACGGCCCGTATTTACCGGTAACGTAAGAGAACCACTTCGGTACAATGGGTATATAAACTGGCTATACCCTTTTTATGGAAACAACCAGCTTTGTAATATCGGAATAACAGGCGATTAAAGACTTAGAATTCTGAAATTATAAGCTGGTTATAACGTTTACGAAAGGTTTTTAATTTGACTTTAATGGATATTTATTACGTATACTTAGCACTAATACCCGCTTTAGTTTTCGTGAAAAGGTTTAAGGTATTAATTTGGCTATAATCGATATGATTAACGTAATTAAAGTCTAACGAAACTTAAAATAACCTGCTTGTAACAGCTATATTTCCACTTTATATAAACCGGAAGCCTTTTAAGATCTTTTTATTACGATACAAGTATAAAATTTAACAAGTAACGACTTTAAATAGCTTAATGAAATGATTGAGTAGTAGATACAGAATCTAAACCGAAGGTTTAATATAATTTTAATGGACTTGTGGAAAGCTAAGCTAATAATTTTTACGAATATGCTATTTACAAATAATACCGACTTATCTTTACAAATCTATTTCCTTAAATCCTAGGTTAATTGATCAAGACAAAAGAAACCAGTTGAATATTATCGGCAATTTGATTTACTAGATTTTTCTCAAATATAAGAGGATTATATAAAGTGTATTAGCTTCGATGGTTTACAGTATAATGATAGGCTTCAATATCAAATAAGCACCATGGAAAATCTTTAATGTTATTGCCAGGTAATTAAGGATTTTTCTTATCTTAGTGGTAATTTGTATCGATTCGAAAAGCTTATTCGAAAGTCATTTGAAGCTGGGAACCACTAGCGAAAAACTTCTAATAATCGATGTAATGATATTTCGCGAAACCTAAGAAGGGAGAGAGATTAAGGAATTCCGGTAAATTCATAGAAAAAATAGTTCTATTAATTCTACACCGAATGAATTATGGATTAAGGCCCTTAAAAGGTTTGTAAATAATAAAAAGCTGATTATACGTATCGAAGACTACGTTAATAGGCTGTTCGGCAAAGTTAAATTACATAATGACAGTGGTTAAGAATTTATTAGCAAACCAAAAGATTGTCAGGGGACTAACGGTAGCGCCTTGATTGATTGGTACGGCTAAAGTAAAGGCTTATATAGGTTTGTAACAGAAAAACGTTTTGTGGAAATCGACAAAGGCGAACCTCAGAGTCGTAGAGCAACTAACGGCATTTGGAGTTAATTTGCATGCAATTAAATGCAATTCCATACGAAGGTTACTTGAAATTGACAAGGTTTTAGCCAGTTAACGAGGTTGTAGTCTAACGTTCACCGGAAAAGATTGGTTTACCATACTGACGTACGCGTATAGACTAAAAAACCGCTAGTGTTGGAATAGTAGTATTTGTAGTACAGCAGGTCAATCTTATTTACAGTAAAGTTAACTATACTAACTACAAGTATAGTGTATTATTTTTTGCGTGCCTACTATATTGGCTATAAAGCCAATAGAGTAGGCGCCCTCTTTATATTACAGGATGAGCCAAGCAATACGCCATACAAATTACTATGTAGATCGGCTAGCGGTCTACCAAACCTAAGACAATATATCTACCATTTGACCACGCAATACTACTGTTTCTTCTACCAATCGAATTTACAACGTTGCAACGTCTAAAGTCCTACCAATATATTTATTTATTTATGTGTGTATTTATTTATTCTTTCATGTATTCCTTTATTTTTTCATTTATTATCTATATTTTATTTTGATGTTTTTTACTTATTCATTTATTTCTTCATTTATTTATTTCTTCATTTATGTATTTTTCAATCATTTTTTCATTTTCTATTTGTTAAAGTTTCTAATTTCTTTATCTATTTATTTGTTTATCTATCTATCTATCTATATATCTATCTATCTATCTATTCATGTTTTTTATTTTTTATTTATTTTTTTATTTATTTATTTATTTATTTATTTCTCATTTATTTATTTATTCATTTATTGAATCATTCTTTGATTTATTGATTTATTTATCTTTTATTTTTTAATGAATTTATTTATTTATTTATTTATCCATATATCCATTTATTGATTTATTTATTGATATTTTTATTGATTTATTGATTTATTGATTTATTGATTTATTGATTCATTGATTTATTTATTCATTTTTTATTTTTTATTTTTTATTTATTTATTTATTTTTTATTCATTCATTTATTTTTTATTTATTTATTTATTTATTTATTCATTCATTCATTTCTTCATTCATTAATTCATTCATTCATTCATTCATTGATTTATTGATTAATTTATATATTTTTTCATTTATGTATGCATTCATTTGTTTCTTCATTTATTCATTCATATATTTATTTTTTTTTGTCGTTATTTTATTGATTCATTTTTTTTCATTTTTTTCATTTATTTATTTATTCATTTATTTATTCATTCATTCATTCAATTTTATATATATACATATAGATATTACTATATACCCTCATAGATAGTATACGTAGGCCAAGTGGCATTGCACTGTATTGCAAGTTGCTCTCCTGCAGAGTACACGATAACGAGTTACACTGCAGGCTGCACTCTTGGAAGACGCAAAGTGCATCATGCATGGAGCGGTCTGGAATGAATATTCCAGACCGCACGGCAATGCATAGAGCGGTCTGGATTGGGTATTCTAAAGCGCACGGCAAAAGGGTCACTGCCTGGATAGAAGGTTTATAACCTCCCATTTATGGCGTACACTCTCTGGAATACTCCTTCCTAACGATCTATCTTTTTTACTATAATATTGTAGATATTACTATATACCCTCACAGATAGTATACATAGGCCAAAGGGTAGTGCACTGTATTGCAGAGTGCACTCCTGCTAGGTGCACGATAACATGTCACGCTGCAGGCTGCACTCTTACAAGACGCAAAGTGCATCATGTATAGATCGGTTTGGAATACTATTCTAGGCCGACGGCAATGCGTGGAGCGGTCTAGAAGAAGTATTCGAGAGTTATACGCTTTGAGCGAGGGTTTATAAGCCCTTACCTATAACGTACACCTTTGGATACTGTTTTTTGATAGAATGTATCTTGACTTACTTTACTACAATACTAATTATCTTTTGGTTACTCTTTTAGTTACCTTGTTCTATGTGATCGGGTATTTAGACTCTACCGATACTGATTAGTAGCCAACTCAGTCGATTACAGATAACCTAGGAAAAGAAGGGATAAATATACGTTAAAAACTTATAGCAGGATACTGTAGCAGTCCTAATTGTTTATGCTTTAACACTTCGTTTTTACAATAATTACACGTCGACATGTACAAAGACTGTAAAGACTAAGTGACTTGAATAAGGAAAACTTTAGCACAATATCATTAACCTTTGTTTGGCATTTTATCTGTTAAAAGCCCCATTACGCTACTATTAACCCTTATTTGGCGCTCTGACGTACTCGAGCACTTCTTAGAGAGCATCTTATCATGTATTAGGCCATGTAAGCCAAAACCACCAAGTTTCGGAACCCTTCACTGTGACCCATCTGATTTTTTTTTTTTTACGAACCATTCGCTCCAGCAAAACTACAATCGGTTGCATACCAATAAACAACTCAATCGCCCCACCAGAATTGGTTATACATTAAGAAACCAACCGATCCCTTCACCAAGTTCTGTTATAGTACGTTAATACGGACAGACCACTGTACTAACTCAATATTTCCCTTGCCTTGTCCAAATTTCCCACATTCGCCTTATTTGTTTTAAGTTCGGTACCTGTAACGTTTTGAGTTTTCCTAACCGTTTGGCTAGTATAGCGTTACTAACGTTAGTAAAAACTAATTTGGGACATTTAACTAGCTTGTGGTATTAGTAAGCACTATTTCAACTGCCTTGATTACTTTATTCACTTTGTGTTCGTTAAATCACCCTCAGTTTTAGATATACTTAGATACATTATGAGATTATTACACTTTAGCATATCGTGCAAACACCCTGAGATAATCGTAACTATAGCCCCGAACTTAATAATACTAGAGGAAGCTAGTGTTTCCTTTCATATCCTAGTTAAATATATGGGAATTAGAAAGGCTATGATGCTGGAAATCAACTTAAGCCTTTGAAACAATACCATCGATTTACCAGTTAAGGAACTAAAACCCTATATTGTAAATATATATATTTTGGCCGCTATGTACCGTTTCTTGGGGGAGTAAATCAAAGGACCTGACTTACTGGAAAAATTCCATAACAATTTTTCGGTTTAGACGTTGGATATATAGTAAAAAGTAAACCCTACTATTGCTAAAGTCTTACGAATTCACTTAAAAACCAGAGGAATTAATACTCTAGGTGGTAAAAATGGGCGCCTTGTAGAGGCTTTATTGGAAATAGCATAACTTGCCAATATACTAGATATTGAGAATAAAGATTTGTATTTAACAGACTTTATAAAAGGATGTTACCTTATAAAACTAAAAGAAAAAATTGTTAAAAAAAAGGGGACTGTTCGTAAAACGGTATAGCCTTATATCCTAGGTTAAAAGTAGGAACTAAAAGGAAGAAAAACGCCTACGATTCTTATCCACAATCTAAGTATAATATACCCCTATACCAGCCTATACCGTAGGGTAAGACCGAATACTAAACCACTCTCTAAACGCAGAGAATAACCCGACCGGCGATGACGGAGTCGGCCAGAACGTAGAAAACAACCCGACCGGTTGTAATAGAGTTAGCTGGACCATAAAGAGCAACTCGACCGGCTATGATAGAGTCACCTGAAATGGAGAAAATAACCCGCCCTAGGAATCGACAATCGGTCGGAATACAGAAAACAACTCAGCCTAGGAAATAACAAGTAGCGAAAAACGCCAATACATACCATACGGATCAATGCCTTTTAACCACGATCCTTACCGCGACCTCCCACTATATCGTTTCCTTACGAATAGGAACTACCTTACGAAGTTAACTAACTTTGCCAAATTATGGGATAAGAATAATAATAATAACGGTGAGCCATACGATATATTAGACAATAAGATACGCATTCTATTTAACATATATTAAATACTGGATATTAAGCTAATACAATTTTATGTTATCTTACCCGGTATACCTTCTGGGTAAGTTAACAAGTAATATGTGTATTATATTATATAAGTGGATCCATTCGTCGAGTATTACTACCGCCTAAAATCCTACTTCAATACCAAGATTAACCACGAGTTATACGACAAGCACTTAACCAATACGACGTGGGAATCTGTAAAAAACCAGCAGGAGAATGCCGATAAAAACCCCTAAAAAATCCTTACCATCTTATTAGCGAAGTTTTGGAAGTATTGAGTAACCTTTAGACTGGAATACATAGGCGAAAAATTATTTATTTAAATAGTTACAAAAGTCAGCTATAGAAATCCGGATCCCGACATTATACTTTTGAAACCAGAAAATAATTTAAAATCCTTTTATATAAGCTTTGAAATATAGTTCAAAATCTTTATACGTAGATAAGTAAACTTCGCATTAGTATTCGTAGCTGATGAAACCAAAAACGAAACTTAAATACTACAGTAAAGATCGGAGGTTTAAAGTTTACCCAAGGTAAAACGAAAGCTTAAAGTAAAGATAATAAGGAGGAAGCCCCGGTAATAAAAAACAAGGACCTTCGTTTAGAAATAGAAGAAACGTACCAAAACTATAGCAATATTTGCAAAAAGATATATGGCGCTTTATAAATTTGTAAAAGCTGTATATCATATATGGTAAAGTCGCCCGTTGATTTGTAACCACCTCACTTACAAATAAATTCGGACCAAACGATAATTTTAGGCCGATTATATATCTATGAATTAGATAAAGGCCAACTTTATAATATACGCAATCGAATACAAAAATACGGATAATGGATTTAATACCTACCTTTACGATAACACGTCCAGAAAGGACCACTCCAAAAACGATAATATATATTTATTAGCTTAAAACAACGAAATTGTTTACCATATTTCTATTGAATTATAAAACGCCTCCTTTAGGTATATCGTCGGACTGGATTACGTGAAAAAAGTACTCGACGCTTATATAATGTTACAATTTATGTTATCTAACAAGTACAAAAAAAGATTTTAAGGTATTATGTCTAATACTGAAATGACCGAAATTTTAATGGCTGGAAAACGCTAGTTTAATGCGTTTATGGCGAAGTTTCCAAATTTTTAGTTAAACCATACAAAAGAATACCGAAAAGTCTTGTTTGGTAAAAGCAAAGCATTTTCTTTCGGAACAGTCGTTGTAAATATACGTTTTGGGCCGGTTAAGTTTTATGTAATAAACTTCACAATATTATTTTTACTTTTATTGGCTGATATAAATAAGTTCGGAATCGAAATCCGGAATATAACCAATCAGTTTATTCGCGCCTTAAATAGTGTATCCGTACCGCTTCGGCTTAAGTTTGGCTACTTATAGTTCTTTTTAAAAGTACGTATAATCGAAGCCGTTTACTTAATATAACCGGAATTACGTATATTATTCCGACGATTCGGATACCCGGTTATAAAACGCCTTTTACACCTATTTCATATAACGTGCTATACGGATATAGAAAAAGACATACTTAAAGCTATCGAAAAGTTTTACCATAATTGCTAACTATACTTAAAGATATTACAACGATTAAAATTTCGCCTTTAAAACGATATGGACTTTAATTACAAAATAATCGGTAATATTATACACATGAATAGTTAACCAATCCTTTACGTTATCGACGTAACAATATCGTTTTAGTATGTTAAATTTACATAAAACGCTTTCGCCACAAATTGTTCAAACTCTTTAGTTAATTATTAATTTAATGTTTACCTCGGGCTTTTAAATTGGATTATATACGACGTTAATACCGCCTTCGACTTTACCGAGTAACGTATTAAAGCCTGAATAACCAGTAACAAGTATAGACGAATCCTAGTAAAAGCACCATAAAGTATTGGAAAATACGAATGATATTACGAATCGTTAAAAAGAACGTATATAGTATTATCGAAAAGTCTAAAGGGTATTAGCATTAAGAAATATATCCTTTAAATAACAGTGAGCGCCGTTAATAACACTTTTAGCTTAAGTAAACTTATCTCTACGCTTCTTATCTTAGGTACTTATCCGAAGATTTACATTGACTTTATACCATTACTATCTACGGTGTATAGCACCAATACCGTAATGAAATCTATAGCAACTTTACGAATTATACGAGCTAAAAACGACTTATTTAAAAAGTTAGCTATGAAGAATGGTCAACTTAACACCGGCTTTTCAAATTTATCATTATAATTTAAAGTTTTAATTTGGAAAACGAAGGATAGATGAATTAAACTTTAAAAAATAACGGGTTTAAGGGCCATAATATATTATTTAATTTGGCGAATGGCACAAATTCGTTTCAATAAATAATAGTACATAGGTATAGGAAAAAAGTGGAAAGAATCAACTAAGATCCTTAAGACGAATAAAACCGCCTATATATTACCCTTTGAAATGACGAAAACGATTAAAATAGTTTACACGTTAACCTTAGGAACGACGAATTTAACCCGATTTCATATTTAGTTTCGGCCTTAAAATACGATTTTAACTCGACTACACTAGATAAAAACGGCAAATTTATGTTAACCCCACTAAAACCTCGCCCTCAAAGGCGACCTTCGGCTCGAAAACGAAAAAAAAACGCCCTAGAAAATTTGTCACAAACTTCTTTGTTACGTAAAAGGAATTGGCAAACCGCGAACTTAATTTAAAACTTCATTATAAGGGTATTATTACCACCATAAGTATTATATTCAAATAATTTACCTAAAAAGAGATTTTAGCTTTCATCAACCAAGGTATTTTTCGATTCAAATAATTAGACCCTATTATTTATAGTACCTATAGGATATTTTCATCCCGCCTCGTCTACGAAATAAAAGATTAAACCGGAAAACCCCACAGAAAGATTCGTCTGATTGTTAAAAGTTATAACGACGAAGGTAAAAAGAATATTATAACTTTGATACCTACGTTACAACGAGCTAGTTACCTCCTGATTTTTATATTAGTCGACTTGTTTAAGAACCGTATAACTTGTATGTCGAACTTCGAAATATAATATAGATTTACAAATAATTGGAGAAATGATGAAAATAGTGAATTGACGCAAATATATTAAAAGACCTTGATTAATATTACCCGCCTAAGATAATCATACGTAGTTTAAAGCCTTTTTATGGATTAGTTAAAGCCAGTATATACTGATATAATACTTACCCAAAGTATTATAAAGAGCGACTTGGAAAAACTAATTTTACCTTTAAACTATATTTATTAGTATCGAATACCTATTTGAAAGGCTTTGTATTTATAAAAAATACAAATAAACGATATCCTAACCTTGTATAAAGCCTCGTTTTCCGTGTTTAAGGAGAGGAAACTTTTGGAGGCTGGTTTAAATGCGAAACCTAAAGCCTACTTATTAAAAGATGATATAATCGATTTTAATAGTACCACGATTACATTACGAAGCGGCATTTTAGGATTTACGTAAAGAAATATTTGGATAAGATAGTGTTTGTTGTCCCAAATAACGTGAAACGGGTCAACGAATATAGATGTTAACGTGCGCGCAGAGCTTGGGTTACGTTTATGGTATAATTAGACGCTGTATTCGACCTTTCGGTCGCCGCATAATTTTAAACCACGAAAGTAATGATTTTTGCCGTTAGATAAACGTATCATAAAGTTATTTGTTTTTACTAACGACTTTTTTATTAATAATAGAGATTATAACTCATAAATCGACTTCGTCCTTGTTTTCGGCAACGAATTAACGACTCGAAGCAGCTTTACAATTCGTAAAAATATTATTTATTAAAAATTTACCAAATCTAAAGAGGTTACGAAAAGCTTTTTCGCTTCTAAGATTTACAATATTGTTAACAGTTTCTATTCGGGTATTACTATAACTATAATAATCCGGATAATTATTTTCAATTTTAGGTTACGCCTCATCCCTTCAATTATTTACACTGATTTTTTCCCTGCTTTATAAATACCTAGTTAAATTAGGTATTATGAACGAAAAACGACTTATAATCGATATTATAACTTTACAAGAGTTATACGAACGTCGGAAAATCGAGGAAACCAGATAAATTGATGACAAGTTTAACCCAATAGATGTAATAATAAAGATAATACCAAAAGGTACCTTGGATACACTTATATTAATAAGTACATTATTCATTAGGGTTATCAAAAAGTTTTTGCGACCATAATAGGTCATTATACCAATTTTCGACAACTTATATCGGTCTATTAATGTTATTCGAGCCGATTCACATTTTAACTTTATTTAATACCACTATTTGCATCGATTTTGTTACGTTACCTCTTTCATTTTATATTTACCGATTTTCGACAACTTGGATAGGCCGATCAATGTTATTCGCGCCAATCTATATTTTGCCTTTATTTTATACAACTAATTCGCAATAATTCTAGTATATTACCTCTTTTTATGTTACATTTCATATTCCGATTGTGGTATATTACCTTTTTTATTCAACATTTTATATCAAATTTCTTACTTTAAACATTTGTTTGTAGAAAGATATAAAATTACTATATAATGTATTGTATTATAGCTGGATACACCAACTCGACCGAGAGGGTATTTATTCATGATTAAAGGAAGAGGGCAATGCCACCGCGTCTTTACTGTCCTTTCTGTTACTTTTCTCCTTTGTATTAAAGTTACCGCTATTACCGTTAACGACATTATTAACATTAATAAGAATGTAGCTTTATACCTTGTTAGTTATACCTTTGAGTAAAAGTATAAGGGAGAGGTTATTCTCCTCGCAGTGACAATCGATAACGTCATCGAATTCGCTTACGTAGTATATACGCAAGCCCCGTTTTTAGGCGGCGACGACATTTATCGTTTCCTTAGTCCGCCAATAAACGCTTATTATCAATTAGTATCGGCTTATTTTAGTTACTTACGGTTTTTTTTTCGATTCGCCTTAAACGAATATTTTTGCCAAAGAATATTTTTAGGATTCGGTTAAAACTTATTTAAAACCTAGTAGGCACGTAATATGACTTCGGCTCACAGCCTTAGAAAAACCAAAACGGGAGCATACGAGCTGCCAATCCGTTTGTAACGGTGGTAACGCATCGAAAAAGCCCTGTTTTCGTGGTAATCGCCAATAAACTTACCTGCGGCCGCGGACGCGATACAAGTTAGTATGTTTGCAGGCTCAATGACCTATACGTTAAAGAGACTTAATTTGATTGGATAGTCCAGAAGTTATGTTAGAATGAGGACTTGTATTAGCTGAAATTACACGCCTTTAAAAAAAGAAAAAAAAGTTTTGTTTAAAGCGATAGCGATATATCTTTTAATATTAACCTACCACGTGATTACGTAATCCCCCTACGTAATCAACCTTGAGCAATTACCACTGCGTAGCTACCCTTATTAGAAATAATAAAAGGCGTTATTACCAACTATATTATCTCTATTTAGTTATATTAACCATGACTGACTTATAATCACCATCGCGGCTAAATTTTGCTAATCTTAGCCGAACTTGCTAATTTGGACCTTTTACGACTAATAAACTAACAATATTATTACTACTGTTAATTTGGACCTTTTACGACTAATACGTTAACAACACTATCATTATTGTTGATTTGAACATTTTACGATTAATACGATAACAATACTATTACTATTAGGCTATAGGTATGGAGTATAAAAGGAAAAAAGGAAATATTACCTGTGTGTATATTGCTATATACCCTTACAAATAGTATACATATATCAAAGGGCAGAGTACTGTATTGTAGGGTGTACTCCTATAGGGTGCACGATAACGTATCACGCTGCAGGCTACACTCTTGCAAGACGCAAAGTGCATCATGCATAAATCGGTTTAGAATACTATTCCAGGCCGACGGCAATGCGTGGAGTGGTTTAGAAGAAGTATTCCAGAGTTATACGCTCTGGGTGAGGGCTTATAAGCTCTCACCTATAAGGTACACCTCTGGATACTCCTTCTTGACTGAACATATATTGACTTACTTTACTACAATACCAATCATCTTTTGGTTACTCTTCTATTTACCCTGTTTTACGTGAACCGGTATTTAGACCCTACCGACAAATATCAATCTAAGGATTACTTTTATACTTACTTACTTTCCCGATGATAAATATAGACCTTACCGACAATATAAATATATTTGTACATATATATATATATATATATATATAATTTATTTCCTTATGGTTTTATTTATTTATTCACTTATGTATTTATATATATATTTATGTATTTATATATATATATATATATTTATTTATTTTATTTATTTATTTATTTATTTATTTATTTTTTTATTTGTTTATTTACTTACTTATTTATGTATTTATTCATTTATTTATTTTTTCATTTATTTATTTATTTATTCATTTATCTATTCATTTTTGTATTTTTTTATTCACTTCTTCATTTTTCATTTTTTTAATTCTTTTTTTTATATATATTTTTTAATCATTCATTCATTCATTTTTACTTCATTTATTTATTTATTCATTTATCTATTATTCCCCTTCTTTCCATATTTTTTTCATTTATTCCTTTATTATTTTTCGAGCCGTTATTACCTACCGGTGCCCCACACGCCTAGCGCCGCTATTGCTTTCGAGTATATTTTATAAAATTAGCAGTCCACAAAAGACTTTTTGGTACACTATTCTTTCAATTGTATACCCTTTAACTTTGTTTTACACTTCTTGAGTTTACAGGTCGTGACAAAAGGGTAACTCCTCGAATGAATTAATGAGTATATCGTTCTTATTACCACGGGCTCTCAACTAAGTTATAAGTGTTTTATAGGTCTTTCACTCTTTTAGTACCGTTGTTCAATATTCGATAGGAGTGGGTATCGAACAAGAACTACGATCGCCATACAATAAGGTCCGGAAAAAGCTACAATTTTTATGCCTATGAATTATTACGGGTCTCTGAATTGTAGGGTACCTTAAAATCTTAATTAAAGGGATGATTTAAAGTTTGATTCCCCATCAAACGTTTTATTTAATAACATATTTCATAGAAAAAGGCTAAATTGTATTCTATAATAGGTACAATAGATTAGAAACATATCTATTATACTTAAAAGTAAGTCCTCCATTTTTGTATAAAACCATATATAAAAACTATAAAATTCAATCTATATTGATTATAAGGAAAAGTTTATTTATAAGATGGGGATTAATATGGTTGATATAACGTTTTATTAGCATTTAATAATTATATATAATTGTTATAGGCTACCGCCTAAGCTAGTGGTTATTAGGGATCTAGCCCTTGTAGTTATTACAATCTTATAGTGCTTTAAATCCGATCGGAAGCTACACGGAAGCATATTCTCACACGTTACGTGACTGGTTTTCTCTCTCTTCCATAGCTTCGTCGCAGCTCCCTATCAAGAGTTACTCCTCTCTTCTTTATCGAGTTTTATAAATAGAATCCGTCTACTTTAAACCAAAGCTTCGGGTTTAATCCCTTTTATATAAACTAATAATTCTTTCTCCGTTGGTATTTTAAATACTTATGAAAATTTATAGCTTAGGGCTATATTTTCCTTTTTCAACGTCTTGAATTTGAAACCTGAGGATTTAAAACAGTTTTTCAAGGTACGCGTTAAAATGTAGTTTTGAAACGTCTTGAAGGCTTAATATACTTTTTTTACCGTTTAATATAAATATTTTACCGATACCTTGCGTATAAAATTCTTTAATCGGGATTAAGCTATTCACGAATACGCTTTTTACCTAAAATAATGTAATACCAACATATTAAACATACTAACGAATAGAATCCGGTAAGTTAGAATTACCGATACGTTTATGTTTTCAAGACAAAACCCTCTTTAAAAGGCTTTTATCACGTTATTTACAAACGACATAGTTATTACGTTACCTTTTATTAGGAACCGTATTAGCTTTTCCGATAATAACGATTCGGATTTTTCGTATTGAGATTACGATACCGGCGCCCTATTCAATAGGCGTTAACAACTTAAACATAAACTCTGTTATTAACCAGTCAAATTCTTTGGTATTAAGTTATAATTTCCAATATAAAACGTCAAGATATTACGTAAGTTACGTAGGAACTAGAAGTTTAATAATATTTGAAAGAAGATCACCTTTATTCTATTCTTTAATAATTAAGGGACCCCGCGAAAACCGCTTTAAAAAGCTATTGCGCTAGGAACGGCGACGGCGATATTAATGACCCTAATACCTTTATAGTTATGTATCGCAACTAGTACTACTACTTTAACACGATTAAATCCGTTAACTCTCGGCTTATAAGTATGAAATATAAACTTTACGGGAGGTTTTACGTCTTTTTAAACGTTTAGGAAGCTTTATTTGCGAAGGCTAAAATTAAAGCCTAGGATTCCGCTGCTAAGATTGTTATTTTGAAGAAAACTATTAATAAAACATTAATTAATACGTTATTTCCGCTTAATATACCAACAGACTATTAAAAATTGGTCCCTTGTATCCAGCTTATTTATAGGCGACTTTATCACCTCCATACTCAGTATAGTAACGCTAGCTATACTAACGTTGATACCGGGAATGTTTTACTTAGCGGAAATAATAGTGGCTATTTACACACCCGTCATAACCAGGGAAACGTTATTATAACTAGCGTAAACGCCTTTTAAGCCATTCCTTCATGACGCGTTACCTAAGTTAACTATTCGGAACTTTTCCGTCAAAAAAACTTTAGGTTATATTTACGATGTAATACTAATAGCTTAGGTACTCGAACCTACCTGTTAAACCTAGCATAATGCTTGAGTGGCGTTAAATTTGAGGCTACTATGGGAATTTTTCTTACTTCAACCGGGGATTTTTTAAATTTTAGAAAGAAAAAACGTAATTCTTATATATAGTCGTGTATAGGAGTTGGCAAGACTTAATTTCAACCTAATAATCTCGCTATAACTTTGAAATACCTCCCCTTTTAAAGTAAATTTACCTCGTACTTCAATTCAATTCATTTACGCTTTAATAAACATAGTTTATAAATAGTAAAACGTCGCGAAAAAGTAATTCATTAATTGTTCAAAGTTCTTGCATATCTCAATCCCACCCTAATGACTTGGCGAAACTAAATATTATATACTCTGTTCCGCTTTACAACTTATTATTTTTATGACCTTTTTAAACATCAATTTCAATAAATACCGATACCGGATATAAATTTACGTTATTTATTACTTATAATACGACGTTCGTTGGGGTAAATTCTAAATTAAATACCAATAGATAACTTATTTAGTTTTAGAATACGTATTACTCCTGGATGAGTAGGTAATTATTGTATTGAAAAATAAATGTTTATACCTATATAAAATATACCTAAAGGAATTAGTATCGTCTCATTTTACGTTATTTTGCGAAAAGCACTGAATAACCAGGTTATTATTACGCGACTCGCCACCATCTCCCTCGAAAATATCAATAAAGCATTCGCTCCGAAACTAATTGTTTTTGTTAACAATGAACTCTCTAACGTCTTTAAAAGATTCGCCTCCTTATTCAATAAATTCCTTCGATATAAACTGTCACTTTACTGTTCTGAGGTCGATTTCAAAATCATCATTCAAAACGATAACTTCAATTGGCTTTCACAGGTCACATAAGGCTCAATATACGTTATATAGCAGAAAGAGATTTTTATATTGAAAAACCGGTAATTAAACTACGCAACTAAGGTTATATTCGAGCAAGTAGCTTTTTACTAGTACTCATGTACTATTTGTTAAAAAAATTCAAAAATTGTTCACATTTTTATATGAACTACCGTTGACTTAAAACTATTACGAAAACAAATCGCTATTTTTTTTCTGTCGGTAAAGTCTCTATTAAATAAGTGTAGCAGAAGATTAATCATAAAATTGGTATTGTAGTAGTAAAAATAGATAGTTAAGTAGAAAAAGAGGCATTCGGAAAGTGCACACCACAAGTGAGAGCATATATGCTCTTACCCAGAGCGTGTTACTCTGCGAACGTCCCTTCCAGACCGCGTCACACATAATTCACTCTAAAAGTGCAATCTGCAACGTTTTACGTTATTATATGCTCTACAAGAGTGCAACCTGTAGCGTGCCACATTATCGTGAATGCTATAGGAGTGTACTTTTGAATATGATGCACGGCTAACTAAATATCTTAATTATAGTGATATATAATAATATACACACAGGCAATCTTTTATTTTCTCTTTATATGTTCCCTATTCATAATTTAATAGTTACAGTATAGCCGTAGTGCGGTTCGTATCCATGATCTAGCAATGACAGTATAATTGTAATACGGTTCGTATTCTTAATTTTGTAGTGATAATATAATCGGTAATACAGTCCATATTAGTCGTTTAATAACGATAATAGTGTAAGTTTGTACTTAATCAGTAATAATAGTGGTATATTCTATTGTTTCAAGCAAAAAAAATTTTTCTTTCTCTAAGTAAAGCAGGAGTGTCGTAGATTTGGTCACGTAAACTTTTTCGCAACTTTGTTAATCTTAGCACTTATCAAAAGGACCGCCTACGTTCCGAATACATAATCTAAAGCGTTTTACGTGGGTAGGAACGGTATTAATACGTATTCCTGTGGGTATTGTTTTTGTAAAAGCGCTTTTGATACGACTTTTAAAGCGCTTTTCATTAACAAAAGCGCTCCAAAGTCGTTTATTGTAGTCGTGGGAAGTGTTTCCAACTCGATATCTCAATAGTTCATTGTTTTTAGGGGCTAAGGCCTACGGTGCCATTACGGTCCATCTAATTCTTTCAACCGCGTTTTGAAGTATTATTACGGCCCGTTCCTTCATCAAAGTCCAATTATGTATAGTATATTTAGTTATTTCTCCTTTTAATGTTACTGCCTAAATCCTGTACCCGGCATTAGTTTTTCAAAGAGGCGCATTCTGGAATATTAATTTATATCTTTCTTTTCTTACAACCGCGTTCCGAATAAGGTTTCCGGCCATTTATCCTTTTAAAATCATGTAAAATACGCGTTTATCCCTTCCTTTTCTTAAGCGTATAGTCTGAACTATATATCCAGGCCTTTTCTCTTTAATGTTACGGCCCGAGTTATTTATCCAGATCTTTCTTTTCTTAAAGCAGCGTATTTAATTCTGATCCTAGGCTTTTCTCCTTCTTCTAAAGGCGCGTTTTAAAATACATGCCTGATTCACCCTTATCTTGAGGACGCGGTCCAAATAAAGTATTTGAGTCATTCCCTTCCTAAAGGTACGTTTCGGACTTTATATCCGGCCCTTCCTTTTTTTTGAGTTTCTTTTGTTTTCAAAACCGCAGCGCCAATACCTATCCTAGGGTTTTCTCCTCCTCCTAAAACTTTGTTTTTAATAGTAATTGTAACCTTTCCTTTTTCTCGAATCGAGTATTGAATATCGTAAACGTACCTTTCTTTTCTTAAAGGTACAGATTGAATTATCTATCCAAACCTACTTTTTTTTAAAGGTGAGTTTCGAAATATTTATTTAGTTCTTTCTTCTTTTAAAAGTACGGCTCGGGCTATATAACTAGGCTTTTATTTTCCTAAAAACGCTTTTTTAACCATGTTTCTGGCCCGTTCTCCTCTTAAAAGTGCGTGTTGGAATACTCTTTTAGTTCTTCCTTCTCTTAAGGATACGGCCCAAACTATATATCCAGTTCTTTCTTTTCTTGATCCAAAGCCTTAGATTATATTCCTAGCTCTTCTTTCTCTTTAAAGCGTGTTAAATACGCTTTTGGTTCTTCTTTTTTCTTAATGGTGCGGTCTGAACTATGTATTCAGACCTTTTTTTCTTTATCCCGCGCCTCCAATGATGTTCCAGACCCTTCATCCTCTTAAAAGCGCGTGAAATATGCGTTTGATCTTTCTTTCTCTTGAGGGTGCAGCCCGGAATGTGTATCAAAGCCTTTCTTTTCTTAATCATACCCCTCTAATGATATTTCTAGCTCTTTCTCCTCTTAAAAGCGCGTGAAATACGCGTTTCGTTCTCCTTTGTTTTGATGATGCAACCCGAACTTTGTATTTAGGCCTTCTTTTTCTTTGTCCCACGTACGGAATAATGCTTACGACCATTTCTTCTCTTGAAAGAACGGGTTGGAGTATATGTCTAGCTCTTTTTTCTTCTAAATATATGGTTTAGGTTCTATAACCAGCCTTTTCTTTTCTTATAACTCTTTTTTTTCTTGAGTTTATGGCCCGAACTGTGTATCGAAGCCTTCCTTCTCTTAAAAGCGCAGCCTAAATAACGCATCCGGCTCATTTTTACCCTAAAAGTACTTTTCCAATAATGTATGTAGGCCTTTCATCTCCTAAAGTTTTTCCTTTTCTTATTTCCGCGTTTTTAATAATATTTCTGGCCCTTTTTTCTCCTAAAAGCGGGTAAAAAACCCATTTATCCCTTCTCTTCCTTTAGGATAAAGCTCTTATTTCGTATCTATCCATTCCATTTTTTTAAGTTCTTTCAGAATTTGAATACTGGTTTGGCCTTGTAATACCATTTATTGAATATACGAAAAATTTCTCGACCCCTTCGTCCTTGAAATATAATGCCGGAAAGTTTATTCCTTTTACTATTTTCAAAACAGAACCTCGTATAGTTGGCTTGTAATAAATAATGCATTCTTAACTTGAAATACAACACTAGGTGTATTAAGATTCTCGTTACGTAATTTTTTATATAGTCCCTTTAAAATAGAAGTATTTACCGATTCCTATATTTCTAATGTTTACCCATGAAAATTTTGTTGAAAATAATGAATAAGTGAAAATTAGAAGGAGAAATTTCATAAATAAGTATATTATAATTTGAATAAATAATTTAAATAACGTCTATATTTATACGTAATGGGTTAAGGTTTTCCATTAACGCCTTTTACTAGAGTAGTGGTACCTATCCATTTGAGTTATTCCGGTTTTTTAAAGCGTTCCTCGAGATTAACTGATAGCTTTTCGTATAAATTGATAGCTAACTTAAGCACTACTCATTCTAAAAAAATAGTAGTTTTAACCCTAGCTTTTGTTTCCCTATTAGTAAGATTATCAATATTAATAACTTGAGTTTCTTATTTAATTTTAGCCTTATAGGTATCACAAGCTTTATTTCTTCCTTTTCTTAACAGAACTTTAGGGTACAAAGCTCTTGAAGTAATGAGAGTAAATTTAAAGCGAAGGAAATGAAGGGATAGGGATTCAGCTATAGTAAATAGATCGGAAGCAATAATAATTCTCTTTAAACGAGGACTATCATAACTGGTATTGCCATAAAACGGTCCTGATGGCGGAAAAAAACCACTTTCTAGGAATACTAAAAGGGTATCCTTAAAAGTATGTAATAGTTCAAAAGTAGTGGACATTTGAATCTATATAAAAGAAAGTAACTAATTTAATAGGCTATACTGTACAATCGTACTAATAATATGTTAAAGATACTATATAAGAAGATATTATATAGGCTTAAAGATCCAAGTATTCTAGAATCTATATGGAAAACTTGATATATGATTAAGCATATCCTCATAAGAACCTCGATTCGGATTAAGACTCCTTTACTAGTCAATACTAGTGTATACTAGTAAATACTAGTTCCTTCGAGCTAGCAAATACTAGCCCGGGTCGCATCTCCGTACCAATCCTTCGTACTAGTCAATACTAGTACTCGTACTAGTGAAACACTAGTGCTGGTAGAGATATCTACAACTCCAGTGAATTCCTCATCTTTTGGTATTGAGGTGTTCAGTTACTTGAATTCTGTACCAAGTACTAACTGACTATGTTGGCCTTATTTTCCCTGATGTTGAGTAGTATGCCGTGCAATTGTACCTATTTTATATTTCAACAGTAATAACAATGAAACTAAACTGAAATATTACATGAAAATCATTTTACGAATTCGAAATAAACCCTAAGTCGACCGCTTCTAGCGTAACCATTACTCTAAACATCAGGTTTCAATTAAGTAGGTAGGTTATATACACCTAACTTGGAAGCCTCTTTTAAGCTTTTTCAATACCACAGATTTCAACGCTTTGAAACTACATTATGAGTCGGCGAAACAAACCGCTGGGCCCTACCTTCTATACTGTAGACGGGCCTAAATCATTATACTTTACGTTATAGAACAGCGTGAAAACCGTTACTTGACCGGTACCGAATATAGATAAAACTTATATTAACTAACGACCAAGCTATTCGAATATGTCTTTAAATTTGCCGTCCCCTTTTTTACCTAGCAACTTTTTATAAATATTAATTAGTTTACCCAACTTAACATCAATACGACCTAACATGCTATCGATATATTCGAATACTTTAACTACTTATTTAGTCGCCTTAAATGACGTTTCTTATATGTTTATTAGTTACGATATATATATTCCCTTCTATTACGTTGACTTGTTTAAAACACAGTTTTTCATTTGGAAGCTATACAGCTCATAAGCCATTAAACAGGATAAAAATAGCGTGTATTGAAACCACCCCCTTATGAATGTTAACCTTTCTTTACATAATACGTTAAGCCTTTATATCCTTTTTCGTTACGATAATCTACGTTTATACGTATTTTAAACGCTGATGAACGATTAGGAATCGATTTTGAACTAATCAAATTACCTCGTTTCTAAATATAGAACGTTAAACAGACTTTAAACGACTCTTTTATAGCTTTATTTATGTTAGGATTTCGATTAAAAGGTGTGTGTATATAGCTAGTATTGCGACCTATAGCAATAATAAAGAAAAGAAAATAATGTGTACTGTTATGGATTCAGGCCATTGGCCAATGAGTCTATAGGTTACTTGACTTTGTACGTAACGAGATGGGTAGTACCCGGTCTGAGCCCAGTTCGGGTACAGACCGGATACGGTTTGTGTACGGCATGTATGAGAGCACGTAATGGGTTAAGCATTAGCCATGTCCATAGATCCTGCACGTTAGGATATGGTAGCCCTTTTTAGTCTTTCTCTGTACCTTAATAGTAAATTCCATTTGGCACTCATTTGGCTTATTATTGTATGTTAGATCATAATATACTATTAAGGGTTTTTTTTACCTATCCGAAAGAATATTAATTACGATAAACGAATAGATGGTAATCGTTAATAATTTTGCCTTACACTTTAACATTATCGGGAAAGATAGGCTGTCGGCGAATACCTAGTCCTCCACCTTTATAAATACACCTTCTACCCCTTCAGCACCGACTTGGGCCGACATCTCTCGATTGCAGAATACCGTAGGCCACATCGCGTTGGCTATAAAACAACTATAACAGCCGAATCAATCGACTTCAACCATCGACCCTACGTCCAACTTCGCTTAGGTCGTGGGACCCTTACAGGCCCAACGACCGGATGGTGATATAGTTATGACGGGAGTCCATGCCTTTCAAGTGCCTTTGTTAAAAGATCATGGTAATCGCAGTCAGTTATCTCGATACCGCGGTTAGTCATCTTAGCAAACCCATTCGATACGCGCTTAAGATTAAGGATATAGGGCAATGTAAGCGATACTAAAGGAACGTCAAACCAGGTTAGCCTCGGGGCGTTGCGTACGTTATGGCTTATTGGACTATTACCAATGTAGCTACGAATTCCGTTCGGCATTGCCTCCTATACCGGTATATACAGTCTAAGTCGAGAAGGTAAAGGAAGATTCCCCATTAACGGCGATGGGAGAAACCTAATTCCTAGATATAATCTCGTTAAGGGGTTACATAGCCTTAATAGAGTAATTTTAAAATCTAATAAAAAGGAGCTTGGTTTAATTAAAACAGGTATAAACGAAAATCCATTTTTTATCCTTATACTTTTTGATAATACCTACTTTCTGGATATTCAAGTCGATTTTGACTATGATTATTATTTTATTATAAATGAGGCTTTAACATAATAGTTAAGGGTAAAGCAAATTCGACGATTAAATCTTCGATATTTCGGCACGATATTAGGTTTACAGAAAAATACGCATATTATCTAAATGACCAAGTTTCGCATAAATATTGATAAATATTCAAGCCGAAGTTAGAATATATTATTCCCGGAATAACGCGGGATATGATTTGTGGAATGCCTTATATACAATACCAACAGGTAGCTTTAGACTTTAGTAGTAACTTTTTAGTAATTTAAGGTTTAAGAAGCTTAGTTATCAACATAGTAATAAGACGCCTTAGGACGGAAGATATATATGACGTAATGAATTCGATCTTTTTCGGTTTAATATAACGTTCGTAAATACAGGCATAACGTATAGGAGACCCGTTCTAGATAGCTTTTGCTATAAATCCTTACGAAATAACGCAGATTTTGTAAATGACGGCGACGATTACGATTAAGGAAAAAGAGGATAAATTACGTCTTTTACCAAAATTTACTAAATTCCGTAACCTATTCGACAAGGATAAAGCTATAGTTTTATGCTTATATAAAGGGAAATTCGATTCCTATATTTATATTCAATTAAACGAAAATATATTTTTACTAAAATGACGTTTGGGGCCGTTATCTTAGATATTACGAAATCAAGTTTTTAAACTTCAATAACAGGTTACAAAGTTGGTAAATAAAGGTTACATTTGGATAAGCTCTTCATTGTCGATAATGCCAGTATTATTTATTTTTAAGTCGAGGGAAGGACAACGGTTTTATATCGACTACCGAATATTAGATAAAATTACGTAGTAAAACCGTTTTCCCCTATCTTTAATTAAGGAGACCTTATGTATATTATCGAAGTCGATATAACTTACGAAATGGGATATTCGAACGGCCTTTTACTGTATCCGAGTTATACTTGAGTAGAAAAATTAATGACGTTTCATACGCGGTTCGGGTTATTTAAAAACTGCTCCCTTTAAGTTATCAGGAACGCCGGCGATTTTTTAACGATATATTAATTATATAATATCGGATATTTTGAATAATTTCTTTGTAATATATTTGGATGACCTTTTTGTTTTTTCTTTACGTATTAAGTAAAATTACATAGCGAAAACTGGGGTGGTTTCAAAACGACTTCGTAAAGCGGAACTAAATTTAAATTCAAAAAAGTGTGACTTCGTAGTTAAGGAGGTAAAATACCTGGATTTTATTACTACGGTTAGGGTAGGTATCCGGGCTAACCACGACAAAGTCCGGGTAATCCGCGAGTAGAAGTCACTACGTACTATCTGTAAGGTTCGAAGTTTTTTAGATTTTGTCAATTTTTATCGTGATTTCATTAATAATTTCTCCGAACTAACGGATTATTTCTTCCGTTTAGCGAAACAAGGTATTCGTTAGGCTTGAACGAAACGAGAGGAATATGTATTTTAAATTTTAAAGGATACCTTTGTTATCGCCCCGATTTTTGTACATTGTGATCCAAATCGGCTAATAATAATTAAAACCGATAGTTCAGAAACGACTTTGAAGGGTTGTTTATCAAAACAAAATAAGGATAGTATTTGAAAACCAATAGCTTACCACTCCGCACGATCACTAGATATGAAACGAAATTATACTATATATAACAAGGAGCTCTTTGCGGTGGTATTCTATTTAAAATTGTAGTCTTCAGAATTACATAGTATTTATAAGCCGTTTACGATATTAACGAACTACAAAGGATTGGAATATTTTTCTTTACTATATTTTATTTCGAAACGCTAGGTTATTTAAGCTAAAGTCCTTTTATTTTTTCAATATCACTTGCTGTATAGGCCCGTAAATTAGGGCGCCCGCCCGAATAACTTAATCCGTAAGTTGCAAGATAAACCCGAAATTAAGGAACAACGTTCGCGAGTTCTTGAACCTATTTCTATTACTATATTCAATATGGTATTAATAAACTTATATATTAAAGGGATATAGATTACGGCAGATAATATCAATAAATTTAACGAAACAGAGTCTTGATTATTAAATTGCAACGATATATATTTTAAAGATAATTCGGAGGTTATCGTCAGGCCATGGAAAATGGTATTGTTATGGGCGTAACCCTTATCCGAGTTGTTATTAGGGATAAAATTAAGAAATTTCAGTATAACATCATCGGTAATACCGTCGCAAGCTCGTCCCATGTTAGACTTGCCGGCATCGCTAACGCCGAATAGTTGCCTTATTTTCGGCTCAGATATGCTAACGGAATTATAAGACTAAAAGGTAACAAATGATCCACTATATAAGATTCGCCTTTTGGCGGTTTCCAAAGACTTCAAACGCTTTTTACCTAAAGTAGGATAGTTGGTATCAATTACCAATTACGTGATTAACTCGAGACGTACATTACATTGAGTTAATTGTTTATAACTATCGAGTTAGAAATTATTAACGACGAAGATTTTAAAGTAAATCTACGATTCGCTTATTGTAGGTTATCCGAGTAAAAATATTTTGTTTCTAGTTTTGGAATAAGATAACCACTAAAAAGGAAGAATCGTAAATATTCGACGTTTATATCGAATATATATATAATATAACAGAACAAAACCTTATCATACTTTACGACCAAGCCTTTTTTAACCTTTCCCTATTCTAAACTAATATTAGACGTATATTTCGATCGACTTTATAATCAACTTACTGACTATTAATAGCGACCCTTAATATTTACTTGTTTTTGCTGATCATCATTCTAAATTCGTTCAATTCAAATCTATATGGATTATAACTGTCGATACGTATATAAAGCGCTTCCAGGATAAATAGTAAAGATTTTATAAATTCCCAACTTCTATTATTATTAACTGTAACTTGGATTGAGCAAGCGTATTTTAAACGACCTTATATTACCTAGTAAAAGTTAAATAACTTTTATTTATGATATATTACCTATAAATAGATAACAGTATAAAACGGGCGAATTAAAAGATTTAAAAGTACTTACGTATCTTAGTCTCCTTTTCGTAAATGATTAGGCTTCATATTTACCCGTTTATTAATTCGCGTTAAATAATCAGTAGTCGATAGTTATTGGGTTTAACGCGAATTATTTAGTAAATAAATATAAAATATCATTTATCTCAAATGCAAACAAGGATATAAAGTCGTTAATTAATCGGGCGGGGCGAATTATTTCGTTTTTGACTTATTTACGCGAAAAGACGAAGTTAACTTAGGCGACGATAACTTATTTCGAGTTATAAATAAAAATGGCGGTGAACCGTAAACAATGTCCGCGAAGTGATATAAGGTAAAATATTAGGATTAACTAAGCCTTCGTAATATTAGAACTAACTGACTAAATAAAAAGCTCTATTAACTTTATAATTAATACCAGGTAATCCATATTCCGAATCCGTTTAATATCTTATTAGATATCCTTAACAAGCACCTTATATTTTATGTGAGCTTAGTCAAGAAAGCCGTTTCGGATCCCCTTTTTTCATAGGTTTTATCCGATATTCAGCCGGGATTAATTTTCGTCGATAACGACGTGAAAAAAGGTTAATACGAGAAATTTAAAGTATAAAAAATGCTTGCGGCAAAAGCGGGGCGGAGTAGAGTTCACTTTATATTAATTAAGTGAAAAGATTAAAATAAGCTGGAGTACAAATTGCTAAAATAAATTGCTAGTATATTAAAATCCTAAACAAATTTAAGGCGAAATAAGGAAATACTTAAGTTTATAATAACCCGTTATTTCGACTTCAACTTTGAGTTTATTTTAAACGATAAACGTGGGACAAACCACGTATACCTTCGAAATAATACTTTATCTATAAAGAAAAAACAAAATTTATTATTAAACAAGGTTATAATATAATATGTAAGGCCGGGAAAAAATTACTCGACTTTTTCAAATATGTATCCGACCGCGAAACGGCTTTTAATAAGACTTAGTAAAAACCTTCCTACTTATTATTATTATTCTCATTTGAGTTTGAAAGATACTAGCGTTATTAACGTTAGAGACCTTATTGTAACTAGCTTCGAATATAATAGAATATCGGGAAAGGATGACAATAAAAAATGTAGCAGGAATTAATAGGCGTCAAAAAGGGGGGCTATTGAAAAGTAAAACAAATATGAAGCGACGTCGAGGATAACAGATAACGCGAGGAGGGGCAGGCGTTAAAAGAGGTTAATAACGGAAAATAATGAAAGGAGCGGACGTTAGGGGAGGCCGACGATAAAATATAACATTAAAAGAGACGTTCGTTAAAGAAAGCCGACGATAATAATTAATAAAAAGCAGGGAGGGGGGTGGGGCGAAAAAAAGACCCTTTAAACGGGTTATTGAAGATTGAAACATATTGGTTTAGGGCTAGATGACGCGATCAGCACAAATATAATTTTACACCCGTTCGCGGTTGACCCAATCAACTCGCTTCTAATCAAGGTTGACAAATAGGATACGGGTAAAATCCGAAATCATATATTTAAGCTTTGAACGTTTTTATCATATGTTGTAAGCTGTAATCTATATTAGTTATAAAAAATATAGCTTAGATAGCGATATTATTTTTGTTACTTCGACTAAAACTATAGAAAGATATAGGATGGTAACTAAAAAGGGCCTAGGTAAAAACGTTACACGTTAAAGCCTGATCGGCTAAAGGCGTTCTGTCTTTATAAACAGATGACAAAGTAAAAGGTAACGGAGAAATCTTAGATAAAAACGAACCTGGGAAA
Organism: Anisogramma anomala; assembly: GCA_038502455.1. Classification (NCBI taxonomy): domain Eukaryota; kingdom Fungi; phylum Ascomycota; class Sordariomycetes; order Diaporthales; family Gnomoniaceae; genus Anisogramma; species Anisogramma anomala. Next base: position 30,755,766 of record JASMMZ010000002.1, on the reverse strand, counting down.
AAGGGCGACGAAAACGTATGGCTAAAGTGGTGACGGCCTATACGGCCGATATAATAAGGATTGTTTATACATAAACGATATCGTAAAACCAGATAAACGAATTAACTAATTTAAAAAGGGCGGGAGTAAAAATGGGTCGATAACCCAGAATATCTCATTAATACTTACGCGTAAGGGATAAGATATAATCTTTATCCTCGGCTATAACAATCAACTGGTGTAAAAAAACACATAAATTGAGTAAGGATATAAATAAACTTATTTTTTTAAATATATTACAAAGAGGAGTTGATTTGCGGTTAAATCTCTTATACAGCTTATTTATAAGCTAACCTTACTACAAACCTTTCAATATGTACAACACTCTTATGCCCGATTACTAGAATGTAAAATGAAGGAATGTTAAAGTAAAAAAAGTGGTTAATATATAATCTATAGTCGTTTTTAGCTCATAACAAACAAAGTTTACATTTATCTTTATTATGTTTAAAGACGAGAAAATCTTCCATAACGCCAAACAGTTATATTAGGCAATTAGTAATAGATTATTAATAAATAGTATGGTAATATACTTTACGAGGTAGTTTGTTATCCCTTTTAGGGGCGCCGGCGATAACGTAACCTAAACTATGTACGTGATATACGTCGGCTATAATAATAAATTAGGAAAAGGAGTTAAGATATGTTAACAGGAATGATTAATTAGGATATATAATAGGGAAAGTAAAATAATTATAAAAAGGTTAGTTAACCAAAGAGGGCGGCGTTGTACAAGGGAAAAGAAAGGAGTTTTAAAAATTATGGGGGGCGTTTGTATTTATAAGGACTAGTGAACCGGATTTGGCAGGGGCTACGTATTATACGGAACGCGTTACACGATATTAAAGGCAGGAATACAACTTTATACGACGCGTCATACGGTATTGGCGACAAGAAAAATACATTATACGATGCATCAACGGATACGTTATACGGTATCGGCGATAAAAAAAATGCATTATATACTTAGTCTACGAACGTATTATGGGGTACTAGTGGTAAAACTAAGGGGCGCGTTATATGCCCCCGGAAACATAAGGTTAAACTAACTAATACGTTATACAATACGTTAGAGGTAATATTACCAACTTATGCCTAATTCACGCATTGGGTGGATATGGCCCTCGTTCGGTATTTATCTAACGGGGTACAGTAACCCTTATAATATCTGGGGGGAAAATAGCATACTATAAATTCAAGCTATTGGCCATTAAGTCTATAAGTTACGTGATTATATACGTAACGGGATAGGCAATACCCGGCCTAGGCTCAGTCCTGGTACAGTCCGAGTACGGTCTGGGTACGGACCGGACATGGTCTGTATATGGCACGTGTAAGGGTACGTAACGGGCTGAGCACTGGTTATGCCCATAGTTTCTGCACGTTGGGCTACGGTAGCCTCTTCTAGTCTTTCTCTGTACCTCAATAGTAAATCCCATTTGGCACCTACTTAGCTTACCATCATAGGTTAGACCATAACATGTACCAGTATTAAACCGCTCGTTAGTGGTTTGTTAACGGTTATACGAGTTTAAATTTACCCTGGTTTCCTAGCACATCTTTCGTATATTATACGTTATGCAGTAAACATATTCGAAATACGTTTATTTATTTGTTTCGTAAGGATCCATATGGAGGACTCATATAGCAGGGAACTAAACGTTTATTAGCAAGGGTAAAGTAACTCCTTAATAAATCTATTTTCGTTTAAAGTTTCTTTATCGACAGATTTAATTAACTGGGGGTTTATTTTGGAGATTGTAGACGACGGTAATAAAGGAAATACAGAAAAAACAAATTAGAGGAGGAGGTAAATTTATTTTTTTACTAGGATAATAGGCGTCACTTATATATAAAGATAGCTACTAATATATTGTTAAAGGATGGTTAAAGGAGGGAAGTTTTGTATTTCTAATTGGGAGCTTACAGAACTATTTATAGGGAAAGGCGACGGCGACGCCTTTTACAAAGTGATAAATCGTTTGATAGCTTAAAACCATCCACGTGATACTATAATGTTCCGAGTCTTTTCAAAACGGTTATTTCGTACCTACCACCTTCTTTTAGTCCGCCAGTATCTTTTATCACCTTCCATACCACGCCGCATAAAGGGGGGGAGGGGTATGTTGAAAGGTAATGTTATCGGCTAGTACCTGAACTAGTGGTTACCAGGAATCTAGCTCTGGTAATTGTTACACTCTTATAACGCTCTAAAGCCGCTGTGAAACTACACAGCAACATGCCCTCACACATCACGTGACCGGGTCACTCCCTCTTTTACAGCTCCATAGTAGCTTTCTAATAGAAGTTTCTCCTTTCTTCTTCATCAAGTTTTATAGACAGAATTCGATCATCTTGAGCGACAGCTTCGGCTTCAGTCCCTTTATAATAATGCAGTGTTCGGAAATTAGCCACAGGTATTGAGGACATTGTTAAGTTATGTATTTGTATTGTAAGAAATAGGATGGTTTATTCAGCTGGTTCAAGGTTATAACTTAAAAAACAGGGATTTGAATAGGGTAGTAGTTGCATAATGTGGGGATACTCGGATTTTAAACCTTCCCACTACTATATATAACGTTATATTACCAAGGACCACACAAAACTAGCTATATAGTGACTAATATCTGGTGATATTGGAATACAAAAAATTTATACTTAAGCTTAGTATAAAAATCTGTAACTAGTACCACAAGTTTTTCAATTTTCGTAATTAGCTATTGATTTGTTGAAAAACTTGTTTGATTCGCGTTTCTATTAATACATATACAATAAAGCGTTACTTACTTTAAACTGATATGTATACTTTAAATATATCTATTAATAATACGTAATATTAATAATAAGGTTGTTTTTATAATTAGTGGATATGAATACTTATAAATGACAGTATGTAGATGTGAGAATATCGCGAATAAGGTTCAAAACGTTACTATGTACCTCAATATAAACGTAAGTTAAAAGCTGGTGAAACTCTTTTTCGTATTTAATTCTTTCTCAAAATTGATTATATTTGAAATACCTGTTCAGAAACGCGAAATTATCGTCAGGATTATAAAACCTTTAAGTAAAGTCATGATTAAAGTTGTTGATAGATCTGGTCAGTGATAGGCATTTAGATGTTGCAACGTTCACAATTCGAATCGATCGAAGTATCAGTAGTATTGTGTGGCCAAGTAGTAGATATATTGTTCTATTTTTGACAGACTTTTAGCTGGTCTGCACACTATCTTTCATAGTTAATTGCTTAGGCTTTTCTCTAGGCTAAATTGGATACATACTCTACTTGACTTTACAGTCAATACTTTCAATCCATAAATAATGCAATATATTTACAATTAATAAAATGAACTTATTTAACAGTATATTTAACAAACTGTATTATAATTAACTGCTACTTCAATACTAACGGCTTTTTGTTTTGTACGCGCACGATAGTATGGTAGACTACTTATTTGTAGTAGCTGTGATGGACTCAGACTATTGGCTATTGAGTTTATAGGTTACGTGACTGTGTACGTAACGAGATAGTGAGTACCCGGTCTGGGCACAGAGCGGGTGCAGACTGGGCACGGTCCATGCATGGCACTTGTGAGGGCACGTGACGGGCTGGGTATCAGCTATGCTTCTAGGTCCTGTACGCTGGGCCATGATGGCATTATAAAGTTTTCTGTCATACCTTGAAAGTAAACTCCATTTGGTACTTATTTGGCTGACTATCATAGGTCGAATTATAATATACCATTAAGGTTTTTTTTTTTCCAAAAAAATATCACTTATAATAGACAGATCGATAAAAAACTTTAATAAATTTATGTTGAACTTTCAGGTAATCGTGGAAAATGACCTATCGGCGAATATCTTATCTTCTACTTTTATTAATATATTTTTCACTCCTTTGTGATCCACTTAAGCCGATATTGCTCGTTTAGAAAATACCATGGGTTATATCGCGTCGGTTATAAAGTAATTGCAATAGCCCGATTAATCCATTTTAATCATCGACCCTACGTCTGACTTTGTTTAGGTCGTATTTAAGATTTAGTAATTCGGGGCCGAATTAGCTGCGACTCGTATTAGCTATTTACCGGTTTAGGGTAGGAGAAAATGACATAACTAACCGTAATTCGACGGATTTTCTTTATGTAGGCGGCGATGCGATAAACAATAGAATTCATACTAAAACCAGATAAAATATAAATTAAAAAAAGTCGGTATTCGTTTCTTTACGTATGGTGTTATTATAGGGCGGCGGTAAATTAAACGGTTATAACGTATTACAAAGCCGGCGGATATAAGTTTATGTATAATATAGGATTTTTTTTCGATTATATCAAAGTTGTTTTTAGCGATCTTTATCGCGCGAATGAAGTATTAGTTAAATTAAAGGAATTAGTTATAAACAATAAAGACCTATAACTACTATTTTCTTTTAAATTCGAAACAATTTTAATATAAACGGGTGGATTGGATTAGCTTTCAGCCGTAAAGTATAAATATTTACGCCTCCGTGTATCGACACGTATTCGCGACAAATCCATTACGATAAGCGTTAACCGGGTAAATTATATTGTAGCCATAGAGAAGTACCGCGAACTCGCCGACAAATTGGAGTTTTTGTATTTCAAGTGACGTTTTGGTTGTGAACTAACGAAACCCGTATATGTTTAACGACTGGATAAAAATATAGTTATAATAGGTGTTTACGCTTTTTAAATATCTTTTTTAAAGGGTTGTAATAATCGCGGCCAATAATTTCGATATCATAATAAGTTATTTTAATAAACTCGTTCGATATGCGTTCAGGATTAAAGACGTAAGACGACGTAGGAAAGGGTAAAGAAACTGTTATAACTCAAGGACCAGCTGCAGGTTATGGAATAGGCCAGCGGTCCGCTGCACTATCAGAAGCCTGATGTCCAACACATCAAGTTAGGGATCTCTCTTATGTAAGGGCCCAGGGTAAGGGTTGGGACCGCAAGGACCGAAGAGCGGTCCAGTCGATACTACATTGGACCGCAGGAAGCGACCAGCGACTTCAGCGGTCCAGTACTGAAGATGGTATGAAGGCCATAAGATATAAGGACATGGTCATCACTACATAGATAGTATTTCCTTCATAGCTCTTCAGTTGTCAATCTAAGTATTCAGTCTACATATCTGAATAGCCTAACGGTTGATAATCATCCTACGGCACGAACAAACATCTTCTTGATATTGCACCTTTGTTACCTCTGCTACTTTACTACTAATATAAACCCCATGATACCTTCTATATACTCACAGATATTTAATATGATCATGACAGAAACGTTATGCCAAACTTGCCATAGGGTGTGACGTATATTATAATTCGTTGGACAATTACTAAGGCGATTATAAATTCCATACGGTATTACCTTTTACGTAGGTATATATGGTCCAAGTTTAAACGGTTAAAAAAATATATTCTATTAATGCCAACAGAGGATGTTTAACATTTAAATATAATTCCGTTTAAAATTTATATAATATTAACGACGTAATTGCAATATCGAGTAAAGTGAAAATTAGTTTAATTAAAATGCGTATAAACGAGGGTTTATTTTTTTATTCTTTTAATAATACTTACTTTTTAAATACTTAAGTCTATTTTTGATATAATTATTTTAATGTTGTGAATGAGGCTTTAACATAATAGTTAAAGATAAAGTACATTTAATTATTATATTTTCGAAATTTCGATACTATATTAAGGTTATGGTAAAATACACGTATTACCTAAATATCCAAATTGTGTATAAATATTAGTAAATAGTTGAACCCGATATTAGTATATATTATTCCCGGAATAACGTGGGATATAATTTTTTCAAATACCTTATATACGATACTAATAAGTAACTTTAAACGTTAACTATATTCGTTTAATAGTTTTTATTTCAAAAAGCTTAGTTGTCGACGCGATAATAGTACGTCTTAAGTTAGGGAATATAAAGAGCATATTAAAATTGGATTTATTAGTTTAATAAAACGTTCGTACCAAAAGGTATAACTTGCGGGGAATGAATTCCGCTTAACTTTTAACATAAAACTTTACGAAATAACGTGGATTTTTAAACGACGGCGATAACAACTATTAAAAAGAGAAACAAATAGTTATGTTTTCCATTAAAATTAGTAAAATTTCGCGTCCTATTCGATAAGGATTATGTTATAGTTTTACCCCAATATAAAAAGAAACTCGACAAAAATATTTACATTAAATTGAATAAAAATAAACCTTGATTAAGATGACTTTAAGGGTTATTATATTCGATATTACGAAATTCACGTTTTAAATTATGACATCAAGTTACGAAATTAATAAATAAATGTTAATTTCAGGTAAATTCCTTATTAATTATAATGCTGGTATTACATGTTTTGAAATAAAACGGGGGATAGAGGTTTTATATAGATTACCTATTATTAAATATAATAACCGAATAGAATTATTTTCTTTTACCTTTAATCAAAAAGACCTTACGTATATTTTCGAAGTTAACGTAACTTACTAAATTGAATATTTTAATAGCTTTTTACCGTATTTAAGCTATATTTGAATGAAAGGAATTAACGGCGTTTTGTATACGATTCGGGTTATTAGAGTAATTAATAACCCCCTTGAGGTTGGCAAAAACGTCGGCGATGTTTTGACGATATATTAGTTATATAATGACAGATATCTTAAATAATTTGATCATAATTTACCTTAATAACCTTTTTTATTTCGATATTGAATAAGATTATATAACAAAAATTCACGTAATTTTCAATCGGTTTTATAATACGGAGCTAAATTTAAACTCTAAAAAATTCAATTTCGTAATTAAAAAGGTAAGATACCCAAGTTTTATTATAACGGTTAGGGTGAATATCTAGACCAATCTTAAAAAAGTCCGGATAGTACGTAAGAAAAAGTTAATATGTATTATTCGAAGAGTTTGAATTTTTTTACGTTTTACTAACTTTGATCGTAATTTTATTAGTATTTTTTCCAAGTTAAAGGATTATATCGTCCGACTTACAAAACAAGGAATTCGTTCAATTTGGATAAAACGTAAAGAATATATATTCTAAACCTTGAAAAAATACGATTATTACGGCCCCAATTTTGATATATTAAGATCCAAATAGGTTAACGGTAGTAAAAACCGATTATTCGGAAACGGATTTGAAAAGATATTTATTGTAACGGGATAAAAATAATATCTCAAAGCTAATAACTTATTATTTCACATAATTGATAAATATGAAACGTAACTATACTATTTACGATAAGGAGCTTTTCGCGGTAGTATCCTATTTAAAAGAATAATTTTTCGAATTACGTAATATCCATACCCCGTGCTCGATCTTAATGGATTATGAAGGATTAGAATATTTTTATTACGTTTGAATTCGCAACGCTAGGCTAAATGTGCTGAAGTAATTTCGTTTTTTAATATCACTCGCAATATAATCCCATAATTTGGAATACTTGTTCTTATACGTTAACCCGTAGGCTACAAAATAAACCCGAAGTTAAAAAACGTTACACGTAAGTCTTTTAACCTATTTTAATCATTTTAATAAATTTAATAATAAAGAATTTATATATTAAGGGAAAATAAATTACGGCGAATCATATAAATCAATTTAGTCAATCGGTGTCTCAATTATTAAATCACGATGATATATACCTTAAAAGTAGATCAAGGGTTTTCGAAGGTTCGATAAAGGTAAAATCGCCTCGGGCCCGGTTCGCGTCCAGGTTATTATCGGGGATAACGCTGGGGGGTTTTAGTACGCTCAAATCGGCGGTACCATCCCGAACCCGACCTGCATTAATCCCGTTAACCTCGTTAAAACCGAATAGTCGCCTTATTTTCGACCTGGGTACCTCAGTCAAATTATCTAAGGACCAATAAATGACCCGTTATATAGAATTTACCTATTAACGATTTCTGAAGGGGTTAAACGCTTTTTAATTAAAGCTATATAATCGGTATAAATCATAAATCACGGAATTGATCCACGGGGTATGTTACGTTTCCATAGCCGTTTATAACTATCGAATTAGGAATTATTAACGGCGAAAATTTTATAATAAACCCGCGATTCGTTTATTATAGGTTATGCAGGTAAAAAAAAATTATTTGGCTTTTTTTAATGGGATTACCATTAAAAGGAAAAAATCGTAAATATTCGACGTTTATTTCGAATATATACGTATTATAATAGGACGAAACTTCATTAATCCTTACGATAAAGCCTCCTTTTACCCCTTTTTATCCTAAATCAGTATTAGACATATATTTTCGTCGACTTATAATCGACTTACAAATTACTAAAGGCGATCTTCGATATTTGTTAAAGATTACAAATCGCTATTTCAAATTGATATAATTCAAGGTTATTGTTGGAATAGTATTGCAATGGTATTATATGCAGTGCAGTAGGTTAACTTTACTTACAGTAAAGTTTACCTTACTGCAAGTGTATTGATTTGTGCGGACTTACCACATTGTGTGTAAGTCGAGTGCAGTGAGCTGCACTTCACTCTAGGGCACGGGCCAAGCAATTGGCCATACAGATTACAGTGTAAACTAGCTAGCGGTCTACCAAACTTAGAATAATTTATCTAGTATCTGACAACTGCAATACTACTATTACTTCAAAGACTAATCGAATCGATAACTTTGTAACATTTAAGGCCTACCAATACTAATTAGTGTTTATTAGATTAAGCACAGATTGGCTAAGTAGAAAAAGAAGCTACTTTCTGGTGACACTTTGTAATTGCACAAGGTAGAGGGAAGATTTTTGCGAAAAGCCTTAAGGCTACGTTTGTTGTTTACAGTTTGCTAAAAGGAAAACTTTTAAGTGCTTCTGCTGTTTACAGGTACTTAAAAGTGGCAACTGTATTGCTATTATCGAAAACAACAAGAAATCTTTATAGATATTTCCTAAAAACGTTGAGATTGACTATTAGAAGTTTTAACGTACGGAAAGTTGGTAAACTGCTAAGTTAGTATTATTGCAGGAGTTACTAATGCAGAAAAATAACCAAATTCTTACACCAAATAACAAAAAACCATCATTACCAATAATGACCTCCGACTTTACCTTTTACTCTAAATATTTTCCCTACTTTATTTTTTTTACTCCTTACGTTACTTTAATCGTTAAGTTTGCTTCTCTGAACGAAAACACGAAGTCGCGCTAAGAAAGCCGCGTCGCATGACTTTATATTAAAACGCCAAGTCTCCACGCCCCCAGATCGACAAGTCAACCACTAAAACTTACACCACATCTTCTTAAACTTTTCAACAATGATTTTAGAGTACGTAGGATTCGACATTATCGACGACCCTATTATGAAGAAGGCAATGAAGGCCCTTGGAACCATCTTCATTAAGCACTTCAATGATGACCTTTGTATTTAGGAAGTTGATGAAGACTTTACCCCTGAGCATCTTACCAACTACGTTGGTTACTTTATCCTCGAAGTCGCCTACAACGATGAAAATACGAGCGTTAAAGCTCTTTTCGACTATATCGAATTCTTTAGGGATTAAAGCTTAGACATGTAGAAAAAGACGGGAAAGTTGGTTAAAGTTAAGTTAAGAGCTAACTTACATAAACGAGGGATTACACTACCTCTAAAGGTCGTTAAAGATGGAAACCTCACTAACATACTTTACGAGTACGCCACGAATAAAAACCCACAATAGACTTAGGAAGATAAGGGAAAAGGGATTGCTGGCGACAGTAATCCTTAATGCCCATACATACTTTCGTAAGGATCTGTCCAAACAAAAATAAGCAAACGTGAGGAATCGATAGATTTACGACCTTCAAGCCCTTAGATCCACCAGTCAATTAAACAGGAACCTCGCCGAACCCTTTAACACCAAAAGAATTATTGGTAACCTCCCTGCGACAGAAACCCTTAGGCTCACTTCTCCCATACTTCTCAATACGTCAAGTTTTAACAGCTAAACTAAGAAAAGACCGGCTTTATACGCGAGCTTACTAGGGGTACAACCATTGTTTTTTCCCCTCCAAACTCTGCCAAAAGTAACTATCCTACCCATTAGTACTAGTAGTAATCCCAGTTTTATCCCTAGCTAAATAAAATATCGGTAAGATTTCAAGCCTATAATATTCACGTGAATATAAGGTCTTTGAAGAATAATCAGAATGATTGGTAGTTGTAGTATAAAAGTAAGATATGATTATCAAGAATAAGTATCCAGAGTTATACGCCACAAGTGAGGGCTTATAAGTCCTCCACTCAGAGCGTATCATTTTAGAATACTCCTTCTAGACTGATCTACGCATTGCCGTCGGTTAGAAATAAAAATTCCAACCCAATTTACGCATTACCGTTGGTTTAAAATAACCATTTCAGACCAACCCATACATAATGTACTTTACGTTTTATAAAAGTACAGCTTGTAACGTAACAAGTTACTGTATACTCTACAGGAGTATACTTTGCAATATAGTACAATTTTACTTAGTTTATATATATTATCTATTAGAGTATAAAGTAATATCTATACAGGCAATCTTTTCTTTTTTCCTTATGTACTTCGTATCTATAACCTAGTAATAACAATATCATTTATACTATTAATTGTAATAGGTCTGAATGAATAGTTTCCGTAATAGTAATGCTACTGTCATATTAATTGTAGGAGGTTTAAATAAGTAATTTCCGTAGTAATAATATTATTTATCGTATTAATCGCAAAAGGTCCAATTTAACAAATTAGGCTAAAATTAGCGAAGCTTAACCGAGGTGGTAATTATAATGTGGGTTTAGTTTGTATAGTTCAATAAAAACAATATAGTTAATAATAGTATTTTACGTTATTTTTAATAGGGGTAATTACATAATGGTGATTACGTAGGGGTAATTTCATAAGTGTATTTTTGTAATTACGTAATAAGTTAGTATAAAAAGATATATTGTCATCGTTCCAGGTAAAACTTCCTTTTTTTTGTTCAAAACGCGTAGTTTCAGCTAATATGAGCATCTACTTCCGGTATACCTAACTAAACCAAGCCATTTTAATATATAGGTCGCTCAGCTTACATATATACTAACTTATTTCCCGAATAGATATCGCGTAAAAATAAAACTATAAGGCGCCGTTTAACACGAAAGCGTCGCCGCGTCGCCGCCGCCGCAACCGCCGCCCCCAATACCACCACTACCATCAATAGCAACAACCCGACCTCGTCGAGCTTAATCTTCTCAATTGTTATCACGCCGCCCGCCCCCGTCATATCGCTCACCACCACTTTACTAAGCCCCGCCATCGCCACGCCGTCCAGCTCCGCCGCCTCCATGTAGCCCAACCTAACCACCGCCTCCATCTTACCCTTCCCCGTCGCCGTCGCGCTGACCTCCTCCTCCCCTTTCTTTCCCTTCCCCTTCCCTCATTCGGGGGAGGAACGAGGGGTTTTTAAGGTTATAAACTTTACCTTCTTCCTATAGGTAAAAACCCTATTACCTGTAAAAGCCACTTTACTTTATGCTGTAAACGTAACCTAATGCAATTACGTTAAGGTATATATATCCTAAAATTTTCTTTTGTAAGCTTTTAATTCCCTTTTTTATAAATAAGAAATACGAGGCGGATCTTCTCTTCCGTTTCGAATTCCATATCATTAGGATACGCCATTAAGCTTTTTTAACGCGCTAAACGTTAAAACGATGTACCCGGGTCGATAGCCTTAAGCTATTAATAAATACGTCTTACGTATCGTATATCGCGTACGCGGCTACGGGCAAATCCGTTAGCGATTACTACAAAAATAGGGGCTATTTGACACGTTACTATCGCTACAAACGGACTAGCTATTCGTACGCTTTTGTTCCTATAGTCTTAAGGTCGTAAGCCGAAGCTATGTTATGTGCCCACCGAATCTTTAGTAAGTTTAAACCGAATTCCACAAATTACCTTTAATGAAAATATACTTTTTAAGCGATTCAAAAGACAAGTCGTCGTAAATAACTTAAACAAACCAATATTAATTATTAGTAAACGTTGACCGGCGAATTAAGGAAACGGTAACCGCTGTCGACGCCTAAAAACGGGATCTACACATATATTATGTAAACGAATTCGACGAAGTTATTGCAGGTCACCGCGAAAAAGGTGATCCCTCCCCTAAACCTTTACCTAAAGGTATAACCAATAAGTTATATGTTTATATATTCTATAATACAAAGAGAAAAAGCGACAAAGAAAACGATATAGATGCGACGACGTCACTTTTTGCCTTTAATAGTAAACAAATATACCAGGGGCCAAGCCGGTGTACCCGGCTATCATATTATACGTTACATAGTAATTTTATAGCTTTGTATAAAATAAGTATTTAAAGTAAGAAAGGTAATTTATATCGTTATAATATCGTTAAAAAAAAGGTAAATCGACGCGAATAATCGTATTAAATAAAAGAAAAACCGATAGTCGAAGCGAATAATGCGTTTAAAAAAAGGAAAATCATAAATCGGTATAAAAGGTATTAATAAATCAATTCAAATCTACGAAAGTTAGTGTAACGTAACAACCTATTAAAGTTGTAAAACTTTTTAATAACACTAATAAATAACGTACTTATAAATATAAGAGTTTTTAATATATCGTTTAGTATAATATTCATTATTATATTTGCCAGGTTGGATTTGTTATTAATCCATTGAGTCGTCTTGATTTCTCGTCGTTTGTACAACTTGCGTAATATTATAATATCGATTATCAATCGCTTTTTATTCGTAATACCTAACTTAACCAGGTACTTATAAAGCGAAAAAAAAACTATAAGGAGAATAAGGTGTAAATTAAGGTTAAAATAATTATCAGAACCATTATCGTTATAATTATACCCGAATCGAAGCCTTTTACCATATTATACATTTTAATAGCCAAAACGTTTTATATAACTCCTTTACACTTAGTAAAATTTTAGTAAACGATATTTCGTTTCCGAAAACTAGGACGAAACCGATTTGAAAGTTACAATTGTTGTTATTAATGAAAAAGCTGTTAGTAAAAACAAATAACTTTATAACATGTATATCTAGTAATATGAATTATAAGCCGCGTTTTAAATTATATATTTACTATAATAAAACGTTTGCTAAACTCCTTATATATATCGTTTGTCGGTTTTATTTAACATTATATAACGATAAAAAAGATGAATGTTACTTTTAATTATATTATAAAGATAACACAAACGCCGCATATACCTTAACATTTATATTCGTCGGCTTGTTTCACGTTATTCAAAGTAACGAGAACGACCCTATTTAATTACCCCTTATATACAAGGTTTGAAACCCAATTTAAGAAGGTATTCATGGTACTATTAAAATTGATTACGTTATTTTTTATTGAAAATATATTAGGTTTAGCTTTTAAGCTGTCTTTGAAAAAATTTCCCTTTTTAAATACGAAAAACAGGAGGTTTCATAATGTTAAGGTGTTGTTTATTTATATATCCATCAGTATAAACCCTTTTAAACGGGCCGTTAATACTAATAAGCATAAGTTAAAGGTAAAGCTTATTATTTCGAGTCGTTTTTATAGTATTTTGATTAAGTATGATATTAATAAATACTCGTTTCAACCACATTATGAAGTAATTTCAAAATACGTTAAATCGTTTTAAATAAGTAATGTTACCTAAAGTCTTTAGGTATATCGACGTAAATCTGTCGTTTAAGCTATTCTTTGAATTGTGTATAGGCTTATGTTATGTGGCGAAGTTTAATATACAGGTTATATAAATTAGTAATCTAGGAAATAAATACAAAAATAAAGCGATAACTAACTCGTTATAATGTAAATAATTAAGTTATAGTATTCTTTTTACCTTCATTGTTATAACCTTCTATAATTAGGCGAGTTTTTTTATAAAGTTTTTCGGCTTTATCATAAATTTCATAAATGAAACGGGTTAAAAAAATCCTGTAAATATCGTAAACGACTAGGTTAAAGCGTTTAAAACAAAATACGCTTGATTCTGTAAGGGTTAAGATTTCCGTCTAGGTAAATTATACGAATGAAGTACCCCAGGTAATAATAATACCTTCGTAATAAAGCTTTAAGTTAAACCTGTAATTCTCCATTTCCTTTTACGTAATAAAGGAATCTATAACAAAGTTTTTAGGGCGTTTCTTAGTCCAAAAGCTAAAGAGGCATTCTCGATGTCGAGATTTTAACGGATTTAATATAAATAAGCCGATTCCGTTCGACGTAGTCGGGTTGGATACGTATTTTGGAGGTAAAGCTAAAGTTAAGGTCGGTTTAAATTCGTTATTATAAGTAATATTTTACAGGGGGTTTTACTCGTTCTACGTATTCGAGCCGTTTTTTTCTACCTTTTTTTTATATTTTCGTATTATTATTTAACGAAAAGAATTAGTTTCTTTTAGTAAGTTATCGAATACATTATAACCTCTAAATCCAGTAATCCTTTAAAGGCCAGTTCATCTCTCTTTCGTTTTCCAAATTAAAACTTCAAATTGCAATAGTAAGTTTAATACGTCAATCTTACAAAAACCATTCCTCGTAACCAACACCTTAAACACATTATTCTTTACTCATAATAAACTCAAGGCCGTTATAACCTTAGCCACAACATTGGCCCTTTATATTGTAAATAGTAATAGGGTAAATTTTGTATGGATCCTTGAGTAAGTACCAAAGATGAGGAGTGTAGGGATGAGCTTATTTAGGCCAAAAGCATTGTTAACAGCACTAACAGCTATTTAAAGAATAGATTCCTTAAAACTAACAACTTTTTTTTTTTTTTTCCAATACTATATACGTTTTTTTAATAGTCCATAGTATCGTTTACACTTCTCAATACCCTATAAAGCTTTTACTAAAATTTGCTTACACTTATTACCGGCTATTCAAGCTTTTATACACTATTCAATGGAATTAAAAGCTGTACCAACGTCGTAAGTAAACTAGTGTAAAGGCCTGGAGTGAATGTTTAACTAATGATTACCTAAATCGTTCCAACAATTTAAAGTAAAAGCGTTTCGTATAAACTTAACAGCTTAAGATAATATAGCTGTATCGACAATGTAAAGGACTGGTTGGCTATTTAAGTATATGATATTAATAGTTACTTCGAAATTGAAGTTAATATCGTTTTAAGGACTGAATTTAAACCGTCGTAAAGCTTATAAATAAAGTTAGTACTTAAAATAAAACGTTTCGATAACCTCGAGTACGTTTTTCCTTATATCTATATAGCCTACAATGTAAAACAAACGTAAAAGGCGTTTAACAGCTAGGTATCCAAATCGTCGGTATAAAGTTCGTAATTTTGGCTAAGTTAAATAAGTAACCTTTTTTAATGATCACAATAAATACCTGTGAGTAATTAGAAGAGTCAGAGGGTTTATATTAGCAATATGGTAGCAGAGGTGCTGGGTAATGATATCGGGACCTGTCTTCGAATGCTGATCAAAAGTTGTGAAGCTAGTTTGGGGAGAATACTTAGATTGACAATTGAAGAGCTGTCTACTAAATCTAGGAAATGCCTAGAGAGTGTGTTCCTTATATATCTAGCTCTTCAGTCCGGGATTTCTTGCCTATATTGCTAGGCGGCATAGGCAGTCTCTTGCATATGCTGTCTATGTCCTGATTCTTCTTAGGCGTAACCCTATCCCTAGGTTGCTGATATAAGAGATGTATGTTCCCCGCTTAATGTGTTAGACACCTAGCTCTAAGTGGCTCAACTGCCTGCTAGCCTATTTCCTAACCCAACCGTTATTTGTATTATAACACCTTAATTATATATACATTCGGAAAAAACCATAAGTAGCCGAATTCAAGCTTAAACAGTACGAATACGCTATTTAAGGCGCGGATAAGCTAATTAGTCGTATTCCAAACTTTAATTCTGAGCTGATTTATGTTAGCTAATAAAAGCAGAAATTAACTTTTAAAATCTATTATTTAAAACTTAATCGGTATAAAACACGTATTTACAACGACCGTTTCGAACGACGTCGCTTTACCTTTATCAAATAAAACCTTTCGGTTTTCTCTTATCCGGTTTCGCCGAAACTTCAGAAATTTTTTCGCAAGTACATCGAATTATCGCTTTTCGGCTGTCGAAATTTCGGTTACACTAATATCAAGCATAATACTCTGAGATCTAGTTTTGTATCTGTTAAAAAAAGGTAAATTACGATGTTATATTAACGTGAAGCACTTTGTTTACGTAATCCAAACCTATAATATATAAAAATGAAACATTTTATAGGCTGGAAAAGATACGTTAAACGTTTTTATCGTCGTAAGCTAATAAATAGGTTGTTATGACACGAACTGCAGTTGGATCCTCTGACGCTGCATGTTCCCCACTACGCTTACAAAGCACATTTCCCATGTACGGCACGGCAATTGGACAACGGATGACTCAGCAGAAGTCACGTGACCTGGATCACTTGGATCACCTGGATCACCGGCTCACTTGGATCACTTGGATCACCACTAGTGATCCCGCAAACCTCATACTGGAGCATCCCCAGTATGGGTACCAACTGAAGGAACTAGATATAAGGACATGGTCATCACCACCTTAGATAGCTTCATTAGATAGTTCTTCAGTTGTCAATCTAAGTATTCAGTCTACACACCTGAATAGTCTAACGGCTTCTGATCATCACTCGAACACAGTCTTGATATTGCACCTTTGTTACCTCTGCTACCTTACTGCTAACATAAACCCTCTGAACACCTTCTACATACTCACGGGTATTTAGTGTGATCATTACATAGGTACCGTCTTATTCAAAGTTATCTTTTTTTAGATATATCTTCATAAAGTTCTACGTTAAATCCGTTATCTATACCTTTGTATTCAGCTACATATACTGTAAAATTGGCTTTTATCCGATCTTTAAAATGACATTCAGATTAAAATTATCGTTTAATCCGAATTTATTCATTAACGAGGGGATTTGTAAATTAATAACCGACTTTAACGCATATAATATATCGCTTTTACAAACCTGTAACGTGTTGTATGTCTTTTCATAAATATTGTTATAATTTCTGTCTGTTTTTTTTTATTTTCGAAAGATTATTCCCATTTCTTATTATCAAAGTTTCTACCCTAATACCTATACGTTAAACGTTCATTTTGCCTCGAGTCAACCTTAAATTTCCGATCCAAAATATAGTAAATTATCTCGGCAAGGTTTACTTTAGTAATTTGGGTTTTGCGTTTATTATTATTAGTTAAGAATATTAACTCAAGGCTTACTTATTAATGTTCAAATGTTTCGAGCGATATTTTAAAGCTTATATAAAAGGCCTTTAAATCTTTTTCCGATTTAAAAAGTGTAAAGTCGAAATCTGGGTTCTAACGATAGGTTTTTATTACTATTTAAATAGATAGTTTGTCGCCTTTATATTTGAATTCGAAGGCTACCTAACATTTTGGAAACTTTGCCAATAAGGCAATAAAGATTTCTTAAGGGTTTTTATAGGAATTCTCCTACTAGTTTTTTACAGATTCCGACGTTATTTTAATTTCATTCTTATACTATAACTTGTAATTAATTTCGGTATTAAAGTGGGATTCAAGGTGATTATAATACATTACTAATATATTCACTTATATAAAGGAATATATATACCACTTTTTAAATTCTTTGGAAAGTATATCGAGAAAGATAATATATATCATATTATTAAATACGTCATACGATTCGCCATTATAATTGTCATCTTTATCCTACAGCCTGACAAAGTTAGTTAACTTCGTAAAGTCGCTCCTATCCGTAGGAAACCGATATAGAAAAAGGTTGCGGTAAGGGTCGTAGTTAAAAGTCATTGGTTCGTATAACACGTATTAATGTTTTACGCTACTTATAATTTTCTAGGTTAGGTTGTTTTCTATATTCCGGCCGATTGTCGATTTCTAAGGCGGGTTATTGTCTCTGTTTCGGCCGACTCTGCCATAGCTAATCGAGTTGTTCTCTACATTTCAGCCGACTCTATCATAGCCGGTCAGGTTATTTTTTACATTTGGGTAGTGTTTTTATCTTTATATCGCTTCAAAATTACGTTTAAAAAAGGCTTAGTATTCGACCCTCGTTGTAAATAATCGTCACGGTATCTCCTCTTTTTTGCTAATTCTTCTGCTTCTATTCTTCATTGGGCGTCCAATCTTAACGAACGTCGTATCGATAAGTTTTTATAAATTCGGTTTACAATCTCAATTAAGTATTCCTTTCGCTTTTACAGGTAATAACCTTTTACAAATTCTATTTTTATCATTTTAATCCGTCTATTTAGGTATATGTGTAAGCTAGACTATTATAAATTGGGCTTTTACGATACGGCTATTACTTCCACTCAGTGTATTAATACCTCTACTTCGCAATTATTTCCGTAGGATTCTTATAATCGTTCCATCCACCATTTGCTACATATTTAACATTCAATCCGTAAAGTTTTCTGTAAAATCATAAAATAGTTCGTGTCTTTTAATATTGTCGTTACAATAGTTAAAGATTATGTTTGTAACATATGTATTTACCATATATGGATCAAAATCTTTCACTAAAGCTTCGATTTTATTATCTCAAAGATTAAGATCCAAATATTTGAAGATAATACTTCGAAAGGACATGTATATAAATAGGTAATCCATATAGTTGTTGACTTTTATTAAATCTGTTACTGGTAAAGATATTATGTATAAATAAAGGGTAATTCGTATGTAGTCTAAGGTAATATAAAGTTCGTGGTATCGTAAAAAATACAAAATAAAGCAAAGTAATTAAAACGGTTCAAATAAAGCTTACTAATACTTATTAACATAAGTAACTTTCAAATAATATATAAAAAAAGCGTGATTACAAGCTAGTCAAACGTTTCAAATTAGTTTTTTTAGCGTTATCAACGATACATTAGCCAAGGAGCTAGTAAAACTTAAAACGTTAAAGATAATGAATTTTTAAATATAAGGCGAACGTAGGTACATTTAAAACAAACAGTGCGGATATAAAAAATTCAATCGAGTAAGTGAAATGTTGAGTTATTATATACTTCAGATTGCAGTAGTCTGTCCATATTAACGTGTTTTAACAAAATTTAGTCTGGAGGGTCGGTTGGTTACTTGGCGTGTAATCGATCCTAATAAGTTGATCGGGTAATTTTTTATATGCAACCTATCGTAGCTTTACTAAAACGAGTAGTTTATAAAAACAAATCAAATGGGGCTTAACAAAGGGTTCCGAAACTTGGTATTTTAGTTTATATGACCTAATACGAAATAAAACGCCCTTAAAAGGGGCTCAAGTCAATCGTTTAAATCGTTAATACAAGTTAACGATTAACGGAATAGGGCTGATCTTTTTAAAGTCACTTCGGATCTTATAGTTTTGTAACGCTTCGGATTCATCGACGTTCGCGCGTAATTCTACACTCCCGTATAATTCTTATAAGGTGTAGTATTAAAACACAGGCAGTTAGTACCTCTATAACATCCTGATATAAATATTTAACATATATTTATCTCTTTTTTCCTAGGTTATTTATAATATACCAAATCGGCTATTAATTAGTATTGGTAAGGTCTTAAACTTATAATATTCACGTGAATATAAGTTTATTAAAATGTAATCAAAATAATTCGTAGTCATAGTATAAAAGTAAGATATAATTATTAGGAAGAAGTATCCAGAGGTATACGCCACATGTAAAAGCTAATAAATCCTTTATCTAGAGTTTATTACTCTAAAATACTTCTTCTAAACCGATCCACGCATTGCTGTCGATCTAAAATAACTATTCCAGACCGATCTACACATTGCTGTCGGTTTTAAATAACCATTCCAGACCGACCCATGCATGATGCACTTTACGTCTTGTAAGAGTGCAGCTTACAGCGTGACACGTTACCATGTACCCTACAATAATGCACACTGTAATACAGTGCACTGCTACTTGGTCTATGTATACTATCTATGAGGGTATATAGTAATATCCATATAAAAAAATCGTTACGACTAGTATATCACCTTTTCTCCTCGACGCGTCCTTATAAAGGATACGAACTGTACGGCAATTACCATATTCGTTAAAATCTGAGGAGGAAAAAGGAAGTATAACGGTAAGCCGTATAACATCCTCGACGTCAAGTTACGCTTATTCTTTAACATCTATCGCTAAATAAGAGTTAAGCTGCCAGGATTTCACTCGTTATTCCCCAGTATCTTTACCAGCTAAGCTAAGGATTATTACCTCCGATACCTAACGAACTATACCTCTTTCCCCGAAATTTACAAAGGTATAAAGAGCTATTTCAAACACGATATCAACTTTACCTAGTATCATACAGACTAGAATATTATCAAGTGGTTCTACATGTTAAATTATAAGAAAAAGTCGGAGAGTAAGATGGACCTTTCAAATTAGATGCTTGACAAGCTAATATTTTCCAATAAGTAATAGGGAATATGAAAGTTGGCGAAGGTACTTTACGCCAGCAGGTCTGGCAAGCAGTTATAGGTTACAAAGATTTCAAATACGCCTTGTAATACCCTGATGCAACCTGCGAAGGGTTTTTTGGTTAACTGCGTTCCTCGCTGGCGACCGTAATTACTCGAGTCTCTAGCTTAACCGGTATAAACCTACAAGCTTCGGAATTCAATAAATAAAAAAATCTTTCCAATTCGTATTACATTAATCAACGGTACAGACGACCTATCTAATACGGCTAACGGAAAGTCCGGACCTCTATCCATAGGAAAGGGTATTTCTTTTCCTCAAGGTCTTTAAGCAAGATAAGCAAATTTACACTAGAAACTAAAAGATATTGGATTTACGGCAAGAAAGACTATTATTTAACACGTCATACAACCGTCGAACGTAAAGCAAAGCAGGTAATATACTATACTTCATCCATATTTACCTTCAATTGGAACTACATCGAATAAGTTACAAAATTTAAAGGAAGTAAAGATGAAAAGGAGGAAAATAAGTTAAAGTCTATCAGTGAATACAAATATATTGGTACCGGTACTAACTCAAAAGCTACGTAATAACTAACTGACCACGTCTTTTTATACCGCCTTACCGGTAAAGACCCCTAACGTCGCCATAACGATAAAAAACATAACCCTATACAACTCTTTACTATTTAAGACAGGTACGCGAAACAAGTCTTTTAAGGGATTATGCCAGATATACAGGTGATATGGTAATTAACTAGAGGCTATTTGCAATACTTCGCGTTAAAAAAAAATACCGATACTATTACGAAACTTGACCACGGGGATGTTGGTAAAGCCAAGGTTGGCTTCGTTCCTGAAAAAGAACTATCCTCATTATGATCAACGACAATAAAGATTATCGTTAGCCCTATTGTTTTCTATATCTTAGAATCCCTTACCCCCTTCCTCCTTTGCCTTAAAGATATAAAAAACCTCGGCATTAAAGTTAATATTCAAACTAATAAGCTAATAAATATTAAAGCCGGTAAAAGGTTTTCACTTAGCCTTAAGTGGAGATATTTATGGTTTTATCTTTAAAGACCAAAGACAATGTTGCTAAACTTGATGAAAGTAGAAGTTCGTTAACTATATATTAAGTTTAAATACCCGGTAACGAACAAGCTTTACAAGGATTTAAAAGTAACTAATAACGAAAATGTAAATCTACTAACACTTAAGGAAATTAAACACCTTTACTACCATCGCCAAACACACTCCAAATCCCCCTTAAGGTTTAAGTTTACATGAAAGGAAAATCAAGACTTTAACTTGAAGGTTTTTATAAACGTATTTTAGCTGAACAGTAAGCTAATACTACACGTTATAAACTCCGCCACGGTTTTTTACAGCGTTAAGTCCCTAAAGACTATTATGGCGAAGGAAATATAGAAGGTATTAGGTACTTTATAAATCGATACATACTTCGGCCTACTAGATGTACTAGTTTACGATACCAAAATCAATTTTACTACGATAAAGTTTTAAATTAATACAAAGTTAATAGAGATTTAGTACAAATAAGTTCCTGTAAAAGCTTACTAAAGTATTAACAAGGTCGAAGGGGCTTTATCCTTTTACAAAAGGCTTATAATATCCTTACACTAGAAATCGGAAGCTTTACAAGTTAGAAGGCACGGCTTTAGATAGTAGTAAAAGGTTTTAACGATACTATTAGCCTTAATGGACTTATACCAACTTTATTAGTATTTAAAGTTGACCTACGCATGATAGCTAAGTCGATACCCTCGCTAAATATCTAAAAACGTGCTATGATATATAGAAAAACTGTAAAAGAACTAAGGAAATAATCGGTACGTTGCCAACTTAATAGTGCCCTTAAAACCAAGAATAAACCTTTAATAACAAACGTACTTTACTCTCCTTTCAAAGTGAAATCCTTAAGTAACGCGAGCCAGGCAAATGGGATAAGTCGTACAAAATTTTAAATATCACCAATTTAAACATATTAATTAAAAATACTAACAGCTCCGTAACTTTTCGAGTCATACAAATCAAGCCATACGAAAGACTCTTTAAGTCTAATGAAAATCTTGACATCGATGACCTTCAAAGCAAACGATTATCCAATACAAACCTTCCGAGTCGAATGTTAACAAGTTAATAAAACGTCAACGGTGTAAAAAACCACTCAAAAAGAGGATATACATTAAAAAGGAGGAAGATAGGGATTGAAGGCCTAGCAAAACTTATATAACAGCATAGATGTTTCAAAAAAAAAAGTCTAACAGAGAATTTGCCCTCAAGTTACGTGCTGAAGGCATTATTAACACACCGGGTAAACCTTTTAAGGAAAGTGACTAAATGGAAATTAATGGCCTCCTATTACAGGATGTTATACAAATTGTATCATTAATGCAATTTAAACGCTAAAACTTTACTATGTTTAAGTCGAAGATAGTATACAAGGTTAAAGGTAAAACCATAGACTAGCTGTATGAAAAGTCACGGCTAATCATCTAAAGATACAGTAATAAAGGTAAGAACCAAATCTTTATATAATCGCCTACAATCCAAAAGATTAGCTAACGTTTAATCGTTGCCATTACTATCAATTTGACTACTAGCGTAAAAGATCAGTTTATATTTAATAGCCGGGACATTACGCAAGCGTATACTTAATCTGTCATCGATCCTTAGCAAATTATACTGTTAAAACAACCATAAGAATGAAGGGACAACTTTCCGGGAGGCACGATAATATACCATATCAAGTCTTTATACAAACTGACCGAAACCAGCGTCCATTGGTTCTTAAAGAACCAGGCATATCTTAAAAATAAATTAGGTATAAAGAATTTAATATTCGACCCATACCTATTAATTACAAAGGGAAAAAACTTGAGTACCATAAATATATAAATTAACGATACCTTTTTCTTTGGTAATGTTGGGTTTATAGTAGTGAAACAGCGTACTATCGAAAAGGTAGGCCTCTGAAAGTGTCAGCTAACTGAAACATTAATTAAGGGCAAATAACTTAACTTCAATAGGTAGTCACTTCGTATTTATAATATTAAGGTTAAAAGCGGCACTTGTATTAGCCTACGCCAAAAGAAGTAAGTTACGAGCCTGATAATTACCGTTAAGGCTAACGAGGTAAGGGTATAGACATACCTGGATTAAAGGATCCGTGTGGCCTATATCGTCACGCTATGCCAACCGAAGGCATCGTACGATCTATCCATTACGGCATAGGCATAAAACCCGTAAAACGAAGACTTTGACAAGTTAAATAAACGGATTTAATAGCAAATGAATCACGTAAAAAAAAGAAATTAATATGTTTTCTATAGATTTGATGAAGACGAGGCTAATGATCTTTACGAACGGGTCATTCGTTAATAATACTAACCTTACATCGTAAATCAGCCTTTTAATAATACTCATTAATAAGGATAAGTTGGAAGGACAATTCACAATCACTGGAAACCTTATATACTTGATATATGTCAAGTGTAAACGTATAATCTGGAATGTACTAGCTTCGAAAGTTTATAGCATAATGATAAGCTTTAACATCGGCATAATAACTGATGGCATATTAAAGATTATTACTAAAAAATTGGGTTTGCTACCGATACCTATAATTGTATATACCGAACCCCGAAACCATTACGAATTCCTATCGAAACTAGAGATAACTAATAAAAAACACTTGATAATAAACGTAATGGTGTTAAGAAAAGTACACAAAGCCTGGAAAATCGATAATGTTCGGTGGATTAACAGTTAGGATAGCTCTACGAACGCTATAACTAAATCTACGCTTAATAGCACCCTGAAAAGGTTTGCAAATAATAATAAGATAACCATACGAATCGTGGGATACGTAGATCTCCCAATAAGTAACGTAAAGGAATAAGGTTGTCCTAGCAAATTGGAGGACCGCTAGGGTAATAGTGATGATGGCAGTAGCTTAAACTACTAGCAAAAGGTATGCAAGTGGTAGCGTACCTAATTTGTATAAGTTTATGGCAAAAGATTTATATACGGGAATTAAAAAACGGAGGTTTTGGAATGGTGGAGCAAAAGGGCTGAAAAGAGCTGTAATTAAGGCCAATTTCAGTACAAATTAATCAGAATTGATAGGGGTCTAGCTTGTAAATTAAGGAGGGATTTCAGAGGTTACTACCAATTGATGGCAAGCCACGATAACGTGTAGGTACAAAACAAAAAGCCGCTAGTATTGGAATAGTATTATAATAGTATTGCATACAGTATAGTAGGTCAATTTTACTTACAGTAAAGTTAACCATACTATAAGTGTATTTCTTTGTGCGAACTTACCACATTACGTGTAAGTCGAATACAATACGCTACACTTTACTTTAGGGCATGGGCCAAACAATTGGCCATACAGATTACAGTGCAAATCGGCTAACAATCTACCAAACCTAAAAAAATTCATCTACCATCTAACTACTGCAATACTACTGTTACTTTGATAACCAATCGAATCGACAATGTTGCAATGTGGAAGGCCTACCAACAGTTATATAATTTATAATTGATAATATATATTCGAAGTACTTTCGAGATATATGGTAAAAATTCCATAGATTTTCGGCTTTTATTATTAATAACCGCGGTTCGGGTTATATAAACGTATTTTAAACAACTTTAAAAATTTTAGTAAAAAAAGAACAAATTTTATTTATAACGTATTACTTATGAATGAAAAACAGTATTACACATATAAATTGAGAAATTTAAAAGTACTTATATATTGTCGTGGCTTTTACATAATACAACTAAACTTTATATTTGCCTGTTTACTAATTTACGTCAAATAACCGAAAATCGATGGTACCAGATTTAATACGAATTGTTTGGTAAATAGGTATAAAATATCACCTATTTTAAGGGTAAATAAGGATATAAAGTCATTCACTAATCCGGCGATGCGAGTCGTCACGTTTTTGGTATATTTACGTAAGAGTGTAAAGTTAATTGAGGCGATGATAATATATATTGAACGGTAAATAAAAATAACGGAGAACCGTCGGCAACGATTAGCGAAATAGTATAAAGTAGGAGATTAAGTTAAGCTAATCTTACGCAATATTAAAATTAATTATATTAATAAAAGATTTAATTAACTTTACAATGAATTCCAGCTCATCAACGTTTTAAAGCTGTTTTTTATCGTTTTAAATATTTCTAATAAATACTTTATATTTTTCGTAAACTTCGTTAAACAAACAGTTTTGGACTCTTTTTTCAGGTTTTATCCGATATTCAACTGAAACTAATTTCAATCGTTGACTATATAAAAAAGGTTATATATGAGGAATTCAAAGTTTAAAAGATCCTTACCATTAAAATAAAGCGAAATGGGGTTCGTTTTATATTAATCAACGGAAATATTTTTAATAAATGGAAAAAAAAAATTAGGAAATTGATAGTATATATTAACACTACATAAATTTAAAACGAAATGGGGGGATATTTGTATTTATAATAACCCAATAATTTTATATCGATGTCGAATCTATATTAAGTAACTTACGCGGGATAAGCCGCCTATACCTTTGAAATGAATAATACTCGTAAAAAAATTAAACATTTATTACTAATTATACTATAATTCAATAGATAAAGCCGGGTATATATTATACGACTTCTTCTAATAAGCATCCGATCATAAGTCGACTTTTACCATAACTTATTAATGATTTACCTCTTTATTATTATCATTATCCTAATTAATACTTAACAAATAAAAACATTATTAATGTTAAGGGCCCTATTATAACTAATTTCAAATATCAAAAAACTCTGATAGGGGAAGACGGTAAAGAGCATGGCGAACGCTAATAAACGTTGATGAGAAAGGCTAGTAAAAGGTGAGGCGGGCGCAGAGCAATGTCAAAAATGACGAATAATGTTAGAAAGGACTAATATGAAAGGAAACCAACAATAACGGCTAACGAAAGGCGAGGAAAAAGGCGGGACGAGGAAAACTACCCTTTAAACGGGTTACTAAAGACTGTAACACATAATTTGGTCCGAGCGAGGCAGTTGACCCGGATACGATTTTTCGTCCGTTCGAGGTTAGCCTTATTAACTTTTTTTAAACTAAGGTTAATAAAAGAAATACGGGTAAATTCAGAGCTTATATAATTAAACTTTAAATATCATTCGTAATATTTTATAAAACGTAACTTATATTATTTATAATGAACATAACTTATATCATTATATTATTTTAATTTTTCAGGTTAAAATTAAAGAAGAGTATACGGCAGGCGTTAAAAGGCGTTGGAGTAAAGAAGTTACGCGTTAACATACGATTAGCCGAAAAAGTCTTATTTTGGTAAATGAACGATAATGTATAAGGTAACAGAAAAGTTAAAAAAACGGAAACGAAAAAATAGGGTGACAGGAACATATAATAAAAGGGATGACAACTTATACAGCTGGTACGGTAAAAAAATCCTTATACCCGAATAATATCGCGAAACAGAATGAATTGATTAACTAATTTAGAAAATACGGGGGTAAATACGGGCCGATAACCTGGGATATCTTTTTACTACTTATGGGTGAATAATAAAATATAACTTTTATTTTCGTTAATAATGACTAATCAATATAAAAAGGCGCGTAAACCAAACGAGGCTGTAAATAAACTTGTTCTTTAAACATATTATAAAAAGGGGTTAAATTGCGGTTGGGTTTTTTCTAAGATTAATTTAAAAGTTTACTTTATTATAGACTTTTTGATACCTATAATACCTTGATACCCGATAAACTCTAATATAAATGAAATGAATAACGAAGTCAAAAACGGTTAATATACATTGTATACGCGTTTTTAACTTATAAAGAGGGAAATTCACTTTTATTTTCGTTATTACTAAGCATAAACAGGTCGTCTATAACGTAAAAAGGTTACAAAATATAGTTAGCGGTAGGGTATTTGTATATAATAGGGTAATGTATTTTATAAAACAGTTTATTATATTTATCAAAAACGTTAACGTCGATATAGCACAAGTTAAGTTTATTATATACGTTAGTTATAGAGATGAAAACGAAAAAGAAATGTTACGAAATTTCGGCGGAAAAT
The DNA here is from genome assembly GCA_038502455.1 of Anisogramma anomala. Classification (NCBI taxonomy): domain Eukaryota; kingdom Fungi; phylum Ascomycota; class Sordariomycetes; order Diaporthales; family Gnomoniaceae; genus Anisogramma; species Anisogramma anomala. The sequence continues at coordinate 30,728,074 of JASMMZ010000002.1, read as the reverse complement.
TATTATATATTATACGAGGCGCATAAAACGATACGAATGATAAAAGTGAGGTATTATATGACGTGTTCAAAGGTACGTCATACGGAACCGGCGGTAAAAAAGATATATTATATGTTAAGTCAAAAGACGCGTTATACGACATCGGAGATTTAAAGTTAATCTAGATAATATGTTACATAATACGTTAAAAACGCGTTTTACGACGCCGGCGACCTAAGGTTAAACTAGTTAATATGTTAAAAGGTACGTTAAAGGCACTTTATACGGAATCGGTAACCTGGAGTTGAATCAGCCAATATATTATACGACGCGTTAAAGGGTAAGTTATACGGTACCAGTGACAAAAAGGATATATTATATAGTAAGTTAAAAAGGGCATTATATGACGTCAGCGACGTAAAATTCCACCAGTTAATACGTTATACGATATATAGAAGATACGTTATATGACGTCAGCAGCTTAGGATCAGATCGGCCGATATATTATACAGCGTATTAAACACTACGTTACCGAATCACGCTCGGCTCACTTATTAAGCGGATAAGGCCCGCACTCCGCGTTTAACTAGCGGAACGCAGTAACCCTTACAACATTCGGAGAAAAGTAATATATATTATAAACTTAAGCTATTAGCTATTCAGTTTATAGGTTATGTTATTATACCCGTAATGGAATAAGTAGTACTCGGTCCAGGCCTCGTCCGGGTACGGACTGGGCGCGGTCTGTACACGGCACGTGTAAAGGCATGTAATAGGCTGGGAACTAGCTATAACTATAAGTCCTGCACTATGAGTCACGGTAGCCTCTTCTAGTCTTCCGCTGTATCTCAATAGTAAACTTCATTTGACACCTACTTAGTTTACCATTATAGATCAGACCATAACAGTAGCTTTTGATATACCTCCTCATCCGCCGGCTAAACCTCTATTAATTCTAGTGCGTTGCGTACTCGAATTAATTCTAATTACCTCCCTTTGCCCTACAGCTCCGATTTTCGACTTCATCAACTCTAATATAAAAGTCTTTTGTCATAGACTAATATATAACTCATACTTAATCATACTACTTAATCAATAAAATTAACTGGACCAACCAATCAAATTGCTAGCTTTAATTACCTAGCAGTTTTTCAATTTGCCAAGATACCCTTGCTTCTATATTTATTTTCTGTTACGTAATCTGGTATTGTCAGGTAGAATTTTAATGTAGCCTTCGATACGTATAGTTAGTTTATTACTATTTACAAACCTTTTCAAAGCTTAATTCGATACTTATTTCGTTATAATGTTTACTTGGTTATCTTTGTCATCAATCCACCTAAACTTATCAATTTCTATACTCTTGTAAACTTTATATAGTGACATCCTGTCGATTATCAAGCACTTTTCACTAATTACTCCTTATTTTACAAGTTATTTTAATAGACTTCTTTAATCGCTACGAATAATAACCTGAATAGGTGAAATTAACAACTATCTGGTAACTATATTATGAGTTTCTTATATAGTTATACCCACATTAAAATCAATTACTATACTATCAACTTCCGTTGCTAATGCGCTTCTATAACTGTTTTACACTTAATATAGGTTTAGTAAATCAAATTTTCTGTAATTACGAACTGTTTCTTCCATAATTCTTTTTATTGACAATCGTTATAAAAGATTCCATCTGTAAGGAGAAGTTAGTATATTAGTGAAAACACTATCCGTCAAAATCATTAACTTAGCATTCAATAAGTTAATAAAAACCATATTGATCCTACAGTCTAAATTAATTATTTATTAATCCAACTTCTTATTTCAGGAATCTTAATCTTCATGAATTGGGGTTTAAACTTATACCGCAACCGAAAAATAGTACAATACCTCTGGCTAATATAAGGTTGCAATATAACTATTATAAACGCATGACTCCAGGAATTTTTAAAACTTTACCACATAAGTTTTGTCAATCTTAGTCAACTTACCGCCTTGATCCTTTAAACGGGAATTAAGGTAAATATCACTATTTTCAACAATATTCTTACGGATTAACGATACATTGAAATCTAAGTGTTTACCCTCTGCCAAAGTCGCGACCATCTTAAATTTCCCAAATTTTAAATCCTTGATCTCACGCTATTCCGATTCCAAAAAGCTAATAATTCCAATGAAAAGGATATTTTTTTCATGATCACACTAAATACCCATGAGTATATAGAAGGTTTCAGAGGGTTTATGTTATCAAGAAGGTAGTAGAGGTGCTGATTGAACAATATCGCTACCGTGAAAGTAATCATCAAAAGCCGTGAGGCTATTTAGAATATACTGAGACTGAATACTTAGATTAACAACTGAAGAGCTATGAAGGAAATACTATCTATATGGTGATGACCGTATCCTTATATATCTGTACTTTCATACCGTTTTCAGTACTGAATCACTTGGATCAGTGCTGATCCCACTGATCCTAATCACATGATTGGCTTGGTCATTTCCGCTAACAAAGGAAAGGTGTTCCCCGCTTGATGTTTTGAACTTCGGGCTCAGCTGCACACTGGCTTGCTTCTTGACCCGCTATTATGCTTGGGTCATGATAATTTTCAATTTATATACCCACCATATCTAAATTTTCGGTTTATATAATCAGTAAATACGGTTCTTAAGTTAAGGATTAAATATCTAGTTTCAATTTAAAGTGCGATTAATAAGTTAAAAGCCAATAAACACCTAAATTCGTCAATTGGCACAATGGTTCAAAGTATCGCATAATTGTTTTCAATGGATATTTATTACGAAGTTATGAAGGTAGTAACAATGAAACAATCATCAGTAAATTAATTGTTTACTATGCATACACTTAAATAATATTACAACCATTAAATATAAACTTTCTATCAGTCTTTACCAACATACCAAATGCTAACACAACCACTAACTGTTAGTTAATATTCTATATTATTAACTATTACATTATAATCCTGTTTTTCTCCTCATGATAATATCCTTAAATGATTGAATATAACTTTTTGTATAACTTACCTGTAATCTTACTTGTTACCTCGAAAATAATCCTCGACTTCAAACCCATAACATTAGGGTTTTGAAGGTTAAAGTGGCATTGAGGCATAAATTACATAACCACTCAAGTAAAGAGTCGATTAATCATACACATGTTGCTCTCTATAAAAAATCTTCCAAAATTCTTAATAATTTCTTTTATGCAAAATTTAACAACCACATCATAATTATCTTCTATCTTCTTGCTAACCCAAACAGTATCATAAATGCGGCCGGATATATATTCCTGATCTGTAATGTTTCTTTTCTGTCGTAGCTGGCCGTATTATTTTCGTTTTATTGGTTTATTTATTATATGATGAAGAGAATTATTTTCACTCATTCATTTAAATTGAGGATATTCATTATCATCGTTATTATTAATCGTTTTACTATCAGGTTTAATATGATTTTTGCAAAACTTCAAAAGACTGTTACCAGTTTTAGCAATTACTTTAAGATTAATGATATTAGAGATCTTTAATAGGCTATTATATTTACCTAGCGCTCGCCATACAAGGACTCCGCTTTACAATAATAAACTCAACATTTCGATCATTTTAATGATATTCCTGGTATTAAATGCTTTATTAACTTAGCGTCTAGAAAATTTCCTTTACAATTCCATCTGCAATTACATTAAAGTCTTACCATAAATACAAGCCTTTTTTTAAGTACTTTATAATAGTATATATTTATTCGTCAAATAAAGATGCACACTCGTGATCAGCAGCGTTGTTACTAAACCGTTAGCTCCTATAATTTCTTTCAAGCTCTTTATGTCTATCTAAAAACGTACCTTCTAACCCCAATTTTTTTTAATCTCTAAAATGAAGACGATATACACCTAATGAAATATTATGTATACCCTTTGAACCTCTCTAATACAATAATAAGCAATAAAAAATACATATTAATACATTCCTATTATTTTAACATCTGTTTGAAACTCTACTGAAACAAAGTTAGTATCAATATCATATACAAGCACATTGAATGGCTCTAAGTATTTATCAATTCACAATATCCTCAACCATTCCCACGTATTATTCGTTGAAAACAACTTAAGAAACTTAACTACGTGAGAATAAGTTGCTGAACTTACAACATAAAACACAAATTCATTATCCAAGTGAAAAAAATCATCAATTCTGTTACAATATAAGTTTTTATCTTCTTTTAACGTAAATTTAAATCTTCAAGGCTCTTAGGCGTATATGTATCAATAGTAGAAAAGCTCTTCAATAGCCTTCAAAATAAAGTACTCAATATTTCTATATCTTACAGATTCAAAAACTTTATATAACCTGTTAATAGTTGGATAATTAAAACGTCGATATTATTAACACATCTTTAACTATATTAAATTCAATCGCTTTGCCTCTAAACCTTGAAGATGAACCCAAAAGTAACCTTACTTAAAGACGAAAGAGAACCTCCCACCGTTTTGGACCAACTATTCAACATTGACGTTGACGTTAATGCCGAGAATCATTATATTTTCTAAATAAAGGACAAATAAAGCCGAAAATTCCAAATATAAATCGTCATCGATTCCACAACTATATATATAGTCATTAAGTTCAATATCAATAGTTTTTCGCTTATGCTGAAGTTAACTTTAACCTTACCAATATCTCAATGATTAATTTCCGTAATAATATTGATTTCCTGTTGCAATACCACATATTGTGAATGGCCTTCTACCAGGTACCTTATTACCATTTTATCTAGTATAATACTTCAAAACGTATGATCTGTGTAACGATCGCGAATACTAACTGTATGAAAAAATGAAGTACTTAATTTTTATAGCCAATGTAAGGGTTTTTTCTAATCGAACGATATAGGAAGGTATAGTTGACTCATTACTAAACTTCTTCAGTAACAGTATCCATATACCATATAACTTTCTTCAACGTATAATCATCATTCAAAGTCTTTTTGCATTCATAATCTACTATACAAACCAATTAGTTTAGCCCCAAAATAATAAGCTATTAGGCAAAATATATTACCTTCTATTTGTAACGATTAGTGGAAGTGTAACGAGTTTACTAACAACTGGATTTGCAATAAAAACAATACTTTTTAATACTATTACGACGATATTTCTCACGGTGGACAGGTATATCTAAATCTTACCCACATTATTATCGATAATATAACTTCCAATTTAAGAGCTTCAAACTAAATCTTAAACGCTAAGAGTTTTTGTACTTACTATTGATATAATACATAATTAGATGGTTATTGTCATCCCAATTACAGAAATTATCAGCTTGAGGGTATATATCAACTAAGTTTGGTATACGTGCCAAAGGTGTATTCAAACTTGCTAACGCCCAAAACAATCACCTATACCATCTCGAAAGATATAACTTCGTTAGAGTATATTTTTCATATTGTTTACTTACATTATATCAACTTATCAAACATTTCATTAAGAATATCTATTAATATTTACTCTTTTTTCTTTTTAGCCATTATTGTTGTTCGCTTTATTATTTCTCAATCTGTATGGAATGACATAATGTAGATGTCATACTCGACGTAACCTTTTGTACCATTATAAATTTCACGAAATTGTTTGCCTTAATTATAATGGTTAGGTAATAATCTTTCATATAACATAACAGGATTCCTGGAAATAATAATTGAAAGCCCAAAGGTTAAACCTCTGCCTACTTACGAATATAAAAGAAAAACATTATTTTTCGTATTAAACAGATTATAAAACTTCTTGTTATACTTGTCTACGTTATTTCAGATCTTATCGAAGTTCATGAAAAGCTTGTAATTAATATTAACCATCTTTATTAGTTTAAGGGGAAGGTTAAGATATTCGTCTTACTTATCGATAATATTTCTTACAATCAACTCAAGCTCTGGACCTTCAGAGTCGCGGTAATAGAAGTAGTTGTTAGTCGCCTGGCATAAGTGGTTAAGTTCTATAATATTGGTTGTAGTGGATTTATATATGTAAACGTACCTGCTATAAAAAACTTAGCTTTAAAAACTTGGCAGTTGGGAGAGAAATTTTAAAGGACTTGAGTGACTTTAAGATATTAGGAGAAATCATAGGAAACTAAAGAAACTTTACGATCTTATTCAATTAACCGCTAAATGACGTCGACGTCGATTCTTTTTGCTGTGTTGCTAGCTTTTACTTAATGAACTCTACCTCTACCGAATGTATACTTCGTTCTATCGTGAGCTGAGACTAGGCTACCGAGTAAATCAATAGGTTTCTTATTATAGATATGGGAAAAATTAGTACTAATGAGGTTAAAGATTTGACTTAAGCGGAGATAAAGAGATGGTAGTCCCCTGGAACGTGTGTAAGGGTGTTAGTAATCATTAATATCCTCATTATTTCCTGATAAATCTTAAAATTAAGGAGTAAAGGGTCGAAATTTTCAAGGTTTTTCTTCAAATTAAGTCAATTCGAAGAAGAAAAACCGTTACGAAAGGAACCAATGTTTCATTTCATGTATAATTTTTTCGATGGAAAACCTCCTTCTTTAACTTTGACTTAACTTGATTTTAGATTCTTTTATATGTATCAACAAACTTTTCGTTAAAAATGAAAGAATGTTGTGAAAAACATAAACGTTATAGTTAAACTTTTCGCTACCATCGTAATCGAGGATATAATAGATAACGAAATTGGTTAGAAGCTCTTCAGTAGAAGTGTTATTGATATCTCTTCCCTAAAGTTATTCATTATAATGCTTAGGAAAAAAATAGGTTTGAGTTTCTTGATTTCTTCTATTTGTTCCTAATCATTCATATTAATGTTTTGGCTAATAAGTTAACGTTAATTTAGGTAGGACAGAGTGCTTTAAGTAAGATAACATATTACTTTAGACAAATGAACTTAGCAATTCAAATAAGTATGGACTTGGGATTTGGGAGTAGAATCGCATAATGTAGCTTTCTTTACACGACTTCGCAATTCTTAGTGTTTTCGCTCGGAGTAACAATGTATATGCTGAAGTGTCTGATGAACGATCTCGTAATAAAGAGATGGTAAAAGATTGGGGTAGGAGGTAAGCTTTTGTGTATGAAGTATGTTTAAAGGTTATTTGTCGTTGTTGTTTTTAATAAAAGGTCGTGTAACTTAGTCGTTTTTACAATTTTAAATTCGCACTAGTAGTATTCGCAATAATATTGACTCAGCCGTTTACTAACTTTGGTAACTTGACTATTTTGAGACTTTTAATGGTTAATATCAACGTTTATCTTCAAGAAGGGTTAATTGAAGATTTCTTAATGTTTTTATTAGTGATACTATCGCTACCTCCAGATTTCCGTTGTGTATTAATGTAATCCAAAATTCTTTTCAATTTACTACTATTGCGAACCAGCGCAGTAGTCAAGGCTTTTTACAAAATTCTTTCCTCTATCTTAATAATTTATAAAGCGTAATCAGAAAGTAGATTCTTCCATCTAGCCAATAAATACTTAATATAATAAGCATCGATCAGTTTCAATAAACCTTGCCAGTGATTGTTCTTTAGATGTTATAATGTTTTTAATTCGAATAGATTGAAGTAATAGTAGTATTATATAGTCAAGTGCTAGATATATTGTTCTAGGTTTTGGCTGAAAGCTAACTTGTCTATATACCAATTTGTATTATCAATTGATTGGTTCTTACTCTAGTCTGAGGTTGGCATATACTGTACTTGACTTACAATTAATATAGTCAACCCACAAATAATACAATCAACTTACAGTGAATACAGTCAACTTACTTGACAGTATACTTCACGAACTGTACTGCAATTTTAACCACTGTTTTAACAAAGAACAAATATATGTTTTAGACTGTTCAATATAATTTCAATCAGTTAATTCTGCTTCTATACGAGATTATAGAGGTATACATCTTCGAAAAGCTAAACGTGAGAGTATTTCTCACTGATAATTGACTGAAAATTGATAAGACTAACGTTTCAATATCGTGATATGTTATTTTATTTCGCGGTAGTAAGTTTATTGTTCGGTCGATCATGCATAAATCAAGCTTAAGACTTGTTATACGCAAAATAACGATTTAATATATTAAAATAGTGTATCATGAATATATTATTCCAAAATTCATAGATTATATCATCTCACATAAAAGTCTCCCTTTTATATTTACGTCGTAATATCACTTTATATTAAACAGTTTGATTCATATCACTATGTCTTACGTTATGATGTTATATAACCTGATGAAATAAATTAAAAGAAGTTTTAAACCATTATGCTTAAATTATAACGAAATATAAAAGTCTCGTTTATCTTTAAATTAAAATATGGTTTAAGTAGTTTTAACCTGGATTTATAACTTTATGACTATTTTTACTATTGATATAGTCTATTAACATAGCTTCAAAAGGTTAACAGATTAATTTCATATGGCTTTTTATTTTTCATGATACTTTATTGACATTAATTGGTAAAATTGAGTTTCATTCAAACTGGTATATAAAACAGGCAATTACCACTTCACCGCAACTTATAATCGTTTATTAAATGCCTTTTAATTCAAATACAAATGTATCATTATTCAACATAAATGCATACATCATTTCCGAATTTTTTATAGGTTTCTTAAATTCATTTAGATCAATGTTTTTTTAAAAAAATAATAAACTACTATAAGTTATTGTTATTTTATTTTGGGATTCAAATTTCACGCTATATGTCAATGATTCAAGCTATATTAGGCTCCCATTAGAATGCGGTAAAGAGGATGAAAACAAAAAGATTTTAGAAAATTTATCAATAATTTTCTCATATAAAAAGAATTTTGATTATATAAAGGATTCAAAGAAGTCAATAATCAACGAGGTAGAAAAGTAGTCAATTGAAGTATAGTAAATTCAATTATATTATTATTAAATTGATTGTGTTAACTTCAAGTTAACCGTGTTGTTTATGAGTTGACTATAGCTTAAGTATTGTCGATTCTCACTTAAGACTAGGGCACTAACCAAGAAATTAGTCATACAAATTAGTATGCAGATCGGCTAGCGATCTGCTAAACTTAGAAGTAACACATTAACCACTTAACTACGTAATATAACTTTTACTTCAACCATGATTTGAATTAACGATTGTTATAACGTCTAAAAACTTATTAATAGGAAAATTCTATCAACATTAATTAGTTTTTATTAGGTTGAACAAAAATAGGTGGGGTTAAATAAAATTATACTTTCCGTTGACACTTCGCATCGTATAGAAAAGGAGAAGGAAGGTTTTTTCGAAAGGCCTTTACGAACTGCGGTGGTTTTTACGGAAGTAGGTAGGGAAAATCTCTGAATCTCAGCGATTTCTACTGAAATTGAAAGGTGACAATATTATCGTTACTCAAAATACTAAGAAATCTTTACTACACCCTTTTTGAAAAACATTAAAATTAACCGTTGAAGTTTGATATCTTTAAGATAAAGATCACTAAATTACTAAGCTTTATAAATTTAAAAAAACTGCTAAGTTATTACTACTACAATTACAATCATAAATAGCTAAGTTGAAGACCTTTATAATGATAAACACCAACTTTAATAACAAACAGCCTTTATCTTTTCTATTTACATTATATTTTCTCTTTATATTAGTATTTCGTTGCCTTGCATCATATGATCATTAATCGAATACATTAGTAAGCATATTAAGGTACCTACTTCGAGCGAAAACATTAGGAATCGTCTAGTCATGCTAAACCACTACGTTCAATCTCTCTTAAATTACTAATTATATTTACATAAATTACCAGAACCGTGATCCTGAATTGCTAAATTCCTATCCCACTTAAACTAATAACAACTCACCAACTAAGTCATTAAAATAGTATCGGAAAACTTGAGAATAAAGACTGTTAAGGGACTTGTGTCTCTTTTAGCTAAATGTTATATCAAATATTTTTGAATGAAATATATTTACACTAATTTAACAGTAAAACACACAATTCAATTCGTTAGCTAATTAGTACTTAACTGAAATTCTGACAAGCTTCATTTCATCATATTCGCTTTTGAAAACTTTGACAAATACTTTACTGTTTGGATTATTAAAATATTGAATAAGGACCTCAAAAAAAGTGAAAGACAAGTTAAAAATCAACATCAATAATCGTAGGATCTTTTTCCTAGATATGAAGGAAAACCTGTTATAATTTTTGTCAATTTAATTTAAGTGGATAAATGCTATTATGATCCTAGAACTTCAAAACTAAGAGGGAAAAAAAAACTACTATTAACGATAATGATCATACACATTCCAAGAAAGCAGCTCGTAACCTTTAGATAAATTAAGACTTTATCCTACATTCAAAAACACATTAATTTGCTAGGTAGTTAAAGTCTTATTTTTTCCCGTAATCACGCAAAATTAGCGCTCAGCGGAGGTACAGTACATGAATCAACAGCTGTCAACGCAGTAAAAAGATTTGATTTAGGCACTATTGAGTGATTAATGAAACAAAATCATTAAGTTCCTCAAACCTTACTTTAAAATCATCAAGCTTTTCGAGGGGAAGCTTTCCACGGCATGTACGCCTATATATATAAACCTACTACAAGTGCTACCACAAGACTTTACTCCTTAGGTCAAGCGACTGATAACTACCCTTATTATTATAGACTTTGTACGTCCAACACTTAAGTTATCAAAAAGAACTATCAACGATTGAAATAACTATCGTAACCTACCCTTTAAGCTGATTGGAATGATCAATATCAACTATAATCTCCTTATGAACTTTGCTAATATTTAGAATGACACAGAGAAATATTATGGGAAACCTTACAATCTTCTTGACACGAAGATAATGCTAATCTTTTACATTTGCAAGTGGATAGAGGTTTAACCTTCAGGTTTTCACTTATTATTCCCAGGAATTCTTACATGGAACGCCGGAGACTACTACCTAGCCTTTTTAACTAAGGTATGTATCTTCTATGAAATTTAGAATAGAGTAAAGAATCACTTTGAATACAAAGCTCACCTTACTCAATACTATACAAATTAGGCCACAATAAGGTAAATAGAGATAATATATAAAAAAAAAAGGATGAAACACTAATAGATATATATAATCAGATACTTAATAAGCTGATATTATACTAGAAAGCAATGGAAAAAGTATATGTTAGCGAGGCTATACTTCGCGAACAGATACGTTTTACTATCATACGTATTAATGAATTTGAATATGCTTTACAATAATTAAGTGCTACTTGTAGAGGATTTTTAGCTAGTTATCGTTTTTGCTTACAATTATAATAACATGCACGTTAAACTCAATCATTTCATACCCCTAAACTAATAACTTGTACAGTTGGAATAATAATAACGTTCAAAATACGTATTACATCAACCATAAACATAAAAAGCTATTATATTCAAATTCTGATTCAAAACCTCTAAATTGAAAGCCATGCTGGCAACAATAATATGAATGAAATTTAAACGGATATACTAATTGCGACTGAAAAAACTATTGTCATAATATTAGCATAATTGTTAGTAGTGCTTTGGATATTACAATGTTGTCAATTCGATTCGTCGAACATTAGTATTGCATGCTGAAGTAGTGAATGTATTGTTCTAGGTTGAACAGACTGCTAGTCGATCTATACACTAATTTGTATAGCTAATTGCTTAACTTGTATCATAGTGTGAAGTAGTCGTATACTATATTGGACTTAAAGCCAATGCAGGGCTTATAAAAAATACCATTAACTTATACTTAATATAATCAACTTTACTATAAGTAAAATTGACTTATAACATTGTAATCACTATCATTTTAATACTTGCGGCTTTTAATTTTGTACACGCATACCACTATAGTCGACCAATTTTTTTCATTTACCACCGAATTACATCCTCGTCAACTAACTAGACTTCTGTAAATTACAATTAACTTTCGTATCCAAATTTACTACAATTACCTTTAATTGCTCCATGGCTCCAAGTATCAACTTTATCGATACCCGTATACAAGTCTTTCACCATAGACTTACTCATACTGTGTTACCGCTGCTATTTGCCTTCTTAACCCATTTAGGTTAAGCCTTCTACCATTTCCAATAACCCATAAAGGTTAATTAAGCCACTATTACTACCACTAACCAATTAATATTATTACTGCTATCCCTATTACCACTTACTATCTTAAATAATGTAAGTTATACCGCCTTTCAATTTCACTTAACTTATATAAGTTAATTAGCCTAGAAGTACTCTTAATTTAACCTTCTTCCTTGAAAAATCGTTTTCCATAAATAAGTCTTTTAATTTGATAATATATTTCTATCTGCTTGGATGTAACGTAGCCTTACTAGGTGGTTTATCAATGTAGCTTTTGATGCGTATAGTGAGCCTATTACTGTATAAAAACCTCTTAAGATCATTGTTAATTAATATTATTATTATAACGTTAGCCGGATTATCCTTCCCATTAATTTATAGAGACTCCTCAATTTCCCCACTTTTGTAAGCTTTGCGAAGTACTATTATGTCTATTATCAAACGCCTTTCACTAGTGGTTCCAAGCTTTGCAAGGCATTCGAATAGGCTTATCAAATCGTTATAAATTACTACTAGGATAATAGGAATTTTTAGATGTATGGTAATAAAGTTAAAAGTTTTCCATAATACTATGCTTATATTATAGCCAGCTGTTGGAATAGTACTATATGCAGTGCAGTACGTTAAATTTACTTATAGTAATGTTGACTATACTGAACTACATATTGAGTGTATGGCTTTATGTGGACTCACCGCATTGTGTGTAAGTTGAGTACAGTACACTGCATTTCACTCTGGAGTATGAGTCAAGCAGTTGGCCATACAAATTACTGTGCAAACTAGCTAGTGGTCTGCCAAAAATAAAACAATAAATCTACTATCTGACTAATGCAATACTATTATTACTTCGACCACAATTCGAATCGAAAACGTTGCAACGATCTAAGGCCTTAATAACACTAATCAGTGCTTATTGTGTTAAGTACAGATTAGCCAAGTAGAAGAAAAGGCTTTTTTCCGGTTATGCTCTACGGCTACGGCGGCTAGGGTAAAGTAAAGATTCTTACAAAAGGTCTTTATTAGTACTGCGTTAGTCCATAACGGTAGGAAAATAGAGAAGACTTTTAGGTTGCATTAGTCCACAACGGCAATCTGGGAGTAAATGACGGTATCATTATTAAAAACATTAAGAAATATTCACAATTTTTTTTTTGAAGACATTAAGATTAACTACGAGAAGTTTTAAAGTTCGGTAAATTTGGAAACAGCTAAATCATTACTACTACGGGTACTACTACTAAAAGAAAACCGATTAAGTCCCCCCAACAAATAACTTTGAACCTTCGTCTTTTACTAATAATAAACAATTTTTGACCTTGCCTTTTACACCAAATCTTTGCGTCTACTTTACTCTTTTTACTTCTCCCATGTCAATTTAATCGTCAAGTTCGCTGCTCTAGACTAAAACACCAAGAATCGTCAAGTCGAGCCGAGAAAGACTCATCGTGCGACCTTATGCCAATCCATCAAGTCGCTAAACCGCCAAGTTTCCACGCAACTTCACGCCAAAACACCAAGTTCCCACAGTTAAAAATCATTAAGTTCCCCACAGCCAAGTCAAAACTTTAAGATATCCATCGCTAAAGATTACTTTAAAGCTATTCCAGACCCCGTTAGGAAAAAATCAATTAAGGTGTTTGGAGATACTTTTACCAAACATTATAATAGTAACCTTTAGGGGGAAGACGTTAACGAAGACTTAACCGAAAGATATTTAGCTAATTTTGTCGGCTACTACATTGTTAAATAAAACGGCGGCGAAAAACTTGACCGCGAAGATCGTGTTTTTTGAAACTTCGGCTACGTTTTTGAGGACTAAACTATTAATATGTGAAAAAGGTCTAAAAACGTATTAAGTTAAGGCTAAAAGCTGAATTTAAACGCCGAAAGATCTACGTATTAGAAAAGAGATTAAATAAGCAAGAAAAAACTCTTGTTTAACCAATCTACCTTTAAAAATACCTTTAAGATCTATAACCTAAGGAAGAGAGTTTTAAACTTCCACGCTCCTAAACGCGATTTTAAGGACCTTCCTTTTATTTTTAGCTAAGTTAAGGCTTTTTATTTATAGACAATAAGGAACCTTTTAACCTGTTTTTCAGTGTAGTACCCCTACGTAATAATACAGAATACGCCTTTAATGGTAGAAAAAGGCGTAAAACAAAAGCTGCTAACGCGATTAGAGGTATTTATATTGGCGCTTTACATAAATTAATTAAGCAAGATCGTTAGGTCTTCCAAAACCTTTAAGTACCCATCGCCCTCCAGTTATTCAATCGACAGGCCCCTTAAAAACTTTCCTACAACAGGTTTACTTACATACAAGAGCCTACCACAGGTCCTACCATAAAACTTTACCCCACAAGCTAGACAACTAGCAATTACCATTAATACCGTACCTCGTAAACTCCAAAACTTAAATTTCCTGAAAACACTCATTAAGACTAAAATAACTATCGTAACTAACCTCTAAAATCTATTGTAATAATTTACATTAATTACAAACTTTTCATAAACTTAGCAAAAATCTAAAACGACGTAGAAAATTATGATGAAAACTCTTATAACCTCCTTAATACTAAGATAATACCCCTTTTAAACATTTACAAGTAAATAGAAGTTCCTTTTTTAGGTTTTCACTAATTATTCCCTGGATTCCTTATAAGGCATGCCAAAGACTATTACCTAACTTTTCTTACTCAAGTTACTATATTTCGCGAAATTTATAACAGTATAAAAGGCTACTTAGAATACAACGTCCACCTTACGTAATATCATATAAATTTGGTCATCACCAGGTGAAAAACCATAATAATCAAGAAAAAAAAAAGAGGGAACACCGATAAATATGTTCAACTAAATAATCTACAAGTTGATGCTAAGCTAAAAAAAAAGCCTACGTTGATGAATCCATACTTCACAAACAGGTACAGGCAGCAGTTACGGGCGTTAAAGAGTTTGAATACACTTTATAACGTTTAAATGCCACCTATAAAGGTTTTTTTAGCCAATTACGTTTCTTACTC
Source organism: Anisogramma anomala (assembly GCA_038502455.1). Lineage (NCBI taxonomy): Eukaryota > Fungi > Ascomycota > Sordariomycetes > Diaporthales > Gnomoniaceae > Anisogramma > Anisogramma anomala. The sequence continues at coordinate 30,712,910 of JASMMZ010000002.1, read as the reverse complement.
GCTACTGTAATAACGTGTACGTTGAACTCGCTTAATATATACCCCTGAATCGACAACTTCCCTAACATAAATAAAAAAGACCTTGCGGTGGTCAATTACGTCGACAGTAAATACGATTACAGGCGCCCTTAACGCTTAAAGTCTAGCCTACCAGCTACAAACTAAAAGTAGTAATCATATTAACGTTAACAAAGCTAAAATTTAGGCGGATCTACTAACTACTAACACTATTGTTGTAATAGTAGCAAAATATATTAGATTTGTGGCAAGTCTAGCTACAAGTTAACTCGATATCCCCCCTCTAAGCGAAATAACAAAAAGGTAATATACTATATCTAATATCCCACCACTTTTAAATAAAATTACTTAAACCAAATCGAAAACTTCGAGTGTAACGAGCCAAGTGACAACGATAAGGTCCTTGAATAAATGAAGTAATATAAAGTTATCACTTCTAACGCGGTATTTAACTATCCAACCACGCTTTCTTATAACGTTTGAGTAGTAAAAACCCTTACCTCTATCCTAACTAAGCCCCTAACCTCTTGTATACTTTTAACCTTCGCGATTTTTACGCGGATTACATGTTTCAAGGTATTATTTCAGATACAAAAGTGGTAATATACTTAATATAGGGCTATTTATAATACACGACATTACGGAAGGAAAGTAATACAGCTACTAAGATTAATCGCTACGATATTAATAAGGCTAAAATTAGCTTTAGACTAGGCGAACAACTATCGTTACTAGTGATAACAGTAATTTAAACTATTTTGAAAGCAATTACGTTCTATATCCTTAAGTTGTCTACCTCTTTTCTTCATGGTTTAAAGGATATAAAAACACTCGGCGTTAACGTCAACGTTAACGTAAATGAGTTAGCTAAAAGTAACTAAAGGTTTCCTCTAACCTTTAAGTGGAGGTACTTATAATTTCATTTTAAAACCCGGAAGCAATGGTATTAAACATAATGGAGTCGGTAATACGTTGACTATACCAACGCTTTAACCACCTAACCATTAATATGCTAAATAAAGTTTTAAAGTCTACAGTATATAAAAATGTAAAATACTTTTCCCTAAAATCGATTGAAAAACTCTGTTACTATTTCCAAATATATGTCTAAGTCCTACAGAAATTTGACTTTATACTGAAAAAAGGTAAAGGATTGAATTACCAGATTTTCATTAATATATTTTACTTAGATAACAACCCTATTTTTTACGTCTTTCATTCTGCAATACTTTTTCATGGGGCTAGGTTTTCAAAGTTCCTTTCTATAAAGAATACGTGCGAAATGCTAAGGATAATATGGATTACCACGTACTTGGGCTTACCTGACATCGTCGTTCACTATACCGGTACCAACTTTACAAAGGCGGAGTTTCAGAAAAATAATAAAATAATAGGTATTTAATGTGAATAGGTAACTGTAAAAGCCTATTAAAGTATTAGTAAGGTTAAAAGGGTACATGTCCTACTCCACCGAACGTATAATATCCTTAATTTGAAAATGGGAAGTTTAACGGATTTGGAGGCACGTTTATAGATGGCGGTAAAAGGCCTAAATAACACTGTAAACTCTGACAGCTTAGTACCAACGTTACTGGTCTTTACAAAGTACCTACATTTAACGAGTAAATCTCTGTCTTCAGCAAATACTTAAAAATGTACTATGGCCTATAGCAATACCCTAGGGGAATTACGAAAGAAATCGGTACGCTGCCAAGTTAATAATACCCTTAATATCAGAAATAACCCAATAGTAATCTATATACTTGTTTTACCATTACAAAGTAAAGTTCTTGTATAGCGGAAGCCGGATAAATAGAGGGACTAGTATAAAATATTAAATATCGCAAATTTCGAAGTGGTTATTAAAACTGTTAATAGTTATATGTCTTTTTGAATTACTTAGGTTAAAACTTTTATTAGGGCTATTAACTATAGAGACCATTAAGCTTAATGACTAAGCTAATAAAAAGTCGTCGACACGAACAACCCTCGAAAGAGAAAAAAGTTAAAAAGGAGGAATATATACCAGACCGTATTTATAATATTACTTATGTAAGTAGAAAAATAAAAGGATAACGAAAACTTGATATTGAATCTTCGAGCGTAAAGAATTATTAAAACGTTTGACAAACATTTTGAGTAAAGTAATAAGGTCGTGATTGATGGCTTGTTAACTCGAAGGATAGTATAATTCGTGCCGAAAAAGGATTTTAACCTTTAAAACCTAATCGTCACGATATTTATATCTAATATTATTTACGAGGTTAAAGGTAGGACTGCGAGGAGGTTGTATAACAAGTTACACAAAATCGTTTAAGGATACAGCAATAAAGGTGAGGATTAAATCCTAAGATAGTTGTTAACGATTTATAAAATTAGTAAACGTTTGATAAAAGCTGTGGTAATAAACGTATTAACCAAAACTAAAGGCAAGTTTATACTTCATAGCTGTAATATAATGTAAACCTATATATAATTAACAACAGATGTATAACAATTCATATGATTAAAACTGCAACAGGAATTACGTACTATCTAACTTTTAAAAACAGCAATGCAGTGTACCAAACCATTATACGGATTAGCGAAAGTAAACGTTTATTAGTTTTTAACCTACCAATCGTACTTCAAGTTACGGATAACGGTAAAGTTTTTAACGTATGACCTATATTTGCTGGTAACCTAAAAAGGGTACTCTTTAGTAATAGGCATATAAATTAACGATACCCTTTTTATGGGAAAGACTAGCTTTATGAAACTGAAATAACAGGCGATTAAAGACTATAAGTTTTGAAATTACAAGTTGATGGCAACGTTAACGAAGGACAGTTAATTTAATTTTAATAAATCGTTAATACGTATATTTCGTATCAATATCAGATTTAGCTTCCGCTAAAAAATCCAGGGTACTGTTTCAACCATAATTAACAAAACTGATACAGTTAATGTCCAACGGTACTTTAAATAACGTGTCCGTGGCAACTATATCGTTATAGCATATTAACTAGAAGTATTATACAACTTATCTATCGCGGTATAAGTACAAAAACTAACGGATAAGGACTTTGACCGGTCAAATAAGAGGTTCGAGTAATAGATGCGAACTCTAGACCACGAGATTAATATAGTTCTAATCGACCTGTTGAAAGCTAAGTTGATAATTTTTACGAATAGATTTTTTATAAATAATATCGACTTGTTATTACAAATCGGCTTTCTAATAACCCACATTAACGAAGATAAACGGGAAGACTAGTTTAGTATTATCAATAGCCTAATTGACTAAATCTCCATTAAATGTAAGAGGATTATACAAAACGTGTGGGCTTCAGAAGTTTACTATATAATAATAAGTTTCAACGTAAGTATAACAGTATAAAAAACCCTTAAACTTATCACTAGGTAGCTAAAGATTTCTCTTATCCCGATGGTAATTTGTACCGACTCAAAAAGTCTGTTTAAATGCCTTTCGAAATTCGGAACTACTAGCGAAAAAAGCCTAATAATTGACTTAATAAAACTCCGCAAAGCCTATGAAGGGAAACAGACTGAAAAGTTCCCATAGATTAACGATAAAAACTATCTCGCAAATGCTATTACAAAAGTAATGTCAAATAAGGCCTTAAAAAAGTTTGTAGATAATAACAAATTAACTATACGTATCGAATGCTATATTAATAGGCCACCTAGCAAGCTCAAGTCACGTGCCGTCAAGTTGATGAGGTCGCTGTTAAACGCTAGCCGGAAAAGATTGGTTAAATACACTGGGGTATACGCACAAACTAAAAAGCCGTTAGTATTGGAATAGTATTACATGCAGTGCAGTAGGTCACCTTTACTTACAGTAAAGTTAAATACATTAAACTGCAAGTTAAGTATATTGCTTTATGTGGACTTACCGCATTATATTTAAGTCGAGTGTATTATGCTGTACTTCAATCTAGGGCACGGGCCAAGCAGTTGGCTATACAAATTACTGTGCAGACCAGCTAGCGGTCTGGTGAACCTAGAACAATACATCCACTACCTGACCAATGCAATACTACTGTTGCTTCAACCACAATTTGAATCGACAATATTGCAACTATCTAAAGCCCTACCAATATTAGCCATTATACTGAAGATCTTTAAAGCTAGTATGTTTCGTATAATTCTTTAATATTTGACGGAAGTTTAGCAAATGAAGTTCCTGATAATGTTAAACTGATATTCATAACTGTTTTTATTAATGAGGGTTATTAAAAAGCCGATTTATAAGTATATGTTGGTGTTGTTTGTAAAGGAGCTCTCTGTAAAAATTATCAACTCAACTCTCAACAGGTTAATCGGAACTATATCAATCTCACGGTTCAAGTTTCGTATTTATTATTTAAGCCTTTTATTTAAGAAGTTAAAATTTTCATTTATTGGGCATTATACTTATGCCGTAATCGATAGGTTGTAAAAGGCTTCCGGTTAATATAGAGTGGCGATGTAGTTACCATATGCGCATTGTTTTAAGTACTATTAAACTTTAGTTACATTAATCTTATTAATTGGAACCAAGTAAGCGTTCTAACACTTTTGGTGAAAACTAAGGTTACTATCAACGTTAAGTATACAAATTAACGACCCATTAAAGTTAAATTGATTACCTTCCGTTAAAGATATAACTAATTTGTAATTGTAGAACTTTAAACCCTTAATTACCTGCTATTCTGATACCATAAAGCTAGTAGTTTCGACGAAAAGGGTATTGTTAGTTGGGATACCCACCAAATAGAAATCCTCCTTTTACATTACTAAAAAGTACGAATGGTATATTAAACACTTTATAACTATCCATAACTTAAAGTACGACTATTAGATTGAAAATAATAAACATCTACTTTAGCTAATCTGTATAGTATCTTAATACATCATATTACCGTTTCCTTAGAGTATGTAATATGTAGTTTCTATGGTAATTTTGACAATATGATCCGTTATTGATAGGTCACTGATTACGTATATACTTATGTTATATTACAGCCTTTAGGTATAAATTTAAATTTAATGTTAATGAGCATACTTTCTGTTAAATCGACCACTAAACGTTCACTAATCGTGTGAATCGTTAACGACAAAATAAAAATCTAATCTTTGCCTTGATTATTATATCCTCAAGCGATTGGACATAACTTTTTATATAACCGCTCCGTGGTTCTATCCTTAACCTCGTATATAATCCTCCACTTAAAGATTGTAACATTCTGGTTGTAAAGATTAATATTAATTTTAAACACGAATTGTAAAATTGTTTGAATTAAAAGCTCGTTAATCTTAACTTCATCGTTTTTCTAAAAAGATTTACCGAAATTTTCCATAATGCCTTATACTCATAGTTTCAACTCTTAGTCTTCATTATTCTTTTCTTTCCTACTTATATAAACAGTATTTTAAATACGACCAGGTATATATCTCTCGTCTTTAACGTCTATAATCTTAGTTTATTTTATGCGTAAGCGGTGTTTTAATATTTTGTGGATAATACGTAGAGAGAAGTCATATTTTCATATTCATTTAACTTAAAAATCTTTATAGTTAGTCACTCCAATTTAGGGTCTAACCTGGATAATACAGAATATTGCAAGGTCATTAGAAAATTTAACAACTATTTTGATGCTAGTGATACTCAAGGTCTTATATAAGCTATCTCATTTGTCCAGCTCCCGCCATATGAGGACTCTACTCCGCAACGGAAAAGAAAGCAATCCAATTATTGTTGGACCATTCTTAGTGTTAAAAGCATCATTAACTTAACTTCGTACCGATTTCTTCCATAGTTTTTTTTAATGCCTTACCGTAAGTCATAGCTTTCTTCTTAATTCTTACTAATAATAGAGATTTATTCGTGAAGCATAGATACGCTTCAAAGACTAGAAGCGTTAGTACCAAGTCGTTAAATCCTATAATATCTTTCAAGCCCTTTACCTCTATTTAAAGATGTGCCTCTTAATCTGTAAAGCTTTTAATTTCCAACATAAGAATACTGTGAATTTAGTAATGTAATACGTATATCCTCTTAACCTTTCCAATACTCCAGTATATCTTAATAGGCACCCATTTGAACTTTATTCCCATCATTTTAATATTTGCTTAAAATTCCACCACCGCAAAATCGATACTAATATCATTAATAATGTCGTTAGGTGGGTCCAAGAACGTGTCAATCTACAATATCCTTAACGTTTTTCATGTATCTTTCATCTATAAGAACTTTAGAAACTTGACTTAGTAAAAAAAGGTCACATATTTAACAACGTCAAGAATAAGCTTATTATTCATGTGAAATACATTAATAAAAATATTGTAGTTAATATATTTATCGGTCTTTAGTGTAAATTTCAATTTTCAAAGAGCTTTTACATATATTTGTCAGTACTAGCGAAGATTTTTGGTAGCTTTTAAACAAAAATATTATATATATTTATGCCTTGCGAAGTTTAGGACTTTATATACCCTATTAACGGCTATATAGTTAAAGTGTCATTATAATTCACGTGTCTCTAACTTCGTCAGGTATAATATCGTTGACTTTAAGCTTTAACGACAAAAACATAAATAATTCTACTTAAAATGAAGTGTAAACCTCTAGTCGTTTTTAACTAGCTTCTTGACATTAACGTTAATATTAATGCTAAGGGTCTTTATAAGGGGGAAATGGGTAAAGAACTTAAAGATGTGAAACGTAATTAGTTCAATAATAATCTAAGTTACCGTTATTTCTAATAACGAAAGTTCTTTGTTTAAGTTGGAGTTAATTTTAGATTTACCATAATTTTGACGATGAATCTCGATAAAAGTAATATTTGCCCTCTGTAATACCATATACTGTGAATAGCCCGTTATTACGTACCTTATTACCCTTATGTCTAATATAATACCATAAAACATATAATTCGCATAATTATCGCGAAGTTTAAAGATATATAACGAGATAGAGGCTTAGTTAAGGCAAAGGTAAGTGTTTTTGATGTTTAAACGATATAAAAAAGTGTAGTGAACTAAGTACTATATTGAGTGAAAAATAGTATCTTTATACCACTTGATTTACTTTGGGGTATCATCACGATTGCCGGTTTCTTTACCCTAGAAATCTACAATTTGGTCTAATTAATTTTACTTGAAAGCAATAAACTATTTTATATAATATATAATATATTTATTATTACACTCGGTTCGAGGATGACGAGTTTACTAATACCCGAACTTACTACAAATTTAATAAATTTTGCTATTATTACGACAATAGTTTTCACCGTTAACAGATTCATTAAAATTTTGCCATTGTTAGTACTAGTATAATTGTAGCTTTTAATCTAAAGATATTAAACCGAATCCTAAGTATTAAGGTTGCTTATACATACGATTAACATAAAGTACTAGTATATGGTCTTTTTTATTTACATCGCGAAAGTTATTAATATAGGAGCATATACTAAACAATTTTGGTGTACATGTTATTATAATTGTAAACGAAGACCATAATTTGCTGAAAAGGCCTTTATAAGTAGTATCTTAACATTATAAGGCGTATGTAAACTCTTTAACACCCGTAATAGCTGACTGTACCTGCTTTCAAAGCGTATCTTAACAAGCGTAGACCTTCTTCATCGCTTGCTTATATAGCATTAGCTCATTGAACATTTGGTTTAAAATATAAATCGGTATTTCCTCCTTTTTGTTCTGTTTTATTATCGTTATTTACATCATAATAACCTAATGAATATAATATTATATAAGATGGACATTGTATTCGAAATAACTCGTTATATTATCAAAAATCTCTCAAATAGTTGCTACTCGTATTAAAAAGTTCAGATAATTGTCTTTGATGTATCTTGTGGAGATTCTGGAAAATGATAAGTAAAAATTAAATAGAAGAACTTTTATTTACTTACAACTATTTCAAAGGTGGATTATCTTCGTATTATAAAGATTATAAAACTACCAGTAATACTTTTCTATATTATTCCAAATATTAGCGAAATCGGTGAAAAACTTATAGTTAATGTTAATTATTTTAATAGGTTTAAAAGAGAAGTTTCGGTAGCTATCACAGTCGTCGTTAGTTTTTTTATTCATTTAAGCCTTAAAGTCTCCAAATATCATTATTAAATATAATTTTTAATCGCCTGCTCCGAGAGGTAAAATCCTTTAGTAAAACCTATAGTAGAATCGTATATATAGGTGTACATTCCGTAGGCAGCTTTGCGTCAAGGGGCTTGGCGATTTTAAGTAAAATATTGAGAGGTAAGGGAGAATTTAACCATAGGAGAGATTTTAAAGTACTTGGCTATTTTGTTTAATTAACTGTAACATAAAGTTCATGTTAATACCTTTTATCGTCTTAATAACCGTTACTTTATGTGTTTTACCATTACCAAAAACTTACTTCGCATTATCACGTAAAGGTGTTGGATTGCTAAGAAAATTAATTGGTAATTTATCATCGGCGTATACAAAGGATTTACTTAATCAGAGGTTAAGAGAGAGTCTTTTAGAACACATATGGGGGCATTAAGAGTCATTAATATCTTTACCTTTCCTTTAAAGATATTGAGGATTAGAATCTTAAGGGTGGTTTTCATATTCAGCCAATTTTAAAATGGGTTTTAGCAGTTCGAATAGGTTGTTTTTTGGGATATAAATACCACATCGAGTAAAAAAATTTTCAACTTCGATTAAACTATATATTGGATTACGTTTCACAAATTAAACATCTAATTATTCAAAATCTTATCGAAGTTTTCAAAATTACGAGAGTTACATCTATAGTCTTCAACGAGGTCCGCGTCGAAAATTTTCTAGTTAACTTAATTGGTTCAATATGCTTTATATAAAAAAATTAATATCTGTAATCTAAAACAATTCGTTATAATATTTAGCAAAATTAGTTTCGAAGGCTTTAACTGCTTTCATGTATTTTTAACTAGGTGTTATTTTAAGGTTCTTTACTATTTAGAACTCGGTAGGTGAGGGATTTGGTAATTTAGCATAAATTCGAATGTGAACTTAGTATTAAGTTCCGTTACGTGACTTTTTTGGCGCGACTTGATGAATTTCAGTGTTTTCGCTTAGGGTAACGATTTTAACAAATGAATTATTATAGAGAAAGTTAAAGGAGTGATGTAGAAGTAAAAAAATATAAAGAATTAGGTAAGAAGTCGCTTATTATTTGTAAAAATCAAAGGTTTAAAGTTATCCACCGTAAAACTTAGTCGTTCTTTTAGTAGTAATACTCGCAAAATTAATAACTTAGCTGTTTACAAACTTTTCTTTCAAGAATTTTAACGGTTAATTTCAACGCTCTTTAAAAATAATTCGATAATAATTTCTTCGTGTTTTTAATAGCGATACCGTCTTTACCTCTAAACTACCGTCAAAACCGACGTAACCTAGAAGTCTTTTCCACTTAATGGTATAAAAATCGATGCAGTTCATAAAGGACTTTCGCAAGATTTTTTCCTTTATTTTAGTCTTTTTTAAAGCGTAATCGTAAAGTAACTTATTTCTCTATTTAGCTTATCTGTATTTGATCTAATAAATACTGATCAGTATTACTAATGCTTTAGACATTGCAATATTGTCGATTAAATTTGTAGAAGTAACAGTAGTATTGTGTAGGCAAGTGGTGGATGTGTTGTTCTAGGTTTGGCAGACCGCTACCCGGTCTGCATAGTAATTTGTATGCCGAATTGCTTGGCCCGTACCTTAGTATAAAGTCAGCGCATACTGTACTTGACTTGAAGCCAATACAGTAGGCTCACAAACAATATACTCAACTTGCAGTTAGTATAGTCAACTTTACTGTAAGTAAAGTTGACTTACTATACTGCAATTACGATTATTCCAATAAAAATGTATTAAATCTGTGGCAAGTCTATATAATAGTCAAATCGTTATCTAATTTCTAAATACCACAAATAACAAGTAATATATTCTGCCTAATACCATATAATTATTGAAAAGTATTACTTAAATCTTATCGAAAAAATTGAAGGATAAAAATACTTTAAACGATGAAAATTATACGTTAAAGCTGGTTACAAGGCATAAATATTATTCTTAAGGTAATCTAGTAACCAGCTGACTACGCATTTCTATATCGTTTGACTGGTAAAAACACTCTCCTTGGCTATAAAAATTAATCACCTAACTCTTTACATACATTTAATCTTTGTGATAATTAAAAGGACAACAAATTTTAAGGGATTATGCTTGATTTTGAGGAAATAATATACTTGATAGGAGGCTATTCGTAATATATCGCACCATAACGGAAAAATATTACAGTTACAAAAATCAATCGTTAAAATAACTACAAATTCCAATTTAACTTCAGCTCAAATAAAAAACTAATATTATTATAATCGAAGAATATATAGATAGTTGTTGAGCCGGTTAATTTCAATATCATTAAATCATTTACCTTATCTTTCTTTTATTTAAAAATGTAAAAATCTCTAGCATCAAAATTGATATAAACGTTAATAAGTTGGTTAAGAAAAGCCGGAAGTCTTTTTTTTCGTCTTTAAATTGAAATAACTATAGTTTTATCCATAAAGATCAGATATAACAACAATAAACTTAATAAAGTCGAAATATGTTAGGTATATCGATGTTTTGATTACTTAACCAAAAAAAGGCAACACAATATCCTTCAAATTGCAAAGTATAAAAATATGAAATACTTTACTTTCAAGGCTATCGAAGAGCTTTTTTATTACTACTAAACTTGAGCCAAAACACTTAAATAGTTTAAGTTTAATATGAAAAACAATAAGAATTTGAGTTATAAAATCTTAGTTAACGCTTTTTACTTAGATTACAAACTTTTTCTTTACATTATAAATTCGACAACCTTTTTCCATAATACTCAACTCTTTAAGTTTCTATCGGCGCAAAATATATGGAAAACATTAAGGATACTGTGAATCAACATATACCTTAAGCTACCAAATATCATCGTTTACAAAGCCTGTACCAATTTTGTTATAGTAAAGTTCCAAGATAATGCCTGAATAATAAGGATTTAACGTAAATCAATATTTTTAAAGCTTATTTTTGTATTATAAATTTTTAAAAAGGACACGTTCTACTTCGAAAAGTGTATAATACTCTTAAGTTGAAGAATGTAAACTTTACGAACCAAGAGATACGTTTTCAAATAGCGATAAAAGGCTCAAATGATACTATAAACCCAAATGTTCCATTATAAACATTGCTAATCTTTAGGGTATATCCTTGTTTTACTAGTAAATCCCCATTATTAGCAAGTACCCCAAAAATGTTACGACATACAGCTAATCCTTGAAGGAACTATAAAGGAAACCTGCCAAAAGTCAAGTTAATAACGCTATCAATACCAAAATGATATTACGGCGATCGATATACTAACCTTGCCATTATAAAATAAAGTCTTCGTATGGTAAAAGCTAGATAAATGAGATGGTTCATTTCAGATTTTTAGTATCGCCAACCCCAAAACAGTTATTAAAACTGCTAGCGATCCTGCGACATTTCGTATAACTTTGGTTAAACCCTAAATTAAGGCGACTAATCATCACAATTACGATAAAAATCCCCAAAACAAGTGAATAGACCAACAAAACCCTCCCACTACCGTAATTAATAAGCCGATAAAACAATAACCACTCAGCTGACAACTGAAATAAAGAACGTAAAAATAAATAAGGAATAGATATCGTGACTTATATATATTACTACATAATTCAATAGAAAAAAAAGATAATTAAAACTTGTCTGTCAAACTCTACATATACAAAATTATTAAAACCTCAAGTAAATCCTTTAAAAAAGTGATAGTATCGAGATTCATAGACTCCTTATACAAAAAGTTGTATAATTCGAATTCGTATACGACTTGAACTTCTATAATCCTAATATTAAGATTTTTAAAACGAGGATTATATATGAGGTTAAGGTCAAAACAATAGGGAAACAGTACAAAAAGTTACGATTGATCAATTAAAGATATAGTAATAAAGCCAAAAACAAGATCCTTAAATAATCGTAATCATTCTAGAAAAATAAAAAAAATATCTAGTAGTTGGATTAGGAACAAGTTTACTGGTAAAGACTAATGAAAAGTTTATGCTTAATAGACATAATGTTATCTAAATGTATACAAACCTAGTAATTAACCTACAACGGATCATTTTACTCGAACGATTTAAAAAACTTTGGAATAAACACCTACCAGAAACGGTTATTAAATATGTTAAAACACTATATTAACTAGTTCAAACAGGTATTTGTCAATTCTTGACCTATTCATTGCATTTTAAGTCACAATTTGGTACAAAATCTTTAACTTACGACCATAGTTTCTTTGTTAAGCAAGTCGATAAAAATTTGCATAATATATATATAGATTCATAATACGTTTTTCGAGGTGATTACTGATTTTGTAACATTGAAATAATATGCAATAAATCACTCGAAGTTCTGGAATTACAAATCAATCACGACTTTAACTAAGTGCTAACATCTAAACTTCAACGAATCATTAATATTTAAACCTAGTATTCACGATATTAACACTTACTTCAGTTTCTGGTAAAAAAAAATCCAAAATGTTGGTTTGGTTAAAACTAACAAAATGATGTAATAAGAGCTTAAAATTACTTAAAGCAACGTATCCATAGCAGCTATAAGACGGCCATATAATAATCGAAAGCATCGTACAATCTATTAATTGTGATACAAATCTAAAAAATGAACAAATAAATACTACTATTGATTAAATAAAGAGCTGGATCAATGAATAAATAATTTGAACCGAATGATTAATATGATTCCTATTAATATATTAAGAGACAAATTAATAATATTTACGAACGACTTCCTTACTCATAACACTCGTTTATCGTTATAAATCAGATTCCCAATGACGATCGTTAACAAAGATAGATTGAAAAACGTTAAATTTGTAATGAAAGCAAATCTAATCCACTAAGCCTTTATCAAATATATGAGGGTTTCGTGATGCATATTAGCTTCTGAAGTCTATGATATCATGGACTCAAGCCATTAGCCATTGAGCTTATAGGTTACGTGACTGTGCACTTAACAGGATAGACAACGCCCAGTTTGGGCCCGGCTTAGGCGCGGATAGGGTACGGTCCAGATACAAGTCGAATATGGTCCGTGTAAGGGTAGGGCACGGTTCGTATACGGTATGTATAAGGGTATGTAACGGGTTAGGTATTAACTATGCCTAAAGGCTTTATACGTTAGGCTATGGTAGCCTTTTTTAGTTTTTCTTCATACCTCAATAGTAAATGCCATTTAATACTTATTTTGTTTACCATTATAAATTGCATTATAATATACTATTAGGATTTTTTTTATTTTTTCGAAGGAATATCACTTAAAATAAATTAATTGATGGTAAACGTTAATAATTCGACGTTCTAGTTTAATGTTTTTGGAGAGAATAGGCCATCGACAAATACATATTCCTTTACTTTAATAAATATACCTCCGGTACTTTTGGAGTAGATTTAAATCGATATTTTTCGTTTAAAAAATACTGTGGTTTATATCGCGTCAGCTATTAAATAACTAAAATAACTGGATTAATTGACTCTAATTATCGACTTCATGTTCGACTTTATTTAAGTCGTCGCGAAGATTAAGTAATTTGGAACCAAATTAGCCGCGATTCGCATTAGGTTTCCATCGGTTTAAAGTGGAAGAAAACTATATAATTAACCGAAATTTAACGGATTTACATTTATATAGGAGGCGATGCGTTGAATGATGGAATTTATATTGGAAACGAATAAAATATAAATTGGAAAGAGTTGATGCGCGTTTTTCTATATATAAGGATATTATATGGCGACAGTAAAGTAGGCGATTACGGTTCATTACGAAATCGAAGGATACGATGATAGGTATAATATAAGGAAGTTTTTCAATTATATCGAAACGGCTTTCGGCGACTTTTACCACGCGGATAAAATATTGATCAAGTTCGAAGGTTTAGTTATAAGTAATAAAAACCTATAGGTATTATTTTTTATTAAGTTCGAAATACTTTTAACTTAAGTAGGCGGCCTTAATTAGCTTTCGGCCGTAAAGTATAATTACCTACATTTTTTTTATATTTTTATGTATTTATAATAAGTTCATTACAATAAGCGTTATCCGGTTAGATTATATCGTAGCCTTAATAATATCGTAAACTCGTCGATAAATTAAAGTTTTTAAACTTAAAACGACGTTTTGATCGTTAACTAATATAATCCGTTTAAGTTTAACGGCCGAATAATAATATGATTATAATAAAAGTTTATACTTTTCAAATGCCTTCATTAAAAGGTTATAATAATTACAGCTAATTATTTTAATTTTACGGTTAATTATTTCAATAAACCCGTTCGATATATATTTAAAACTAAAGACGTAAGACGATGTAAACGATAATAAAAGAACGTTAAGCTAAGTTTATTTCGGGACTTCACGTACGTTATAGTTTACCGAACTATTCTCAACGTAATTTCAACTTTCGTTTAGTTTTATCTTTTACATAAGTATACACGACCTAAGTTAAAAAGGTAAAGAAAAATTCACTATTAACGGCGACATAAGAAGCTTAACTTCTAAATAAAGTTTCGTTTATAGGTTATATTAGTTTCATGACGTAATTGTAAAATCGACTAAAAAAGAGTTTAATTTAATTAAAATACGTATAAACGAAAAACCATTTTTTATCTTGATATTTTGAATAGAATTTACTTTTTAAATATTTAAGTTAATTTTCATTATAATTATTATTATATTGTAAGCAAGGCTTTAATATAACGGTTAAAGATAAAGTAAATTCGATTATTATATCCACGAAATTTTGGTACAATATTAGGATTACACGAAAATAGGCGTATTATCTAAATAGTCAAGTTTTATATTAATATTAATAGAAAATCGAACCTGATATTAATATATATTATTTCTGGAATAACGCGGGATAAAATTTTTGAAATACTTTAAATAGGATATTAATAGGTGGTTTTGAACGCGGGCGGTAGTTGTTTCGTAGTTTAAAATTAAGAAAGCTTAGTTATCAATGTAATGTCGATAAATTTTAAAACGGGAGATATATAGGATGTAATAGGTTCGGTTTTTTTCAGATTAGCGTAACTTTTATACCGTGAGGTATAACGTATGGAAAACCCGTTTCGAATAGCTTATGTTAAAAGGTTTGGCGAGATAACGCGGATTTTATAAATAACGGCGATAACTACCATTAAGTAAAAAAGGATTGGTTATGTTTTTTACCGAAACTAGCTGTATTTCGCGACTTATTTAATAAAGATAAAGCTATAACCTTACCTTTATATAAAGGTAAATTCGATTATTACATTTGCATTCAACCGAAAGAAGATGAAGTTTTATTCAAACGACTTTAAAGGCTGTTATATTCGATATTACGTAATTTACTATTTCAAATTTGATATGTTACGAAATTAATGAATAAGGGTTAAGTTAGGGTGAATTTCTTATTGGCGGCAGTGTCGGTATTATTAATTCGTAAATAGGAGGGGGGATAACAGTTTAATATCGATTATCGGGTATTAAATAAAATTAGAAAGTAAAATTATGATTTTCATTTTTCATCAAAAAAAAACCTTATATACGTTATTAAATTCGATATAACTTACGAAACTAAATATTCGAACAGAATTACACCGTATTTGAATAGTACCTGAGTAAAAGGAATTAACAGTGTTTCGTACGCGGTTCGATTTATTTAAATAACTGGTTACCTCTTTGAAGTTAACGGCAACGGTGGCAACGTTTTAACGGTATATAAATTATATAATAACGGATATTTAAATAATTTCGTTATAATGTATTAAAACGATCTTTTAGTTTTTTTAAATACTAAATAAGATTATATAACGAAAATTCGCATAGTTTTAAAACGTTTTGGTAACGCGAAACCAAATCTAGATTAAAAAAATATAACTTCGTAGTTAAGAAGATAAAATACCACAGTTTTATTATAACAGTTAGAATAGGTATCCGAGCCGATACCAAAAAAGTCCGAGTAATCCGCGAGTAAAAGTTACTATGTACTATTCGAAAGGTTTAAAGTTTTTTAGGTTTTACCAATTTTTATCGTAATTTAATCAGTAATTTCTTAAAGTTAGCGGATCATTTCGTCAGCTTAATGAAGTAAAGTACTCGTTAAGTTGAAATGAAAAGGGAAAAATAGGTATTTTAAACTTTAAAGAATTCTTTTATTATGACCTTAATGTTGATATATTAGAATTTAAACCGGTCAATAGTAATAAAAATTAATTATTCGAAAACGGCGTTAAAAGGGTGTTTATCGTAACGGAATCTGTATAATATTTTAAAGTTAAGAACTTATTATTTCGTACGATTAACGGATATGAAACGTAATTATATTATTTATAATAAGGTATTTCTTATGATAATATCATATTTGAAAGCGTAGTTTTTTAAGTTATGTGGTATTCGTATATCGTTTACGATTTTAACGGATTATAAGAAATTAGAGTATTTTTCTTTACTACGATTCATTTCAAAATAACAAGTTAAATAAATCGAGGTCTTTTTTTAATATTATTTATAGTATAGGTCCGTAACTTGGAGCGTCCATTTGTATACGTTAATTCGTAAATTATAAAATAAGCCCAAGGTTAGTAAACGTCGTAAGCGGGGTTTTTAGCCTATTTTTATCGCTATATTAATAGTAATATTGATAAATTTATATATTAAAAAAATACAAATTACGGTAGATTAGGTAAAAGAGTTTGGCGAAACGGAAACCTGGCTATTAAATTACGACGATATATATTTTAAAGGGGGGTCGAGTGCTTTGGAGGGGCCGCCGAAGGTGATACCATCCTGAACCCGGCCCGCACTCGGGTCGTTATCGGAAATAACGCTAATGGATTCTAGTATGGCGGCGCCGGTAGTACCGCCGTGAGTTCGGTGCGTGTTAAGCCGGCCGATATCGTCAATAGCGAGTAATACCCTTATTTTCCGCCCGGGTACGTTAAAGAAATTATAAAATTAAAAAGTGATAAACGACCCATTATATAAGGTTCGCTTTTTAATGGTTTCTGAAGGTATTAGTGGCTTTTCACTTAAAATGGGACAATTAATATAAATTGTAAATTACGGGATTAACCTGTGAGAGGTATTACATTACCGAGTCATAAATTATTAATAACCAAAATACTATAGTATACCCACAATTAGTTTATTATAGGTTTTCCAGGTAAAAACATTTTATTTCGTATGTTTTCACGAAATTACAATTGGAAAAAAATAATCGTTAATATTCGACGTTTATATCGAATATATATATAATGAAACGAAACGAAAACTGGTTATATTTTGTAATAAGGCCTCCTTTAACCGCCTTTTATTCCAGACCGGTATTAAACGCTTATTTCGGTTAATTTTATAATAAACTTATCAGTTGCTAATAACAACCCCTAATATTTACAAGTTATTATCGATCGCTTTTTTAAGTTTATCTAATTAAAGGTTATATGGTTTATAACTGTAAATATATACGCGAAGCGTTTTCGGAATATATAATGGAGATTTTATAGGTTTTTAGCTTTTATTATTAATAACCGCGATTCGAATTATATAAGCGTATTTTAAACGACACTCTATTTTTTTAATAAAAGTTAAATAACTTTTATTTACGGTGTATTATCTATAAATAGATAGCGGTATTAAATGGGTAAACTAAAAGGTTTAAAAGTATTTTCGGGTCATAGTTGCCTTTTCGTAATAAAATTAGGCTTCATATTTACCCGTTTGTCAATTTAGGTTAAATAACCGGAGGTCGACGGTTACCAGGTTTAATGCGAACCATCTGGTAAATAGATACGAAATATCATCTATCCTAAAGATAAATTAAAATATGAAGTTATTAACTAGTTTAAAGGAACAAGTTATTATGTTTTTAGTTTATTTACGCGAGTAGACGGAATTAATGCATGCTGTCATCATTTATATTAAATACTCAATAAAAACGACGGCGAATTCAAAATGACGTTCGGTGAAACGATATAAAGTAGGGGACTAAATTTAACCAAACTTTTATAATATTATAATTAATTGCCTAGGAAAAAACTCGATTCATTTTATTATTAATACTGGGTAATCGGTAATTTAACCCTGTTAAATATCATATGAAATATCTCTAATAAATATCCGCTATTTTATATAAATTTAATTAAACGTACGGCTTTGAATCCCTTGTCTTCGTAGATTTTATCTGATATTCGTTTGGGATTAGTTTTGGTAATAGATAATATAAAGGATAGTCAATACAAGGAATTTAAAGTATAAAATATTTTCGCGGCAAAAACAGGAAAAGGCGGGGTTCGTTACATATTAGTTAGATGAAAGGGTTATAATAAGCCGAAAAAGAAATTATTAGAGAATTATTAGTATATTACAACCTTAAATAAATTCAAAGCGAAATAGTGAGATATTCGGGTTTACGATAATCCGGTATTTCGATAACGGCATTAAGTTTATATCAAACGATATGCTAGAAGCAAATCGCTTATACCTTCGAAATAATTTTTTACTTATGGATGAAAAGAAAAATATATTATTAAACAAAGTTATAATACTATAGGTAGCGTCGAGTAAATAGTATCCAATTATTTCCAATACGTATCCGACTGTAAAACAGCTTTTATTATATCCTAACTAAAATCCATATATTTATTATTCTTATTCTTATTTAGGTTTAATGAGTACCGATATTACTAACGTTAAGGGTGTTACTACAACTAGCTACGAACGTTAAACGAGGTTAGGGGAGGGGAACGGTAAAAGGTATAGCGAAAACTAGTGGGCGCTGAAAAGTGGGGCTAATAAAAGGCAGGATATATGTGAGGTGACATTCAGAAAGACGAATAATGCAAAAAGAAGCGGGTGTTAAAAAGGGCTAATAACGGATAATACGAGAAAGAACAGACATTAAAAGAGGCCGACGATAAAGGATAATATTAAAAGGGACGGGCATTAAATAAAGCTGACGATAACAGTTAACGAGAAGCAAGGTGAAAGACGATGCGGGGGGGGTAATCCTTTAAGCGTGTTACCAACGATTATAATACGTAAGTTTGGGCCTGGGTAACGCAATTGGCCCGGGTACAATCCTACGTCCGTTCGCGGTCGACCTGATTGTTATAACTCAAGGACCAACTGCAGACCATGGAATAGGTCAACGGCCAGAAGCTTGATATCCAACATATCAAGCGAGGATATCTCTTATGTAAGGATTCAGGGTTAGGGTTGGGACCGCAAGGACCGAAAAGCGGTCCAGTCGATACTATATAGGACTGCAGGAAGCGACTAGCGACTTTAGCGGTCCAGTACTAAAGATGGTATGAAGGCCATAGAATATAAGGACACGGCTATCACCACATAAATAGTATTTCCTTCATAGCTCTTCAGTTGTCAATCTAAGTATTCAGTCTACATACCTGAATAGCCTAAGGGCTAGTGATCATTCTACAGCACAAAAAAACATCTTTTTAATATTGCACCTTTATTACCTCTACTACCTTACTGCTAACATAAACCCCCTGACACCTTCTATTTACTCACGAGTATTTAGTGTGATTATTACACTGATTAGCTCGTTTTTATATAATGTTAGTAAATAAGATACGGACGAAATTGAAAATCATATAATTAAGTTTTAAACGTCATTTGTAATATTTTATAACCCGTAATCTATATCAATTATAAAAGATATAGACTAAAT
The DNA here is from genome assembly GCA_038502455.1 of Anisogramma anomala. NCBI lineage: Eukaryota > Fungi > Ascomycota > Sordariomycetes > Diaporthales > Gnomoniaceae > Anisogramma > Anisogramma anomala. The sequence continues at coordinate 30,693,061 of JASMMZ010000002.1, read as the reverse complement.
AATTATATCATTTTAGCCTTTTAGGCCAACACTATGAAAAGGTATTTGGCGGTAATTAAAGGGGGCTAGGGCGAAAACGTTACGCGTTCAATCTCGGTTAGCCGAAATCGTTCTGTCTTTATAAATAGACAATATAGTAAAATGCGACGAAGGGGTTCAAGGTAAAGGCGGACCCGAAAAAAAAGGGCGACATAGGTGTATAACTAAAGAAGTAACGACTTATACGGCTGATATAATGGGAATTTCCTACATTCAAACGATATTACGAAGCTGGGCAAACAAATTAACTAGCTTAAAAAAGGCGGAGGTAAAAACGGGTCGATAACCTGTGACATCTCCTTAATGTTTACGCGCGGTGGATAACATGTAACCCTTATCCTTTGTCGTAATAACTAACTAGTGTAAAGAAACACATAACCGGGTAAAACTGTAAATAAGTTTATCCTTTAAATATATTACGAAAAAAAGATAATTAACGGTTAGGCTTTTTACAAGACTTTTTTGTAAGTTTACCTTATTATAAACCTTTCGATATATACGATATCTTTATATTCAACAAAGTCGAACATAAAATAAAAAACGTTAAAGTTTTAAAAACAGTGAATATATGATATATAGGCGTTTTTAACTTATAGCATAGGAAACTTATTCTTATTCTTATTATTTCCGAAAACAGGAAGATTTTTTATAACGTAAAGGAGCTACAACAAGTAATTAATAATATGGTCTTAGTATATAATAAAGTAATATACCTTACGAAGAGGCTTATTATCACCTCCAGGGATGCCGATGGCAATGTAATCTAAATTAAGACCGTTATATACATCGACTATACTAATAAGTTGGGAGAAATAAGCGAAGATATATCAAGCCGAATAATTAGTTAATATATATAAACGAGAAGTAAATAAGTTAAGGCGATAATAGTTAATGAAAAAAGGGGGGTCATAGTATCAAAGGGAAAAAGAAAAAGTTTTAAAGATTATATAAAGGCGTTTATATTTATAAGGATTAACGAATCGGATTCTGCAAGGGCTACGTATTATACGAGGTACGTTACTTAATATTAAAAGCAAAAACAAAACTTTATATGATATATTAACGGACGCGTTATATGTCGTGAGCGATAAAAAAGATACCTTATATAGCGCATTAACGGGTACGTTATATGACGCCGATAATATTTTTTTTAAAAGGCGCATTAACGAATATGTTATACGTTGCCGGCAGTAAAAAAGATGTTTTATACGACGTGTTAACGGATACGTTATACGGCGGCGGCAGTAAAAAAGATACTTTACATGGTGCATTAGTGAATACGTCATACGGTGCCAGCGGTAAAAAAGATATTTTATACGGCGCGTTAGTAGATACGTTATATTGTATCGGCAATATAAGGTAGGCTGGCCGAAACTTTATACGATATATTAGACATAATATTACCGGTTTACGCTCGACTCGCGTATTGGGTGGATATGGCTCGTATCCGGTATTTATTTTAAAGGGCATCGTAATCCTTATAATATCCAGAGAAAAGGAGATATGTTATAGACTTAGGCCGTTGGCTATTAAGCTTATAGGTTATGTGACTGTATACGTAACGGGATGGGTAATACTCGGCTTGGGCCTGGCTCGAGCGCGGATAAGGTACGGTTCGAGTATAGGCCGGATACGGTCCATACACGGATAAAGTCCGATCCGTATATGGTACGTGTAAAGGCACATGACGGGCTGAGTATTGGCCCTACCTAAAGGCCCTATACGTTGGGCCACGGTAGCGTCTTCTAGTCTTCCTCCGCACCTTAATAGTAAATCTCATTTAGTACCTACTTGGCTTACCATTGTAGGTCGGACCATAAAATATGGCATAATAACTCGATTTAATATAGGTATAGATATATAAGAATCACATAATATTATTACTAAGCAACTGAATATTCCATCCATTCCAGTAATTATTTAAGCCGACTCGCAGAGTCTATTCAAATACCTTTTAAAGTTAGAAACTACCAAAGAAAAATGGTTGATAATTGACGTAATAACATTTCGCGAAACCTATAAGAGTAGACAAATCTAAGAGTTTAGATGAATTAATGGTTGAGAAAGTCTTATAAACGCTATAAAAATTAACATTAAATAAAGACTTGAGAAGGTTTATAGATAGCATTAAGCTGATTATATATATTAAGGGCTACGTTGAGAGGATACTTGTTCAAGTATTACTTGATGGCAAAAAAGATTGGAAATAGTAGTATTCTAATAAATTGTAAAACTGTTCAAGGGCTAAGGCTAACACCGTAGTTGTTATTTATACATATTTGATTGATTAGTATGACTCAATTGATTATCCATAAGTTTGTATCGAAAGACTTGTTTATAGGAGTTAAGAGAGTGGAGATTCAAAGCTGTGAGATAAAAAGTTGTAATTGGAATTAATTTGGATATAAAATAAATTGGAATTAATACGTGTCTAGCCGACAAAGTGATGAGGACCTTTAGGGATTATTATAAAGAAGTGATTGGCTATACTAGTATACGTATATAAAACCAAACGCTACTAGTACTGTAACAGTAGTAAATTACAATGTATTTAAGTTAACTATATTGTTAGTAAGTTGATTGTATCAACTATGAATTAACTTTTTTTTGTGTTAACTATAAGTTAAATACAACAGGTGCTTACTTTAAACTAGAGTATATACTAATCAATTGGTCCTGGAAATTAATATGTAAACTGGCTGATGGTCCACTAAACTTAGAAGTAATAAATTCACCACCTGATTATATAATTATACTGTTATTTAGACCGCAATTCGAAACAATAATCGTTGCAACGTCTAAAGGCCTATAAATAGGCAAGACCTATCAACAAAATGTATTATTAATTAAAGGTTCACAATACAAAAAACTTAACTATTGCTTTTATTATATTTCTAAGTAAGTTAAATAATTTTGAGACTTATAGTTTGATAGTTTTTATAACTAAAACTGTATGAAATAGTCGGATTAAAATTTACTGTTTGCCTTACCCATTTTTTTTGATTTGGCGTTTTATTTATAACCTTGCAAAATGATGCATAATAATCATTCTTAAGTATCTTAAAAAATAAGGTGTTCTAGATAATTACTATATTCTACTATAAAGTCATATAATTAAGTTATTACGTAAAAATACTAGATTATGATAATAAATATCATTCAATTTTTCAATTATTTATTAACCTATAATTTGGAAATCAATTTACAATATTAATTTATTGTAAGCTAAAACGTTTTATAGTTACGTTTTTAAAATTCAGAAATTCTATTTATTATCCGCAAAACTATATACATCTCACTTTAAAGTAGTTTTGTTAGTTTTATAAGGCTTGTATTAACGATGTTATTGTTTTTTTAATACGTTTAAGAAGCCTTTTATCTACTTAGAATAAATATTCGGTTTATTTTCGTAATATGAGTTACCGCCGCCAAAAAAAATCTTAATTAGTTTTTAGTACATCAAATTACTAGAGTTTACTTTGATGACTCATGTTTTTTAACTATAAAACATATATTTAAAGCTTTTGTACTTTATTATTTTTCAAAAATTCAAAAGTCTTAAAACCCTATTTTAATGTAATCAACATTTCAATACCAATAATTCCATACTTTATTTAATTATCGAACGCGTTTCAAATATTCAAGGTCAATCTATACTTATAATATTGAAAAAAGGCAAATTTAACGTTGGAAATAATGGGAAAACATGAACATTTCATTTAGTATTACAGAATCGAACTTACTAACAAGTAATAAGATTCCTTTAACGAACTTTGAAAATCTTTTTATAAACACCAATATTTATACTATATTAATTCAGAAAAACCTTCATTTTCATAAGTTTATAACTATTTACAACGGAAATTTGGCGCAATGTTTTTTTGATTAAAAAATACTATATTTAGGTTTTTGGCCAATACATTTCACTTATTGGAATTAAACCTATTATATTTCCTGGTCGATGCCTTGCTCAAGGAAAACTACATTACAGGCCTTTAGAACACGAGGTTCTTTGCCTTGTCTGGGCTTGTAAACACCTTCATACCACGTTCATGAGTAATACTCACCCAGTTATTATCCTTACAAACTATAAATCTACAAAAGGCATTATAAATTAGACTTCACTAAACACCACATCCCCTGACTGCGCCAATAAGAGGCTAATCAAAGCCTCTTTTGATCTGAATGCATACAACTTGGATGTTGTTCATCTTCCTGGAGGCCTTAACCTTGTTCCAGATGCACTGTCGAAACTGCCGACGCCAGGCGACGAGGACGTTCGCGTAAAAGAAGAACGTCCCATCCTTGACCTGATCTTCGATGAATATCCTGTGGTTGCAGACAAACCAAATCTCACCATGCATATGGCAGAAGCACGAATGTCGGATGAATTGAAGCTGCGCCTCTGGCCATCTACCAAGCAGATGGTAGGCTGGGCCTGTCTTTGCCACACCTGCCTTTTGTTCTTGTTGTACATACCTCAACTGCTGCAAACTCTAAAGCATTCAGAAGTTAGAGATTTAGCTTCTTCATCTTCATAACTACACTTCAACCACACCACCACACAGTCCCAACAATAAATGGGTGTGCAGACCGGTTAGCGGTCTGCAAAACTTGGAAGTAACACATCACCACTCTCCATGCAACACCAGTTACTTCGACCACGATTCGAATCGACTACGTTGTAACGATAAAGGCCTACCAACATTAATAAAAATATCTCGATGGTCTGGCAATACCGTCGCCACTTCTGAACTACCACGAAAACTAACGTAATTCAAAAGCTCTCCCTACTCACTACCGCGGAAACTAACACAGGTTTGTAAAGGCACTTCGCAAAACTCTTTCCTGTACCTTACCTAAACAAAACGTAACAACCGGAAAGTAACTTTTTCTTCTACCCAACTTATCTATACTTGACCTAATAAACACTAATCAGTATTAATAGGCTTTTATCGTTATAACGTAATCGATTCGAATCTCTAGACGAAATAACTGGTATTACATTGAAAGTGGTGATGTATTACTTCTAAATTTGACAAACCGCTAGCCGGTCTACACACTAATTTGTATGGACAACTGTTTGTCCCGTGCCCCACATTGAATTGGGCACACCACTACAATTAACTCAGAGTCAATACAGTCAACTTGTAAACTGTACAGTTAACTTGCAATTAGTAGAGTCACTTGACTGTACTGTAATTGACTGCTATTCCAACAGCATTATTTTGATTGTTTGTTAGATTTTGACCCTAATTATATTGTTTGAAGTTTAATATATATGTTTCCAGCAAACTTCAAAAAAATTGTATAGCTGAAAATATGCCGCAAATTCATGCGGCAACCTGTTTTGGCAGTTAAAGCTCCGTTCACGAAAATAAAGTTGGTTAACGAAGATTATTTTGATACACCAAAGTTAAACCTTTCTGGTTGATTTACCGGATCCCTTGAATTATACAATGTTGCTCTTTACCAAGTATGTAACCAACAAAGATACTTGGATCATAATTCGAATTAACTTAACAGCTCATTTACAAAATTCTTCTTTTTTCACTTGTCCTTACAACTAGAACAAGCCACAGATTCTTGAGGCGGACAAACTAAAGCTTGAAGTATTTATGTATGTGAAAGCTACTCCAAGGGATCATGAACCCTAGTGCAAAGGAACCTGTGAATTGAGAGAAGAAATATTTTAGTGGGGTGAATACAAAAATATTATCTTTGTGTTTGAGTATGTATGTTCAATTTTACGCCCATTGTAACTATTATAGTCGAAGGAGGCCACGTAACGGCGCTATAAAGTGAGTGTACAAAAATGACAAGGAATTACATCCACACCCAATTTCCCACATATCAACATCCTATGCAAAAACACATATTGGACTATCAAGGTTCCAAAAACTTGATTTTGATACAAGGTGGTAGCTACAAGATTCTTACACAAGATCTGTTGGTAGGCCTTTATCGTTGCAACGTAGTCGATTCGAATCACTGTGGTCGAAGTAACTGGTGCTGCGTTGATATTGTTGATTGGTGTGTGTAAGTTCTAAGTTTGGCAGACCACTAGCCGGTCTGCACACTAATTTATATGGCCAAACGCTTTGGCCTGTGCCCCACTTTGAAGTGGGCACCTACTGCACTGTATTTGTAATGCAGTACTACAACCAGCAGTCAATACAGTCAACTTTACTGTAAGTAAAGTTAACTGACTGCACTGCAATTGACCTGCTAAAAATAGCAGCCAATATTGTTCCAACAAGATCGCTTTTTAGTAGTTCATGTACCCGCCGTTTGCCCGGATCGTGGTCTGTGGTGTAAATATAATCGGGTTATTTTAAAGAATTGGCTACGTCATTTACTGGGCCTGAACCACATTGAAAATCAGGAAAAATGCTCAAACAACAGGCAGATAAACCATAGCCAACACCAACAAATCCTAACATAGCGAACAATGGTACAGGACTAAAATTGCGTGCGGTCAAGGCGTAGGAAGTAATTGGGGAAAAGGTGTTGAAAAACAAGGTTGAATCAATGCCAACCCGGTTGCAGGTCGTCATCCGGGCAAACGGCTGGTACATAAATTACTGGCTGGTGCATGAAGTACAACAAGAGCAAACAAAGTTTTGTGCATGAATCTGTTAGCCATGATATCACATAAAATTCAAATTTTTCGGACGTTAGTGGCCAAATTCGTGTTTATTTTTGTACAGGGGGTGACATGTGGGTACTTGGGTGTGGATCCGATTACTCGTCATTGTTGTCCTCCCACTTTAGAGGCGCACCGTGATCCTGACCAGGGATAGATATTTTTGTCGCAGTCCCAGTCCCGTCCTCAGCAGCTTCGCGGTTGTCCACGTTGTTAAGGTGGTTTGTCCAAGTACATCAACATGATTCAGCTTCATTTGGGCAATCATCGTCACTTACATATGCGACTCCGAATCTTTATGGATGCGTATTGCGAAACCGCCTTTGTATATTGTCGCAAGGGCAAGCCTTGCGGTTGGTTGTAGGGTTAAGTCAGTCGGAAGAGTCAGGTCGAAAACGCAAGTTGAGAGATGTGGTTCGGATCGGATTGATTTGAATGTCACTGCTTAAGGCTGCGAATGGCGAGTGTCGCTGGCACAATGGAGGCCGCGAGGGTCGTGTCCGACGAGCTGGAGTCTCTGGAAGCTCGTCGGGAAAAGAATCGAGTATGACAGCCGATGAATCAATGCAATGAAGTGAGGAAAAGAGTGGACTTGGTGTAATGCAGTGAAATGATGGCGGCGAGACTCGAGTGCGGCATTTTTGTCGCAAAATTGTCATCGGAAATGGGCTACTGCTGGTGTTACAGTACTAGTAGTGATACGTACTGGGTACGTACCAGGTACGTAACGTACATGGATAGTTGGTGGTGGGAATATTGAGTTTGGCCTATCTAAATTCAATAAAGTGTCCATCCGTAGCTAACGAAGAGGGGAATTGAGTTAATCAAATATGAAAATACTCGGTTCCACTCAAATTAAAATGGTGGCGGCACGTATGTGAATAAGGGATGAACTTCAGTCAATCCAATGCGTGCCGCACATAAACCTCCCGATCTGCCAGGTAGGTCGCGGTATTTACCAAGGATTCGAGGGTTTTGTTGGGTTAGTACTAGTATTTCGGGCCCTCTTGTGAAGAATTTCTGGTTGCGACGGATTGTTGCGACGGACTTCACAACATCAGAAACAAAGGAAGGGTGTAAATTCCCTTGACTTGGTTGGCTTCCTTGCTATGATAGGTGGGTGTCAAATTTCTCGATCAACCGCTTCATGAATCTCGGGTTCCAACAAGCGTGATGAAGTTATGCTATTCCCTTGGTAACCGGTGTCTAAACATCAGCTACCAACAATTAATTGTACGTGTGCCATGCCTGGCAAGCTATGGTTTCGGGTGCCGTACCTCCAATTTCGTACAAATCAACATGTCATAAGTAGAAAACAAACTCTGCCACCATTTCAGGGTTGGCAGCCACGCGTAAGTAGTTCCCAACTACTGTGTATGCACTGGGTGGCCTTTTCCCTGATGTCTGCCATGATTTTTCAAGGCGCACGTGCAGGCAATATAGCCAAAATAGAATTAAGTTGACGGCACTAAATGCCCCTTTATGAGCTATTCGTACAAGTGATATTATTGGAAATGCTCATGTACTCGCATGATTCTGAAGATGATGAAATACTCACCATACATATATAATAGACGTGCGTAGCGTACCGGCCTCGGCTGTGTTGACTGTAACCCACTGGTCGAGTTTACAAGATCGTCTTGCTTTTGAAAATGTTGTCTCGCTATGGCATTGCTTTCATCCTTGGCTTCCACTCCGTCGCCAGCAGCTACAACCTCCAAGCTATTCAACGTAGGGACGACCCGCCAGGCCCAAGCCTCCCGGCCGACCCGGCCCGGCCGACCGGCTCAAACCCCCCGCTCAGCCCGGCCAGCCTGGCCAGCCCAGCCGGCCCGGCCAGCCCGGCCAGCCCGACCGGCGCCACCCTCCCGCGCAGCACGTACCTGCCGAACGGCGGCACACATTACCCCTATTTTCTGATGTTAGAGGGAGGGGAACAGAAAGTGAAGAAAGAATTCGCGGGCGTCCCAGATTACACCTCAATTTCGCGAACATCGGAAGGCTTTACAACGTACTTCATTTACTCGGATGGGTATAAAGGCCTTCCCCCCGATTTCACAGTCAATCCGGCCGGTCCTGGCAAAAAAGCTACCCTCGACCCCCCAGCAGGCGATAAGTGGCCCGATCCGGTCACCACGCTGAATGTGGACTCCAATAGAAAGAAAGTCTTCATTTTCTTCACCGCCAATTCGGCCGACCACAGCAAATCGAAGCAACTTTCACTTGGCGACATCATCAAGGAGTGCTATACCCAAACCATCGAAAAGACAGAAGATTTGGACTCCATCAGCGTGTATCTCGAGCCCTCGAACAAAGACGTTCTCGATGCATGCGCCCAGTGCCGGGCAGAGTTGGGCATCGCAGAGGACGCTGCATTTTCAGCCAGGAAGAAGGTTGCGCCAGGCAGGGAGAAGCACAAGGAGATGGAAGAATGCTGGGCACGTATTAACGCTACGGACTTGGGATCGGCGATATACTCAACCTTTAAGGCATTTGGGGTTGGTCAAGTTTCTCCCAGGATGTGGATTCATAATGTGTACAGCAGACCCAACATCAGGTTCTCGGTTGCCAAAGCGAATAAAGCCGTGGACGCATCTGCCGGTGCACCCACGGGACCTGTGCCCTCAGGAGCTCCGCCCTCAAAGGATGCCGCCGTCATTGCGCCCCCAGTGGCTCTGCAAACAAACCAGCCTTCGGCAAGGAGAGCATGATGAGACCGAAGGACACAGGGAGTTGTTGTGGGATAAGTATGGGGAACAAGATTGGAGTTGCGGTACTCGGATGCGAGACCGTCATGAGCTTTCTAGTGGATAATGTAGGGGCTTTGCAGGATGTCACGAGGTCAACAGTTGTATTGACTTGGGAAGCAAGAGTTTCTAGACCATGGAAAGCAAAGCAGAGAGTGGCAATCAACGGCAGGTAGGTGACTTCATTCCCGGGTAGAGAGTGTAGAAAACAAGTTGTTTCGGTAACATTTGTAATTGCAAGGAATCCTGTATACCTTGCATTGGAACGATCTTTTAGTGAGCATCTGCTGAATTCATGTTCGTGCCGTCATGTACAATAAAGGACCGAGGGAAAAGGCTAAACCATGCCACGCTGCGCCATTAGGTTTCGCGAACGCGAAACCGCGTTCGGTGGTTGCGAACAGCGTTCAATAGGCCCTGAAGGAACGTTCGGGGCGGGTTTTTTAGTTTAAAAAGAGTATTTGTATAGAAACGTATGCAACGGTATATGAAAAGGCGATGAAGAAAGTAATTAAAAACTGTTTATTAAAATATGTAAAAACGTTGGTAATAAATACATTGTTTTAAAATAAACTAATTAAGTTGGATGATATAATAATACGCACTCAAGTATATTCTGGGTGTTATCTGTTCATATTCTATATTATGGTTTTCCCTTACAACCATGATTACAAGGTTTATTAACTTGAAATAATTGATCATAAAAAAGATATAGTTTTTATAAATCTAATGACTGCATCCTTACTAACATTTATTTAGTAAATATTTGATGAGGAGAGAGTTGCGGTAAATGTTATCAAACGTAATTCAAATTTACAAAATCTATAACTAGATTTGCCTCAAAATATAAGTGTAAATAGTTAAAAAAACGCATCGATTTTCCTCAGTCTATAACAAAGTTATCAATATTGTTATCGTTGAACTATTTTAACGTCATTATTTCAAGTAATTGAACCGAATTAAATAACCAGTAGTGTTAGAATAGTACTACATGCAGTGCAGTAAGTCAGCTTTACTTATAGTAAAGTTGACTATACTAACCGTAAGTTGAGTGTATTGTTTTGTGTGGGCTTACTGTATTGGGTGTAAGTCGAGTACAGTAGGCCACACTTCATACTAGAGCATGAGCCAAGCAATTGGCCATACAAATTACAGTGCAGACCAGCTAGCGGTTTGCCAAACCTAGAACAATACATCTACTATCTGACTTCGCAATACTACTGTTACTTCGACCAATCGAATCAATAACGTTGTAACGTCTAAAGCCCTACTAACACTGATCAGTGCTTATTAGGTTAAGAAGAAGTTACTTTCATGTTACGCTTTGTGAAAGACTAAGGTAAAAAAAAGATTTTTGCGAAAGACTTCTACTGCTACATCGGTTTTCACGGTAGTAAGTAGAGAAGAGTTTTAGGCTGCGTTGATTTTCACGGCAACTCAAAGGTAGCGACGGTATCGCTATCGAAAATACCAAAAAAATCTTTACCAAAAATCCTTTTTAAAGACGTTAATATTAGTTATTAAAAGTCTTAAAGTTTAGCAAGTTGGCAAACGGCTAAGTTAATACTATTGCGGATATTATGCCTGTAAGAAAAACGACTAAGTCCTATGGCTAAATAATAAATAACCTTCGACCTATACTACTAATAATAACCTTCGATCTTACCCTTTACACTAAAATTTTACTCCTACTTTACTCATTTCATTTGCTCTACTTCAATTTAATCGTCAAGTTCGCTACTCTAAGCGAAAAACACCAAAAATCGTCAATTTACGCAAAAAAAAAGCTACGTTGCGCGATTTAACGCCAAGTCGCCAAGTTTCAACGCGACTTTACGCTAAAACACCAAGTTTTCACGCCCAAAAATCATTCAATCCCTTGCCTTTCACGTATTATACAAACTAAAACATTAAGATAACACCTAATTGAAAATATATAAAGAAAGTTAAAACCTTCGAAATAGTTTTCGTGAACTACTTCGATGAACAACTTTGGATTACAGATGTTAACGAAACCTCTACTAAGGCCTACCTAACCAGCTATATTAGCCAGTATATTATCGACGCGGACCTTGATAAAGATTACGGCCACAGCGCCCGCGCTTTTGAAGACTTTCGTAAGTTTTTTAACCACTAGACCTTTAACATGTGGAAGATGATCCAACGTACGATTAAGGTGCAACCGAAAAAAAAGGTTACCTACCGTAGCATTTATATCCCAAAGAAGACGTCATTAAGCCTAACCAAAACATTTTTTAACTTAGCTTAACGAAAAGATCTTCTTTAGGACCCTAATCTTCAAAACTTTCAAAGGAAAGGTAAAGGCGTTGAAAAATCCTAACGCCTATATATACGTTTCAAAGGACCCCCTTTCACCCTTACCTAAGCCAAGCCTCTTTACATGCTGGCGATAAGGAACCTGTTAACCTGTTCGGCAGCCTAACACCCTTACGTAATAGCACGGAGTACGATTTTAGCAGCGGCAAGGCACGTAAAACAACGGTTACACATACGGCCAAAGGTATTGACGTTAACACTTTATACTAGTTAATTAAGCAAAATCGTTAAGTTCTTCAAAACCTTTAAGTACCTGTCACTCCCTAGTACTTTAATCGATAAGCCTTTTAAAAACCTTTGTACAACAGGTTTGATTATACATGAGAGTCTATTATAGACCTTATTATAGAACTTTACTCCTTGAGTTAGGTGATTAGCAATTACTCTTAATACCGTACTTCGAAAGCTTTAGAACTTAAACTGCTAGGAAATACTAATGAAAACTGGGATAGCTATCATGATTTGCCCCCAAAACCTGTTAAGATAGTTAATATGAATTACAAGATTCTTACGGACTTCGCTAAGATCTGAAACAATATCGAGAAGTACGACGGAAAGCCTTATAACCTCCTCGATATAAAAATAATACCATTTTTAAACATTTGTAAGTAAATATAGGTTTCTCCTTTTGGTTTTTACTTATTGTTTCCCAGAATCCTAACAAGACATGCCAAAAACTACTACTTGACCTTTCTAACGCGAGAAACTACCTTTCATGAAGTTTATAATAGCATAAAAAGCCACTTCGAATACAACGTTTATCTTACCTTATACTCTACAAACTAGGCTATTACGTGGTGGATTACAATGATAATAAAGAAGAAAAAGTAGGAAATACTAATGAACGTATTTAATCAAATGTTTGATAAGCTGATATTATGTTAATAAGTAATGGGGAAAACTCACGTTGGCAAAGCCACATTTTGCTAGCAGGTACAGGTAGCAGTTATGGGCGTTAATGAGTTTAAATACACCTTATAACGCCTAAATACCACTTGTAAAGGCTTTATTTTAGCCAGTTGCATTCCTTGTTTGCTATTATAATAGCGCGTATACCAAACTCGTTTGGTACGTACCCTTAAGCTAATAACTTCTTTGATATGAATGAAAAAGACCGTATGGTGGTTAATTACGTCAACCGAAAATACGGCTACGGGCGCCTTTAACATTTAAGATCTAGCCAATCGACCATAAACTAGAGGTAATAACCACGTTCGTGTTAACAAAATCAGGATTTAAACGGATCTGCTGACCATAAATTAAATACTATTGTCGTAATAGTAGTAAGAGATATTGGATCTGTGGTAAGTCTAGCTATTGGTTAACTCGTCACCCCCTTGCCGAGTGAAATAGGAAAAAGGTTATGTATTATATTTAATACCCTATTACTTTTAAATAGGATTACTTGGATTAAATCGCAGACTTTGAGGGCAACGAGCTAATTAACAGCGATAATACCTATAAATGAATTAAGTAGCATAAAGATATTATTTTCAACGCAGTCTAGTAACTAGCCGAGCACGCTTTCCAATATTGCTTAGGTGGTAAAGACCCTTACCTTTTCCTTAACCAAGCCTTTAACCCCTTATACACCTTTAACCTTTGCAAACATTACGCGGATCACACGTTTTAAGGTATTATATCAGATATAGGAGCAACGAGGTATTTAATAAGAGGCTATGTATATTATATAGCACCGCGAAGGGAAAGTATTATAATTACTAAGATTAATCGTTACGGTATTAGTAAAGTTAAAGTTGACATTAGATTAAGCGAATGATTATTATTACTAGAGATAATAGTAATTTAAATTGTTGTGGAAGTAATTACATCTTATATCCTTAAGTTTCCTACCCTCTTTTTTTTTATTAGACGATATAAAAACCCTTTGCGTTAATGTTAACGTTAACGTAGACGAATTAGTTAAAAACGGCCAAAGGTTTTCCCTTACCTTTAAGTAGAGGTACTTATGGTTTTTTTTTAAGGCCATGAAACAGTAGTGTTGAACCCAACGTTGTCGGAGATACGCTATTCATACCGGTGATTTAATTATTCAGCCATTAATAGATTATATAAAGTCCTAAAGTCCGTAGGGTATAAAAATTTGGAATATTTTACTTTGAAAGCTATAAAAAAGCATTAATATTGCTGCTAAAAATATACCTAACCCTATCCAAAATTTAAATTTATATGAAAAAACGATAAAGACTTTAATTACGAGGTTTTTATTAATGTGTTTCAATTAGACAATAAGCCTGTTTCTTATATCGTTAACTTTGTAATCTTTTTTTTATGGATTAAAGTTCCTAAAGTCCCTTTTGGTGAAAGATACGTGGGAAATACTAAAGATATTATAGATTGACATGAACTTGAGCCCACCTAATATTGTTGTATACAATACCGGTACCAACTATACGGCGGCGGGGTTGTAGAACAATACTAAAATAATGGGTATTTAATACAAATAGGTGCTTATAAAAGCCTATTAGAGTATTAGAAAGGTCGAAAGGGTATACACTCTATTTTGACGAGCGTATAATATCCTTACACTAGAAATCAAAAGCTTTATAGACCCGGAGGTATGCCTTTCAATAGTAATAAAGAGCTTGAATAATATTGTGGACCCTGACGGTCTAATGCTAACGTTACTGGTCTTTAGAGTATATCTATACTTAACGAGTAAATCTTTGCTATTAATAAGTACTTGAAAGTGTGTTACATCCTATGGCAAAGCTGTAAGGAGATTACGAAGGGAATAAGTACGCCGCTAGGTTAATAATACCTTTAATATTAGAAATAACTTTATAACAATCAACGTATTGACTTTATCATTACAAAGTAAAGTTTTCGTATGGCAAAAGCCGGGCAAATAGAAGGGTCCGTATGAAATCTTCAATATTATAAACTCTAAAGTGGTTTTTAAAATTATAAACGGTTTTATATCTTTTAAAATCACATAAGTTAAGTTTTACATTAGGATTACTAACGATAAAGACCCTTAAGCTAAACAATCAAGCAAATAGGAACCCTTTTTATACGTTATTAACAAACCAATAAAATACCGCCGATGCAAAAGACCCCTGAAAAAGAAAAAAGTTAAAGAGGATAAATATGTACCGGATTGTATTTACAATAATGCTTGGGTAAGTAAAAAAGATAAGTATAACAAAGACTTGATATTAAAGTTTCAAATATAAAAAATTATCAAGATCTCGTGCAAACTTTTTAAAGAAAGCGACAAGGTCGAGATTAATAGCCTACTAACTTAAAGGGTTGTATAATTTATGCCGAAGGTTAATTTCAACATTTGAAACCCGAATATGACGATTTCTAGATCGATGATTATTCACGAGGTTAAAGATAGAACCACAGGGCATCTGTACAAAAAGTTACTTTTAATCGTTTAAAGGTACAAAAATAAAGGCAAAGACTGGATCTGTACGTAGTCGTTGACAATTTAGAAGATTACCTAACATTTGGTAGTTACTTTGGTAATACGTTTATTACTCAAAATTAAAAGAAAGTTTATATTTAATAGCTGTAATGTAATGTAGACTCATACGTAGTTAGTAATAAATTTACAACGGATGGTACTACTGGAGATTCTATAGGAACTACATCTTATTTATCCTTAACGAACAGTAATACGATATATTAAGCCATTGTACTGATTAGGTAAAGTAAACTTTTTTTGGGTTTTAACCTACCAGTCGCATTTTTAATTACTGCCAATTATAAAGTTTTTAATATACAATCCGTATTTACTAGTAACTTAGTAAAAAGACTGCGGCCTAATAGGTATATAAACTAATAATACCCTTTTCATCAGAATAGTTAGTTTTGTAGTATGAAAATAACAGGCGATTAAAGACTTCAAGTTTTAAAATTATAAGTAAGTAACGAAGTTAGCGAAAGGTAGTTAACTTGATTTTAACGGATCATCAATACGTATACTTATTACTAATACTGGCCTTAGTTTTCGTTCAAAGGGTTAGGGCATTGATTTGATTACAATCAACAAGACTGACGTAGTAAAGGTCTAATGATACCTTAAACAACGTGTACATAGTAGTTAAATTATTACCTTATATTAACTGAAGGTATCGTACGACTTATTTATCGAGGCAGAAGTAAAAAAGCTAACCGATAAACATTTTAACTGGCTAAATAAAAGGCTCGAATAAAAAATGCGAAATTTAGACCGCAGGATTAATATGGGTTTAATCAACTTGTCGAAGGCTAAGTTAATGATTTTTAAAGATAGGTCTTTTACAATTAACACTTACTTATTTTTATAAATCAGCTTGTTAATAACCTTCGTTAACAAAAAATGAAAACAAAATCAATATTTGGCTTTCGTTAACACGAATATTAGCTGAAAACCCATAGTCGCCCATATATATCGCGCGAACCACGAGAGGATAAATAAATTTTCTGGTGATAACGGTAAGTTAGTTACTTTAAAGGTTAGTATTAATAAAGAGTTGATAACCCTTCGTAATGAATTCGCAATAAATATTCAATCGGGAGATATATGCGTTCGAAAGAGGTTGAAAAGCAATCTATGTAGGGCGAATAAGTCATAATTTTTGGCCTAGGTGAAAAGGATCATAAAATCTGTTAGAGATATTCTAATTTCGTCATAATAATACGTTGTTTCCTATGAAATTCTTTTATTTATTATAAATTAGTTTAAAGTGGAATTGGAAAAGGTGTTTCAATAAACGGATTCAACGTTCATAAAAACATTCAATAGTCATCAAGTACTCCAGGTTTTTATTATTTGTAAGGATAATGAACCGGCGCGCTATACCCCGGAACTTTGCGTTCCATATTTTTGAACAACTTATAGTTCCTAGAGATTTCTTGTTAATTTCTTAGTTATATTTAATGGGTAATAAATTTTTCGAATTCGGCGTTATCATGTAACATTCATTATGATCATTGCGTTAAATTAAATAAACCTTTAAAATTCAATAGAAACCGTTGGTTTCTAATAAGGTTTTCCTTTTTCGGTCTTACTAAACCAATACATATTTTATAAAAAGGAACCTTTAACTAATTCAAAGACGATTTATTCCTTAGTCTTCCAATATAACGTATCATATTTTCTAATTAGTTGAATTAAAAGGCCAGGTATTACAAGGTCATCCTAACTATATTCATAATGAAAGTTGATGAACCCTAAATAATACTTGTAACCCCAACAAAAATATAAAAACTATGGATTACTGGATAACGTATAACTTTTCCAGGATTATATGTACTACGACCTCTGCTTCTTTAACAAATCACAAATGATGAATTTTCTAAACATTATATTCCCATTAATATATATCTAAATCAAGGTCCACGAAATGTAAAATGTTTAATAACTATTAAGCCTTAACGGTATAATTGTTCACAGTACCATTGAAACATATCAAAACGTTGTCGAAGTAACCAAAATTAAAATATCAAACAATAGGTATAACAAGTGGTTAATATATCTTTAAAAAGTGACCGGTACGTTGGAAGAGCTGAAAGCGATAACCAGCAATTTGAGAAATTATGAAAGAAGACGTAAGACGCTCGTTTACTCGTTGCCATTTTTTTATATGAAAGTTATAAACACTAGTTTTAATGTGGAATTTAATAAACTACTTATTTTATCAAATATCTGCGAATTTTTTTCAATAAAAAGAAAGGGTTATTGATGAGATTGTAAAATAGAGTTACTTTGTCTATAATCGATAAAAAAACGTAGATTATTTCCAGGTCTTTGAACGAAGTATACGGGGACACCCGCTTAAGAGATATTAAAACGAATGAAACTATAGTTTAATAACACTATAAAAGACTTACGTAACACTAGGAGCTTCTTTTAAAAATATCATATAATAGGTTTTAAAGAACTTCTAAGGGCTACTTTAAATTATCTTTTTGAAAGATAATTTTATGATTTGTTCTGAAATGATAAAGTGCCAGCATTTATCCTAAAGATTTATCGAATTAAGGTTTGAATTATTTCAAGATATCCGATAGTTTTTTTTTGACTAACAGCGACAGGTGGTTTCAGGGTTAAAGTCATGTTAATATCTTGAAAGGGTACGGGTATAAGTCGTATACTAGCGATCTAATACTTATGGATTAGGTAGAATACAACGTAAAAAACGATGGTATTAATGCCCTTAGTGTTGGAATAATACTACATGCAGTGTAGTAGGTCAGCTTTACTTATATTAAAGTTGACTATACTTAATTGCAAGTTGAGTGTATTGTTTTTTGGGGGCTTACTATATTTGGTATAAGTCGAATACAGTATGCTATACTTCAGACTAGGGCACGGACAAAGAAATTATCCCTGCAAATTACAGTGTAGACCGGCTAGAGATCTACCAAACCTAAAACAATTCATCTACCATCTGACTATTGTAATACTATTGTTACTTCGACTAATCGAATCGACAACGTTGTAACGTCTAAAGCCCAAACAACACCGATCCTTGCTTATTAGGTTAAGCACATATAAGCTAAATAAAAGAAGAAGTTACTTTCAGGTTCCGTTTGACGGTAATAAATAGTCGTTAAGGTAAAGAAAATATTCTTGTGAAGGGCCTTTATTAGTACTGCGCCAGTCTACAACTGCAGGAAAATAGAGAAGACTTTTAGGTTCTGTTTGTCTAAAACGGAAATTTGGAAGTAAGTGACGGTATCGCTACTGAAAAAACTAAGAAATATTTATCAAATCTTTTATAAAAACGTTAAGATTGACTGTCAAAAGTTTCAAATTTCGTCAAGTTGGTAAACAGCTAAGTTGATACTACTACGAGTGCTACTACTCTAAACAAAATGATTAGGTTTCTACTTTAAATAACCGTTACCACTAATAAACGACCTTTAACCTTACTTTTCAAACCAAAACTTTGCCCTTATTTTACTCTTTTTACTTATCTTACGCTAATTAAATCTTTAAGATCGCTGCTTTGAACGAAAATATTAAGAATTGTCAGGTCACTTCGAAAAAGCTAAGTTACGCAACTCCATACTAAATCGTCAAATTTCTACGCGACTTTACGAAAAAACACCAAGTCTATCGCCCTACACGCCATATACGCCTCACACGTCTTACATAAGCCAAAAAGTCAAAATATCTACCGCTAGCACTAACTTTGAAACTATTACTAACCCCGCTAGGAAAACAGTAATTAAAGCCTTTAAAACTACCTTCATTAAAGATTACGACGAATTTTTTTAGGTGTAATATATCGACAAAAACTTAAAAGAAAAATACTTTACTAACTTCGTTGAAGACTTTATCTCCAAGTATAAGAAAGACCAAGATCCTAACCGTGTTTTTAGCAAATATCGTGATTTTTTCGACGACTGGATTATTGACATATGGAAGGTAATACAAAAAGGGGTTAAGTTGAAGCTTAAGACGAAATTTAAGTAACGAGGGATTTATATTTAAGTTTAAAATGTTACGAGGTTGGCATAGGCCATTTTCGACCTTTCTTAGCTTAAGAAAATACCCTTAAAACTCATGCCTAAAAGGAAAAGATATTAAGAAACCTTAACACCTTTATAAGCGATCTAGCGGACCTCTCATTTACCCTTAGCTAAGTTAAACCTCTTTACGTATTGACGATAAGGAACCTATTAACTTATTTAGAAGCCCAGTACCTTTACATAGAAACGCTGAGTATGCCCTTGGTAGTGGCAAAACACGTAAACCAGCAGCCGCCCACGTGGCCAAAGGTATTAACATTAGCGTTTTACACCAGTTAATCAAGTAAAATCGTCAAGTCACTTAAAACCTTTAAGTAATTATCGCCCCTGAATATTTTAATTGACAAGCTCTTTAACAAAGTTTTCACGGCAGGTTTTCCTAGACGCGAAAGATTACTACAAGTCCTATTACAGGAATTTACCATTCGGGTTAGGGGACTGGTAATTACCCTTAATACTATGCCTCGAAATCTTGAAAACTTAAATTACCAAGAAAAACCAAAAAAAACCAGGGTAATTATTGCAACTTGCCCTAAAAACCTATCAAGATAGTCAAAATTAATTACAAGCTCTTTGCATATTTCGCTAAAATCTGGAACGATGTCGAAAAGTATAACAGAAAGCCCTATAACTCCTTCTATACAAAGATAATACTATTTTTAAACATCTGCAGGTAAATGGAGGCCTCACTCTCTGGTTTTGACTCACTATTTCCTTGAATCCTCACAAGGTAAGCCAGAGACTATTATCTAACCTTTTTAACGCAATAAAATACCTTTCATGAAGTTTATAATGATATGAAAAGCTATTTCGAATACGATATCCACCTCGCCTAATACTATAAAAACTAGGCCACCATGCGGTAAACTATAATAATAACGAAAAAAATAAGAGGAGGGAATACTAATGGATATACTAAATCAAATTCTTAACAAGCTAATGTTATATTAACAAGTAATAGGAAAAGCATATGCTAGCTAAGCCATACTTCGTAAACAGGTACGGGCAGTAATTACAGGCGTTAACAAGTTAAAATACGCCCTATAACGCCTAAATGCCACTTGTGAAGGCTTTTTGAACCAGTTATGTCTTTCGCTTACCACTGTAATAACGCGTATATTAGACTCGTTTGGTATATACCCTTAAGCTGGCTGTTATGAACTTAGGCTGTAAGCCATCAGTCTAAGTTATATATCATATATATGTTGAGGTGCACGATGTTATATAATGTTATATCCCGCCTTCATAGTGTGGTTAGCGTAATCCAGAACGTCTGAATTATTAGTACTTTTGACATGGTGCAACGGTCAAGAGGGCTGACTAACATTAGCTGATGGAAGCCACGCTAACCGACTTGAACTTATCCAGTAAAAACATCATATAATGTTATGGTTCGACTCACGATAGCAAGCCAGTAGGTGCTAAATGGAGTCTACTATTGAGTTATAGCGGAAGATTAGAAGAGGCTACCGTGGCCCACCGTGCAGGACCTATGGGTATAGCTAATGCCCAGCCCATTACGTGCCCTCCCACAAGCCGTATACGGACCGTGCCTGGTCCGTACCCGGACCGAGTCCGGATCGGGTATTACCTATTCTGTTACGTGTATAGTTATATAATCTATAGATTTAATGATTAATAGCTTAAGTTTATTATATACCCCCTTTTCCCCTAGATATTATAAGGGTTACAACATCATATTAGTTAAACTCGAGGCGCTGGTTTCGTCCATTTAATACGTGGGCTGGGCGTGAGCCAGTAACGTAATATTTAATGTACCATATAACGTATAAGCCGATCCGACCTCAAGTTATCGACATTGTATAACGCGCCCTTAATTTGCCGTTTAATATATTAACCGGTTAAACCCTAAGCTGCCAGCATCGTATAACGCGCCTTTCAATATACCGTATAACGTATTAGCCGATTCAACCACAGGTCGCTGCCGCCGTATAATATAACACTTAACATATTATATAATATACCCTTTTTATTTACGGTACCATATAACGTACTCTTTAACGCGCCGTATAATATATCGCTTTTATCGTTAATATCATATAATGTACCTCGTATAATATATAACCCTTACCGAATCCGGTCCGCTAATACCTATAAATACAGGCTCCCTTATAACCCCTAAAACTTCCTTTCTTCCCTTTTTATATCTTTATTTTTACTTCGTTATTTTATTTTTCTTTGTAACAATTTTATTACTACCTTTTATATTCTAATTACACTTTTTCGCCGATATTTAGAACCTTTTTTCCTTTTTCCCATCCTTATGGTTAATGTATAAAATACACTTGATCTAAGTTATATCATCGTCGACACCCTTGATAAAAATAATAATTCGTTTCGTAAAGTACTTTGCCTTATTATATACGAATACCTTTCCGTTAATTACTTTTTATAACCTCCTCGCATTATAAAATACTTACTTAGCCTTAATAATAACAAAAATGAAAACTGATTTCCCACTTTATAATTAAAGGACGCGTATATATCGTATATAAACCGTTTTTTTTACTCCGGTATTCCTTTTATTTATATCCGAATTTATCGAGCGTAAGGTTATCGTATGTATTGAAAGGTTTATAATAAAATAGGTTTATAAATTAACATTATAAAAGACCCAACCAAGAATTTAACTCCTTTTTGTAATTTATTTAGAAAATAAACTTATTTATAGCCTCGTCCGGTTTACGCATTTTCCTACACCAATTGGTTATTGTTAACAAAAATAGGGTTTATATCCTATTTCCTATATATAAACGATAGGAAGATATCCTGTGTTATCGACCCGCTTTTACCTTCGTTTTTTTAAGTTAATTAATTTGTTCACCCGTTTTCGCAATATTCGTTGGGTATAAAGAGTTCTTCCTGTACCGATAATATAAGTCGTTACCACTTTTGCTATAAGTTTCCGTCACTCACTTTTTCTGAGTCCATCTTCTTTTAAAACTTTTTCATTACCATTTATGGTATCGCTTATTTATCGAAGAAAAAACCTTCGATTAACTGTATATTAACGCGTAAAGTTTTTACTCTAGCCCCTTTTAACGCCAGTAGTATGCCTTCTTGTAATTTTAATTTAAGTGGTTAAAATAATAAAGCCACGTGAAACATATTCCTCATAGCAAATATAGGTTACAGTTTATAAAATATAACGATCAATATTTAAAGCCTAACTATAAAAACCCTGATTTTACTATATTCTATTTATTAAATTTAAATAGGAACGAGTTTTTTAATTTAATCGCGAGAGGGCAGAGGATTTTACCCAGGCTAACTGTATCGTCTTAGTTTAAATTAATATTCTATAATTCTTAATAATCCATTTAAAGGGTCGCTTTCCTCGCTCCGCTCCTCGCCCCATTTTTCGTTAGTTGTTAAGGTCGCCTTCCTTTCAAGTTCGTCTCTTTTAACGTTATCAACTATTCTCGGCGTCACTATGCGCTCGCCTCGCCTTTTATTAGCTTTCTTTATCGGCGCCTATTAACACCCGTTACGCCTCTCGCCTTCCTCCCATACCGGTGTTTCCTAATATCCGGAGTTAATTATAATAGAGCCCTTAACGTTAAGAACTTTATTACTTGTTAAACCTTTATAAGGATAATAATAACGAGTAGGTAGATTTTTAATAGGTCGTGTTAAAAGCCGTTTCGCAGTTGGATACTTCTTTGAAAAAGTCTGGTAATATATATTCGATCTAATCCATTATGTCGTAGTATAATTATTGATTAAATTTCCCTTTTTTTACGAATATTATATCTTTTCGAAAGCGTAGGCGGCTCGTTTAACATAAGTTACTTAATATAAGCTTGACGCCGACATCGACATACCGAGTTATCATAAAACTGAATATCTCTTTATTTCGTTTCGATTTTATTTTAAGTTATAATTTATTAACAGTTCTTTTATAATTTTTATTTTGGTTTATTATAACCTTTTTATTCAACTAGTATAAAGCGAACACCGCCACGCCCTGATTTTACCGCAAGAATTTCTTATACTTTCAATTTCTTATATGAATCTTTTCCTTATATCGTTAATAAGTAAAACTAATCTCAGACGAATATCGGAGAAAATCTATATGAGAAAAGGATTCGAAACCGTTTATTTAATTAAGCTTGAATAAAATACAGAGTATTTGTTGAAAATATTTAAAATAATATTAAAGGGGTTTAAAACGTCGAAGACCCGGTATTCATTATAAAGCTAATTAAACTTTTTATTCAGGCGATTAGTTTTAATTTCATGTAAGTTTAGCTAAAACCAATCCCTTACCTTGTACTGTTTTTTCGGACGTCGTTCACGATTCGCCATCGTTTTTACTTATTAATAAATATATATTATTGTCCTCCAAGTTAACTCCGTATCTTAATATAAATATACTAAAAACGTAACGGTTTATTTTACCGGATTGGTTAAAGATTTTATATTCCCGTTTATTTTTGTGATAGGTAACATTTAATACCTATTTACCAGACGGGTTGCGTTAAATCCATCAAACGTCGATTTCTGGTTATTCAACGTAAATTAATAAGCGAGTAAATGTAAAGCCTGACCGTATTATAAAAGGGCGACAACAATATATAAGTACTTCTTAACTTTTTAATTTACACGTTTAATACTGATATCTTTTTATAAGTGGTACATCGTAAATAAAACTTATTCAACCCTTATTAAAAATATAAAGTCGTTTAAAATAGGTTTACTTAATTCAAATCGCAGGTACTAATAATGAAATCCAGAAATCCATAGAATCTCCATTATATATCCCGAAAGCGTTCCATATATATATTGGTAGTTATAAATTATATGACCACGAATTAGATGAATTTGGAAAGGTCATTTGTAATGACTTATAAATATTGAGGGCCGTTTTAGTAACTGGGAAGTTGATTATGAGATCGATAGAAATATATGCCTAGTACCAATTTAGGATAGAGAGGGGTTAAAGGAGGCATTTTAGTAATGTACAACAAGGTTTCATCCATTTATATTACGTATATATTCGATATAAACGTCCAATATTTACGACTATCCTTTTTTAATAGTAATTCCGTTCAAAAACACGAAATAATTTTTTTATCCGGATAACCTATAATAAGCGAATCGTAAGTTTATTACAAAATTTTCCTTGTACATATTTTTTAACTCAATAGATATAAACGGTGATGGTAACGTAATATACTCCGTCAATTGATCTCTTAAATAATAATTTATGTCAATTATTCGACTTTAATTCAAAAACTATTAACGCTTTCGAAAACCATTAATAAACAAACTTAATATAATGGGTTATTCGTTATTCTTTAGTCCTATAATTCCGTTAGAGTAATCAGGCTGAAAATAAGGCGATTATTTGGAGTTAACGAGGTTAACAAGCTTAACGTGGGCCAGGTTCGGAGCGGTATTACCGCTTTCGACGTACTAAAGTTCCCCGGCGTTATCCCCAATAACGACTTGGATGCGGGCTGGATTCTAGGCGATCCTGTTTTCGTTGACCCTTTAAAAACATCCGGCCGACCTTTAAAGTGTATATAGTAGCAATTTAACAATCAAACCTTCGTTTTAACAAATTTATTCGTATAACTCGACGTAATATACGTTCCCTTCATATATAAGTCTATTATAACTACGTTTAATATGGCAACGGAAATTGGTTCAAAACCTTATACGAGGCTTTATTCAACTTCAGGTTTATTTTATAATCTTCGGGTTAATGAATTCAGCCAAGCGCTTCAAGTTAAAGACCTATATAGTAAGTGTTATTAAAATGAGAAAAGACTTCAGCCTATTGAACTTGATGTTCCGAAATTAAATGTGGCACAGAAAATTATTCCAATCCTTTATAATTTGTTAAAATTGTGAATAGGTTGCGGATATTATATAATTCAAAAGACTACGTTTTGAAATAATTATATTACCGCGAAAAGTTCTTCATCGTAAATAGTATAGTTACGTTTCGCATTTATTAATCGTACGGAATGATTAGTTATTAGCTTGAGGATAACATTTTTATCTCGTTACGATAAGCACCCTTTTAATATCGTTTTTAAGTAATTACGTTTTACTACCATTGATCGATTTGGGTCCTAATATATCAAAATCGAGGCTGTCATAACAGTATCTTTAAAGGTTTGAAATATATGTTCCTCTCGTTTCATCCAAGCCTATCAAATTATTTACTTCGTTAGTCGGACGAAATGATACGTTAGTTTGGAAAAATTACTAATAAAATCATGATAAAAGTTGGTAAAAACCAAAAAACTTCGAACCTTCCGAATAATACGTGGTTAATTTTACTTACATATTACCCAGACTTTTTCGAGATCGACCTGGATACCTACTCTAACCGTTATCATAAAACTCAGATGTTTATCTTTCTAATTACGAATTTATACTTTTTTAAATTCAAATTCAGTCCGTATTACAAAGTCGTCCTAAAACCACGAGAACATTCACTATATCATTTTATTTAATACTAGGAGAAAAAATTTACAACGTTGTTTAGGTAAATTATAATAAAATCATCCAAAATATCTTCCATTATATACTTGATATATCTTTAAAACGTTACAAGAGCTTACGCTAGTTTTGAAGGGGTAACTAATTACTTAAATAACCTAAACCGTGTACGAAACACCGTTAAATTCTTCTATTCGGGTATAACTCGGATACGGTTAAAGGCTTGTCGAGTATTCGATTTTGTAAATTATATCGACTTCGACAACGTACGTAGGGTCTTTGTAATTAAGGGTAAAAAAATCGATTTAACTTGGTAATTTTATTTAATATTCGGTAATCGATATCAAACATTTATTCCCCTCCCGGTTTCAAAATAAGTAATACCAGGGTTACGACCGATAAAAATCTTACCCGAATCTAACTCTTATTTATTAATTTCGTAACCTGTAATCGAAACTTAAAAAGTTAATTTCGTAATATCGAGTATAATAACCTTTAAAATTGTTTTAATAATGATTTATTTTTATTGGTTTCAATATAAATATAATGATCGATTTTTCCCTTATATAAAGGTATAGCTATAGCCTTATTCTTGTCAAATAGGTCGTCGAATTTTGTTAATGTTAATAAAAGAAGTAACTGATATTTTCCCTCTTTAATAGTAATCGTTACTATTGTTTATAAAATTTGCTTTATTTTGTAAAACTTATAGTAGAAACCAATCGTAATTCATCCCCCATATATTATACCTTTAGGTATAAACGTTTTATAAAATCGATATAAACCGATCTTATTACTCTCCGTATATTCTTCAACTTAAGGAGTATTATTACCGAGTCGATAATTAAACCTTTTTCATTATAAATTACAAAACAATTACCGCTAATGTTCAAAATTACCTATTAATATAGTATTTTAAATATTTCAAAACTTAAAACCCGCATTATTCTGTAAATAATATAAATTAATGTAGGATTCAATTATTTATTAATATCCGTAAGATAATTAGCTATTTATGTAATACGCGTATTCTGTGTTAACCCTAATATTATGCCGAAATTTCGAAAATATAATAGCCGAATTCATTTTATCTTTCATCATTATATTAAAACCTCGTTTATAATATAATAATGATTATAGATAAAATCAATTTCACCATTTGAAAAATGAGTGTTATTCAAAATTATGATAATAAGGAAAAAATACTCATTTATACTTATTTTAATTAAATTAAATTCCTTTTTACTCGATTTTATAATTAAGCCGTTAAGGTTATATAACCCCTTTTGGACATTTTATCCAGGAATTAAAGTTTCCCCATCGTTGTTAATAGAAAATCTTTATTTATCCTTTCGACTTATACTATATATACTTGCGTAAGAGGTAATACTAGGCGGAATTCGTAACTATATTAGTAATAATCCGACGAGTTACAACGTATATAACGTTTCGTAATAAGCTTGGCTTATCGTTTCTTTACCGTCGCCTATATCGTTTTACGTCTTTATTTCAGAACGAGAACCGAACGGGTTCATTAAGATAATTAGTCGTGATATCGAAATAAATAGTCATGATTACCATAATCCTTTAACTAAAATACCTAAAAGGCGTAAACCTCCATTATAACTATATCTTTAACTAGCCGTTAAACTTGTATAAGTTTCGTTAGTTAATGACTAAAATATCATTTTAAGGTTACAAACTTTCATTATAGCTTACCTGGTTCATTCCTGCTGTAATAGATTTGTTGCGGATATGTAGCAATACAGGGGAACGTAAGTGATTACACTTTACGGTTGAAAGTTAATCTAATTTATCCGTTTAAGTTAAAAGTATTTCGAACCTAATAACAAATAGTATTTACAGTTCTTTATCTCTTATAATTAATCCCTGTAATTCGACTAATACTTTACTCATACGATGAAGGTCGCTCAAAACAGCCTCGATATAATTGAAAAACTTATTTATATTTATATACCTTTATATCTGCCGATTCCTTAATACGTTGTAACCATTTACCTTACTGCCGTCGTATAAAAACCCTATATGTAAAAAAACGTATATCGATTTTTATTCATTTATATTCTATCCGTTTTTTATATAAATTCAGTCGTTTAGCGCGTCGCTGCCCACGTAAAAGAAAATCCGTCGAATAAAGGTTAATTATATCGTTTTCGCCTACCATAAATCGGTGAAAAACTAATACGAATCGCGGTTAATTCGAATTCGAATTATTAAATTTTAGTTACGACTTAAACAAAGTTAAATCTAGGGTTGATAATTAAAATTAATTCACCCGATTATTATATTTACTTCACAACCGAAGCGATATAGCTGAAGATATCTTATAAACGAGAAATATCAGCTTAGGTCAACCCCAAGAGGTAGAAGGTATTTTTATAAAAGTAAAAGATTAGGTACTTACCGACGGCTCATTCTCCCTAATAATGTTAAAGCATAACGTAAAATTATTAATTTTCATTATTAATTCGTATATTATAAGTAATATTTTTATAAAAAAAAAAAAAAAACTTTAATAACATATTATAATGAGACCTACAATAGCAAACTAAGTATGTACTAAGTGGAGTTTACTATTAAGATATAGCAAAAAACTAGAAGAGGCTATCGTAGCCTACTGTACTAGACCTATAGGCATGGCCAGTACCCAGCCCGTCACGTACCTTCCCACGTGCCGTGCACGGACCATGCTCGGTCCATGCTCGGACTGCGCCTAGATCAGGTAATGCCTATTCCGTTACATGCACAGTTACATAACCTATAGACTCAATAACTAATGGCCTGAGTCCATAACACCGGCAACTTTCCTAACATAAATAAAGAAGACCTTACGGTAGTTAATTATATCGACCGTAAGTACAGTTACTAGCGTTATTAATGTCTAAGATCTATCTTACCGACCATAGACTAGAGGTAATAGATACGTTAGCGTTAATAGGGCCAATATTTAAGCGGACCTGTTAACCGTAAGTATAAGCTTCGTAATAATAATAAAAGATATTAGATTTACGGTAAGTTTGGTGGTCAATTAATGAAGAAAGCGCCCCCTCCCCCCCAGTTAAACGGAATAACAAAAAGGTAATATATTATATGTAGTACCTTATCACTTTTAAACTATATTACTTTAACCAAATCGTAGACTTCGAAGGCAACGAGCTAATGAATAGCGATAATACCCCGTGTAAATCAAATTATATAAAGTTAATGCTTTTAATACGGTCTAATAACTAGCTGACATAGCCTTTTTGTACCGTTTAGGTGGTAAAAACCCTTACCTTTACCCTAATGAAGCCTCAAACCCCTTATATACCTTTAACCTTTGTAATCCCTATACGAATCATACGTTTCAAGATATTATTACAGATACAGGGGCAATAAAGTACTTAATATGAGGCTATTGGTAGTACGTGGTACTACGAAAAGGAAAGCTTTACAGCTATTAAGATTAATCGTTACGATATTAGTAAGGTTAAAGTTAGCTTCAGGCAGGGTAAACAATTATTATAATTAGTAATAACGGTAATTTAAACTGTTGTAATAGCAATTACTTTTTACATCTTCGAGTTTCTTACTCCTTTCCTTCTTTTTCTGAAAGATATAAAAACACTCGACGTCAACGTCGACGTTAACGTAGACGAATTAGTTAAAAACAGCCAGAGGTTTCCCTTCACTTTTGAGTGGAGGCACTTCTGGTTTCATTTTAAGGCCCTATAGCAATGGTATTAAATCTGAAAAAGGCAAAAATACGCTAATTACACCGGCGCTTTAACTACCTAGCTGTCAACAAGTTATATAAAGTCCTAAAATCTGTAGGGCATAAAAATGTGGAATACTCAGCCCTAAAAGCTATGAAAAGGGTTTTTTATTACTGCATAACGTATACCCAAGCCCCTTAAAGATTCAAATTTACACCAAAAATAATAAATAATTTAACTGTAAGGTCTTTATCGATATGGTTTACTGAAATAATGAACCTGTTTTTCATGTTGTTAACTCCACACTCTTTTTTTACGGAGAAAAGTTTTTAAAGTCTCTTTCAGCAAAGGATATGTGGGAAATACTAAGGATGTTGTGGATTAACACGTATCTAAATCCACTTGACATCGTCGTCTACAATATCGGTAAAAACTTTGCGGCGGCGGAGTTTTTAAAAAAATATTAAAATAATGGGTATCTAGTGTAAACAAGTGACTTTAAAGGCTTACTAGAGTATTACAAAGGTTAAGAAGGTATATGCCCTACTTTGCCGAACGTACAACATTCTTACACTAAAAATTAGATGCTTTACGGATTAGCAGGCACGCTTTTAAATAGCGGTAAAGGGATTGAACGATATTATAGGCCTTAATGACCCAGTATTAACGCTGTTGGTTTTTAGAACATACCCCCACCTGACGAGTGAATTTCCGCTATTAATAAGTATTTAAAAGCATGTGGCTTACGTTAAAGTTTTGAAGGAATTTTGAAGGGAATCGGCATACTGCTAGGTTTATAATGCTTTTAACATTGGGAACAGCCTTATAATAATCGACGTACTTGCTTTGCCGTTACAAAGTGAAGTCTTTGTGTAGTGGGAGCCGGACAAATAAAAGTACCCGTACAAAATCTTAAGTATTAAAAACTTTGAAGTAGTTTTTAAAATTAATAACGGTTATATATTTTTCCGAACCACTTACATCAAGCTTTATATTTGGATTATTAAGTTTGAAAACCCTTAAATTAAACGACCGAGCTGATACGAACCTCCTCTATATATTATCGATTAGCTGATAGAACTTCATTGATACAAACAACACCTGAGAAAGAGGAACGATGAAAATAATGAATATACATCGGTTTGAATTTACAATACTACTTGGGTAAGTAAAAAGGAGAAGGATAACAAAGACTTGGAACTAAAGCTCTGAGTATAAGAAATTATTGAAACCTCTGGTAAACCTTTTAATGAAAGAAACAGGATCAAAATTAACGGTTTATTAACGCGAAAAGTTGTATAATTTATACCTAAAATTAATTTGAACCCCCAAATCTTGAACATCACAATCCTTAAGTCGAGGAGTATTGACGAGGTTAAAGGCAAGACTATGAGGCGTCCATACAAAAAATAATATTTCATCATCTAAAAATACGGAGATAGAGGTAAAACCTAGATCTTTACGTAGTAGTTAACGATTTAAAAGAGTAATTAGCGTTTAGTGGTCGATTTGGTAGTAAGTTTTTGAATTAAAACTAAAGGTAGGTTTACTTTTAATAGCCGTAATATAACGCAAACCTATATGTAATTAGTAACGTATTTATGAAGGATCGTACTTTAAAAGTTATTGCAGAAATTACGTGTCATTCATCCTTTAGGGAAGGTAATACGATATATTAAAAATTGGAC
Organism: Anisogramma anomala; assembly: GCA_038502455.1. Lineage (NCBI taxonomy): Eukaryota > Fungi > Ascomycota > Sordariomycetes > Diaporthales > Gnomoniaceae > Anisogramma > Anisogramma anomala. The sequence continues at coordinate 30,661,920 of JASMMZ010000002.1, read as the reverse complement.
AGATTAGCTAAAGTAGGCGTTTATTGAATTTTGACTTATTAGTCCAACGTAAAATTACTGTTAGTCATAAAGTTTTCAAACTATAACCTATATTTATTGGTAACATAAAAAAAAGATTAAGTCTTATGAGGTATATAGATTAACGAATTCCTTCGAGTCGGAACGGCTAGCTTTATAGCATTAGAATAGCAGGCAATGAAGAACTTCAAGTTTTGTAATTGCAAGTTGGTAACGACACTGGCGAAAAGTAATCAACTTGATTTTAACGGATCGTTAATTCGTATTTTTGGTATTAATACTGGTTTTCGTTTTCGCTGCAAGGGCTAAGATACTAATTTAATTATAATCGACAGAGCCAACGTAGATGATACCTAACAGTACCTTAAATAACGTGCCCGTGGTAGTTATATTGCCATCTTATGCTAACCAAAAACATCGTACTACCTATCTATCGCTATATAAGTACACAAATTAGTGGATAAAGACTTTGACCGATTAAATATGAGGCTTGAGTAGTAAATGTAAAATCTGGACCGCGGAATTAATATAGTTTTAATCGACCTGTTAAAAGCTAAATTAATAATCTTTACGGAAATATGTTTTATAAATAACACCGATTTATATTTATAAATCAGTTTTCTAATAACTTTATATAACGAAGATAAACAGAAAACCCAATTTAATATTATTAACAACCCAATTTAATAAATCTCTTTTAACTGTCAAAGGATTATATAAAACCTATTAGCTCCGAAGATCTATGGTATAATAGCAAGTTTCGATATAGATATGTTACTATAGGAAACCCTTAATCTTATCATTAAGTAGTTAAAGATTCCTTTTATCCCGGTGATAATATTTACCGACTCGAGGAGCCTTTTCGAGTGCCTTTCGAAGATTGGAACCACCAGCGAAAAACGCCTAATAATCGACGTAATAGTACTTCGTAAAGCCTATGAAAGAAAGAAGATTAATAAGTTTCGATAAATTAACGGTAAAGATAACTTTATTGATATTATAATGAATAAAACGCCGAATAAAGCTTTGGAAAGAGTTATGGATAGTAACAGGCTAACTATACATATCGAGGGCTACGTTAATAGGCCATCCGGTAAGGCTAAGTTTTGTAGCGAAAACTAAAGATTTGTTGGTAAATTAAAAGACTGCCAGGGAATTAATGATGTAGACTTATTTAATTGGTATTGATAAAGTAGAGGTTTCCAAAGGCCTCTAGATGATAAATGTTTTATGAAAGTTAATAAGTTCGGACCTCGAAGCCGTGGGGTAATTAATAGTAAACAGGGTCAAATTACATATAATTAAGTGTAATTCGATGTAAAGGTTAACTAGAATTAATAGGGGTTTGATCAGTTAATAAGGCCGTAATTTAATACCCACCAAAAAAGATTCGTTAACTACATTGATATACGCGTAAATACTGAAAATCCGCTAGTGTTGGAATAATACTATATATAATGCAGTAGGTTAGCTTTACTCATTGTAAAATTAACTATAATAAACTGTAAGTTGAGTTTATTGTTTTTTGAAGGCTTACTGTATTGGGTGCAACTTGAGTATAGTATGCCACACTTCACACTAGGGCACGGGCTAAGCAATTAGTCCTACAAATTACAGTGCAAACCGGCTAGTGGTCTGCTAAACCTAGAACAATGCATCTACTATCTAACTACTGCAATACTAGTGTTACTTCGACCAATCGAATTGACAACGTTGCAACTTCTAAAGCCCTACCAATACTTGGGTTACTTTTATATCAGCGCGAATTCCCGTTGGCATACGTGATGATTAGCTGTTTGTTACAAAACTAATTGTTGGTAGACCTTAGATGTTGCAACATTATCGATTCAGTTGGATGAAGTAACAGTAGGAGTGGTTAGATGGTGGATGTATTGTTTTACGTTCGGCAGACTGTTAGCCGGTCTGCACTGTAATTTGTATGGCCAATTGCTTAGCCCGTGACCTAGTGTGAAGTGTAGTGTATTGTACTCAACTTACACCTAATGCGGTAAGTCCTCATAAAGCAATACACTTAACTTACAGTTTAGTATAGTTAACTTTACTGTAAATAAAGTTTACCTACTTTATTATATGTAATGCTATTTCAATACTGACGGTTTTTTAGTTTGTATGCATACGCCAGTATAGCTGACGAATCTTTTCCGGTTACCACTAAATTGCCTCCTTGTCAACTGGTCAAACCCCTGTTTATTCCAGTTAACTTTTATACGAGATTATACCTATTTGCATGTAAATTAACCCTATTTACACTCAATTATGCCGTTACCCCGAGGTTCGAATTTATTAACTTTTACAAAAAGTTCTTCTGCTATAGGCTTTTATAAACCTCCACTTTAACTATACTACTTAAATAGATTACTATTCTTAATCCCCTAGCAATGTTTCAATTTGCCAGCATATCCTTGTCTGCCGTCACGTGATATGGGTTTTCCGGACGGATTATCTATGTAGCCATCGATACGTACAGTCAGCTTATTGCTATTTACAAACCTTTTCAGGGCTTTATTTAATAATACCTTTGTTATAGCGTTAATGAAGTTGTCTTTACCATTAATTTATAGGAACTCCTTAATCTCCTTCCCTTCGTATGCTTTACGGAGTGATATTACATTGATTATTAGTCGTTTTTCACTCGTGATTCCGAGTTTTAAAAGGTATTTAAAACGGCTTTTTAAGTCGGTACAAATCATTATTAGGATAAGAGGAATTTTCAGCTGCCTGGTAATAAGGTTAAAGGTTTCCCATAGTTCCATTCCTTCGTTAAAGCCCGTTATTATGCCGTAGACCTCCGATGCTAGAACGTTTCATATTATCCTTTTACACTTGATAGAGATCTAGTAAATCAGGTTGCCGGTAATACTCAACTGGTTTTTCCGCCTGTTGTTGTTAACGAGGATTATAAAGAAGCCGGTTTGTAAACATAAGTCGATGTTCTTTATAAAGAACCCGTTTGTAAAAATTATTAACTTGGTCTTCGATAAATCGATTGGGACTATATTATTCCTACGGTCCAGGTTTCGTATTTGCTACTCGAGCCTTTTACTTATCCGGTTCAAGTCTTTCTTTATTAGTTTCTATGCTTATTTAGCGATAGATAGGTCGTACGATTCTTCCGATTAGCATAAAGTAGAAATACAGCTGCTATCAACACGTTATTTGAGGTACCGTTAGGCCTTAGCTGGATTAGTCTTGTCAATTGTAGCTAAAACTTAGGCCGGTATTAACACTAAATATACGAATTAACTATATATTAAAGTTTTATTAGCTACTATTAATTAACGTCGTTACTGGTTTGTAATTTTAAAACTTGGAATTTTATAATCGCCTGTTACTCTATTTCCACAAAGATAGCCGTTCCAATGAAAAGGGTATTGTTAATTTATATGATTTATAAGCCGAAGTCCTTTTTTATATTATTAGTAAGTACGGGTCATACATTAAAGACTATATTTTTAGCCGGAATTTAAAGTACGATTAATAGGTAAAAAAATAATAGACGCCAATTTTGATTAGTTTATATAGTGGTTTAATATATAGCATTACCGTTTCTAAAAGATAGATGGTACGTAGCTTTTGTGGTAGTTTAAGTAATTCGATTCTTCATAAATTTGTTATTAACTGCGTATAGGCTTACGTAATATTACGGTTATAAAGTGTAAACTTACCTTTTATTTTAGCTAATAAACTTATTACTAAAGTAATTATTATGCGTTAGTTAATTTTCTTAATCGTTAGAGACTACGTAAGGATTTAGCCTTTGTCTTTATCACTGTATCTTTCAACTATTAATCGTGACTTTCCATACGGCCGCCCTGTAGTTTTTCCCTTATCCTCGTAGATAATCTTTAACTTAAAGATCGTAACGTTCGGAGTTTAAAGGTTGAAGTTGGTTTTCGGTACGAATTGTACAACTCATCGAATTAATAGGCTATCGATTTCGACCTTATCGTTTTTCTTAAAAGATTTGCCAGAAGTTTTGATAATCCCTTATATCCTAAGCTTTAATACCAAGTTTTCGTTCTCCTTTTCTTTCCTGCTTACCTAAAAATTATTGTAAATGCGGCTCGGTATGTATTACTTCTCTTTAACGTTCCTTTTTTGGGGGGTCGTCCGCATCGTTGGCGTTTTATTAGTTTGTCGATAATAAGTAAAGGAGGTTTATATTGGCTTAATCGTTTGACTTAAGGTTTTTTATCGTTAATAGCCCTAATTTAAGACTTAACTTGCGTAATTCGGAAAGATATAAACTCGTTAACAGTTTTAATAACTACTTTAAAAGTCGTGGTACTTAAGGTTTTGTATAAGCCTTCTCATTTGGCTAGTTCCCATTATACAAGGACTTCATTTTGTAACGAAAAAGTAAGTATATCTATTGTTAAGGGACTATTTTAGGTGTTAAAGGCGTTATTAACTTGGAGGTGTGTCGACTCTTTTCGTAGTTCCCTTAAAAATTTGCTGTAGACCGTAACATGTTTCTAAGTATTTTCTGAGGGCGGAGATTTACTCGTGAGGCGTGGATACGCGGTAAAGACCAGTAGCGATAGCACCAATTCGTTAGGTCCTACAGAATTCTTAAGGCTCTTTACTACCATTTATAAGCATGCCTCCAAATCTGTAAAGTTTCTAATTTCCAATATAAGGATATTATATACTCAGCGAAGTAGTGCGTATGCCCTTTTAATTTTTCTAATAATTTAATAAGCTTTAACAGGCACCTATTTGCGTTAAATACCCATTATCTTAGTATCTTCCTAAAACTAGGTAATCGCAAAGTTGGTGCTAGTATCGTGGACGACGACGTTAGATGGACTTAGGTACGTGTTAATCCATAGCATCCTCAACGTTTCCCACGTATCTTTTGCCGAAAGGTACCTGACAAACTTAACTCCGTAAAAAGAGATTGCGAAGTTAATAACGTAAAAAACATACTTATTATCTACGTAAAATATATGAATAAAAATATTGTATTTAAATTCTTTGTTGTATTTTAATGTAAACATAAATCTCCGAAGGGCTTAGGTATACGTTTAACAATAGTGGTAATGTCTTTCAATGGATTTTAAGGCAAAGTATTCCACATATTCATACCTTACGGACCTCAGGGCTTTGTATATCGTACTAATGGTTAGGTAGTTGAAACGCTGGTCTAGTTAACGTATCTCTGGCTTCGTCAGGTTTAATACTACTGCTTTCGGTTCTTAAAGATAAAACTATAAATTCCTTTACTTAAAAGCTAGTGGAAACCTTTAACTATTTTTAAATAACTCGTTTATGTTAAAGTCGACATTAAAGTCGAGGCTTTTTATATCCTTTAAGTAAAGTAGGAAAGGAGTAGGGGACTTGAGGATGTGGAACATAATTACTCCTAAAATAGTTTACACTACCGTTATTTCTAGTAACGATAGTTATTCGCCTAGGCTAAAGCTTACTTTGGCTTTACTATTATCGTGTCGATTAATTTTAGTGGCTATAATACTTTTTCTACGCAGTGTCACATACTATTAATAGCCTATTATTCAGTACCTCATTACCTTAATATCTGGCATAATATCTCAAAACGTATAGTCCATGTAACGATTGCAAATATTAAAGGTATATGAGGGATTAGGGGTATAGTTAAGGCAAAAGTAAGGGTTTTTACCATTTGAATGGTATATGAAGGCATAGTTGGCTAGTTATTAAGCTATACCAGGAGTAGTATCTTCGTGTCACTTAATTTGCTTAAGGGTATTACCATTAATTAGTTTATCGCCTTCGAAGTATATAATTTGATTTCAGTATTATAATTTAGAAGTGGTAGGGTACTAGATGTAGTAAATTACCTTTTTGTTGTTTCGTTCGGTGGAGAAGTGTCGACTTAATTAGCAATAAGTCTTACCATAAATTTAACATTTCTTACTACTATTATGATGATAGTCTGGCAGTTAGTAGTTCCGCCTAAAGCTTAGCCTTATTGGCGTTAATATGGTTATTACCTCTAGTCTGGGGCTGAGGTCGATAGGCTAAACCTTAAACGTTATAGGTATACATAACCATACTTATGGTTGACGTAATTAAATACTGTAAGGTTTTCTTCCTTTACATTAGGGAAGTTGCCAACTTGAAGGTACATACTAAGCGAGTTTAGTATACGCGTTATTACAGTGGTAAGCGAGGAGCATAAATATCTAAAAAAGTCTTCGGAGGTGGTATTTAGGCGTTATAAGGCGTATTTAAACTCTTTAACATCCGTAACTATTGCTCGTACATACTCGCGAAATATGGCTTCGCTAATATAAACTTTCCCTATTACTTTTTAGCATAATATTAACTTATTAAGCATCTGATTAAGAAAATTCATTGGTAATTCCTCTTATTTCGTCTTTACCATTATTATAGTCCACCTCGTAGAAACCCAATCTATATGATTTTACGCGAGATAGATGTCGTGCTCTAAGTAAACCTTTATACTATCGTAGAGTTCGCGAAACGTAATGGATTTAGTTAGAAAGATTAGGTAATAGTCTTTTATGTACCTCGCAAGGATTCCGGGGAATAGTAAGTAAAAACCTAAGGGTAAAACTTCCATCTATTTGCAAATGTTTAAAAGGGGAATTATTTTGGAATCGAGGAGGTTGTAAGGCTTCCTATCGTACTTCTTTGCGTTATTCCGAATTTTGGTGAAATCCGTAAGTAACTTGTAATTAATGTAAATGATTTTAACGAGTTTTAAGAGAAGGTTACGATAATTATCCTACTAAATAGTATATCTTAATAATTTGAGCCGTAAGATTTCTGAGGCACGAAGTTAGTGTTAATTGCTAATCGCCTAGCCTGGGGGGTAAAGTCCTATGGTAAAACTTGTAGTTAGCTTTCGCGCATAGGCAAGTCTAAAAGGATAAATTCTTTAACGGGCTTGGCGATTGTATTGCTAAGGAACGATAGATACTTAAAGGTTTTGAGAGGCCTGGCGATCTTATTTAATTAACTAATATAAAATAGCGACGTTAATATCTCTAGCCGCATTGGTAATCTTTGTTTCGCGCGCTCTACCACCGCTTAAAGCGTACTTCGCGCTGTTACGTTGGGATATTAAACTGACTGGAAGGTAAATAAGTTACTTATCGTTAGCGCGTAAATAGGCTTGACTTAACTGGGAGTAAAGAAGAGGTCTCCTAAATCGTATGTGTAGCCGTTAAGGTTTCTTAACGCCCTTTCCTTTAAGCCGTAGGTTTTAGGGGCATTCTTTAAGCTAAGTTAGTTTTAAAAGGGTTTTTACTAGCTTGGTAAGGCTTTTCCCTAGTACGTAATTCCCTTGGAATTTAAGTTCAGCTTTTAACCTTAACTTTATCCACTTTTAAATTTTCTTTCACATATTAATAATCCACATGTCGAAGATGTAACGAAAGTTTCAGAAGGCTTGGACGCTGCGGTCAAGTTCTTAGCCGTTATTTTACTCGACGATATAGTAGCCGATAAATTTTGCTAAGTAGCCTTCTATTAAGTTTTCGTTAACGTTTCCCCTCTAAAGGTCGCAGTTATAATATTTAGTAAAGATAGGTCCGAGAGCTCTAATTGCTTCTTTCTTAACAAGGTCGGTGATAACTTCAAAGTAAATATTAATGGTAGAAATCTTAACATTTTGGCCTATATAAGACTTAGTGGGCGTATAAGGCGAGGAGCTTGGTGATCTTTGGGCGTAGAGACTTAGTTTTTTTGGTGTAAAATCGCGTGGAAACTTGGTAACTTAGCGACTTGTCGAGAGGTCACGCAACATAGCTTTCTTAATATGACTTAGCGTATTCACTTAGAGCAGCGAACTTGACGATTGAAGTAATGTAAAGAGTGAAAAGAGTAAAGTAGGGCAAAAGTTTGATGTAAACGGTGAAGGTTAAAAGCTGTGATTGTTTGGTATGGGAACTTAATCGTTTTTCTAACAGTAGTAGTACCCGTAGTAGTACTAACTTAGCCTTTGGCCAACTCGCCAAGCTTTGAGACTTTTAACAATTAATCTCAACGTTTTTCTTTAAGAAGAATCACTGAATATTTTTTGGTATTTTCAAGTAGAGATACCATCGCTTACTTTCAGATTGCTGTTATAGACTATCGTAATCCAAAAGTCTTCTTCGTTTTCCTGCCGTTGTTGACTGACGAAGTACTAATAGAAGCTCTTCGCAAGAATCTTTCTTCTACCCTAGCCGTCGTTGTTAACATAGAGTGTAACCGAAAAGTAGCTTCTTCTTCTACTTAGTTTATCTGTACTTAACCTAGTAAGAACTGATAAGTGTTGGTAGGCCTTGGACATTGCAAAGTTATCAATTCGGTTGGTCGAAGTAACAGTAGTATTCCGTGGTCAGATGGTGAATATATTGTTCTAGATTTAGCAGACTGCTAGCCGGTCTACACTGTAATTTGTATGGCTAATTGCTTGGCTCGTGCTCTAGTGTGAAGTGTAGCGTACTGCACTCGACTTACACCCAATTTGGTAAGTCCCCACAAAGTAATACACTCAACTTGCAGTTTAGTATAGTCAACTTTACTGTAAGTAAAGTTGACCTACTGCACTGTATGTAATACTATTCTAACACTAATATATATTCTGAAATAATATAAATCACTTATTTATATTTTATTCAAGGTTAACCTGAAATAAATTTGTATTTGAAGTAGGAAATAAGATATGTCAACATATGTAGGCGCTATATTTCGAAGTTAATATTCAAATTCGTTATAAAAATTAGTTTTATACAAATATTAATAACGCAATGAATAACTTCGTTACTTCTTTAAAGTTAAATAAAAATATGCAGTAACAATAAATTGTTGGTAAACGACTTACTAATAATATTATAACACTTACCACCTATATAGACTTAAACGTTAACAAATTGAATATAATTACAAAGTAAATCTAGTATAAATAAGAAGCTGTTTAAAATCTATAAGGAAATTACCAGGTCAAATAAAAATCCCTTTAATTTCTATACCCAACTATATATGAATATTACGGTTTTCCCTTATAACAGTCGATAAAATTGTCGATGATAGTAAGGTAAATACCCGTATTATATTTATTTATTCAATCAATCTGATGTTAGATATGATACAAAGAACAGGTTTGAATTTGATGATAGGTTGCGCCGTGTTTAAAATATAAACCCAAATCCTTACAACGTAAAAGTTCAGATCAATTAACCTAGGTAAATCTCTATTCAATACTGGCTCGGAAAACATTTACGCTAGTTACAATAATATCTCCTTAATTATCGCGTATAGGAGTTTTGATATTTCTAACCCTACTGCGAATAACATCGCTGATACTAATACCGCTAGTATAATTAACGCTACCATATCAAACACAAAGGTTATAAAATTGTTTATCATTAAGTTAATCGGTGGTAACCCACTCGTAATATTTCTTGGGTATACTGAAGTGAAGTAATGTATTAGCTACAGTATAGTTAATAACTCCTTCGAATATAGTATACTTAATGGTAAACTCCCAGTTATATCGCCAACCTCAGTGAAGAAATCTCTTCAAACGTTAAGAAAAACGCAAAACTGTTTACGAACTCCCTATTGAAAATTTAAAATCTGAGTAATAACTATTTTCGCCTTGTTTAGATTGTAGTAATACGTACAAATCATTGTTATGAAGGCGTTGGTATTATCATTACCGCCGTTGCCGCCATAGCCGTAATAGATACCCATAATAGTTATCGTAAAACTGTTGAGTTATAAAAAATTACGTGAAGATGAATTTTTTGGTACTAATTTTTTTTAAAAAATTTTATGTCATTTATGGGATATCATACCTTTTAATACCGTAAAATATAATTGAGTACCAGTAAATTCTACCCGCCAATTAAGGTGCTTACGTTTAATTTATTAAATATAAACGTTATTGGATTCATTCTTAACGTTATAATTGAAATCGAAAGATTTTGAAATATCGTCATTATTATCAGGTAATTCGATGCGGTCTTTGGTGGCAAACAGCGTGGTAATTACGTTGGCATCGTTTGTAGGTAACGTAAAAGCGGTTTCATCTTAATTAAATGGTTGTTTCGAAACCGTGAACGTGTTGGTAATAGCTTGGAGCTATTGGATTATATTTTTAATGTAGTTAATACATTCGAGTTATGTTATTTTATTCCTTCAAAGTGTTAAAGAATAGTTTGAATCTGTTTAATAAGTTTTGTTTTGAAAGTTTCGATAAATCATTCGTATTAAGTGGCTAATTAATTATATTACTTTATTAAGGCGCCTCAAAATTCGTTCCGTGTACGCGTATCTAGAATTATTTTTAAAGCTTAAGTCTCTTGGTTCAAAGTGTCGGAAAACATAGGCCTAAGCTTTAGTTGTTCATAAATAGCTAAGATATTATTAGAAATGAATATCAAGGATTATATATAGAGGGACTAGACCAAAGTTTTCGTTTAAAGTTGTCGAATATTGTTTATAATCTTTGATGAAGAAGAAAGGAAAATACCTCTGCTAAAGAGCTATTTTAAAGCTAATTAAAACGAGTAACTCGGTCAAGTGACTGATTAGATAGCAGGGAACGTTTAGAAGCGGCTCGGGAGCATTTTAGGAGCATGAAAACTACCAGACCTATATCAAATGGCGACTACTGGCCCAAGCACCAACCTGTAACAGTATTGTATCGTAAATATAAATCGTATTCCGTACAAAGTACAAATTCGGGTTGGTAAACTGAGGTAATGCACCGCTTGGTACCGGTTTGAAAAACGTTAATATACATTATTATTACATTCTTCTACCTATTGAACGCGGGTATAAAGTTAATATTCTTTCCATCCCAGCCGCTAACTCTACCGCAAACGTCGTCGTCATTATTATTACCGCCGATATAACCTTTACCGCCGCCTCCATCATTATATCCAGTACAAAATTTACAAAACTATTTATCAATAAATTGAGCTTGTTGTGCTATCTGTATATACGAATGTATAGTGTTATTCCGGTTTTTATTTTGAGGTAAGACTAAGTTAAAGATAGGATTCTACCAGAGCATGATAATAATAAGTACTCATGAGAATAATGACTCATGAGAAGAGAAGTCGCACTTATGAGTAGACAGGCTTGTGAGAACGTACGAGACAGCCAGACAGCAAATGTAAAGTACCCCCCGGATACAATAAATACTGGGGGCTAAAAGAAAAAAAATGATATCTCCATTATTTAGCAACAACAATTTTCTTAGTAATATTTTCATTATTCCTTTTAAAGGACTTAATTAAATCCGGGAAATTTAATTTTGATACCGGTTTCCTTTCATGATTACACGCCATAAAGCCTTTTCGTCTAAGAAAATATTGAATTTGATAACTTTTACGGCGACGTTGATCCACCTGTTTGGTTAGTATGCGTTTCAATTTACAGTTTTTAACATTTGATCCGTTGTCCTCGTTTTTAACTGGCTTAGACAGTGGTGTAATTTTGTTAAATAGGTTTTTTACAAGGTTCCGATAGGGTAGTAAATAAGAGATACTAACAATTACGTAAATCCATAAGCTAGGTCAAAAAAACAAAGTGAAAGTCAAATTATTTACTTTTTTTACAATTTTGAATGGCCTTATGCGCGGTAGTGATAATTTGCCTTTTTTGTGGAGGTGTTTCTAGGTCTTGTTAAGCTCTCACTATACTTTATCTCCTGTAGCAAATTTATTCCAACGATAATTTTGATCGTATCGCTTTTTTTACGTTACTAGCAATAATATCTATCGTTAATTGTACGTTCCGTCGTAAATATTTCTGTATGAAAATAATTTCCGTTTACTTACGAGGCAGAATTAGTGTTAAAACATTTACTAATACCGTAAACTTGAATCCGAATAGATACTCATAAGGATTACCTTTTAAGGCAAGTAAGTAGATATTGTTCAGGTTCCATTGTAAAATCAGTATAATATTAATCTAATGTTATTTAAAATGTTTGGTGATGAAGTGGTACAAAGCCGATTCAACTGCTTAATTTGTTTTCTTTATTTGTCCGTCAAACTATGTAAAATAGGCTGTTATCACTATTATGAGAATTTCAAATCCTTTTTATAAGCTTTGTTAAAAGGCTTATTCAAATTTGAAATCTTTTTTAAGACAATTTACAGTAGATAAGGCGAATCGTATGACAAAAATTATCGAACCAGAATAGTTACCTGATCTTTGACCGCATATGATGAATAGCTAAAAAGTAAGAGTATTCGTTTAAATGTTTTGAATGTAATAGGTATTATAGTATCGAAAGATTCCCTGTCAGGTAAAATTTAATGTATGCCTTTAAAAGGCAATATTGACAATGTAATTATGAAATCCATATAGATTATATAAATTGGGTTTTCGGGTATTTTAATATGGTTCAGGCGGCTGAACGGTTTTTGGTTTTCATTGCTTAATTTTCTTCAATATATACGATTTATATAGTATGCTTTTATACGCTCACATTTTCAACAAAAATGTAATCTGTTTGAGATTGTTATTATTCTCTTAGGTCAGAAATGGTATTTTTCATCGTGTACTTTAGCAGAAAGTTTCTATACTATTATTGTATAAATTACTAGTCTTTTACAACAATTTGTATCGCGATTTTATAATGAACAATTAACTAATCAAAATGGGTATCTAAGCTAGGAAACATTAAGAGATATGTCATTATCGGTTTCGTTGTTCGCGAAAAATTAGAGAATTTTTTGACAGACGATATCATTACATTAACCAATTTAAAAGTGATGTCGTATATCATGATTAATTTACGCCTCAGCGAGGTGTACAGTAAGATGATATTACGGATGGACGTTCAGAAATTCATTGAAGATTTCATTTAATACCAATATATTAGTCTTATGAGATTGTTGGTTTTCGTTAAATAGTAAGTAACTAAGTATATATGGCAAAAAATTAAGGCATCTTGAAAAGTAAACCACATCCAAATAGTATAAATTAAGGTAAATTAACGTATTAACTAATCATCGATTTACCTTTTCTGTAAATGTCGTATTTAATAAAGTTTGATTTACAATGCCTTGAATAACTTTAAAATCGGTAAAAATAATAATTAGCAAAGGGCTGTTAACTTAAGTCACTCTTAGGCTATTATATATCTATATGAGACAAGCGAATTTTGTTTTAAAGGACTATATTTAATTTTAGCTTGAGTTAAACAACGACTTAAAAATATCACTGGCTCGATAACAGTAACTGGCATAGATTGCTTTCGCTGCCATGAATAGACCTTTTTAAGGTGAAAAATCATAACGCCGAATCCGCGTTCAAAGCTTTCGTTAATTAAAAAAAAAAAAAAGTCGTCGGGTCAAGGTAATGTAACTTAAGTTATTCACAAAAATTGGCTTATGTAACTTTAAAAGACTTCTTTCTTTTGGGCGCAGAATTGATGACTGTGAACTGCATATAATATGATCTTTTTTCACAATTATCGACTTTAAATTATCTTCATTTTCCTTCTTATATTAGCAATTTTTTGGAGTTTTTGAAGTAAGCTTGATAATTGGGCATAATAGGGTATTATTCGCCGTAAAACTCCTATTATTTCCAGAAATATCTCGAGTGCCTTTAAGTTACAAGAAAACGAGAGATTTCGAAAACTTTAAGTGTTATTTCTGATTAATAAAAGGCTAAAGATGTTAATACAAAATCCTAAACATTTCACTAACCGAAAACCAATATAAATTTAACTGGCTATAAATCAACAACTTCATTAGTAAAAACTCTTCCAAACAGCCTTTGAAAAATTAAAGTATTCTTCGAAAGTATTGGAAAAAATGACAATGTTGTCGATAAATATACGATGAAAAGGTCGAAATTTCCTTGATATTCGATATATAAAGCGTTAAGTATATGATGGTGAACTACGAAAACCTATAGTAATAACTTTTCTTAGTTTAAGTCTATGGTAGCTAATGAAAGTAAACCGGTTGCGGTAATTGAAATATACTAAAACTTCAAAAAAAACCTTGGTAACGTTTTCAATAATAATTGAATTTTCACTACGAATAAACTTAATAGTATACTTTTGTAATGGTAACGGATGAAAGTCTAAAATAAATTATTTGTTCAATAGCTGTAAGTTTACAACCACTCGATTTTTATCCACTTTTTAGACAGTTTTCCATACCATAAACACCGGTAGTACAAATGACGATATATCGTCAGAAAACTCTATAAGATTTTATTTATAAAAGTATCGAACCATTGATCTAGGAGCTTTTCTATTCGTTCAAATATAGGATAATGATAACGGTCAAGTTTAGTATACTGCTAACCATCAATAATTGGAACCTTCATTATTTAATTTTTAGGTATTTTAATTGGACGGATATCATTTCTTATAGAAGGTTATTGTTTGCAAGTTCTTTGTAATTAAACAAATTAAGCCGGTTTAGACGTATTAACATACGTACTTTATGGTTTTTATTATAAGCATGTTTTCAGATATTTTTATGCCAAACGAGGTATTTTAGTAACGTAGTTTATCACGAGTTTTAACGAAACCCTCCTTTTCGTTAACGAGGTTTACCACCTTAGGGACCCCAGATTCTTGTATTAGATACGCTACTATATTCAGGAGAGAGGTATTTGATTAAAGTATAATAGATGCCTTCGTGAGAAAAAGCGTATTTATAGGTGCGATAATGACTCGAAGAATTGGAGTATCCGATATAAATTTAATACTAATTGCCGAAATAGTAATAAATTTATCCAGGGCTTCAATAGGAGGAAAGGAAATTTGAAAGTTGTTAATATCTATTTCAGTAGGTTTTGTAACTATAAAGGATACGTTACTAATACTCGTTGCCTATGCCAAGGCTAATATAACTTCATTCTCATTTACCTAAAAGTAGATATTATTTTCGTACTTTGTAATGGTTTCCAAATTCGTATGCATTGCGAGGTATACTGCCTTAGTGGTGAAATTGTAAAGTTGCATTATATAAGAAGTAGTTGTACTAATTAGAGCATTAAAATTATATGGATATTAAGCCATAAATATAAAGGATTGGCCTTTAAGGAAGGCGACGTACTTAATAGTCATACATATTATCTTCTTAGGTTAAATGACGACTTTAAAGTTGGAAGTAACTTTGCGATTAACAGGTGACGTAGCTACTTTGTATACTCAAAAAAAAATCTCGAAATGATTGTTTTTGAAACAAACTAAATTCCTAGATATTAGCACATTTGTATTACGAGGCTTTACCTAGTGATTTGTTAATAAAACGCCTGCATTTAGGCGATCGATAAGCTAAGCCTTAACTATGTTTTGTAATAATGTCAAAGTGTCATCATTGTTGGAATAGTATTACATGTAGTGCAATAGGTAAACTTTACTGTAAGTAAAGTTGACTATACCGCAAGTTGAGTGTATTGCTTTATGCGGACTTACCGAATTGTGTGTAAGTTGAGTGCAATACTCTGCACTTCACTCTAGGGCACGGGCCAAGCAATTGACCATCCAAATTACAGTGCAGACTGGCTAGCGGTCTGCTAAACTTAGAACAATACATCCACCATCTGACTACGCAATACTAGTATTACTTCGACCATGATTCGAATTGACAACATTGCAAAGTCTAAGACCTACCAACAGTTATCTTTATACCTCGGAGTATAAAAAGTTTAATGCGCTTTGGTATTAAGAAAGATAAAAGAACCTATTACTCCGCTAATTATTTCGCGTTCAGCTATAGGTACGTTTGTTATAACATAATCCAAGAAGTCTATGTTTAGCTAAAATTTAGATGCAAGGTTTCTGCCAACGCCTATAACAAGGTAAAGCATGTGATTTTTGCTTATGGGGTTGGCTCGTATAGTAATTTTTAGGTAGTGATAGTTACCTATAGCGATTGTTGCCTTTTCGTTAATAGGTTTAATCATAATAATGTTAAAGTTTTCCGTATTGTTTACGACATTATCTAGGCTAGTTACTGGTTCTATAGGGCTTAAATATCGTATATATCTTTTTTTATCATCAAAAGAAAACCTATTTCTCCGGGTATAGGTCATTAAATATTAAATAAAGGCGTTACATAAATTATAGTTTTCGTCATAACATATATAAGTACGGGAACTGGGAAACGTGATATTAGGCTTTATTATATAGCCTACCTTACTATTAAAGTGATACGATTTTGTTCGTAAAGACGCTCGTAAGTAATTAAAATAATTTGAATCTAAATAATCATTATCGTTTGCTTTAAACTATACATTGTTAACTTTATACTTTTGATTACGGTTTCGATTTCGGTTGTGGCAAAGCCAGTTTCTATTGCGTTTTGGCTAGTCAAAACCAAATTTTCGCTTATCCAGATTACGGTTTTAGTAGGAATACTAGTAAGGAAAATAGGTATAACGCTTGCAGTTATACTTTTATAAAGGGCTTTTTTTACACATTTTAGTATTACTTTCGGTTTTACGAAACTCGTACTCATCTTTGAGTGGTTAGTACTTATCTTTACGTAAATACCTGAAATTATACCTTTTGCAAGCATCTTTTTAGGGAGGTTGATAGTTGTGACATCGCCGTATTACTACAGTTAATAACACAGTTTTTAATATTTTAACTTTAGTCAAATATTCCTTTATAATTTGTTTATGATATCAAAACGACAGGTATAACTTAATGCCTAGGCTTAGTTTAGTTTCAATGTCGATTATAGTGCTATACTAATTGTTATTGTAGCGATTTTATATCCTGTCGTTTTTGTGTAACGCATTTTTATCCAAATGTATTTAAGTAAGCTATACTCGTAGTTTAACAGGTCGCGTAAAGAAAACTTAACCTCTTCAAACGTTATAATAACTCGTTTAGTATTTAAAACGAAACGGTTAACGAAAATATCAATAATGTATACGAAATTACAGCGAAACATTTTTCGGTACTCGTAAAAAGTAACCTTAATATTCTACTAGTATATTACAAATCCCTGTAATAAAGTAAAAAATATCTTTACTATTTAACTCTTTAATGCTGGAAAAGGTATTTTCGAAAGTGTCTAAACGTTGTTCAAAGCTTTATATATCAGTGATGACTATATCCTTACCTATAGTGATAATGCCTATATCTTGAGAATTAGGATATTGGGGGCTAAATACCCTAATCTCTTTACGTTTTAGGCGGCGAGTGCCACCGGCTGAGTATTAGGTGGCTATCGTGTTCAGAGTTTGGAAAGGATCGCAACAGGTTCGAAAACAAGAGTAGCTGAAATGAAAACGACGGCTTCGAAAGGGCTTATACTTGCGGCGGTTATAAGAGCTCACGGTGGCGACGAGAGGGCTTATTCTTGCGGCGGTCGCGAAAGGACTCACGGCGGCGGCGAAAGGGCTTATACTTACGGCGGTCGCGAAAGAGCTCGCAGCAGTGGTAAAAAGGTTTATAGTGGGAAAATTTACGAAAGGTCGAAGGTTTGTCTTCCTTTCCTTTATGGTGAGGACGATAATAGATGCCTTTCAAATTATCCGACGAGGTTATAAAAATTTGTGAATTTTAACGATAATAGCGACGAAAGGAGAATTTACGGTTACGAAAATAGAGACTCTTAAAAACCAAGCTATTGAGGCATCGTATGACAGAGTTATGCTTTGCGCGTCTTATAACATCGCGTTCCTTGAACTTACGGCGCAAGTTTGCCATAAGCTTCGTGGCATTAGCGTTTCTAGCGGCTGAACCAGCTGTTAAACATACTTCTCCTAATTTTATAGTAACGGGAGGTGTAAAGCTTGTAATAGCGGCGAATGAACGGCGAATTAGCGTAAATAATAAACGCGCTAAAGGAGTATGGAAACTTAAAGCTATAAAAGAAAATAATATATGTAACGGTATTCGTATAGATAAAAGTAGGGCTTTTATTGGAGTTTTTGGTAAAAGTAAAGGGAAAGTGATAATTGACTTTAGCGTAATAGGTACAGGCTTTTTGTGAAATTCCTTTGTATAAGTTTGTTAGCGTATGCGGCGAGAGGTTTATGTTTATTTAATGTAATATCCAGCGCTTATAAATTTAGTTTATTTATATTTTAATATTTAAAACTTGTAAAATGAAAGCTAATTAAGAAGGTGGTAAAGGCAAAGAAACAGAGTTGAAAAGTTAAAAAAAAAAGAAAATAAAGATAAAAAGTTGATATTTTGGCAACAAGGAGGTATAATTATTGCTCCGCGCTAGTAACTTAATCAATTTTTTATAGTAATTATAATCGGTTTAATGTCAAGTAAAATCTCAGCTTACAATTATCATTTGTTATGTTGTCTATATGTGCGAACATATAGTAGTATTTCAGTCTGTATTTAAAGGTAAAACTAAGCTAAAGTAGGAATCTACTAGAGCATAATAACAATAAGTACTTATAAGAAAAATGGCTTATGAGAAGAGAAGATGTACTCATGAGTAGGCAGTTTCGTGAGAAGGCACAAGACAGCTAGACAGCCAATGCAAAGTACTACCCCTTCTGTGATACAATAGAGCTCGAGTAACCCACTAGTAATATTCCACGGATATATGTAAAAGAAGTAGTATATTAGTTAAAACGTTTTTAATAACTCTTTCCAAAAAAAAGAATTAAGAGGCGAAATTTTATGATATACCACCGACATCAGCAAAAAAGAAAAACCCCAAAATATAAATAAAGAAGTAAGAACGTTTATAAGTACCTGATTTTAAGTTATTAAACCGAATAATAACAATCTGTACCATGTTAGAGATATAATAATAAGAGTAAAAGATTTCTATGAAAGAGTTAGAGTTGTTGTTATCGTTGTTTTGTTTACCAATATGATATTTTTATATGAAGATTTTAGCTACTTTCTTCACAGTAAAAAAGATAACATAAAAATAGGTTTTTTTATACTGATCAATATTTTATCTCTAAGTAATTTCCTTGTTACCATGGCTGTCTATTCGGAAGCATATTATTTAAAGCCAGAAAGATTTATCGACTTGTTAAAGCATTTACATTTAGCCTACTAATAGCCAAATTATCAAGTTACCCATTGTATTCGTAATTGAATTCAGAGGAATTTGAAATATCTTCGTTATTAGATTACCCGGCACGGTTTTTAATAAAGAACGGCGCCAAAGTTATATTAATATCATTTGTATGTTTGGTAACTTATATAGGTAACACGTTAACAGTTCCTTTACATGTCAAACGTTATTCGTTAAACTTTGTGAACACCAAAATTAACAGTAACGTAAATGCGTTAATACTAGCTTTGAGTTACCGAATAGATTCTATAAACTTGGTCAATATATTAGCATTGTATTACTTCATATATATTACTTATTCTTGAATAGCGTAATATTCCTGATAAGCTTCATTTACAGGGTTTTCATAAACCGTTTTCATTAGATAATTAATTTGTTGCATTTCACGATTAGGATATTTTATAATTGGTTTTGGATCCGCGCGTTGAGAAAAATCTCTAAAATTGAATAGTTTAAGCTCTGATTGTTGAAAGATATTATCTTAAGTGACAATTACTTGAAAGCAATTCGAATACTGTCGGAAATTGGAAAATCTAGGATTATATATAAGGGGACCAAGATAAAGCTACCATGTAAAGTAATCAAATACTACTTATAGTCATTGATGAAAACAAAGGGAAAACCTTAGTTATTAAGCTGTTATAAAGTTAGTAATATGGTATATCCTAGACATGTAATGGTTTACGTAATGTAGATATACTTCAAAGCAGGGGATGAGCATTGTAAGAGCATGGTAATCGCTAGGACTAGATCCCTAGTAATCATCAAAGCACGAATGAGTTTGTAATAAATGTCTTCTATAAATATACCCCTTACCTTAATAGCTTTACAACACCTTTTTAAAGATCCATTTAATAGTATATAACGTTTGTTTTTCAGGGTACTGAGGAAATCCTCAATATTTGTTATTAGCGTTTGCTCGAAACCCATTGTATAATATTCGACCAATGTGATCACGTTATTGGAAAACACCTCATTCAATAAGCCGATATTTTTCGGGTAATAATGACGACAATACAGCGACTCAAAGATAATATTAACATGTTTATCGAATTTACTTCGCCATTTATCGAAGCTAGACAAAATACAACTAGTTTAGTCACTATACCATTCCCTTTGATTAACGGAGCGAGGCCTTTAAATAACGACGACAATACTTTAAACTCGTCTAATAACGATGACGACTCGAGAGATCCGGTTTTAGCCCTTCATAATAGCTACTCTATATTTAAGCGTCAAATATTCGATTACTTTCAAAAGTTTTATGGCACGAAGGAGATTTTTTCAAAGTAAAACGAGAGTATGATACCTAAATTATGTAAGGACTGGAATTTAATTAAAACGAGCGATAATGATTTCTATATCATTTTTTTATAATGCGAATCTGATATTGAAACGAAGATATTAAGGTATTATATCTGTAGTAACATTAATAACTAACGTTATCAAAACAAATTCGTATTTCATTACTTACATATTACTACTATCATAATATTGACGAGTAGGCCTTATAAAAGCTTATCCGTTTAAGACAAAGTGTTAGGGAGCGGATCCATAACTTTTATAACAATTTAAATTCCTTATTTTTTGAGACGATCAGCAACGATTGAGACAAATTATGTAAGAATGATCTTTTGCAAAATTCAATGCGTAATACTATTATTACTCCAATACTCTTCACTATCAATATATATAATATTTGTATTAGTTAGATTTCTCGTGCTACTTTTATCGATAGTCGATTTCATTGCTCTTGAAATAGTAACTTTGCCTTCATAAGTAATGATAGGAATAGCAGTGACTATAAGGAAATCAGTAACAATAAACCTGTTTGTAATAACGGAGATATCGGCGTAAGTGAAGTTAATAATGGCGGCGGCTCGGTTATAATAATTTAAAAAACTTAATTATAACTGGTGTAAATATTATAGGAAAGTGGAGTAAATTACATGCAACTTAAGTGACGTAAATTGAATTTTAACACCGTAAAAACTAGGAATTATAACCAAGTTACAGCTATAACATTCACTCAATTCGAATTTATTACTTGGATATTACATAGAAACTCGCCGGCTTCAGCGCGAGTATAAATAACGACATCTAGGCTACGATTGTAAACGACAAGGGTAAAATATCTTTTGTATGTAGTTATGTATAGAGTTGAAAAGACCCCACTTCAACATAATTTCCACTTAATACCTATACAATAACTTAATATTGAGATTCTTATTATTTTTTCAATTTCATTCAATTTATAATTACTTTCATGGATATAAGTTATCAGTGGAATAATACAATGAACGAAATATTCTCTTAAAAGCTAATATTACCACACATTCTAATTTTCACTCGTTAATTTTATGAGACAATCTGGAAAAACGAAGTTACCAAATAGAATATAATAGAGCTTATAATTTATCTCAATATTTATCTCAATGAGTAAAAATTTTAAAGAGTTCCATATCATCACCTGACTCTAATATAATATTATTGAAAAAAATCTATCAATAAAAATGAAGTGTATTATGTATATTTTTACAAGAAATATTTATTCATGTAAAGCGCGAATAATTATCGATTCTAGAAACAGAGTTTCATGCCTTAACGAAAGACACATATATCAACCTATACGCTGATGTTGAGTTATATTGTACGACTAAGGTATGAAAATAAAGTTACTTTTACATTACTAATAGCCTTTTCGATCGAAAATATTGACAAAAAACTAACCCCGAAAAGCAACCATTAGTGTGAATAATAAAATTCGAACATATTTGATTAATTTAACTTACTATTCAATAAACCACTTAATGTTGAGGGACTTGCTTACCGCCTAAAAACTAATTATCAAATTCACCTAAAATACAATAATAATAGCCGCCTGATAGAAACTCCTTAAAGCCTATTATATGGTATACTATTGGAGGAATTACATGTTTCGCGATGAATACGTTCCTAATTACTCGAAAAAGGCTACATGTTCAATAATAAATCATCAACGGACACCTCTATGATTTTCGTTAAAAAGTTTAAGTATAGCCTACGTTTTTACGTAGATTATCAAAATTTCAATAATATAACGAAAACCAGTCGTTACCCACTCCCTCTTATCAAATAGATGCTCTCTAATATCCAACAATCTAAATAGTTTTTGAAACTCTATATCTGAGTTTTTTTTCTAGAAACTTTGTATTAAAAAAGGGAAACCAGTGAATAATCACTTTCTGTCCTAGTTCCCAACTATTGAAACAATTCGTTAGCTATTTCGAATTTTACAACATATCAATTTCCTTTCAACAATACATTTGAAGCCTATTACATCTGTTCGGAAAAATCTTTTTCACCACCGACTGAAATAATATACTCGTCTATTACGTTAGTAACTTAATCGACTTTAATATTTTAATTAAATAAGTAATAAGTACCTTGTAAGTTATTAAACTTAACCTCGATATTTCCAAATGTGAATTCAGGGAATATTCAATTAAGTACTTTAGTTTTATCATATAAGCCTGAGTCTGTATACGTGTAACCTAGAAAATTTACGCGTTATTCAGAAATACGTGGCTTCTATTTCCATATTAGGTAATCGTAGTTTTTTTTTTTTTTTCAAAATTCGTTTGACTTCACTAACAATTTATTAAGTATTATTATAAAATCTCTAAAACATCGGTTTGTTTGATGATGAAAACAGCGTCGTTATAATAAACACCTGCTAAGGAAGTTGTTTTCGAACAGCTTAAGCTTACGTTCCTTTTAAAGACTAGTTTAACCTAACAGAACTCCGAGCGTGAAATTTTCCTCGCATCCGACTATTCGGGTCAAAGTTCAAGAAGCTTTTTGTTATAACGGGACGAAAAGAGCGTTTTTCTCTTTGTAAAACATTATTTGAGACACATTACTCCCGTTTAAAACAATGATAAGATTTATAATAAAGAGATTCTAGTTGTTATAATTTTTTAAGTTTTTGGTATTGAAAATTACACGGTACTACAACCTCATTTTCAATCTTTATTCATTATGAGAACTTAAAGTATTTCATGATAATCATACGTATTTCGCAAAGGCTAGTATATTGGTTGGAATGGATTTTTTATGTTCGATCCAGATTCATTTATAATGAAGGAATGAATTATAAACGATCCGACGACCTTTTGGGGATAAATTGATGTATTTTCAAGAACTGTTTTTACTCTCGTTCAATGGAGCATAACTTAACGCTTTTTGTGCATAATAAATGACTGACTCCCCCCTCCCCGGTTTACTTATATTATATTTGGTCTTAGAAGGTAAATCGATATCATAGAGCCGTAAATGTTTTACTCACGTTAACTTTGAGGCTATTAGAACGCGGTTATTACGCGAGATACAATTTACTCATGCTTAATTAGCGTACTATAAATCGACGATCGCTGCTTCTTTATCATCATTACTATTAACAACAATCAAGTTTTTAAAATATTCATGACGAAGTATACCAGTAAATAAGAAGACGTTCTCCACTTTCCTTAACCGTGTTTAGATATCGATGAAGAATCAGTTCACTACTATTTTGATTTAAATTGCATACGATTTTTTAGTTACTCATTACTCGGATTGCAATACGAAGATTTTGATCCTTTCTCATACCTACTTTTCCATAAATTTACACCGTTTCATATGCCGCTATTACTGAAATTACGATATTTGTAGAGGGATTACCTGCTATCTTCATTAAAAAATTAGATTCATTAAAACTTCATTTATTCTGAACTAGCTCTAAAGCGAGATTTTTGTGGAATTTATAACGTATTGTTTGTGGAAAACTTCCAGATATCCTCGTTATCTTATAGTTATTATAAATAATGAAGTAAGATAATAACATTGAAGGATATAAAAATAATAGAATTTAAGGTTTAAACCAAACGGTTTGTAGATGGTTATTGGCGTTTTCGCGGATTTCTACATATTGTAGTAATGAATCACAGTATTCATCATTTGGGAGGCTATTAAAACCCATTTTACGAATTTACAACGTTAATTAACAACTAAATGCGGCTGTTCAACACGAGATTAACAAAGCCACTGAATTTTCTAACCGAAAAATTTCTCTACTATCCATACAACTTCGTTACCTTAACCTATTTTATTCAAACTATTATCTCCTAGGTTATTAACTCGCTCTTAATAATAAAAATACTTTTGGTATCGGTATTGACCTATTTCTATTCAATACTAATTTCATGTTGATCTGATTCAATACATAAAAGTTTTAGTTATTTCAGCTATCGAATCGTATATAAGTATAAAGAACTACGTTTAATAACTTTTCCATATTATAATGTTTATCCAAATAGAGATAGCCGCACTATAACAAAATACAAATAAATCTGTTTATAAGTAACTCTTTACCGACAAACATTTAAAAATAGACTAAAAAGTTTAATTATTATTGAAAAATTATAAGACGAATCGATTTTCCAATACACTTAGCTAATGATATACGAAATATCTAGTAAAGCATGTTATTAACTTATATATTATGAAGTTCGACACCACATGGAGGAAATACTCAATTTTATGTGAATTAAATCATAAAAATGGTTAGTAATTCGCTCCCTTCGTAATACGTTTACAATCAACAACTATTCGTTATTTAGGTACTTCTATTCAATTGTAAGTAAGCTGTCTTTGTATAAATATTATCATCAAATACCAATTTCTCATGAAATTGTTTAGGTACATATAATCTTTTTAAGGTTACCTAGAAACTTTTAATTTACTAACGCTTTCAACGCTTTCTAATCTTAATACGGCTAATCGGCGGAATACAATATCTTTTTTCAGACTTTTCGTATATAAATAACCGTCTGATAAAAATTGCTTTATGTTAATCCTAATATTTGGTGTAAAGTAGCTTAAGAGTTGCTTTTTAATATTTTTAAACATTTCACATTATCTTTTGCACGTTTCAGGAGTTATTCACTTAATCTTTCTTAATTTTCATTCTAGAATACTGACTCATAGCCCTGTTTCTATTTAAAAGTTCAAAATATTGTACTCATATAACCCTTTATCATTAGAATAGAATTATTCGTAAAAAAAAATCAGAATATTGTTTTGAAGTTGTTTTGATCATTATCCACATTAATATCGCAGTGTTTAGTAACTTTGGTAGCGATTTTGATAAAGTTGTTGAGTTTATCGTTAACATCGTAAACGGCGGTTACTACTTCTTGGATATTTCTTTTACGAACGTATGACCATCTTTTTATAATATATCCATAACAAAAAACTTACATTATTCTCCCAGAATTCATTCGTTATAATATTACAATGACTGTTAGCAACAAGCGTAATATGCAAAGCGATAGCGCTATATTTCACGTCGTTTTATTTTAAGTCGCGCGTTTTACACGTATAAAGCTTTCACAAACAGCTATTCAAACTTTCACGTTGTTCAATTCTTTGTTAATAGTGACATAAATACTTTAGCATTTGATACTTATCGCTATCATTTCAATCAAAATCTAAGAAGAACTCAAGATAACTGGGTAATAGTAATACGTATATAGTAAATTAAGTTCAAAGGCGTATTAATATATCTCTTAAACCTTCTTGTAATAAAATTGTAAATGAAATATTAATATAGATAACCTTATCATAAACAACTTACTAATAGGTTATAAACCATAAGGGTATTTATCATAGTATACTAACCAATATTATTTATATAGAACAGATAAGAATTGGTAATTATATATGTTATATATGTAAAATATGTACTTTTAAAAGTTTCGGCTTGATAATTATCAATAAGACTTGATTAATAGTATTCAATAGCTCGTTAACTAGTATCGAACTATTTATGTTTATATATCTCAGAAATTGTATCGATTACGACTTAGGATTCCAGAGCTCAGCGGCTATATTTTTATTCATCAAGGATATTGATAAAAACAGGAGGGGGGAGTTAAGGGAAACTATTCATATAAACTTGTTGATAGAGAACGAAGAAGTTATAGAGAAAGTTAAGCGTAAATGGAGAAGCTATTTAAAAGCGACAACGGCGCTAGAGTTCATGCTACTAGTATTATTATATTCAGCAATTAATGCGGTTCAATGCTATCGATTGTTATGATTTTATAATAACCCTTTCCATTTATACGTTATATAACAAGTTATATAGCTAAGCTATATTAGATACTTGATTTACCAGCGTTCTAGTAGCTTCGTAACAAAAGATTACCCTCATTCTATCCCTTCTTTAAGAATTATAGATAGTATATAACCTCTTGAATGGACAGCCTCGGGCAGGTCCCTTTACAGTGGGAATCTAAAAGTTAAACCTTCATCTATTAGTAGATATTGAGAAATGTCATTATCTTTGTATCAAATAAATTATGAGGTTTTTGTTATCATTTTCTAAGTCGGTCAAGATCTTGTAGAAATCCATTAAAATGAAAAGAAACATTGATTATCTTGACTGATATGAGAGATAAGTTATAATAATCGTTCTAATCGTCGTTAGTGTTTCTGATGATTAATCCAATTTCTTCTTAGTATTGATAATAAGGATAATTTCCAGTAGCTTTCTATAATGAATGAAATCCTGAAATTAAGCCTACGAAAGATTCACGCATAAAAATATACCTTTTTTTTGTCGTTTGAATTAATAGTAATTTAATAAGTTTCAAAAGTTCTACGTAGTCGTATCTAGCGCGCTCTCAATACCTTAATGACTATGTTAAATGTCTTACTGGTTTTGAGGATCTTTCATAACTAAGCGTTAAATCGCGCTAATATTTATGCTATTATTTTTATTGGCAGCAGCAGCTTTACATACTCGTTCTCCTTCAAACACATACATAACACAATCTCTCCCTAAAATTAAACTATCCTACAAATCAATAGGTTCTTCCTTATAGCCAAAATTCGAGTGATTATCACCTAAGGAGTTAAGGGTCTACCTTACCTGGACATAAAAAGGTTAACCTCTACAACATATGTGTAGATATTGATTATCAGTAATCATAATAGTAAGTTCATACTTATTCCGCATGATTTATACTTTAAAAACTTGAGCTTAAGGTTTTTAAACTTTAGAATATTGAAAATATTCTTTCATTCAATCTAAGCCAAAGAAAATATTTGAAATATTCCTCTTTTTATCTAGTATATAAATCCTACCATCACAAAAATCGATATTCAACTTAAACTTGACTATTCTCAATGTCTTCATTTACATATCCATGATTCAATCACTAAAATATTTGAAAAAGTCTTCAAAATCTAATATAACTTAGTTAATCACTTTGGGGTCTGAGTAGATGATAAATTAGCTTCTAAAGTTCGTGAAGTGCTTTTCAATAGAGTTGGAATTATCATTCCTCATACAAATATCTACATCGTAATGCTTGATGAAAGGGATTCAAAGGCCTCAATAACATTCAACATTGTATTTTCGGCTGTCATTTAAATGGTTTAGCTAATAACTTAATGTCAATTGTAGATGAAAAGGTAGAACATTAGAAATTTAATGTAATATAGCTATTTGTCACAACTTAGCAATTAAATTCTTTATTACGACTTAAAGATCTATCGAATAAAGATATGTGGCGATCTTAATTTTCTTCAAGGGACTTAGCAATTAAATTATTTATTGAAACTTAAAGATCTATCGCGTAAAGTTAAGTGTTTATCTTCAATTGTTTTCCAAGAGACTTAATAATCTTTTTATCCCTTACTTAGCTATAAGGTTAAAGATTTTTTGATGGATAATTATTCAAACGCGTATTTTAATATCAATTCAATAAAATTCTCTTGAAATTTTCGATACATATACCGTCACTACCTCTGAATTTTCGTAAAAACTAACGTAATTTAAGTATATTCCCTATTTAGTATCGTAAAAACTAATACATTATATTAAAGCCTTTCGCGAAAATCTCCCCTCTACTTCAATATTACAAAGTACAATAGGAAGTCGCTTCTTTTTCTATATAGCTCACCTGCACTAAAACTTCTGTCGAACAATAATTAGTGTTCATAGGTTTTTAGAAGTTATAACGAGTCATCTATTCATATTATAGTTCAAGTAACAGGTAGTATTTCAAAGTCAGGTGGTAGATGTATTCTTCCAAATTTTGCAAACTGTTAGCTGGTTTACATACTAGTTTATATAGACAACAGATCGGTTTATAACCTACATTTAATTGAGCACTATATTGAAATTCACTCGTAGTCAATACGGTAAACTTCATTATACTGAAATTGACCACTATTTCAATAGGATGGGGGTTTGTGTTTAACTTAATTTAGGGAATAGACTGTTGAAGCGTATATAAGAGGGAGTTTATTCTTGTTTAAACGCATTTTTTGTTTATTTAATGACACATAATTTTACATGGTGTTTGTAAAACTGAATCTTATATCTCGGATAAAGATTTATTGATTGCAATGGTCTTCCTTTCATTTTCCATTATCAACCTTATCCGCCATCTTTCATATGTTTAACTTCAAATCATTATAGCATTGGTAAAGGTTTCAAAAGCTTCAAATTGAATAGTTGACGAAGTTTGTGTTTGAATCTATAGTACAGTATCTAATATATGTTATTAGGTTTTTTTTTTTTTTTTTTTTATCAATTTGTTATCAATGTTCTCAAAATACAGGTTTTATTTCATTATTTAGGTCAGAGTATTTCAAGCACTTCAATGGTTTTTGTCATAGCAGTTATTTTTTTTGTTACCATTTTTATCTTTGAGTTCTTCAAAGAGGTAAATTTAGCTTCGAGATATGTGTAGTTTATCGCTTTAAAATGTAGATTGTTAATTCTTTTAGTAGGTGTGTTGTCAGATACTTCAGCGCTTTAGCGACTTCAACAATTAGAAACTCAGTATTTCATCGTTGAATGTTTAACGATTTTCGTTATTGGTATCTCGGTATTTTGAAACTTTTATCGGTCAATCTTATCGTTTGGTTTCGAAACGAATTTAGCGAAGATAATTATGTGCTTTGGTTATACCTTCACCATCTTTGGACTATTCTAAGAACCAACTTAACTCATTTTTTTTACTTGATTCTTTAAGAACTAGCATAGTATATAGGAGTTATGCACAATAATCGTTACTATACCCCACGATGAATAATACAGCGTAACTATAAAAATTATTTTTATTTTACTTAGCTTATATTAACTTAACTTTCCAACGCTAATAAGTGTTGATAGACTGTTAGTTGTTGCAACGATGGTTGATTGGAATAACTGTAATTGAAGTAAATAGTGGTATGATGTTGAAAAAGATTGTTTATAAATTCTAAGTTAGGCAGGTAAGTATTGTTGATCGATAGTAGTAGGTGTGTTTAATAGTGTAGTATTGAAGATGATTAGTCTAAGTTCTGACTGAAGCAGCAGAGACTATAGCAGTTAAAGTAAGTTTGTAAGAACGAAAATCAAGTGTAACAAATTAATACCTTACTAATATCCAACAAATGCTCAAGAATAAAAAGAGGTATATTGTTCCAATTATATACTCATAAGACAAGTTACTCACGAGAAAAGCTAATCTACAGAATATTTACTTACGAGTACCCCAAATTATACTCATCCATATAAAACAAACCAGTTCAGCAATATAATATGAATAACCATCATTATATCTCGTTTTTGAAATTTTAATTCGAAGTTCTTAACTGAGTCTTTATAATACTTCAAGTTCATAAAATTTACCCACTTGTCATCTTTGGCCGTAAAACATTTTTATTTCATAGGGTAGTAAATTTTCTAGCCAAGACGATGACATCAGTCAAATGGCTTGTCTAAGATATTCTTAATTTGATTTTGATCCTCATTATTTTCGTATTTTATTAATGTAAGAGAAAGATCAATTCGTCTGGAAACTTCGTTACGTAGAAAAATGATTGGTCATAAAATATTAACGGTAGGATAAATGTTAAACTTTAAAGGAAAGTCCAATTTAAAAGCAAGTTTTCTAATTTTTTTCATAGTAGTAAATGGTTTAGGACGAGGAGGCATAAGTTTCAATCTACAGTGAAAATGCTTGTATATGCGGACAGTTATTATACTGGTTATTGATAATTGATAGAGTACCGTTTTTAACCCTCACAACTATAATATATATTATTAATTATGTATTTCTTTTCGAATAGTCCCGTACAAAACTCATATAAGCCTATTATTCAGGTTATGAGAAGCAAATAATTCACTCAATTCCATAATTGAAAACTAAGAAAAAAACCTCGTAAAATTAGTTTTAATCGTTTGAAAGTAAGAATTATTCGAATTCTTTCACCGTACTAAGATGTGATTGATTAAAAAAATGAAATATTGAATTACAAAACATTGTAAAACTAACTTAACAACTTATTGCTTTTTTCCAAGTAAACTGTTTATTTATAGCTAATATATTATTATTGTCAATATCAAATTCATTCAAGAACTTTATTACAATACTTACTAAAAAGCTAATAGAAACCTAGGATTATGGTCAGAAATAATATCCTTAAGATATAGCTACTGGTATCTTCAGAATTGTCAAAGAAGAATTGTTGTTGGAACAGTAGTAATTGCAGTACCATAAGTCAACTTTACTGATAGTAAAGTTGACTATACTAACTGCAGGTTAGGTATAGTATGCGACCACTTCAGACTAGAGCATAGGCCAAGAAATTAAGCATACAAATTAGTGTGCAGACTGGTTAGCAGTCTGTCAAACCTCGAATAATACAATCACTACTTGACCTCGCAATACTACTGTTACTTCGATTATGTCTCTAATCTACAACATTGAAACATCTAAAGTCCTATTAACACTGATTAGTGCTTATTAGGTGAAACACAGATTGGCAAGATAGGAGAAAAAGCTACTTTCCGGTTACGCTTTGTGCAATTGCAAGGTAGAAGAAAGACTTTTGCAAAGTGCCTTTATTATTAATACGACAGTTTACAATGATAGTAAGTAGAGGAGACTTTTCGGTTGCGTTAGTACAAAATGGAAAGCCAGAGTTAGTAACGGTATCTTGATTGAAGAATACCGAGAGATCTTAAAGAATCTTTTTAAAAGACGTTGAAATTAACCGTCAAATGTTTTAAAGATCGACAAGTTGGTAAACGTCTAAGTTAATATTACTTCAGGTGTTACTATTGAAAAGAAAAACGATTAGATTGTACTAAGGTCTAGGGTTTATAACTTTAACCAAAAAAAATCATAACAAACAACCTCTGACCTTATTCTTTATACCTGACTTTTCCTTTAACGCTAAGTTTTTCATTTTATATCACTATTTTCCTCCCTCTATATCATAATCATGAATTTAATTCGTTAAGATCGTTACTCTGAGAGAAAATACCAAGAATCACTAAGATGCGTTAAGAGGACTACGTTGCGAGACTTTACGCTAAATTACCAAGTCCTTACATTTATATTGCTTAAACACTAAGTTCTATATTAGCTAAAACGTCATAAAAGCTATCGTAAACACCTACTTTGAAGCTATTACCAACCCTATTATAAAGAAGGTAATTAAAGCCTTCGAACCTGCTTTTCTAAAGTATTACAATAAAAAACTCTGGGGAATAGATGTTTACAAAGGTTTAATTAAGAGTTATTTGATTCATTTTGTTGGCTATTATATCATCAACTAAGATGGCAGCGGAGAATTTTAACGCAACATCTGCGTTTTTTTGAACGTATCGTGAGTTTTTCGCGAATTAAATGATTAATATATAGAAGACAATCTAAAGAAGTATTAAATATAAACTAGGGTTAGAATTTGAGCAACGAGAATTTGATGTATTAAATAAAAGTTTAATTAAACTGGTAAATATTAATAGGTTTGGCTTAATTTAAAGAATACTTTTAAAATTCTGATCCTTAAAACTTACGGGATAAAAGAAAGAGTATTAATGATTTTTTTAATGTATTTAAATACGCTTAAGGTAATTACTCTTCAACTTATAGTCAAATTAAATCTTTAAACTCTTTACTGGCGCCAACTTTTAATACTCTAATGATGAAAAACCTATTAATCTGTTCGGAAGCTTAAAACATTCATGTGATAGCGTAGAATACGCTCTTGGAGGTGGTAGAGCGCATGAAACAACGGCTGCTAATTCAGTAGAAGTAATTCATATTGGCGCCATTCACCGTTTCATTAAATAAGATTGTTTAATCCTAAAAAAACTTCCCTACGACTATCAAATCCCCATTCATTTTCAAACCTTACATTAAAATAGTTAGGGTTTTTCTAAAATCGTTAAATTTTTCAAAGTAAAGTTCCTCACAACAGGTACGCTTATACATATAAACCTACTACAAGGTTTACTACAAGACTTTAACATTCGAGCCAGATGACTGACAACAACTTACACTATCATAACTTCAAATTAACAGGAAATACCATTGACAATTGAAACAACCATCGCGACTTTTCTCCTAAACTTATCAAAATGGTCAATATTAGTTACAAACTTTTTATGGACATTGCGAAAATTGAAAAAGACGTTGAAAAGTATAATTGGAACCCCTATAATTTACATGATACGAAGATAATGCCCTTTTTAAATATTTGCAGGTGAATAGAGATCTCTACTTTTAGTTTTTATTTACTATTTCCTCGAATTGTTATAGGTTAAGTTGGTGATTATTTCTTGACCTTCCTGGCGAAAGTTAAGATTTTCCGAAAGATCTACATTAGTATAGCAAGCTTTTTTAAACACGACGTTCTTCTTATATAATATTATAAGAATCAAGCTACAACGTAGTAGATAATGATAATAATTAGGAAAGAATTGGATAAAACGCCGATAGATATCCTTAACCAAATGTTTGACAAGTGAATATTGTACCAATAAGTAATAAATAAAGCTTATATTAACGACGCCACATTTTGTGAATAGGTGTGGGCAGTTATTCCAAGTGTAACAAAATTTGAATACACTTTATAATACTCAGATACTATTTGTAAAGTTTTTTTTTTAACTAACTACGATCTCTATTTACTATTATAATAATCTGTATATTAGACTCGGTCTATATATATCCATAACTTAATGATTTCACGATTAAGATTAATAAAACCGCGTAATAACACATTATATTAATGGCAAGTACGGGCGACTCTAAGGCTCAAAATCTAGTCTAAAACCCTCGGACTGGAAGCCACAGTCATATTAACATTAACAGCGATATTAGGACTTAAAAGGACCTGTTGACCGTAAGAATTATCGATGTGATATTGGAAAAAGGTATTGGATTAGTGGTAAGCCCGGTTTTTGAGTAACTTATTACTCTCCATTTAAGCGTTATAAACAATAGATTATGTATCACAACTAATACTATATTGATTTTGGTTAAGACTAACTAGACTATATTCCATATTTAGAGAGTAAAAAGTTTTTTAACAATGACTATATATTTAAAAATAAGTTACGTAACATGAAAATACTGTTTCTAATACGACCTAATAACTAACCGACTGTACTTTGCTATGCAGCTTAAATGTTGAAAACGCTTATATTTATTTCCTTAAACAAATATCTAACTCTTTATATACCTTTAACCTTGGAAATCTTTACGTGAACTATACTTTTCAATATATTATATAAGATATAGGGGCAATGAGGTACTTAGCAGGAAGCTATTCATAATACTTAGAATTATGAAGGAAATTCATTACCACTATAGTAATCAATGGTTAAGATACTGGTAAAATAAAAGTTAAAATTAGCCCTGGTAAATAATTATCGTTCCTAGAATCGACAATCATTTAAATTATTATCAGTTGAATTACATTTCACATCCTTATATCCCCTACCATATTCTTTTTTTTACTTAAAAGAAATGAAGATACTCAGCATCAATATCGACATTAACGCTAATAAACTAATTAGAAACAGTCAAAGGTTCCCCCTCACCTTCAAGTAAAATCACCTTTACTTCTATTTTTAAGGCTCAAACGCAACGTTATTAACCTTGATAAATCAGAAATGTGTTACTTATACCGGTGTTTTAACTACCTAACCATCTACAGGCTATACGAAATCTTTGAATCCATCAGATATAATAATGTAGAATACTTTACTTGAAAGACTACTGAAAACTTTATTACCATGAGCAAACGCATGTGAAAACCTTTTAAGAATTTAAATTCATACCAAAAAAAGATAGGGATTTCATATATAAAATCTTCATAGATGTGTTTAACTTAGAAAACAAGTTATTTTTCATATTATTGACTTTGCAACGTTTTTTCACGAAGCCAAATTCCTTAAATCCCTATCAACAAAATATAGGTGGGGAAAAAAATCGAAGATACTGTAGATTAACACATATTTAGGTCCACCAAACGTCGTCTTTTACAATACTGATATTAAATTTAAAGCGGCAGAATTTTGAAAGAATGTCAAATTAATGTGAATACAGTATAAATAGGTATCTTTTAAGGCTTACTAAAGTATTAGAAAGATAGAAATTATATACTTACTACTTCACAAAGCTTACGATACCTTTACGTTGAAGATTAAAAACCTTATAGACTAGAGAACGCGTCTTGTGATAGCGGCGAAAGGTTTGAATAATCTAATGGGTATTGATGGCTAAATACTAACTTTATTGGTATTTGAAATATATCCAAGCCCAATGAGTAAATCTCCGTCATTAACAATGACTTAAAAGAAGGCTTTGTCATACAGCAAAGTATTGAAGAAATTTCGCGAAAAATCGACATGAAATTAAATCAAAAATAACCTTAAAACCAAAAAACCATATAATAATCGAATTACTTTCTTTACTGTTATAAAGTGAAGTTTTAGTATAGCAAAAGCTAAGCATATGGGATGGCCAATTTAAAGTCTTACATATCGCTAACCTTAAAGTAGTTGCTAAAATTAATAATGTTTTTGTGATGTTCTGAAGAACTAAGGTTAATTTGTGTATTAAATTAACTAATGATAACTACGGAAATGAAAATCTTTAAACTAAGCCAATAAATTAATATAATTCCCCTCCTTCTATAATCGATAAGTCGATAAAACGCCGATAGCGCGTCCAATGAATAAAAGAAAAAAGACGTTATAAATAAGAAATATTTATCAAGATGTAACTATAATACTGCTTAGATTAATATTGGGAAAGTCACAACTAACAATTAACTCTTAAGCTTCAGGTATAAAATATTAATATAACCTTGGACAAGCTTTTTAAAAAGAGCGATTAAGTTGAAATTAATGGACTCCCCACTCCAATAGTTGTATATTCTGTGCCTAAACGCGACTTTAACCTTAAAAATCCAAAGATCACGATCTTTAAGTCGATGATTATATATGAAGTTAAAGGTAAAACCATGGGGCATACTTACGCAAAATCAGGCATAATTGTTGAAAGAGACGGTAATACAAATAAAGATAGAATCCTTCAGTAAGCGTCAACGTTCCAAAATATAAGCCATCGTTTAGTAGTTTTTTTGGCATTAGGTTTACTATAAAGAACCAATATAAACTTCACTATCAATAGCTGTAATATTACATGAATGTATACGCAATTAATTACTAATTTATTAAGAATAGTCTTATTAAAACGGTCTTGAAAATTATGTAATAAATAACCTCCGAGTACAATTGAACGATATATTAAACTGTTGTACAAATTTACAAAAGTAGGTATTTATCAATTTCTTACTAAACAGTTGAACTAGAAGTCCAAGCTATATATAAAATCTTTAAAGTATAATTGGTATTTGCCAATCATGTATCAAGAACATTTTGGCTTGATATACACTTAAATTAATGAAAATCTTTTCTTTGGAATTACTATATTTATAGAATCGGAATAGCAAGCGATTAAAGCTCCAAAGTTTTTCAACTATAAGTGAGTCAAAATTCTAGCGAAAGCTAAACACTTTAGCTTTAACGGATGTTCGATCTAAAAACATAATATCAACAATATCAATAGTTACCTAAACTTCTATAAAAGGGGTCAAAGCTTCAACTTATGAACAATTAAAAAAACCAACATAGCTAAAACTTAAAGGTATCTAGAATAATACGTCCATAATAGTTATATCGTCTCTTTATGCCAACTGGAGGCTTCCTATGATCTTGAGATTATGGTAAAAAATGAAGAACATAATGAATAACGACTTTAACCGATTTAATAAAAGGCTGGATGAAAAAATACAGAACTGGACTGGGGGATCAATACGGTTTCGATTAACTTCATTAAGGCTAAGTAGATAATCTTCACGAACGGCTCTTTTATAAATCATATAAATATATGGTTACATATCGAATTCCTTATTACAATAGTCAACAAAGACGAGTTATAGAATTACTACTTTAATATTACCAGAAAACTCATATATTAAATCTTTATTTAATATAAAAAAATTATTCGAAACGTATTTACTTGAAAGAATTACGTTATAGTAATTGAATTGAATGTAGTTATAAGGATGTGTAAAACTTTCAATATTGTTAATAAGTAGTTTAAGATTTCTCCTTATCTGGAGGTAATTTAAATACCTAAGGAAGTTATTTGAATTCAATTTAAAACTCGGAATTACTAGCTAAAAACACCTCATAATCTATATAATAGCATTTCGAAAGGCCTCAAAAAGCAGAGATATCGATAAATTGAAATAGATTAATGGTAAAAATAATTCAGCTAATACTATAACGAAGTTAACGTTAAATGAGGCTTCA
This sequence comes from Anisogramma anomala, assembly GCA_038502455.1. Classification (NCBI taxonomy): domain Eukaryota; kingdom Fungi; phylum Ascomycota; class Sordariomycetes; order Diaporthales; family Gnomoniaceae; genus Anisogramma; species Anisogramma anomala. The sequence goes on along the minus strand of JASMMZ010000002.1, from coordinate 30,625,188 downwards.
AAGAATTAGTCGACTTTACTAATGTGCGTGCACAAAATAAAAAGCTGTCAGTGTTGGAATAGTAGTGATTGCAATAAAGTCATTCAAATTTAGTATAAGTAAAGTAAACTATACTGACTATAGGTTGAGTGTATTATTTTTGGGCTTTACTGTAAAGTCAAGTATAGTATGTGCCCACTTTACATTAAGGTACAGGCCAAGCAATTGTCTATATAAATTAGTATGCAGACCGTTGGACGATCTGCCAAACATGGAACAATATAACCATCACTTGACTACGCAACACTATTGTTTCTTTGACCACGTTTCGAATCGACAAAGTTTCAATTTTTGAAGTCCTACAAGCATATTGAAATATTTAAGCATATATTTAGCAATTTTAACTAAATTTTTCGATAGTTTTAAGATCAAAATAATCCATATCCTTGTACACTATAAATTCAAAAACTATATATAACTTGTTGATGGTTCAATATTTAAAACGCCGATACAATTAATAAGTTGCTTACTTCATTCAGTTTAATACTATTACTTTTAGGCTTTAAAAATAAAATCAAAGGTATCCCTATTAAAAGGTGAAAAGAAATATTTATCTGTTTTTAGCTAATTAGTTAATGATAACATTGACTTCAATACCAATGATCTTTATATATTTTGAATAAAGAAAAAATAAGGCAAAGAACTTGCGTATGTAGCATTTAATTAGACTAACGATTTTTGTGTCATCTTTAATCCTAGTAGTGATAGTTGTTTACCTAGTTCAAAGCTAACTTGAACCTTTCCAACATCTAACAATGAATCTCTGAAACAGTATTACATTCCCTTTGCAATTCCATATACTACGAATGGAATTCTATTAAGTACCTTGCTATATCCATATAGAACATTTTTTTCTTCAAATGTGAGATTCGTGTAAAAATGGCAAAGTTTAAATATATGTAAAGAGTTATTTACTTTATTTATATAGAAAGTATAAGGATTTTCACCAATAAAGTAGTACGAAAAGGCATGGTTGGCTAGTTACTAAGCTGTTTTAGAAATTGTATATTTATTGCACATAACTTACCCCAATACATTGTTATAGTTAATAACATTTTACACCTACAATTTTGAATGAAATGTAAATGATATTACTTTAATATAATAATATATTGGGTGTAATACGTTACCTTTAATTGGTAACATTAAACCAAGAGGCAACAAATTAATTGATATCTGGACTTGCCACAGATCCAACACTTTTTACCACTATTACAACAATATTTTTAACGTTAACAGACCCGTTCAAATCTTACTTACATTCCTTTTGCTTATAGGGCTTTCAATTCAAAAACTTTGGACTAGATTTTTAACGCTAGGATCCTTGGTACTTGTGATCAATGTAATACGTTATCGAAAAGTTTTCGTTATTATAGTTGCCGAATTTATTAACTTAATAGTATGAACGAATTAAATTTGGTGTAATTATCATCACAAACGTAAATGAGGACCGTAATTGGTTAAAAAAGTCTTTACAAGTGGTATATAAACGTTATAAAGCGTATTCAACTTCGCTAATGCCCGTAATAGCTGCCTATACCTACTTGTAAATTGTGGTTTTGTTAACTTATACTTTCTTATTACATGTTTATACAATATTAACTTGTCAAACATTTGGTTAGAAAATTTTATTAGTGTTTCCTTTTTTTGACTATTATAGTCGTCTACCTTATCATAAATTAACTCTTGTAATACTACGTAAGGCGGATATCATATTCGAAATAATTTTTTTACCATAGTAAATTTCACGGAAAGGCTAGGCTTTGGTTAGGAAAGTCAAGTAGTAGTTCCTAGCGTAGCCTGTATAGATTCCTAGAAGTAGTAAGTTGAAACTTGAAAGGGAAACCTCTATCCGTTTTCAAATGTTAAGGAAAGATATTGTTATCGTGTTGAGTAAATTGTAAGGTTCGCGGTTAAATTTTTTATGTTATTCAAGATTTCAACGAAGTCCTTAAAAATCTTGTAATTCATATGGAATATTTTGACGGGTTTGTGGGAACGATTATAATAATCGTCTCAATCTTCGATAGTATTTCTTACTAACTCAAGTCTTGGACCTTTGAAGATCGTCTCAATCTTCGATAGTATTTCTTACTAACCCAAGTCTTGGACCTTTGAAGTCGCGATAATAAAGGTAGTTGTTAGTTTCTTAGTTTGATGAGGAAATTCCTGCGGTATAACCTATAGTGAGCTTGCATATGTAGGTGCATCCATTATGAAAAGCTTTTCTTTAAGGAACTTCATAATTTTGACGATTGTAAAGAAAACCTTTAGGAGTTTTAGGGACTTAATGATTTTTATTAGTTCAACGCTAGATATCATTGATTTAATTCCTCTCAATGCGTTGGCAGCCACTTATTTACGTACTGTGACTCCACTAAAAGCGTATTTCAAGTTATCGTGAGCATATATTAGGAGGATAAACAAATCGATAGATTCCTTATCATCGGCGTTTAAGGAATACTTATTAGCTGGTTCAAAGGTTGAACATGACTATGAATTAAGGATTAGTCTCCTACAACTTATATAGGGGCATTAAAAGTCGTAAATACCCTTTTTCAATTTTTGAGTTTTGGAAATTGAGATCTTGGAGATAATCTTTAAATTATGTAAATTCGAAAAAAATCTTTTTAGAACGAAAATATCACGTCGATTAGCCCTGTTATTACTTGGTTTTAATACCTCTTGAAAGAATTTTCCACATATTAATTGTATAGTAGTTTAAAAACTTGCGATAATTTTGAAAAGCGCGAAAGCTGTTACCCAACTTTTTACCGGCGTTCAACTCGAAAATATAACAGCCGACGTAATTAGTCAGGTGATTTTTCATCAACATTTCGTGGGTATTTCGTCTCTATAGTCTATAGTCATAATATGTAAGGGATTGAGACTCGAGGTCTTTAATTTCCTTCATTCGCTTTTGGATGAATTTCATTTTAACGTTTTGGCTAATAAGGCAACTTCAATTTCAATAATATAGGAACTTAGTAGTTTTTGCTAGGGAAGTTGGCGATTTGAGTTAAAGGTTTTAGCTTGAGCATAGACTTTCGGAACGTGACTTTTTTAACGTAACTTGGAAATTCCTAGTGTTTCTCGCTCAAAGTAATGACTTTGAAGTATTCACCTACATATCCGATTTACTATCTTGTAAAGTGAGGGACAAAAACTGGTATAGAGGAATAAAGTTAGTGTAAAGAGAAAATTTAAAAGCTGTTTGTTGTTAAAGAATCATAGGACTTAGTCGTTTTGAGATTTAAAATTTGCAATAGTAGTGCCTATAATTGTAGTAGAAACTTAGCCGTTTGCTAACTGTAAAGTGCTTAGCAACTTCGTAATCACTTTAACGATTTGAGACTTTAACGGTTAATCTCAAAGTTCTTCAAAATGGTTCAATAAAAGTTTCTTGGTATTTTCAATAGAGATACCGTCGCCACCTCTAGATTACCGTGAAAACTCGATGTAATCCAGAGGTTATTTCTACTTACTGCTACGAAAAACCGATGCAGTAGTAAAGGCTATCCGCAAAAATTTTCCTCTACCTTGATATTATACAAAGCATAACCAGAAGTTAGCCTTTTCTTCTACCTAGCCAATTTACACTTAACCTAATAAGCACTAATCAGTATTTATATACCTTGTTAGATAAGCCTTTGGATGCTTCATAGTTGTCGATTCGAATTGGTCAGATTAAAAGTAATATTATGTAGTTAATATGTATAAATATTATTATAAGTTTAGCAAACTGCTAGTCGGTTTTTACACCAATTTGTATGGCTAGTTCCTTATCACATGCCTTAATCGGAATTAGACATATACTGTAATTGACTTTACAGTCAATACAGTTAGCTTATAAAACAATACACTCAACTTGAAGTTATTACAGTCAACATACTTGATAGTACAGTTGACTAACTTCATCTCAATTGCTACTGTTCCAGCATTCACCTAAAATTACCATTATATAATTGGAATCAAAGGGATGCCGTGGATTGTAAATATCTACATATAATTCTTAAAATATTATAAATGGTAATAGTAAACGCTTCCGGTTAATGATATTTTTATTATATAACAAAAATTCGAGATTGAAAAAAGCGTATCTGGTATTCAAAACCAAAATACCATCCTTGTTATCTTTTAAATCATGAAGTATAATTCTTCATATAGAATTAACATAATAATCAAACCAAAGAAAAGCCTAAGTTTATTGAACATTTGGACCTTAACCATATGTATAACTAGACGATCTTTGTTTGAGAGATATTAGAATCGTCGAAAATTTGGTCAAAGACGAGATGATTTTCTTTTTGCCGAGGAATCTCAACTTTTGGGATTCGTGGCTTCGACAACGTATTTGGAACGAACTTTAAACGTTCACAAATATAAACTATATCCAATTTATGAAAGTTAAATTATATCAATTGCCGATTAATCTTCTACAAATTCAATTGGTAAATATATTATTGAGTAACATTTACTTTAAAATCCTTTTCATGAACTGAAAATTTGTAAAACCAATCATAATATACGTATTTACAAAGAAAGTAATAATAAAACGTTGTCAAGCTGAAACACGGCAATTATCCTCATATTTCAAAAGCCAGTAATATGGTTTTTAGCTTGGTAAGGTATTCGCTTAAAATCATTACAAGTTTTATCCCAATAGCTAGGATATATACTTCAGGAATCTAAATATAATCCATATTCGATTTTGAAAAAAAGCTGAAATAACGTTTCAAACTACACTTGATTGAAAATAATAACGATCGTTCTGAGTTAATATAGTATTACTGCAAGCGCTGTTATATATATTTCTCAAAATTATCAAATAAATTTTTCTTTTTTAAAAAAAGATAGGCTCAATTGTGGTAAATTGCGTGGAACTTTATTGTTTCCCTCAGTTTCCCACGTTTAATTCATCATTTTTCGTAATATATGCTAAAAGATTAGTTTTTAAACTTCATAAGTTATGTGAAAAATAAAGAAAAATATAGAGTTATTGGCTTAAACAAATTGATTACATTTAAATAAGGTTTTAAAGATTTTATCCTTTTTTGTAAAACGATAATCGAAGAAAGTTTTGAGTGAATTTCTGAGTAATTGAGAAGCTGAAGCCGTCAATATAAATTCATTTAAGTTGAACAGCCTCGAAGCCGATGAAGGATTTTTCTATCGAAAATCACGGACTTTTCGAAGAAAACATTCTAAAAACGTCTTCTCAATCGGGAAGATACTCTCCGAATATATCGGAAAAACATGGTCATGTTGTTAATAAAGGTTTTATAAAAGTTATGGAAAGGTTTCAAACTTTAGTTGATGTATCTTAACAAATAAAATAGTAGTTTCAAAATCTTATAAACCTAACCTTTAATAATTTCAATCCGCAGTAACTTTGAATTGAAAATCGATTTCTATATCATTAATATACGAATAATTGAAAAAAATGAATGAATAACTTTTATTACTATAATTTTTTATTTGTAGCGTGTGGATTCTATTATATGAATTTCAAGCGGCAAAAGGTAAATCTCTCAAATGTTTCATTTCTTCAAAGGCTTCAAATTCATTATAGCCCCTCATTTTTCAATATATTATATAGTTTACCAAAGTACGAAAATGGCAATTCAATTAGTAATATTTGGTTAGAATACTTCATATGATTTTATTCATGAAAATTGTCAAATCATTAGTTCAAAAGTTGACTGTATCATTTTAAACCGCATAAAGATAACAATTGAACTTTACATATTACCAAATTTTTACCAATACTTCATTGAATATTTGTTCTTTTAAAACTATTGTTAAGGTTTGTATGTTAACGTATGAAGAAGACATTATAGTATTTCAAGTACTAAGATAATATAAGTTATTCAATAGGGAGAAAAGGCATTTATAGAGTACACACCTTAGGTGAGAGCTTATAAGCTCTCACCTAAAGCGTGGCACTCTACCATACACTTTTCTAACGTTTCTCCTGGGGTGCGAAACACTATCATACACTTTATAAAAGTGCATCCTATAGCGTGATAAGTTATAATGTACTTTACAAAATCATATCCTGCAACCTGACACGTTACTATGTACTCCGTAAATATGGTCCCCTACGTTTAATAACTATGGTGATATCTAATAATATCTACATTATAAATCTTGTTTTTGTTAATGAGCTTCGTTTTTATAATTTAGTAATAATAATACGATTTATTTAAACCTTTCATCAGTTATTAAGTAATAACGGTGTAATTAGTTCAAGTTTTTATTTACTCATTCGTATTGATAGAAAAAAAATAAGCTTTAGTGGGTTATTCTGGAAAGTTAGTGATTTTTGTCAGAGTGTAATTGTAAAGGTGTATTTATAAAGGTATAATTATCGATATTATGTTTTTTGAAGTTAGTATAAAAAGGTATATCTCTATCGGTTTTGGCAAAACTTCTTTTTCCCTTCTTTGATAACGCGCTACGACTTGTAAGGTAAATCTTTAACTAGCCATATAAATTTTATGCGCCCAAATAATGAATTTCCAATTAGCTATACAGCGTTTATTCGTCTCAATAACAAGTTCTCAATCAATTATAAAGAGTTTTTGTATAGATTAACACTATAATCAATTCTATATCCTCATTATTCTAAATAAATACCATCTAAAACCTGTTTCTAAAAGCACCGTTTGACGCGCCAGCAACGCTGCGATAATGTTATGGTGGCCGTCACACATCTCTCCGCCAACACTAGCCCCGCTAACACCGGTAGTATATCATCTATCCCCGCCTTTATCTTTCGTTTCTTTTCGCTCGCCGCCGTTACAGCTACCACACCCCTTTGTCTTCTTTCTTTCTCCTATTTTCCTCACCTTACCCCTTAAGGGCAGGAGCAGAGGTCTTTTAAAATCACAAACCTTATATTATCGCTGTAGGTTAAGACTCAGTTATCGCTTATTACGGCGTTGAAATGTTTTAAGCGTAGTATTAACGAGTTTCGCCGCGAAATATAATATTTATCTTTTCGAATTGTAATATATCAATTGTATCATGAATGAGCTGAATCTGGTCAAGCTGATAGGTCATTTCGAGGCGCGGCTTATCAGGGTTTGTTAGGAGGTTTTTTTAATGTATAAAGTGTTGAAACAATGTATTCGAGTATGCTTCCGTAACCAGTTAATAGATACTCTTTACGTGTCGTACGTTATGTCCGCCGTTGTGGGTAAATTCATTGGCGAATATTGTCAAAGCGGGGGTACCTCATTTCGCTTCTATCGTTACCAATGAAGCGGTAACGATTGTGCCCCCATATCAGTAGTGTTAAGGTCATTCATTGAGGCTCTATTACGCGCCCGTTATTTCTATATTTAGTCACTTACTCCCCTAATACATAATCCAAAGTTCGATTTTCCTTTATGTATTTTCCCAATGCATTATCTAGGACTTATTCATTTGCCATTCACTTTTTTAATACATTGTTTAGAGTTTATTCATTCAATATCTACTTTTTAATACATGAATTAAAGTTGAAGCTAATTCTAAATAGGTGTTAACTGGCGGTCGGTGGAGATATCGATTTTTATCATCGTTTGGTAAACAGGTTCATGTATGTATTATATAAGTAAATTCAACGGTATCTCTATGCTTTGTCGTAAAGAAGGCGACTTCATTCATTTCTCCCTAACTATAGGCATGTAACTCAAGGCGCGGGGGGCGCCCAATCTTTTTTATGGCGACGATGTTGACAGCGGTGTTAACGATGGTGGTGGTGTTGGTAATGATGACGACGACAACAATGAAAACGAGAATAATAGCGAGCACAACTGCGAAGGAGATGGCGATAACAAAGACGATGATGATATTGACAGTTCCTCTCCTTTCTTTAGCAGAAATTAATTGTCTTATTTTGATTATTGTCGCCGATAAAACCAGCCAATATGTAGTTTATTATAAAATGAAAATATAGGTATAAAGAAATGATAACGTAAGTTATAAATAATAGATATAAAAAGAAAGAATGTATTGGTAGAGCCGAAAATACCAAATGTAAAAAGTGAAAATATATTAATGAAGTGGTAAATACTACATGCAAAGAGTGATAATATATTACTAAAACGGTAAAAGGTGAATTGAGGAGTAAAGTACATCATTGGAGCGTTGAATATTTTATTTAGAAAGTAAAAATATAATTCAAGTAGTAAATGATGAATTAAGCTAAGTAAGTGAAAATTAGAATGCATGAGAAAGTATAAAGAAAAGTTGCCTATCGAGGTAAGGTTATATAAACTATTTAGCATCGTCGATGGAGGAATTATCGGTAAAAACGATTTTTTAATGCGTTATTTAGAACGCCTTCCTTTAGCACAAATTCTTTCAATAAATTATTCGAAGCGTCATTTTTTGGCTTTTATCGCCCTATTACCCGCATTTAAGGCTTGTCTTCGCGATTTATAAGTTTTTATCCGTGGATTTTACAAATATAAAAATAGTGTATTATTATTATCCATGGTTAATTAACATTTTAAAGGGTTATAGCACAGGTTATAGGTTATAAACACTGATTTATAAGGTCCTCATGGTCGTTTTTTGCCTTCGACATATTTTTAGGAGCGCTATCCACTCCTTCCAAAACGATTTTATTGCGATCCAAAGAGCTGTTTTTATATAACTCATGAAAGTAACGTTTTTCTTGTTTAGGGAACTTTTATCTTGGTTCGAATAGTTATTTTTATATACTCTTCGAAAACACTGGCCCACTTATTTGTGGTGCATTTGTAAAGGTCGCAGTCCAAAAAACTGTTTGTTATATGTCTTTCCTAAGCGTTACTGCTCTCTATATACCTTTTGGAAACGCCGTCTCCCCTTTTCAGAGCATCTTCGGCGTATTCCGACGGTTTATCTTTTATATACTCCTTGCGAACACTTGATGCCTTTTTTGCTAGGTAGTCTAACTTATTATCCTTTTCTAATATGTTATTTAGAACGGATAGATTCTAAATCAGAGTATGAGATATGATCTATTGAATTTTTTCATTTAAAACTCGAGTTCCAAATAATACCTACGGTTCATTTGTTATTTGAAGATGAGTGAAGGATGATTTTTACGGCTTTCTCCTTTTTTAAACTCAAGCGTTAGATAATTGTTATAACCCTTGCATATTTTATAACCGAGTGAAAAATGACTTTAAGGCGCCTTTTCTTTATTTATTCGAGTAGAGGATAACTTTTGCGGCCCTCCTTTATTTCCCGTAAGTTTTTTTTATTTCACCTAACTGAAGTGTTTTGACATTATGAACTCTTTTGCAAGTTTGGAATAAGTTGTTTTTTATGTTTTGCTAATCATTATTCTTTATAAATTCCACTTTAAGTATCTTTTAGTTTATCCAATCTGGTATTGAAATGAGGTTAGCTGTTAGGATTAATGTTTTTGCGATGATTTCTTTACCTTATAATTATTTTAGTAATACTTTTCAGATTGATTGGTCTACTATATATCATGATACTAACATCTAATTCGACTATTCTTTACAAAAATACTCGAATATATTGATCTTTAGGCTATTTTCATTGAAAACCCGAAAACAAATAATTATAAATTATATACTTTCACTTTTCTAGTCTAGGTTTTCAATTAGAGTTTCGATATCGTACAAAAATAAATTTATAAACCTTAAAACACTTTCTAAAAGCGTTATATATTAGAATAAAAGGTCCGTATATTTACCAACTTTAACGAAATCATTGGTAAATCCATGAATGCGGATTCATAACAAAAATTGAACACTTTAAAAACTGTTATAGTGGCTCCCGAAATATACTACAGCGTTTCAGAAGTTGATTTAAGTGTTGAAAGTAAAGGTGTGTGCGTTTCACAAGTTGTTTCAGTTGTGTACACAGTATATGGAGGCGGTGATAATGTTTGAATGCAGTAATAACAAGGAATTAAATAAGCTTCAAAATATATTTAAAAGGTTATTGGTATAGAATTGCGAATGAAACTGTTTTATACATGAATAGAATTCCAATATATTATACACGGTTTCAAATAAGTTATTGAACGTTTATTAATACAAATTAAATATAGATAAGGTGTAATTAAAAACTATTCAAGTGTTCCTAACTAAATAAATAACGCCTATAAGTGTTAAACAAGCAAATTCATTCATAAACTTAAACGTTACAAATATTGACACAAACAAAAGGTATATAATAAATCTAACAAAGGGAAAAAGCTAAGTATTCAGTATAGACAATTAGTAAAAGAGTTTAAATAGTGTGAAAAAGCGAGTTAAAATAGTTTAGAAGTACCGAGTATTGTTTTGCGCGTTTTCAGTATTTTAGTAAGCTTTTCGGAAACTGGTTTAGGTGCTTTCGAAATGTGTCAGGGCGCTTTAAAAGTTGTTTTGGGTGTTTGGGGTTTGTGGGTTCTTCGGAAGCTATCTTAAGGGCTTAAGGTAATGGTGGAAGCGGTTCAAAAGTAGTTTTAGGCGATTCTGAAGCATGTATAAGCAATGAAGATGCTGTGTTTTGGCTGAACAAGTCTTAGATAAGGGTTTCGAAACTTGGTGGTTTAGCTTACGTAGTCGATACATAATATGAATTTTTTAAAAAATTGAACAGATATGTCCATAGCGTCAACCGAGTTGATGGGTAATGTAATGGGGCTTTCAGTAGTCAAAAGGCATCAACCGAGTTAATAATATCGTACCAAAGTTGTCTTTTTCAGAGTCACTCCAAGTTTTACATTCTTTCTATACTTCCGTATATTTCTTAAAAATTGTAGCGTTAAAACAGAAAACAATTGGGACCGTTACACCATCTCGTTATAGGTATTCAACACTGGTTTGTCTTTTTTCTAAAGTTGTTTATAGTCGATCAAGTTAGTTATGAATTAATGTTGATAAGGTTTATTCGTCAACGTATAAAAAAGACAGGACAGTATTTCAAATAGTAAGGTAAAATAAGTTATTTAAGAGGGAGAAAAGGCATCGGGAGAGTACATGCCTCAGGTGAAAGCTTATAAGCTCTTAGCTAGAGCATGGCACTCTACTATACACTCTGCTAACTTTCCTCCTAGGGCGTTATACACTATTATTCATTTTATAATAGTGAATCCTGCAGCGTGGAACACTATTATGAAATCTGCAAGAGTGAATCCTGTAGCATAACACTTTGTCATATACTCTGCAAACGTGGTCCTCTACGCTTGCTGAATATAGTGTTATCTAATAAGATTCACAAAAACATTTATTAGACTAATATTCTTGCATATATATAAGAGTTGTTTGTATATTCATTAGAGTTTAAAATTCGCGTTTGATTCAATGTATTAACTTAAAAAACCAAAGGTATTTGTATTATTAGTATATAATCGAAAGTTTTTATACAGAATAGATTGATAATAATTTGAGGATGCTTATTTAGAATCAAATATAGAATGATCCGCAAGTGGTTTTTAAAATTATGTATAATATTGATAATCATATAAATGACTGCTTATGTAACACGAGTCAATATACTTAACATAATAGGAGTTTGATAGAAGTTGGTAATTCGGGAGAAAAATGAACTTATTTGAATGAATTACGATTTTAAATCGAATGTAACTCACAAAATAGATATCAACTCGTTAATATAAAAAGAACTAAATAACTCATAATTGAATTCATGTGTCTCTAAATTTATTTACGTAGGTTACGTTATGGGTAAAAAGATAATTATGATGTTATTAGTTCAAGTCAAAGTTTGAAAAGCCTTATTCCAATTAATTTATATTTGAGTTGGATTTTTTTATTCAGTCATATTTATTCACCGGTTTTTTTAAGGAAAATAAATTTTCTTTTTCATATTTCGTAAGTAGATGGCATACATTGTAGTTACATTTATATAGTTATTTAAAGCGATTATATATTAAGTAGTAAATATAAAAAATTGATCCTTAGAAACGTTGATATATTTTAGAGGGATTATATAAATTTTGGCTCATTAGCTATCATGAAAAATTGCACTTGTGCTTTTGTGAGAAATCTTTTGAATGTAGTTTGGTGTATAATAAATGAAATATTAAATTTGATGTCGCAGAATAAGATCATATTGTGTGATATAGAAAATTGGGCTGTATATGGTTTAAACTTACTATTCATATAAAGGGTTTTAGTTTTCCACTTATAAACAACTCATATGTCAACTAGTTTTCATGAATACTTAAGCGAGTTGTGGGTTCTATACCTAAGGAGTCAAAATATTAAATTAGTTTCACCTTAAAGTTTAATTAGCGTTCCTATATAATTCACGACAACTACGGGGTTTTTATTCGATACTTGAAAAGTAACGAAATGGAAAAATATTTTGAGGAAATGAAGTTTGACCATGTTTTTACTTACTACGATATCTAAATACATTGTATTATTTTCGCCTCTATTAATGATATTTTCGTGGATTCGTAAAATAATTTACTAATATCGGTAATTTGACATTACATGAATAATTCATTGTTAATTTTATGTATAATAGGAAGTTTTTTTTTTTTTTTTTTTATAAACTACCCGATTCGAAATGAGTATATTGATCACATATATATTACTTTGTATATTGCGAAAATATAAAGTATTGCAAGTAAGTTTCATTTTTGAATCAATAAATAATTGGTCTTATAAGTTGAAAAACTCGCAATAACAGCTCCAAATTTTTTTCATCTCAGTATTAAAAACACTAATTAAATTACTTACCAGATCGTTAGCTCATTTCAATTAAACTTAAGTTTTAGGCTCATATACCTAGAAAGCTTGTAAGGAGCATTTAGAAAACCGAACGGTTTGCTTTTTATAAGGTTTTTGCATTAAAACTATTAATATGAGTGCGATAGTTCTCTTGGCTGCGGTGGCGATCATTGCGGCCACGCGAACGACTTTCACAGTGTCGTAAACAATTTTGATCATCTCTATCTCGCGGCAGTTCGTTTTTTTTATCGTTTACAAAAACGATCTTCGTAATGCTAACAATCTCAACAACATTTGTTTTTTTCACATCGATTATGGTAATGGTCATTATCATGATCTTTACCTTAATTATCGGCATTATATTAACAGGTGAAGTAACGATTGCTATCATAACAATTATAAGACTAACGAATATTTTTATACGTTAAACAAATATTTTCACTGTTTCAGTGAAAATCGTAACTGTTATTCTTAATTCTTTTCCAATTCAGGTGAATACATTAGAATTTTCTTATTTGACGTTACAAATAGAGAGCTTCACTTTTCATAAACCTCCATATATATCTATATATTGATTGTTCTAGACATATTAAAAATAGATATTATTATATATCCACGTTTAGAGAGGATTATATGTTGATTAATACGCATACTGAATTATCATTTTTACGATCCAATATTACCATAATTTTAACGGTTTTCATTTTCATTTGTATATGTGTCTATCATTTATGTTTATAGTCTACACAGTCCTCAAAATATAAAAACTATTTACGATATTTGTTGGTAACATGGTTTACGTACATCATAAACTCAACGATAGAAAGATTTATAGTTTTCGCAAGACTTTTAAAGTATATTTTGCAACGATCATATAAATCTAATTTTGAATTTTACTCATAAACAGCTAATGTTTCAAAAAGAATCGATTTTTTCCCTACTAATGAACCTTAAGCCTTTGGATTTGGGTAGGTATAAAAGTTGAAACGTTGGTAGAAACTTTACATATTCATAAATACAATATTTCTTACTAGTATTACAAGATCAATATTCAATGAGTCGGTATATTTTTGGTTGAAAACCCCGCTCCCTTCCTATTTTTCGCGGATTTCACTCATAATATATGGAGAAAGAGGTTGTAATATTTTCCCTTAAGAGTTGTATCAGTTTTCGCGCTTGTAAGTATTGTGCTCATATATTCGATCGTCAAGTTTATTTTCTTGATGGTTATCTTTGTAGGCTTGCTAGTTGTTTTTTCTGGTATTGTATCTTTCTTTATAAGCTTGTTATTTGTAGTCATTTTCTTAAAGTAGGCATTTAATTTTACGAGATTAACGATTATCCTTACGAAACTGTCAGTTATTTTCACGTGGATTGAGATTGTAAGCATTATAGGAAGATGGTTTTAGATGAAGAGAGATTATTATAGTGGTTCTACCAGTGGTAATATGGTTTGCAATGTCGTTACCCATAATTTAAATTAGTGTTTTTGGATGCGGCCGTCTAGATTCCCAACCTGGTTATCTGTAACATCCAGATACTTATTAATTTTACAATTAATTTCTTTTTATATATGTTCTGACAAAAGTCTTTTAGCGCAAATAGAAGCGGATGTTTTGGCGAAAATTTTAGATATAGTTTAAGCGGGGGTATAAAAGTGAATTAAGATTGATGATAATGGAAAAAAAGAGGAAATATGAGATGGTTGTGGCGTTTTTGGAATGGTGTTTAGAGTTAAGGCTTTTTTTGAAGTTTTTTGGCCTCGAGTTTATAGTAGTAATATAAAAGGAAGTAACTAGTCGACTAATACCGTTTATACATATTTATTAATTATTAAAACCTGCAATGAAGCAGGAAAAAAATTAGTAATAGTTCATAACTGAAATGGTTATAAGTAGCAGTGTTGGCAAGAATGAGTTAATGGTATTGGTAAAGAAATTTTGAGTTTATTATACGCCTACCTCTAATTGATTTGCTTTAGATTGTGGATTCCGGTGAGAGTATTGTGTGATTAAAAACAAGACGTCTAGTGTTGATTGAATGATTAATTATAGCTACCATTTTTCGCTTGGTACTAGTGGGTATGTATAAGAGTATAGTATTTATGATGATAATTTTATATCTAATTTCTATAGTGGAGACTCTAAAAGTTAATATAAGTCTATAAGTATAAAGAGTAGATATTGCAAGCGCATAATCTATCTAAGTTCAATAGCTAGGCAATCCATATCAAAATCTATATGAGTCAAAACCTAGTATATATAATAAATTGAATGGGTATAATTAAATTGATATGCAAATAATTGTAGAGTATAACTGTTAAAATACAAATCAATAATTTTACAAATTATCAAATTCATCAACGCTATTGGTTTCATTGAACTAATATTAACATTTTCTGAAATTATAACCCCAACAGGTACGGATAAAATTCAAAATACGTACAATAACAAATATAATAAAATATACTACACACTATAAATTGAATATACAATTTAACTTGATATAGAATAAAATTGATATTTTTGTATTATATACTATATTATATGCTGTATATTATATTATATTGTTTATTGTATGATATGATATGTTAAATGATAATTCAAATTTTATCTTATATGTAATAAAATTTTATATGGAACACAGATATGTATAGAAGTAAAAATAGATCTCTATACAAATAACGTATATTTCATGTCGGATGGTCTATGATAATAGAAGTATAATAGGGTTCAAAGGGGTTTCATAGAGTTTACTAGCCGGCTCATACGGCTACTTTAATGAAATTTTCCATTTTTTAATCATATGTATTGAGAACCCACCTTAGCAAACTTTTGCTACAAAAGATACGTTTTTGTTTGAACGACACTTTCATCTTGGCGAAAAGAATTTGCTTTTATACTGAGGCGTATCTACTAACTATTATCAACCTTGATTAGGATTGCCCTTAAATAGAGAAGACACCGTTTTATGTATAAGCTAAAAGCGGTTAATGTCGGCCAGCCTTTCCCCCGCTCAGTTTCGATCTTGCGGGTAGCTTAACAATCCAATTTATTCTTGAAACGTCCTTGAAAACCACCCTTTGGGGCTTTCGTGCCACATCTGTCCCTATTTAACCTATTTCTATGGCTTGTTGATATGGAGGCCGATATATCCTTAAACCATCTATATATTGGTACTACAACGTTTGATCTTAAAAAAGTGCCTTTGTTTAGATTTCTGAATGTACAGCTGTCTTTACGTATAAATTACGCTTTTTTAACGGCAAAATATCAATCACTGTCGTTTTTAAACCCTTAATTTATACCTTTTTGGATTTCTGTAAAAGTTCAGCATAGACTAGACCGGGAGCCTTTTAAAAGAAGATGCTGTTTATGCTTTGAAAACTTGGTACATCTACCTTGATAAAAATTATATTATGGTGTTTATAAATTAGTTGTGATAATATCATTATCAACGTCAACACGTTGGTTATGGGTATGTAATTTTTCGTATCAAGAGTGTTATTATGACTGGATTTAATAACCTTTATACTTGTGAATACTATAGCTTTGGCTAGGCCGTGCTATGCGGCCATCTTAGTCCCCATTTGATGTTTGCTCATATCGAAGATCTGACAGTGGTCCTAAAGGAGTAAAGGCCTTGTAAAAAACATAGATCTTGGTTGAAAGCCTGTAGTAATAAGGGAGATAAACTTTAAAACTTGGTAGAACGATATACTTTATAACTCAAGCTATCTTTTTATTACGAATCGTAAACTTAAGAAGTGTAAAAGAATGTAAGGTAGGCTATATTACTCAGCGGATGGCAAGCTGTGCAAAGCTTTCTATTAATAGCTTAAGGTATCTAATATAAAGAAGAGGGCCCCATTGAGTGTATAAAGCTTTAATAGAGGTGGTAACGGCTTAAAAATAAATAAATAAATAACAAAGTTATCAAATACGATCGTTTATAGTAAAGACCTTTAAGAAATTTAAACGTAAAAGTAATGAGACTTTGGTTGCATCGTAATGTAAGTCTGAAAGGCCACGTTGTCATAAGTAACAAGGGATGAGATCCTTGGTTATAAGAGCTGTTCTCTGGAAGTACCGCTGCGCGGGTGGTACCCTAGGCCGATGCCGATTTTTATAGCCCAAAAGAGGTCGCCGGAAAAGATTCAAGTGGCGATGGAGCCGATTAGTAATTTTGTAGTGGAATAGGGAGCATGTGAAGTGATGGTGTTAAGAACGACTGAACTTGAAATTTTTCTTCAGAAGTAGCTACTGTTAGGATTTACAGTGTAGGCTCTCTACCTTGCTTAAGAATGTAGTACGTGCATTCATACCAAGAAAGTCGATGTAAGGTCGAAGTTATGATATAGGTCTATAACTGCTTTCATATATTTGATGAAGTTTATGACATATTATTAGTAGTGGGATAAAGCCTTAGATTTATGTGTATTACTAGTAACGAATTTGTTCATGAGATTTCTAACGAGGGCGCTAATAAGAAGGAATGTTTTAATTCCGAATATAACCTTTCGTCCAATGGAGTTAAATATTTAGTTAGGGTTGTGATATTGGCGGTCGAGGTAAATTAATACGTTTAGAGATAGGAACAGGTGTCCTAAGTTGACAAACGTTAGAAATTCGTTTACTTAATTGAATTTAGGCTTGAATTAGAAAGGAATTTTCATAAAACCTTTTATCATTTCCTATTATTACTGTCTGAGCTAAAATTATACCGGTTGGTAGCTATAAGATACCTGTATAAGAACTTTACGCTATATAATAGACAATGAAAATTCATTGATGTAAATGGATATTATATATGGTATCATGGTAAGAAGGGCATTACATATGTCATATATTATGTATTATTTTCAAAAGTTGAGAAGCAGTAGTTACGGTTGTTTTAAAAACCTATTGTATAGGAGAATATATAGTGCTTATCTTCACAGGGTTTTATTAACATAAGAATTTTAGAAAAATTATTTAGATTATAGATTATTTTCCCTTCTAAAATGTAACAAAAAGTAATGCAGAACTTGTATAGGTTGTATTTATAAACAATCGGTTAATAATTATGTTTAGAGATTGTCAATTACAATTATATTATACTAACCCTACCCCTTATAATGTCGTAAGCAATTCGAAGATGATGTTTAGATTTACTTTAATTGTAGCCATCAAGAAGAGGTAGTTCGTATAGGTAAAGGCAACTGGAGCGTCAGTGGCGGCGATAGGTTCATTTTTGGTAAAACCTTCATTGTTGCCATTATTGTTACATTTATCTTCATTTTGAAGGGAGAGGTAAAATAGCGCAGCATGACGGCTTGATAGTATTATAGCTAAGGTTTATGTGATATTACTTCTTGCAGAGTTTACAAAGTTGCATAAAAAGTATTAGAGGGTGATTAAGCTCCTAAAAATATCTCTATAGCTATGCCGGCCCGTTAGACAGCTGGCGAAGCGGCGATGGTAATGGGTTTGAATATGTATTCGCCTTTATAATTAATAGTTATCTTACGCTATATTGACCTATAAGCTTTATAACCCGTTTTTCGACTGATAGAAATATAAAATATAATGAATGAAGCCATTTATAAGTATACTAGATGAACTTTGCCTCTGTATTTCCGCTTAAATAAATCTTGTTATTTACTTTTGAAAGTTATTAATAAATATAGTCTTTATAAGATTGCATCAATATAAGCAGTATGGGTTGAAAAGGGGCGGCTGGGTGAGCGGCGCGTTTGAGCTTAGCTAGAATGACAGGGGCATGATTACGAAAGCGAGTAACGCTTGTATTTATGGTACGCATCTAGGCGGCTTATTTCTTTTTCGAGAACGCTATGATTTATGTTAATAAAGAGCTTTATACGAGCGATGCCGACAGAAGAGTAATCTACGCTATAACGCGATGGGTAACAAATATATAGCGGAGATTCCTTACTTTTGATTAATATCATATTCGAAGGAAATTGTGTTTACAACTTTACGATTAGTAATAAAGCACGTAAATAATTTGTTATGTTTAAAAAAAATTATTGATATTAAGTTTATTCAAGATAATAAAAATTGTTTCGGGAGGCTTTTTCAAAGTGTTTATTGTGTCAAAACTAATTACGCAATATATAAATCACTTGATAAGTCGATAAGAATTACCTGATGACACTTTTACATAACAAGAATTAGCTTTAAGTATTCAACTATATACGCGTAGATATTCTATGCTTTATACCTATCTATTTACAGGCTTTTTTTATACTTATACTTTACGTGATTCCTATAATTTTCAGAAGGTAACGCTCAATCGTATCCGCGGCATAAATAGGCGTTAGGCGGGAATCGAGAGGGCTGTACTTTCCGGCTCAACTAAAGTTGCAATTCTTATACCTACAGGTTTCCAAAGTTGTACGGTAGCTTAGAGTTTGAATCAAAAAGATAGCTTACGAGTTTAGATTTTGAATAATGCACTATTTGGAGACAACGTGTATGGGTGGTTGTGGTAGGGAAGAGGTCCCTCAAGTTGCGATCCATTCCACCGGTATATATATGTAGATTTCGTAGTAGCAAGCATTGTACTATGTTATGGAAGCTGTGCCGTAGTAGTAAATAAACAAAATTATAATCAACTCCTGCAATCAACTCCTTGTCCAAGATTACTTCTGGTCATTTTTCTCTTTCGCTCAATCAATTTAATATGTTGTACATTTTTTTCATGCATGAACATTTTGAATCGATAAACAGTATGGTCTTTCTAGTTACTAAACATACTATTGTAGTTGTGAACAAAAGGGAAAAGACTAATACCCTCATCTAATCAGTCATGAATCATATTTATATGCACGGCCATTCCCCTAGAAAGTGCTTTAAATCATAGGGTAAAAGAGAAGGATATTGAGATGCAAGGTCGCCGTGTTATAATATATGGGTTTACACGTTAGACTGTATGTATAGTCGCCAAGTCAGTATATAGTTGCCAACTGGGTGCATAGTTATTATCATGGTACAATTGGGTACAAAATCACCGACTGAATATATAATTACGCGCACGACTATAGATACAGTCGCCGACTAGGTGTATAGTCGCGCTCAATAAACAACTAGTTGTAAAATCGCCGACTATACATATAATCGTGCGCGTGATTGTTTACCTAGTTTGCAACAGTACACTGAGTCACTCCCTAGGCATAACTTTACACCAAGTCGGCAATTATAAACCTAATCGACAACTATGTACCCAGTTTGGGACTATATCCAGTCGTACTTTGTGTGTGCAAGCTGACGAAGAAACATTTAGTTTGGTAATTATTACGTTTCTTTTCGCCTCGATTTTGTATAACTGTTACAGGTCGGTGCCTATGCTAGTGGGTACCAGGGATCTAGCCCTGGTGGTTGCCATGCTCCTATAATTCTCCCGAGCCGCTTGGAAGCATGCCCTCACACCTGTTACGTGACCAGGCCACCCCTTTTCAGTATCTCCAGAGCAGCTTCTTAGCAGGGGTTTATCATTCCCGTCTTGATTGAGGACTATAGACAGTATCCGACCGCATTAAGCGACAGCTCTAACTTAGTTCCTTCATACTAACACTCACTTTTTATAACTCATTTACATTCCGCGAGAAAGTCTATCTTTAGTTTTCATTAATTTATTAGCGAGCGTATTGAATAGTCATATAGTAGCCATTACTAATTTCTCTTCATTAGAACTAGCTGATATATAAGAGTCGAGTTATATATTTGTTAATGCTGGTAGGGCTTGCCTAATAGGCCTTTAGACGTTGCAACGTTGTCGATTCGATTGTTCGAAGTATTAGTAGTATTGCATTGATCAAGTGGTGGATGTATTGTTCTAGGTTTGGCAGACCGCTAGCTGGTCTGCACCGTAATTTGTATGGCCAATTGCTTGGCCCATGCCCTTGTCTGAATTGGGCACTCCTCAATCAACAGACTTGCAGTCAGTACAGTCAACTTTATTGTAAGTAAAGTTGAGTAACTGCACTGCAATTGACCTGCTAAAAATAGCAGTCAATACTGTTTCAACAGTTAATGTATATAAAATGAATTTCATTTATTTTGCGCTTATTTTACGTTGTCGGGTTTTGAAATCACTATAAGCAAACTTTCATATTGGTGCCAAAGGCTTCAAGTAACTTTCTTCAATTTTTTTCTATTCAATAGATGTGTTGACATTATGAAGTTCGCTGCGTTGTGGGTGCCGCTTTTTGTTGTAGGCGTTGTGATATAGAGGTCATTACGTTGTGCAGGTTGCTACATTGTAGATGATGCTTTATTGTTAAGCTATAAGCGTCGCGCTGTTGCTACACTAAAGTCACTGCCGCGTTGTCGTCACGTTATAGAAGCCCCCACGTTGTTATTATACTGTAGACGCTGTGTTATGAAAGATTTGAGTTTTTATGTGTAAGGCGACTGAAAAGATTAATTCAATCAATGCGCAAAATAATGAGGGAAGTGACTGTGTTGATTTAAGTTTGTGAGTACAGTAAGTTATTCGTAAATGTAGGTTGAAATCATATTTTGATTGTAATAATTTTTGATGTGTATCTATGTGAGATTATCACATTATACAATATTGGAGTATAACTAGGTAATTCGTATTGGAAGAATAAGCGGAGAAGTGTTTATATGTAGCTGTAGATATGATTAGATATCACCATAGCCAGTAAGCGTAGAGGACCACGTTTGAGGAGTGCATGATAGCGTGTCACGCTGCAGAAGGTACTTTCGCAGAGTGCATGATAGCGTTCTGCGCCCCAGGAAGGACGTTGGCAGAGTGTATGGTAGAGAGCCACGCTTAGGGTGAGAGCTTATAAGCTCTTACCTAAGGCGTGCACTCTCCGGATGCCTTTTTTTTTCATTTTGCATCGAATAACTTACTTTACTACTTTACATAATATACTGTCTTCTTCTTACGTTGACATACAAAGACTTTACAGATATTGATGAGTAATCGAATTCGGTCGATTATGAATCATCTAGAAAAAAAGAGACGAACTTTAATTGAATATTTATAATATGATGCTATAGTAGTTCTAACTATTTCGTGTTTTGGTATTACTACTTATGAAAATTACACGGGAGTATAAAAAGTTTGTAAAACTCGGAGTGATTTTGAAAAGAATAACTTGAGTACGATATTATTAATTCGTTTGGTGCCTTTTAACTACTAAAAGTCTCATTACGCTATCCGTCAATTCAGTTAAAGTTTTAGACATATCCGTGCACTTTTTAAAGAACGTTTTATTATGCATTGGCCACGCAAGCCATTAAGTTTGGGAACCCTCTGTTGGAATCTATCCAGAAACACCTTGTAAAGCGCTTCACAAAACTTAGAGAGCGTTTAAATCAACGTTAGGGGCGCTCCTACAATTACCATAAGCCTTAAAAGCAGCTTCCGAAGCGCCTATAAAAAACACTAAGCGCTCAAAGTATCTTTTAAAGCGCTCCAGCATATTTTACGAGCGCTCAAAATAGCTTTTGAAATGCTTACATATTAGAAACGCACAAAGCAACAAATGACACTCATATACTATCTTAATCTTTTTACACCAATTCCCTACTTCAAATACCCAACTTTCTCACTCGTATTCGCCTTATTATAGACCTTTTGTTTTAATTGTTACTGACAATATTTAAATTTATTGGTATAAGTGTTGAAGATTCATTTTAAAGCGTTTTCCTAATTTGTGTTACACCTCATTTGTATTTTATTTGTACTGATGAGCGTTAAAAGCCTTATTTGGAATGTTTTGATGCATTTTATCTATATTTTAAGTATTTTACGGTTTTATTCACCATTGTATTTCGAAACCCTTTGAAATACATCTTCTTAAACATACAAAAAACCATATCATTATATTTCACTTGTACTAACCCCTTATATACAATGACATCGCTTTTATAGTATTAGCTTTAAATAGCCTAGTAAAACTAAGGAATATATGGACCTCTTATTATAATATAAAAAGTTTCAAAGAAACGTATTGCAATTAATTACCCTGAATATATAAAATAATGTTATTAAAGCGCTAGTAAGAAATTCGAACCCTTCGGTGGCAAATACGTATATTATAAACGTTATTTTTCGTTATTGGATAAAAAAGAATTCAAGATTTGGTATATTTCCTAATGTTCGAAAAGAATTATTAAATTAGATGTTGAAACTGAGGTATATAGCATATAATTAGATTTTCAAAATACTATGGATATAGTTATAAAGCGGAGAAATAAATACTTGAAGTGGTAAAAACAGAATTATTACAAAAACTCTATTTGCTATAGCTTGATTTAATGAAATATCATACCAAAAAAATAAAGAGGTATTATAAGTAGACTTTTCAAAGAAGATATTAATTAGCAGAACATAAAAAAAATATATTATTAGGGAAATACGAAAGAAGATTTAACATAGAAATACTCACGTATATAAAGCGTAAGATGTTTCGACAGATTAATCGTGCCACGCGAAATGAAGATGAAACTTAAAAAATCGACAGAAAAGAAGAAAAAACCACGAAGGTTATCTGCTATTTGGGTTCAATATAGACATTTTTTAACAAGTACCTTGAAAAGAGAAATTATTTAAACCACTTTTTAAATATATTTAATACCTTTTTCGGTTGTAGTAGTAATGTCATGATAAAAGGAAATAGTGTTTCTAAAAAAGAATATTGAAAAACGATTATACAATCTATTCAACCCGATATTGAAAAATCACAATTTATATCGCAACCTTTGATTAAATCGGTTCCTCACTAATAGGAGTAACTTTGCAAAGTTTATAAACTTTGTCGAATTGTAAAATGAAAGAGAAAATCAGAGTAACGAGTTTTTCAATATTTTAATAACAAAATCAGGGTAATTTTAAATACTTATGAATTATGGAATATTACGTTTTCTTAGTGTTGTATTATTTTACCCAGTATATTAACTCAACAATTAAAAGGATAGTATATATATCATTTGAAGTAAGTAGATTATTTTTGAAACTATATAATCATCTAGAAACAAATTTCAATATTAAAATAAATTACAATATATAGAATAGGGACTGAATGAGTATTCTATGTGGTTTTATTAGAAATCATCCTAACAATATAAATAAAATACTATAAAAAGTATTAGAAACTATATTAACGAAATTTAGGAAATACTACGCAATATTTGGACCGGAGTATGGAAACGACAAATGATTTATTAAAGTTATTACAAAAATATACCGTGAAAATAGGAACTTTAATCTTATATTATGTCAATCGAAAAATATTTTGAACCCTTTTTATAATAACTTTATAACGTTATTTCAACTTCTATAACCTGTTAAACGAATTTAGAATCAACGTTTGTAATCGGAAAGGTCAAAAACGAAGGTTCATATATTATAGGAATGGGTTTTATCGAAATAATTTAGTATGTTTTCAATCCGCGATATAAAATGTATCTAAAAAAATAAGTAATATAAAAGCCTTGAAAATGAATATAAGGTTAACAAATATTAGGAAGAAAGTTCCAAAAATTGAAGATAAGGCGGGTATTGACGAAAGCACCCTTATAGTTCAAGATAAGGCATACTACATATATTACTATACCCATGTCAAAATATATGAAACTGTTGGAATAGTATTACATACAGTGCAGATGCTTAACTTTACTGTAAGTAAAGTTGACCGTAATGCAAGTGTATTGCTTTATGTAGAAACTTACCGAATTAGGTATAAGTCGAGTACAATACGCTACACTTTACTCTAGGGTATGGGCCAAGAAATTAGCTATATAAATTACAGTGCAGACCGGCTAGCGGTCTACAAAACCTAGAACAATACATCCATCATCTGACTACGCAATACTACTGTTACTTCGAAGACCAATTTAATTGACAACGTTACAATGTCTAAGGCCTACCAATAGAAACTTTACGAATCTTCAAAAGCGATATATTATATGTAATAATATCGGTGATTAGTTCTTCGACCATATAGTGTACGAGTAGATTCATGCCAAACAATAATTTTAAGTTAATTACCCGCCTGGATACTAAACGAAAAACAACTTCATAATATATACGACCAATATTTAAAACGCAAAGAAAACTTTAACACTTACTCATACAAATATATCTTTAACGACGATGATTTGTAGGGAAAAAAATTTATGTAATAATTCACAAAAAGAACCAGATTAGTGGGTATTAACAAACCGACAAAATTCCCTATTTTTATATAACGTAAGCCTAAATAATAGAACCGACGAATTAAATGACCACATAACATCGCGATTTACATTATTTAATAGGTGTTGAAATAGTACTACGTGCAGTGCAGTATGTCAACTTTACTTACAGTAAAGTTAACTTTGTTGAACTGCAAATTGAGCGCATTGTTTGTGTAGACTTACCGCATTGAGTGTTAGTCAAGTGCAGATATACTTCACTCTAGGGCACAAGCCAAGCGATTGGCCATATAAATCACTGTATAGACTGGCTAGCGGTTTGCCAAACCTAAAAAAATACACCCACCACTTGACTAATATAATACTACTATTATTTCGACCACTATTCGAATTAACAACGTTATAATGATCTAAGGCCCTATTAATACTAATCAGTGCTTATTGAGTTAAGTACATATTAGCTAAGTAGAAGAAGAAGTTACTTTTCGGTTACTTTTTATAAAAGACTAAGGTAGAGGAAAGATTCTTGTGAAGGGCCTCTATTGCTGCGTCGTTTTTCATAGTAAATTAAAGGTATCAACGGTATCGCTATCGAAAACACTAAGAAATCTTTACCAGATTATTCTTAGAGAATTTGAAATCAACTGTCAAAAGTCTTAAAGTTCGGTAAATTGGCAAATAGCTAATTTAGTATTATTGCGGGTATTATTACCATGAGAGAAACGACCAAGTCCTCACACCAAACAACCTATAATAATAAACGACCTTCGACCTTATTCTTTAAACCAAACTTTTGCTCTTATTTTAATTTTTTCACTTCCCTTACACCAATTCAGTCGTTAAGTTCATTGTTTTTAGCGAAAATACCAAAAATCGCCAAGTCGCGTGAAGAAAGCTACATCGTAACATCCAACACCAAATCGCTAAACTCCTTTACGAATTTACGCCAAAATATCAAGTCTCTACATCTAAGATCACCAAGTCCTTTATCCTACGCGTTTTATACGTCCTATACAAGTTAAATCATCAAAATGGCTTTAAATTATGAATATATAAAGAAAGCTTAAGCCTTTAAGATAATCTTTATTAACTATTATAACGAACAACTCTGGATTACGGATGTTAACAAAACCTTAACCTAACCCTATTTAACTAATTACATTGGCTATTATATTATCGACTTGTTTTTCGGTAAAAATAACGCCTGCAGCGCTCGCGTTTTCCAAAACTTTCTCAAGTTCTTTAACTACTAAACTGTTAACATATAAAATGAAATCCAGTGAACGGTTAAAGTTAAACTAAAGAGAGAAGTTACTTTCTATGGCATTTATATCCTTAAAAAGACTCCGTTCGAATTAGAAAACATCTTTTTTAAACTAGCTTAACAAAAAGACACCTTTTAAAACCCTAATCTTCAAGATCTCTAAGGAAAAGGAAAAGGTATTAAAGAATCATAACGTTATTATACGAAATCCAAGGGACCTTCCCTTTACCCTTAACTAAATTAAGCTTCGTTAAGTGCTAACGATGAAAAACCTATTAACCTACTCGGCAGTCCAGGGCCCTGACATAATAACGCGTAATATAACTTTAGCAGAGACAGAGTACGCGAAGCAACAGTTGCTAATGCAGCAAGAGGCATTAACGTTAACATCCTCTAATAATCAATTCAGTAAAATAGTCAAGCTTCCTAAAAACTGCAAATAACTCTCACCCACTAACACTTTAATTAACAGGCCCTTTAAAAACTCTTATATGGTAGTTTTATTTACACGCAAGACTTTACTATAAATCCCATTACAATATTTTACCCCACGGGCTAGGTAACTAACAATTACCCTTAACACTGTACCTCGAAAGCTTTGAGGCTTAAATTTCTAGGAATTATGAATAAAGACTGGAATCACTATCGCGACCTTTCCCCAAAACTTATTAAAATGGTTAATATTAACTATAAGCTTCTTACGGATTTCAGTAAATTTTAAAACGACGTAGAGATGTATAACGGGAAACTTTACAACCTCTTCGACACCAAAATAATGTTATTCCTAAACATTTTTAAGTGGATAAAGTTTTAATCTTTAGATATTCACTTACCATTACCCGAAATCTTTATGAGTCACGTTAAAAATTACTATCTAACCTTCCTTACCCGAGTTACTACGTTTCGCGAGATTTACAATAATATAAAAAGCTATTTCGAATACAATGTTTGTTTTGTCTAATATTATATAAATTTGGATACTATGCGATAAACTACGATAATAGCAAAAAAGAAAAAAGAAAAAACACCAATAGATATACTAAACCAGATGTTTAATAGGCTAATATTATACTAATAAGCAATAGGGAAAGTTTATATTGGCGAAACTATATTTCGCGAGTTGGTACGGGTATTAGTTACGGGTGTTAACGAGTTCCAATACGCTTTACAACACCTAGATACTACTTGTGAAGGCTTTTTTAGCTAGTTACGTCTTTCGGTTGCTATTGTAATAACGCGTATACCAAACTTACTTAGTATATACCTTTTAATCGGCAACATCCTCAACGTAAATAAAAAAAAATTTATGGTAGTTAATTACGTCAACCATAAATACGGTTATAGGTGCCTTAAACACTTAAGGTTTGGCCTACCAACTATAAAATAACGGAAATAATTACGTTAATATTAATAAGGTTAAGATTTAAGCAGACTTGTTAATCATAAGCATTATCGCCGTAATAGTAGTAAGAGATATTGAATTTGTAGTAAATCTAGCTATTAGTTTACTCGATACCCCTCGTTTGATCTAAACAACTGGAAAGTAATATACTATATTTAGTACCCTACCACTTTTTAATAGGATTACTTAAATCAAACTACACATTTCGAAGGAAATGAGAATATTGATAACGATAATACTCTTAAACAAATCAAATAGTATAAGGATACTGCTTCTAACGCAGCCTAATAAATAGCTAACTACGTTTTCCTATACCATTTAGGTAGTAAAGACCTTTACTTTTGCATTAATTAAGCATCTAATCCCTTATATACCTTCAATATTCGTAATTGTTACGCGAACCATATGTTTTAAGGTATTATACTAGATACAGGAGCAGTAAGGTATTTTACAGGAGGCTATTTGTAGTATATGACATTAGGGAGGAAAAGTGTTACAACTACTAAAATTGATTGTTACGATATTGGTAAAGCTAAAGTTGACCTTAAACTAGGTAAGTAGTTATTGTTACTAGGAATAACGGTAATTTAAACTGTTGTGGGAACAATTAAATCTCACATCCTCAAGTTCTTTACCCCCTCCCCCCCCCTTTTTTTTTTTTGTTTCAAAGACATAAAAACACTCGGCGTTAACATCGACATTTATGTAAACGAATTTATTAAAAAAGGTTAGAGGTTTCCCTTTCCCTTTAAGTAAAGACACCAATGGTTTTATCTTTAAGGCCCAGAAGCAGTAGTATTAAACCTAATGAAATCGAAAAAACGTTAATTGTAACGGCGTTTTAACTACCTAGACGTTAACAAGCTACATAAAGTCCAAAAGTCCGTAATATATAAAGATATAAAATACTTTGCCCTACAAAATATTAAAAGACTTTATTACTAAATTTAAACGTATACCCCTCCCTTCCGAAATTTAAGTTTATATAAAATGATAAGTATTTTAATCACGAAATCTTCATTAATAAAATTTACTTCAATAATAAGCCTATTGTTTGCGTCGTTGATTTTATAATCGCCTTTTACAGGATTAAGTTTTTGAAGTCCCTTTCCACAAAGGATACATGGAAAACGCTAAAGATACTATAAACTAACACTTATCTTGGCCTATTTAAAGTCTTTGTTTACGATACCGGTATGAACTTTATAACGGCGGAGTATTAAAAAGATATCAAGATAATGGGTATTCAGTATAAATAGGTACTTTTAAAAGCCTACTAAAGTATTTAAAAGGTTAAAAGTTCATATGTATTACTCCGTTAAACGTATAATATCTTGAACTTGAAAATTAAAGGCTTTATGGATTCCGAAGCAAGGTTTTCAATAGCGGTAAAAGGCTTAAACAATATTACAAGCCCTAACGGCTAAGTATTAACTCTACTGGTCGTTAAAACGTATCTACGCCTAACGAGTAAATATCTGCCTTCAGCAAGTACTTAAAAGCGTATTACGGCTTATGGTAAAGCTTTAAAGAAACTGCGAAAGGATTAGGCACGCCGTCAAGTTAATGATGAACTTCATACCAATAACTACCAATTAATAATCGACGTACTGACTTTGCTATAATAAAGTGAAGTTCTCATGTGACGGGAGCTGGGTAAATAGAGAGGCCTATATAAAATCTTAAGTATTACGAATTCCAAAGTGATTGTTAAAATTACTATCAGTTTTGTATTTTTTCCAAATCACTTAGGTTAAGCTTTATATTAAGTTTATTAATGATAAATACCCTGAAGCAAGCGATAGAGCTAATACGAATCTCCCCTACCTGTTATCGACTAGTCAATAAAATGCTACTGATGCAAACGACCTGCGAAAAAGAAAAACGTTAAAGAGGATAAATACACACCGGGTCGTATTTATAATACTGCTTAGGTAATTAAAAAAGAAAAATAACGAAGACTTAGCATTAAAACTCCGAATATAAGGTATTATGAAAACCTATGGTAAACCATTAAAGAAAAGCAATAAAATCGAAATTAACGACCTACTGACTCAAAGGGTTATACAATTCGTGCCAAAGTCCGATTTCAACCTTGAAGACCTAAATATTACGATTTTAAAGTTCAGGATTATTTACGAGGTTAAAGGCAAAACTATGGGGTGACCGTATGAAATGTCTCGCTTAATTGCCTTAGGATACAGCAATAAAGGTAAAAGCTAAACCCTTATATAATCGCTAACAATTCAGAAAATCAATTAACATTTAAGAGTGGCTTTAACAATAAGTTACTAGCTAATATAATAGGTAAATTGACGCTAAATAATTTTAGTATGACGCAAGCCTATATGTAATTAATAACGGATTCATAACGGATTGTATTATTAAATTTACTACAAAAATTACGTAATACCTACCCTTTAGTGACGGTGACACGATGTATTAAGCTACTATACAAATTAGCTAAAGCAAACGTTTATTAATTTCAAACTAACCAGCCAAACTTTAAATTACGACTAACGATAAAATCTTTAATATATGACCCGTACCTATTGTTAACGTAGGAAAAAAACTTCGTTATATTAGGAATGCAAACTAACGATACCATTTTTCTAGAAATAGCTGGCTTTATGGTATTAGAATAGCAAGTGATTAAGGACTTTAAATTCTGAAATTACAAGCCGGTGATGACGTTGACGGAAAACAGACAATTTAACTTTAATAAATCGTTAATCCATATACTTAATATTAATACTAGCCTTAACTTTGTCAAAAAGGACCAGGGTACTATTGTAGCTACAATCGACAAAACTAATGTAGTTACCGCTTAATGGTACTTGAATTAATGTATTTGTAACAGCTATATTATTACTTTATGACAACTAAAAGCCTTTTAAGATCTTTCCATCGAAGTATAAGTACAGTATCTGGTAAATAAAGACTTTAACCGACTAAATAAAAAGCTTGAGTGGCAGATGAGAAACCTGGACCGCGGAATTAATATAGTTCTAATCGATCTATCGAGAGCTAAGTTAATAATTTTTAAAAACGGTTTTTTTTTTACAAATAACACAGACATATCCTTCCAATCGGCTGTTCAATAACCATTATTAACGAAGATAGACAGAAATACTAGTTCAATATTACTGATAGCCTAATTAACTAGACCCCCATCAAATGTGAAAGAATTAAAGAAATATATTAGCTTCAAAGAGCTATAGCATAATACCGGGTTTCAATATAGGCATAACACTATGAACAACCCTTAACCTTATTACCAGACAGCAAAAATTTTCTCTTATCCCAGTAGTCATTTGTACCAACTGAAGGTGTTTGTTCGAAAACCTCTTGAAACTCGAAACCACTAGTAAAAAACACTCGATAATCGACGTAATGATACCCCGTAAAGCGTACGAAGGGAGAAAAATTGAGGAATTCCGATGAACTAATGGAAAGAATAATTCTACTAATATAATAACGAAAGCAGTACCAAACAAGGCCTTAAAAGGGTTTATAGATAGCAATAGACTGACTATATATATCGAAGACTACGTTAATAGGCCACCTGGCAAGTCAAAGTCACGTATCGGCGACCAGGGATATACTGGGAAAATGGAAGACTGCTAGGAAACTAACGATGTGGATCTATTTGACTGGCATAGCTAAAGTAGAAGTTTGCGGAAGCTTGTGGCGGGAAAACGTTTTATAGGAGTTAATGAATTCGGACCTCAAAGCAACGGAGCAATTAAGGTCAAATAGGGTTATTTTATATACAATTGTATACAATTTAGTATAAAAGTTAATTGTAATTAACAAGGGGCTAGCAAGTTAATAAGGTGACTATATAGTGTTAACCGGGAAAGAATTGGTAAACTACACTAACGTACATACACAAACTAAAAAGCCTCCAGTAATGGAATAGTACTTCATGCAGTGTAATAGGTAAACTTTACTTATGGTAAAGTTAATTATAATAAACTGCAAGTTAAACGTATTTTTTATATAGACTTACCGCATTAGATATAGCTTGAGTACAGTACACTACACTTCACTCTAAGGCACTGGCCAAGTAATTAGCCATACAAATTACTGTATAGACCGGTTAGCGGTCTACCAAACCAAGAATAATACATCCACCACTTAACCAATACAATACTAATGTTACTTCGATCACGATTTGAATCGACAAAGTTGCAATGATCTAAGACCCTACTAACAATGGTTATAATTACCGATTTTAAAACATTGTAACAAATACCGAGGTAACAAAAATCTCGGTAGCCGGAAAACGACAATTCGCTATTTTTGCACCGAAATTTCCCAAATTCTAACTCGACCGAATAATAAAGTGCCGAAAAGTTTTATTCGGCAAAAGTAAGGCGTCGTCACTCGGCATAATAGTGGTAAACATACCATTCGAACCGGTTAAATTCTATAAAATGAATTTAAAACATTGATCTTACTTTCGTTAATCAATATAAATAAATTCGGAATTAAGATGCGAAATACGAGGAATTTACTTGTCCGCGTCTCGGATACCGAATTTTTATCGTTCTATCTAAAGTATGAATACCGATGGTTTTTCTTAAAAAATATGTATAATCGAAGTTACTTATTTAATATAATTAAAGTTATATATATTATACCGATCATTCGGATACCCGGCGATCAAACGCTTTTTAAGGCTATTTTACATCACGGGCTATATAAATACAGAGAAAAACGCTTCAAAAGTCATAAAAATGTTCTACCACAAATGCCAACTACATATATGAACATTATGACGATTCAAATTCCATTTCGAAAACGACATTGAATTTAACTAAAAAATTATTATAAACATTTTATACTTTGGGAGATATCACGTCATCTATGTCATCGATATTAAAACGGCGTTTTAAACCGCAAATTTTATATTAAATGCTTTCGTAATGTATTACTATAGTACTCCAATTAACAGGTCAACAAATATTCACCTTAGGCTTTTGGACTAGATTATCCACGACACCAGCACAACTTTCAATTCGACTAAATAGCGAAATAGGCCTAAAATAACCAAAGGCGAGTATAGTTGAATAACTTCAAAGATGTTTTAAAATATCGATATATACGAATAATACCAAAAACCACTTAAAACTATATACATTCCTTTTGAAGAAAACAAAAAAAATACGAAGAAATTCAATTTTACAAATAACTGTAGATGTTATTGATATTACTTTCGGTCCGAGTCAATTCATCCATATGTTCCTTATTTGCAGCGCTTACCCCAAAATCCATACGAAGTCCATACCTTCACAAGCTACGGTTTTAAAAACGAACGTTATAATAAATATTATAGAAACTTTACATTTGTTATGGGTTAGGAACAATATTTAAAAATATTATCAATAAAATGAGGCTCGGTAAAAAAGGGGGTTGTGAAGTTATTAATACCATTGAAAATATTGATTGAAAAAAAGAAAAAAACAAAAAAACAAACCGTTGGAGGATCAATGGCATTAACAGACACCACATACTAATAACCTTTTTAAAAGATACGAATTCATTTCTCTAAACGGTAATACGAAAGTACAAAAAAGGAAAAAGCAAGCTATTAAACCTTAAAAGCGCAATCCGCCTAATAAGATCAATCGAAACACTTTTACAATAACCTAAATAACTATTTCCCAAAATATATATATCTTCTGAATATCTTTTTTCAACCTTCACCACCTTACTAAAACAAATACCCTATATAAACGAAGTTTGCACCATACCGACGAAGGTGTTCTTTTAATTCTAAAAATCATAAACGCTTGAAAACCTTAGCTATAAATTCATTTATTAACTTTAAAGAGACGAAGAATCATAGGTAAAGTTTAAAACTCCGTCATAAAAATTTTATTACAACTTAAGGTATCTCTTTTAAAAAGTCAACCTACAAAACAATTTCTATATCAATCGAATAAAGCGTTTTTGACTTTCCAAACTTTTATCCAATAATCTACAATAACTATAAAGAAAATTATTAATCCACAGGGTAGAAAAACTACTTCGGAAATATTCATAAAAAACGGTTTACAATTAAAAGGTACAATAAATTTAAACCAATTTATAAAATAATCGCCAAATATGCAACAAGCGAGCTACGGCTTGATTTCAGTGTTTACCCCCTCTTTACAGACTCCCTATAAGCGTTCATTGAAGTTTTGGGTACTACATAAACCTATACACAATTAAAAAAAATACTTTGAGCAACTTAGTTATGCCTATATACCTTTAAAGCTCCATAAATAAAATTTTCCAAAAATAATTATACATATTTCAAGGTCACTTTACGCATTCCCTGAATCTGGTATATATTGATTTAATACCTACTAAAGGTATAATAAAAACACCTTTAAATAGAGATTTAAATCTTTAACTACTACCTTCTAATTTAAAAATCATAATTCAAAGTATTTACGCTTATTACGATATCAACGAACAATATAATTATATTGTATAATACCTCGTTTATTAAGGCGAACAAAATCAAATTTTAAAAGGCAAATTTAATAGCGAAACCAAAGGTATACCTAGTTAACAACCACCTAATAAACCTTAACAGTATATTTATGAAGTTTCATACAGATGTTCTAAAATTTATATCAAAGTTGTTGGAATAGTAGTAATATTAGTCCAGTAGGTCAATTTTACTTATAGTAAAGTTGATTGTACTGACTGAAAGTTGAGTGTATTGTTTTTTGTGGGCCTACTATATTAGCTGAAAGTCAATTACAGTATTCGCTTACTTCAAACCAAGGTGCGGGCCAAGCAATTATCTATACAAATTACTGCATAAACTGGCTAGCGGTCAGCTAAACCCAAAATAATACATCTACCACTTGACTACGTAATACTACTGTTACTTTAACCAATCGAATCGATAACATTGTAAAGTTCAAAGCTCTACTAAAACTAATAAGTGCTGATTAGATTAAGCAAAGATAATCTAAGTGGAGGAAAAGGCTACTTCCTAGTTTCGCTCTACGTTAAAAACGGCGGCTAGGGTAAAAGAAAGATTCTTGCGAAAGGCCTCTATTAGTACTGCGCTAGTATACAACAGTAGGAAAATAGAGAAGAATGTTGGGTTGCGACAGTTTATAACAGTGATTTGGAAGTAATCTACGGTATCATTACTTAAAAATACCAAGAAATCTTTATGGATCTTTTCTAAAGACGTTACGAATAACTGTTAGAAGTCTTAAAGTTCGGTAAGTTATAAATAGCTAAGTTAGAACTACTACAAGTATTACTACTGTAAAAACGACTAAGTCGTACGAACAACTGACAAATAACTCTTAACCTTTACCTATAATAACAAAGGACCTCCGACTTTGCCTTCAATACCAAAATTTCCCTTTAATTTACTCTTTTCACTCCCCCTACGCCAATTAAATCGCAAAAATCGCTGCCCCAAGCGAAAACACCAAGATTTTCCAAGTTGTGCCAAGAAAGCCACATTACGCAACCCAACACCAAGTCGACAAGTTCCTACACAACTTTATACCAAAAGACCAAATCCTTCGCCCGCCAAATTTTACAAAAGCCAAAACCTTAAAATAACTACTACTAGTGCTTATTTGAAAACCATTACCGACCCCGCCAGGTAAAAAGTAATCAAAGCTTTCAGACTATTTTTATTAATATACTGCGATAAAGAGCTCTAGGGGTAGAATATCAATAACTATTTAATGGAGAAATACCTGGTTAACTTTGTTAGTAATTACATCATCGATCACAATGAAGGCGAAATACTTAACTACGGCTACCATGCTTTGCGCAAATACCGTAAGTTTTTCGATGATTAGACTATTAATATATGGAAAAAAGTTGCAAGGGGTATTGAGTCGAAGATAAAGGGAAAGCTTTAATGACTAGGGATCTATATGCCCTAAAAACGTTTTACTAAGTAAGAAAAAATCATTTTAGACCTGGCATAGCTTAAGGAATACCATTAAAACCTACGTCCAAAAGGAAAGGACGTTAAAGAATCTTAACACCTTTATACGCGTTTTATGGGGCCTCTTCTTTACTCCTGACTAAGTTAAGCCTTTTTACACACTAACGATTAGAAACCTGTTATTCTTTTTCGGTAGCTTAGCATCTTTACGTAATAACACGAAGCATACCCTTAGCGGTGGTAAGGTACATAAAGTTATATCCACTAACGCGGTAAGACAAATTAACGTTGGAGCTTTGAATAAATCAATGAAGTAAGGTCGTTAGATCCCCTAAAACCTCCAAGCTCTTATTACCTCTTAGCCCCTTAATCAACATCGTTTAGCCCCTTAAAAACTTTTTCACTACGGGTTTTCCTACAAGCGCGAGTCCACTGCAGTTTTTACTATAGAACTTTACTCTTTATGCTAGGTGACTGGAAATTACTCTTAACACCTTATTTAGGAATCGTATAAGCTTAAACTACCAAGAAACACCAATAAAAGCAAGTATAACTATCGCAACCTGCCCGCAAAACCTAGCAAAATAGTTAACATTAATTATAAATTTGTTACGGACTTCGCCAATATTTAAAATGATACAGAGAAGTATAATGGAAAGCTTTATAGCCTTTTGAACATAAATATAATGACCTTTTTAAACATTTGTAAGTAAATAAAGGTACATCCTTTCAATTTTTACTCACTATTTCCTTAAATCCTTATAGAGTACACTAAGAACTATTACCTAACCTTCTTGAACCAAGCAACTACCTTTCGCGAAGTTTACGATAGTATAAAAGGCTACTTCCAATACGACGTTCACTTTACCTAACACTATATGAACCAGTCTATTACGATGTAAACTACGATAATAGCGAAGAAGAAAGAAGAGAACATACTAATAAATATATTAAATCAGATACTGAACAAGGTATTATTGTACTAGTAAGTAATGAGGAAAGCCTACACTAGTGAAGTTAAATTTCGTATGCAGGTATGAGTAGTTGTTATGGGCGTTTTCGAGTTTAAATACGCCTTACAACGCGTAAATGCTACCTACGAAATCCTTTTTAGCCAGTTACGCTCTTTACTGTCAGTTTTAATAGTGCGTACACCAAATACAGTGAGTATATACCCCTAAACCGGCAACTTCCTTAACGTAAATGAAAAAAACCTTACGGTAGTTAATTACGTTAATCACAAGTACGGCTATAAGTGCCTTTAACGCCTAATATTTAAACACACGACCCCAAATTAAAGGTAACAACTATATTAGTACTAATAAGGTTAGGATTTTAATGAACCTATTAATTGTAAGAACTATCATCGTAATAATGACAAGACACATTGAATATATGGTAAATTAGCTATTGATTAACACACCACCCGCCTGATGAGTGTAATAATAAATAAGAAATATACTATATCCAGTATCTTACTACTTATATATAAAATCAACTAAGTTAAATTTTGAGCTTTAAAGACAACGAGCCAATTAACGCTGATGATGCCCCAAATAAAATTAAGTAGTACGAAAATACAACTCTTATTACGGCCTAGTAATTAGCTATCCACGCCTTTATATACTGTTTAGGTGGTAAAAACCCTTACCTTTGCCCTAATTAAGCCCCTACACCTATACATACCTTAAGCCTTCACGATAATTACACGAACTGCACGTTTTAATATATTACACCAGATATAAGAAATGCAAGATACTTCATAGGGATATTTATAATACATGATATTGCGATGAGAAAGTATTACGTCTACTAAGATTAATCGTTACGATACTAATGAAGCTGAAGTCGGCTTAGAATCTGGCGAAAAACTATCGTTACTAGTGACAACAGTAATTTAAACTATTCTAAAACCAATTATATTCTATATCTTTAAATCTCTTACTTATATCCTTTTTTGTTTAAAAGATATAAAGAACCTTGGCGTCAAATTTAATGTAATGATAACACTAAATACCCGTGAGTAAATAGAAGGTGTCAGGGGGTTTATATTAACAGTAAGGTAGCAGAGGTAACAAAGCTACAATATCAAGAAGATGTTTGTTTGTGCTATAGAATGATCACTAGTCGTTAGGATATTCAAGTATGTAGACTGAATACTTAGATTGACAACTGAAGAGCTATGAAGGAAATACTATCTGTGTGGTGATGACCGTGTCCTTACATATTCGTGCCTTTATACCGTCTTCAGTATTGGACCGCTGAAGTCAATATCGCTTCCTTCAGTCCCAATATTGTCGACTGGACCGCGAGCGGTCCTGTTGATCCAAACCCCAACCCTGGGTGCTTACATAAGAGAGATCCATGGCTTGATGTGTTGGACATCTGGCTTCTGATAGCGCAGTAGACCGCTAGCCTATTCCATAACCTGTAGTTGGTCTTTGAGTTATAACATTTAACTTTGACGCCGATTAGATAGTTAAAAACGGCTGAAGGTTTCTTTTCGCCTTTTAGTATGGGTACTAATGATTTTATCTTTAAGACCTAAAGGTAATAGTATTAAACCTGACGGAGAAAAATATACGTTAATTATATTTACATTTTGATTACTTAGCTGTAAATAAGCTATATAAATTCCTAAAATCCGTAAGTTATAATAATGTGAAATATTTTTCTTTAAAATATATCGAAAAGCTTTGCTACCATGAGTGCATATTTACCTAAACCCCTTAAAGATTTAAGTTTATACTAAAAAATTACAAGGATTTTAATAACGACGTTTTTGACAATGTGTTTTACTTGGATAATAAACCTGTTTTTCACGTCGTTGAGTCCGTAAATGCTTTTTACGAAGCTAAGTTTCTAAAGTTCCTTTGGAAAAAAATACGTGAAAACCACGAAGAATATTGTAGATTAATATGTATTTGATTTCACCTAATATTATCATTCACAATACTAGCACCAATTTTACAGCGGCGAAGTTTCAAAAAAGAGTTGAAATGATGGGAATTTACTATAATCAGATACCTGTAAAGACCTAGTAAAGTATTGGAAATGTTAAAATGATATACACATTACTTCGCCGAACATATAATATCTTTACCTTAGAAATAAAATGCTTTCTGGATTGAGAAACACGCCGTGAAATAGCGTTAAATAGCCTAAGCTATATTATATGCCCTAATAGACTAGTAACAACGTTATTGGTTTTTAGAGCGTATTTATGCCGAACGAGTAAATCTCCATTATTAGTAAGTACCTAGAAACGAGTTGTAGCCTATGGCAAAACACTAAAAGAATTGAGGAAAGAATTAACACGCTGCTAATTTAATAACGTCCTTAATATCAGGAACGGTCCCACAATTATCTACATACTTGTTTTACTGTTGTAAAGTAAAGTTTTCCTGTGACAAGAGCTGGGAAAATAAGAGGGCGTATATAGGAGCTTAAATATCACCAACTTTAAAGTAGTTGTTTAAACTACTAAAGGCTCTATAACTTTTCGTACTTCCTCGATTAAGACACATATAAGGATAACTAAAGATAAAAACACTGAAATCAAACGACTGAGTTAATACGAACCTTTTTTATCCGTTATCGATAAGCTGATGAAATGCTGTCAACGCAAATGACTCCTAAAGAAAAGGAACGTTAAAGAGGAAAAATATATAACGGGTTGTATTTATAATATTGCTTAGATAAGCAGGAGAATAAAGGATAACGAAAACTTGGTACCAAAGTTTCGAGTAGAAGGTATTATTAAATCTTTAGGTAAACCTTTGAAGGAAATCTAAAAGATCGAAATTCACAGCTGACTAATTCAAGAAGTCGTATAATTCGTATCGGAAGCCGAATTTAACCTTTAAGACCCAAATGTTACGATTTTTAAGTCTAGAATTATTAATGAAGTTAAAGTCAAAACCATGGGATAGCCGTACGAAAAGTTATGTATAATCGTTTGAAGATATGGTAATAAAGGTAAAAATGAGATTCTTATGTAGTTACTAACAGATTGAAATATTAGTGAACGCTTAGTAGTTGTTTTGGTGATCAATTTATTACCTAAGATTGAAGGCAAGTTTATATTGAATAGCTGAAATGTAATGTTAGTATATATGTAATTAATAACTGAATTAAAACGGATTGTTTTATTAGAATTGCTAGAAAAATTACGTGTCATTTACCCTTTCAAGATGGTAATACAATGAATTTGGCTATTGAACGGATTAGCTGATATAAGCGTCCACTGGTTTTTAACTTACCAATCGTACTTTAAATTACGGTTAAACATAAAGCTTTCAATATACGATCAGTGTTTGTTATTAACTTAATAAAAAGACTTCGGTCTAATAGGTATGTAGATTAACGATAACCTTCATATTAGAACGACTGTCTTTAAAGTATTGTAATAATAAGCGATTAAGGACTTTAAGTTGTGAAATTAAAAGCCGGTTATGATGTTAA
The DNA here is from genome assembly GCA_038502455.1 of Anisogramma anomala. Classification (NCBI taxonomy): domain Eukaryota; kingdom Fungi; phylum Ascomycota; class Sordariomycetes; order Diaporthales; family Gnomoniaceae; genus Anisogramma; species Anisogramma anomala. Next base: position 30,585,221 of record JASMMZ010000002.1, on the reverse strand, counting down.
CACAACGTAACCAATTTAATTTTAACTAATCGTTAATCCGTATATTTATAATTAATACTGGTTACAGCTTTAGCTGAAAGGGCTAAAGCGTTATGTTAACCACAATCGATAAAATTAACGTAGCTAATGCTTAATGGTGTCTGAAATAACGTGCCCGTAACAGCTATATTACTATCCTATGTTAACCGAAGGACTTTTCCGATTTATCTATTATGTCATGAGTATAACACCTAATGAATAACTATTTTTATCGGCTAAATAAGAGGCTTAAGTAACAAATGCGAAACCTAGACCGAGGGATTAGTATAGTCTTAATTAACTTATCAAGAGTTAAGTTAGTAATTTTTACAGAAATGTTTTTTACAAATAATACCGACCTGTTTTTATATATCGGCTTTTTAATAACCTTTGTTGATGAAGAAAAGCGGAAGGATCAGTTTAAATTATCGGTAGCTGAATCTGCTAAAAATCTATTAAATGTAAGAGAATTATGCGAAACATATTATCTTGAAAGATTTGTGGTATAATGGCAAAATTTAATATAGGAATAATATTATCGAAAACTCTTAACGTTATTACCAGGTAGCTAAAGATTTTTTTCTATTCTGGTGGTGATTTGTACCGACTCGAAAAGCCTATTCGAATACCTTTTGATGCTCGGAAACACTAGCGAAAAACGCCTAATAATCGATATGATAGTACTCCGCAAAGCTTACTAAGGCGCGTAAATCAAGGAGTTTCGGTGGATTAACAGAAAAAACAATCCTGCTACCGTTATAACGAAGGCATCGCCGAATAAAGCTCCTGAGAGATTTGTAGACAAAAATAGGTAAACTATATGTATCAAGGGTTACATTGAAAGGTCTCCAGGTAAAGCCAAATTACGTAATAGCAGTTAGGGATATACTGCCGAATTGGAAGACTGTTAGGGGACTAACGGTAACGACTTTTTTAAGTGATACAGCTGAAGTGGAGGTTTATATAAACCTATAGGGGAAGAACTTTTTATAGAAGTTGATAAAGTCGGACCTCAGAGCCGTAGGGAAATTAACGGCAATTGGGGTCAATTTGAGTATAAATAGGAATAATTCGATGTCAAAGTCGATTAGAATCGACAGAGGTTTGGCCAATTAGCGACGTTGCAATCTAACGCCTACCGGAAAAAATTAGTCAACTACACTAGCATGCACGTACAAACTTAAAAGCCGCTAGTGTTAAAATAGTAGTAATGACGGTACATTGGGTTAACTTTAATCATACTAAAGTAACTATACTAACTGCAAGTTAAATATATTGTTTTATATGGGCAAATTTTATTAGCTGTAAGTTAATTATAGTATACGCCTATTTTACACTAGATTACGTGCCAAGCAATTCGATATAAAAATTATTCCGTTGACCGGCTAGCGATCTGCCATACCTAGAATAATATATCTACCACTTGACCACGTAATACAACAGTTACTGCAACCAATCGAATCAACAATATTGCAATATCTAAAGCTCTACCCACAAAAGGAAAAATGAAATAATGTTACTCTTATAAATCTAACGAATATAAAACAAGTTAATATATACAACTAATAACTTACACAAAATATTTAAATTATATGGATAGTATAACTGAAAACGACGGTAAAACTTTTTATCATTATGTAATATAAAACAAACCCATTTGATAATATATATAAAGCGTTTAATAAACGCTTCTAATGGCAAATTAGTAATTCGAAATGCTGTTATGGTCCGACTTACTATGGTAAGCCAAGTAGGTGTCAAATAAGATTTACTATTGAGGTGTGGAGGAAGACTAGAAGAGGCTATCGTGGCCCAACGTGCAGGGCCCTTGGGCAGGACCAATGCCCAGCCCGTTACATACCCTTATACGTGCCCTATACGGACCGAGTCCAGCTTATACCTAGACCGTGCCCTGTCCGCGCCCGGGCTGGGCTTAGGCCGAGTATTACTTATCCTGTTACGTGTACAGTTATGTAACCTATAAGCTTCATAGCTAATGGCCTAAGTTTATAGCATACCCCCTTTTCACTGGATATGATAAAAGATACGGCGTCCCTTTAAATAAATACCGGACGCGAGTTGTACTTACCAAATACGCGGCTTGAACGTAAGCTGGTAATATTATATTTAATATATCGTATAACGTTTTGATCGGCTTACCTTATATTGTCGACGTCGTATAATGCACCCGTTAACGCGCTGTGTAAGGCATTTTTTCTGCTGTCGATACCATATAACACACTCATTAACTAGTCGTATAATATAACCTTTTTACCACCGGCGCCATATAACGTACCCGTTAACGCGCCGTATAATACAACCTTTTTACCGCTAATATCGTATAACGCGTTACGTAAAGTTAAACTCTTACTTTTAATACCGTGTAACGCGTCTATAATGATATGTAACCCTTATCGAATCCTATCCGTTAGTCCTTATAAATGTAAACGTCTTTACGTAATTTTTAAAACTTTTTCCTTTTCTTTTTTACGTTATCGCCCCCCCTTTTATTAGGTACCCCTATTATAACCCTTTTAACTTTCATTTCTATATATTCACTAGTTATTCGCATTAATATATTTTGACCCTTTTTAACTTATTATTATAATCGCTGTATATAACGGTTTCAATCTTGGTTACGTTACCACTAACATTTTTAAAGGGGATGACGAATCTCCTCGTAAAGTATATTACCACATTATATACAAATACCCTATTATTAATTACCTTTTATAATCCCCTTAAGTTATATGAAATCTTCTCATCCTTGAAAAAAGTAAGGATAAAAATAAACTTTTTTACTATAAATTAAAAACGCCTACATATTATATATTAATCGCCTTTTCAACTTTATCATTTCTTTCTTTCATGTTGAAATTCATCGGGTATAAGGGTATTGAATTTTTTTGAATTATTTATAGTAAGATAAACTTATAATTAGACTTGATAAAAGGTCTAATCGCTAATTAAGTCCTTTATACAATATATTTAAAAGATAAACTTATTTACGACATTACTCGGTTTCCGTATTTTCTTTCGTTAATTAGTTATTACGGTAAAGAATAAAGGCTATATTTTATCTCTTACGCATGAACATTAGGAAAATGTTCTACATTATAAACCCGTTTTCCCTCATACCTTTTTAAAATTAATTCATTAATTTACCCGGATTTGTAATATCGTTCAGACATAAAAGGTTTTTATTATATCGGCTGTATAAGTCGTTACCCTTTTAACTCTAAACCTATGCCGCTTTTTTTTTTTTCAGGTTCATCCTTTTCCCAAACCCTTTTGTTGTTTTTTAATATATCGCTTTTTTATAAAGATAAAATGCCTTTGGCCGACCGGGTTTTATCGCGTAACGTTTTCGCTCCGGCCCATTTTGACCGCCGCTGTATACTTTTTCTTAATTCTGAACTAAAGGGGCAAAATAATATAATTACTTAGGTTATATTTTTCATAATTAATATAAATTACGGTTTACAAAATTTTATGTATAACGTTAAAGGTTTAATTATACGATTCTTGATTTTTCCTATATTTTCTTTACTAACTTTAGCTAAAAACGAATTAATCGAGTCAACTGCTAACGGTCATGAAATCGTACCCTGGACGATAGTGTTACCCTAGTTTAACCTAACATATTATAGTATTTAGTAACCCTTTTAAAAGGTCGCTCTCCCCACCTCACCCCCCGCCTTATTTTGTATTAGCTGTTATCGTCGGCCTCCTTTAATGTCCGTTATTTTTAACATTATATTTCATCTTTTAACTCCTTTAGTATTCGTTCTTTTTCGTATTATTCGTCATTGGCCTCTCCTAACGCCCGCCTTTTTTCGCGTTATCTGCCCTTATAACGTCGTCTCGTATCCGTTCCGTTTTTCATTTATCCCCTTTTTCGACGTTTATTAATTCCCGTTATATATTTTTCCGTTTTCTTCCCCTAATATCTCCTAGAGTTCGAAACTAATCGTAATAAACCTCCTAACATTGATAACGCCAATATTCGTTAAACCCAGATAAAAATGATAAAAATAAATAGGTAGCTTTTCGTTAAAATATGATAGAAGCTATTTCATCATCGAATATATATTCAAAATGATCGGGTAATATTTTTCCGGCCTTAATTATAGTATTATCACCTTTTTAAATAATAAATTACTTTTATTCATTTATAAGTAAAATGTTGTTTTGGAGGTATAAGCGATTTTTCCCATACTTATCGTTTAATATAAGTTTTACTTCGTTGTCAAAATACCGAGCTTGTTGGAATAATATTACATTCAGTGCAGTAGGTCAACTTTACTGTAAGTAAAGTTGACTATACTGACTGCAAGTTGAGTGTATTGCGTTATACAGAATTACTGGATTGGGTGTAAGTCGAGTGCAATATTCTGAACTTTACTCTAAGGCATGAGCCAAGCACTTAGCCATACAAATTACAGTGCAGACCAGCTATCGGTCTGCCAAACCTAAAACAATACATCCACCATCCAACCACGTATTACTACTGTTACTTTGAAGACTAATCGAATCGACAACGTTGCAACGTCTAAGGACTACCTACACTGATTAGTGCTTGCCTACTTGGTTGGACACAGATGAGCTAAATAAAAAAAAGCTACTTTCCGATTACGCTTTGTGTTTATCATTAGAGTAAAGGAAAGATTCTTACGAAGAACTTTTACTACTGTGTAGTCTTTACAGCAGTACGTAAAGAAAACCTTTGGTCTGTATAGTCTTTACGGCAAACCAAAAGTAGCGACGGTATCGCTATTCGAAAACACCAAGAAATCTTTATTAATCCTTCTTAAAGACGCTGAGATTGACTGTTAGAAGTCTCAAAGTACGGTAAGTTAGCAAACAACAAAGTCAATACTACTACGGGTATTACTACTACAAAAACGACTAAGTCTTTACGCCAAATAATAAACAACCTTCACCTTTAACCTATACTAATAACAAGCTTCGACCTCACCTTCCACATCAAACCTTTACCCTAATTTACTCCCTTTTACTCCCCACATGACGTTGATTGTCAAGTTTGTTGCTTTAAACAAAAATACTAAGCCGCGCCAAGAAAGCCACATTGTACGACCTCCCGCCAAGTCGCCAAGCTCCTACGCCACCCTACGCTTAGTTACTAAGTCGCCAAGTCGCTAAGTTCCCACGCGACTTTACGTCAAAACACCAAGTCTCTACGTCCAAATATCACCAAGTCTGTCGTCATACACGTCCTACGCAAACCAGCACATAAAGATATCTATCGCAAATAAACGTCTCAAAACCATTACCGACCCTACCAAAAAAGAAGTAATTAAGGCCCTCGGATACTTCTTTACCAAACACTATAACTTCAACCTTTGGGGACAGGATATAGATAAATACTTTACTAAAAAGTACCTTACTAACTTTGTCGGCTACTATATTATTAAACACTATAACACTAACGTCCTTGACGACACCTTTATTAACTTTCATAATATCTGTAATAACTAGACTATAAACATGTCGATTTCACTTTAAAAAGGGGTTAAAATAAAGGTTAAAATAAAACTTAGACGCCAAGAGATTTACCTCCCAGCCTAAGGTAATACAAAACAGGTATAAAAACTTCTCGACTTAGCCTAGCTTTAGGAACGCCCTTAAGACCTTAATTTTTAAAACTCTTAAGGAAAATTGAAAGACGTTAAGGGACCTTAACGCTCCTACACGAGTTTCAAGGGACTTCCGCTTTACCCTTCACAGCTAAGTCAAACCTCTTTACGCGTTGGTGATAAGGAACCTGTATAATATACTCGACAGCTAAACACTACCACGTGACAACGCGGAGTACGCCCTTAACGGTAGCAAATCACGTAAAGAAACAGCCGCCAACGCGGCCAGAGGTATTAATATTGGCGCTTTACCTCAATTAATTAAGCATAAACCTTGTACGACCCCTTAACATTAAAAGAAATATCACTAAACCCTTTAAAGACCTTCTCACACTAAGTTTGACTACACGCGAAAGCATACCATGAGTTCTACTGAAGGACTTTACCTATATAATTAGGCAATTGGAAATTACCTTAAACAATATACCTCGAAACCTTTAAAATTTAAGCCGTTAGAAAACACCAATTAAGCTTGGGATAATTATCGCGATCTTTTTCTAAAACCTGTCAGGATGGTTAACATTAACTACAAGCTAATGAAGGCCTTTGTTATGATCTAGAATAATATAGAAAGGTATAACGAAAAGCTTTACAACCTCCTCGATACCAAGATAATACCTTTGTTTAAACATCTACAAGTAAATGGAAGTACCCTTTTTTAATTTTTACTTATATTTTCCGAAATCGTAATAAGATAGACTAAAGACTAATACCTAACCTTTCTAACTTACGTCACCACGTTTCGCGAGATTTACGATAATATAAAGGGTAATTTCAAATACGACTTCCACCTTGCGTAATATTATACAAACTAGGTTACTATGCGGTGGATTATAATAATAATAAAAAAGAAAGAGGAGGAATTAACAATAAACGTCCTTAACCAAATGCTTAATAAGTTAATATTGTATCAGAAAGTAATGAGTAAAGCCTACGCTGGCGAAGCTATACTTTGAGAGTAGGTACGGGTAACAGTTACGGGTATTAGCGAGTTCGAATACGCTCTACAATGCCTAGATACCACTTACGAAGGTTTTTTTAACTAGTTACGTTCCTCGTTTACCACCGTAATAACACGTATACCAAACTCGCTCGAAAAATATTCCCAAGCCGGCAATTTCCTTAATGTGGATAAGGAAGACTTTACAGTAGATAATTACGTAAATCGCAAGTACAGATACCTATAACGCCTAAAGTCTGGCCCATCAACTTCGGCCCCGAATTGGAAACAGCACCTACGCTGACGCTAATAAGATACCGGCGAACTTGTCAACCGCTAACACTATCGTCGTAATAGAAGTAAAAGATATTGGTTTTTTGGTAAAATGAACTATTGGTTAACTCGGCATCCCCTCGCCGAGCATAATAATAGAAAGGTAGTATATTACATTTACTTTTTACCTTTATAATTCCGTTAACGTATTCAGGCTGAAAATAAGGAAATTACTCGACGTTCGATACTGACAAGCCTAACGCAGACCGAACTTGCGGCGATATCGCCGGTACCGTCGTATTAAAATCCCCTAATGTTATTCCTGATAACGACCCAAATTCGGGCCAGGCTCTGGGTGGAATCGCCCTCGACGGTTCTTCGAAAGCCCATGATCCCCCTTTAGGATATATATAGTCGTAATTTAATAACCAAGCCTCCGTTTGACCAAATTCCTTAACATAACCCGCCGTAATTTATATCCTTATAATATATGAATTTATTATTATCACGTTTAATATAGTAATAGAAATAGGTTAAAAATCAGTGCGTGACGTTTTTTAATTTCGGGTTCATATTATAATTCACAGGTTAATATATCGCGGTGGACGCTTCAAGTTACGAGCCTATACCGTAAATAATATTAAAAAAGTAAAAGGATTCCGACCTATTTAACTTGACGTTTTTAAATTAGTTGTAGTAAAAAAAAATCCTCTTATTCTTTATAATCCGTTAAAATCGTAAACGATATACAGACATTACGTAATTTGGAAAATTACGTTTTTAAATAGGATGTTATCGTAAAAAGTTATTTATTGTAAATAATATAATTATATTTCGTATTTGTGAATAGTACAAAGTAATAAGTTACTAGTTTCAAAATACTATCGTTATTCTATCATAATAAATACCCGTTTAACGCCGTTTTCTAATAGTCGGTTTCTACTATTATTAACGGATATGAATTTTAATTTATTGAAATTAAGGCTGTAATAAAAGTATCCTTCAAGGTTTAAGATATATATTCGTTTTATGTCGTCTAAGCTCAACGAATACCTTATTTTATTAAACGGATGAAACAATCCGTTAACTTTAAAAAGTTACTAATAAAATAAGGATAAAGGTTAGTAAAACTTAAAAAGTTCGAATTTTTCGAACCGTATATAGTAACTCCTATTTGCGAATTACCCGGAATTTCTTGGGGTCCACCTGGATACCTACCTTAATCGTTATAATAAAGCCTAGATATTTTACCTTTTTAATTACGAAGTCGCACTCTTTTAAATTTAGATTTAACTCCGTCTTACGAAAATATCTTAAAACCACCCGAACTTGTATTATATAACTTTGTTTAATACTTATAAAAGATAAGGTTGTTCAAATACATTATAATGAAATTATTTAAGATATCTGTAATTATATAATTAATATATCATTAAAACGTCGCCGGAATTCCTATTAGCCTAGAAGGGGTAATTAGTTATTTAAATAATCCGAATCGCACATAAAATGCCGTTAATTTTTTTTCTCGAGTATTACTCGAATATGGTAAAAAGCCGCTCGAATATCTAATTTCGTAAATTATATCGACTTCGATAACGTACATAAAGTCTCCTTAATTGTAGGTAAAGGAAAACGGTCTTCGTTAATAATTTCATTTGATATATAATAATTAATATAAAACCATCATTCCATTTCCGGTTTACAAATAAGTAATACCGGTGTTATAGTCGATAAAAAGCTTATCTAACTTAACCCTTATTTATTAATTTCGTAATTTGTCGTCGAAATTTAACAAGTTGATCCCGTAATATTAAATATAGTAACCTTAAAAATTGTTTTCATAAATTGTTGTTATTATTGAATTGAGTATAAATATAATAATCGAGGTTCCCTTTAAAAAAAGGTAAAGTTATAACCTTATACTTATTAAATAGATCGTGAAATATAATTATTTCCGCTAAAAAAACGTAATTAATCTTTTTTTCGTTAACCGTAGTCGTCGCTATTACTTATAAAATCTACGATATTTCGTAAAAGCTTATAATATGAGTTATTTGAAACGCATCCCTTATACGTTATTCCTTTTGATACAAACGTTATGTTAATTAGAGGAAACCTGAATTTACTACTCCTTAGATATCTTTCGTCCTAAAGTGTATTAATATTACATCTATAACTAAGCTTTTTTAATTTTGAATTACTAAACGATTACTGTCTACGTTGAAAGTCACCTATTAATATCGTATTTAGAGTATTTTAAAAAATATTTTCCGCGTTATTACGGGAATAATATATGTTAACATCGTGTTCAACTATTTATGAATATTTATACGAAATTCGGTTATTTAGATAATACGTTTATTTTACTGTAACCTCAATATCATATTGAAATGTAGGGAATGGAATAGTCGGAATTACTTCATTCTTCATCGTTATATCAAAGCCTTATTTACAATATAATAGTGATTATAATCAAAATCGGCTAAAAGATCTAAAAAGTAAATATTATTAAAAATACAAGGATAAAATAATTCTTCGTTTATATGTATTTCAATTAAATTCAACTCGTTTCTATTGATTTTTACAATTAAGTTGTTAAATTTATATAACCCGTAAACGAGACTGCATTGAAAAGTTAGACTTCCCCCGTTGCTGTTAATAGGAAGACTTTTTTTACTTTTTCAACTTAAGCTGTATACATTTGTATAAAAGGTAATATCAGGAAGAAATTGTAATTACGTTTATGATGGTCTGCTAAGCTATAAAGTATGTAACGCTCCAAAATAAACCTAATTTAACGTTTCTTCATTATCGTCTACGTCGCCTTACATTTTTAGTTTTAAACGCGTATTAAATAGATTTTTTGAAATAATTAATCGCGTTATCGAAATAATTAGCCATAATTACTGCGGCCCTTTAAAGAAGGTGTTTAAAAGGCGTAAACTCCAGTTATAACCGTATTACTATTTAGCTATTAAGTTTAAACGGGTTTCGTTAACTAACGATTAAAACGTCGTTTTAGATTTAGATTTTTTAACTCGTCGGCAAATTCGCGGTACTTCTCTAGGGTTACAATATTATCCACCCGGCTAATACTTGCCGTAGTAAACTTGTCGCGAATATAGAACAATACGCGAAAGCGTAAGTTGTTATATTTTACAACCGAAAACCAGTTTAGGCTGTTTACTCAAACCAAAAGTATCTTAAGCATAATAATGAATAGTATTTATATGTTCTTATTATTTATAATTAAACCTTCTAATTCGATGAATAATTTATCTCCGTATTAAAGGTTACTGAAAGCCGTTTCGATATAGTCGCAAAACTTCCTTATATTATATATGCCTTCGTAACCTCCGACTTCGTAATACGTCGTAATCGCTTGCTTTATCGTTGCCATATAATATTCCTATACGTAAAGAAACGCGTGTCAACCCTTTTTTATTTACATCTTATCTGTTTTAGTATAAATCTATTCGTTTAAAGCGTTTCTATTTATGTTAAAATAAATTCGTTAAATTACGATTAAATGTATCATTTTCGTTTGTCCTAAACCGATTAAAATCTTACGCGAATTACGGTTAATTTAACTTCGAATTATTAGATCTTTGCGATAACCTAAATAAATTCAGACGTAAATTCGATAATTAAAATCGATTCATCCGGTTATTACAATGATTTAATAACCGATACGATGCAACTTACGATATTTTAAAAACTAAAAATATCTGTTTAAATCGGTTTCGAAAGAGTCGGTGGTATATTTATAAAGGTAAAGGACTTGGTATTCGCTAACAGCCTATTTTTTCTGATAAGGTTAAAATATAACACTGAACTATTAACATTTATTATCGATTCATATTTTTTAAAAAATATTCCTTTCAAAAGATAAAAGAAAACCTTAATAATATATTATAATCCGACTTATGATAGTAAGCTAAGTAGGTACCAAATGGGATTTATTATTAAGGTACAGAAAAAAAATAAAAAAGGTTACCGTAGCTTAACGTACAGGGCCATTACGCAGAGCTAATGCCCATTCTATCACGTGCCCTTACACGTGCCGTACACGGACCGTATCCGGCCTGTACCCGGACCGTTCCCTGTCCGCGCCCGGGCTGGGCTCAAACCTAGCGCTGCTCATTCCGTTATATGCACAGTCATATAACCTATAGGCTCAATGACTAACAGCCTAAGTCTATGACACATGTGACCTTCATTTTATGTTATTATACGTATATATAACAAAGGTATTTATTTTTATAAATGAATTTTTAGCAAATAATACACATTTTAACTCATAAGAAGGTTTATATGTGTTATACATATCGAAAATACAGCTCGAAACGAGTTTCAATTATATTATAAAATTATTTAGTTAAGTTTAATAAAATATAAACGGGTTACATAAAAAGTTCTCGATTCTGAATTCTAGATTATAGTTAAAGGGTTTAGGTACAATATTAATATAGTAATGAAAATTAGCATAATTATTTCAAACCTTAATTCAAAACCTCTACTTTTAGCAATTTATATTAACCCCTTTTCCCTTGACAAATCCCGTGTCGAACTCGGTATTACAAACAAAGTACAGCTTATAATGATTATCATAACTTTATATAAATTTTATAAATGCCTCGAAATGAAATACATAAAATAAAATCATAGTAAATCGAACCAAACGGATTCCATAAACAAGAACGCCTCGAATAGTACATTAAAAGTGTTTGTATTGACAAATAATTTTGTTGTTAACTTTACTAGCAAAATTTCAAAACTTCACTACAAATAAACATACTATCTTTAACTTTTTTTCATATTCTACACTTCGTATTTGTCACTTCCCTTTTCAATACGCTATTTACTGTTTTTATTATATATTATTGCCTTTTCAATTTGCTATTGACTGTCTTTTTAATATATTATCTCTTTTTAAATTCGTTTTTTTTGCCGCTATTTATAAATTCATTATCACCTTTTTTTATTTATAGTTTATTCCTTGTATTACAAGTTATTTATGAATAGAATTTTATTTTTATATAGCTATCTCCACTAGTGCTTGACTAAGTCAGCAAACATAAAAGATAGCAATTACTCGTTACAAAGAAGAAATGGGAAATAGGGGCTGCGTTGTTCTTGTCCTCGTCATCGTCCTCATCCTCACTGCCCTCTTCATTGCTGTCGTTGTCGTCGTCGCTAATGTTATTATTATCGTCAACTTCGTTATCAGCCTCATCGCTACAAGGAAGGCTGGGCGCCCCCCAGTCCTTAGGTTATATACCCTTAAATAAAGAGCGAGGAACAGGTTCGCCGTCCTTTTAATAATGCGTAATAATGTCGTTGAACTTGTTTTCGTTTTATATACGTATTAACATTCTCCAAGCCATAATAACGGTTACTATCTCCTTTGACCGCCTATTAACGCCTAATAATGATGAACGTCGTCTTGTTTGAGACATTAAAAGGGTGGTTATTCTTTAGGGGAACCAAAACCAATAAATTAAAGGAGTATATAATGAATACTTAAGCCTAGAATTATGTTTTGGAAAAATGGGTAACTTACCATGAAGACAATGTGCGCGTAACAAAGCTTCAGTCTATGATCTTAAAACTATCGAAACGAAGGCTCACTTGTTACCACTCCACTTATAACGATAGAAACGGAACAAAGCACTCCAGTTTTAATAATAATCTCTAATAAACATACCCACAGTGGTAAACACGATATAGAACATACAAAACGTATCTATTAACGACGTAAAGATATAAACTTGGGTACGTTATTCTCACGTTTTATACGCCAAAAAAAAACCTCGCAGCGCACCTTCATAAATCGCGCCTTGAAACAGGAAACCCATTTCTATATATCCGCCTTATTTATCAAATATTGGTTTCATACAATTTGAAGGCATAATTATTATATATCACGTTACATATTTATGATATTACGCTTACAATAATAGGGGGGTGCTATGAGTAAAAGGGTTTTAACCTATAGCGAAAATATAAGGTTTATAACCTTAGAAAAAACACACTCCTATCTTTAGGGGGTAGGATGGAAAAGGAAGGGGGAAAGGTAAATAAAAGAGGTGGGTGTGGTAATTATGGTGGTAGAGGGCATGTAAGGAGGAGGAGAAGAGGGAGTGGCGGCTGTAGCAGAAGTAAGCGGCTAAAGGAACATGAAGCTGGAAATTAACGATATGGTGAAATTATTAGGATTGGTGTTAGTATTATCGGAGACGCGGCGTGCGATAGCTGCGATAAGCTTAGCCTGATGCCAATAACATGCTAAATGACGCTTTTAAATGCTATTTTTACGCGATATATATGTAAAGAATCAGTTAGTACATAGTAATGATCAAATGATTAATCCATACAAAAACGGAAAATACCCAATTTTGAAAAGGTGGTTTGAACGTACGAACATCAAATAGCTAATTAAGGGCTTTCTTTAAAGGTAAAAATACGTTGATAAAGGGGGGGAAAGAAATCCTGCCTAGACCGATAACGATATATCTTTTCATACAAACTTCACAACACGTAACACCGCCAATTATATTTTTACAATTATATGTTTATAAGAATTACCAGCCTTCTCGAATAACCTTTGGAAATCTACACCGTTATTACTACTAAAACAAATAATTAGTGGTTTAAATAAACTACATTACTATTGCTAGCATAACAGGAAATTAAGAACTTGAACGAATTACATTACGATTGCTAAACTACTAATAAGTGGTTTAAACAAATTATAATATTATTAATTAATTATGAATATGAAGGTCCCTAAAAAGATTTCCTTTATATATATAATGAGATATCACTATAACCAGCAAACGTAGGAAACTATGTTTAATAAGTACATAATAGTATATCATGCTATAAAAGTAATTCTTATAAAGTGCATAATAACGTGCCACGCCTAAGGAAGGATATTGGTAGAGTGCATAGTAATAAAGTCTCACGCTTCGGGTAAGAGTTTAAGCTCTCACCTGGGGCGTGCACTCTCCAAATACCTCGTCTCCATCATACATTCAATTACTTACCTTATTTCTTGAAATACTATTCTGTCTTCTTCTTATATAGACGTACAGTGACCTTACTCATAGTAGCCATATTATTTTGCTTGCACCTGTATTTTGAGTTATTTATACATGTGAAAATTTACGCTACCCCTACTGAAATGCATTTTTACTTGTGCAGATATTAGCTTTTACTATATATTATACTATGCAATGGAATGGAATATATAACAAGGCACTTCGCATAGTAAAGTCTATGTGTATGGTTTGTTTTAGAATATATTATATATAAAATCAATGATATTATAATATACTACGCACGAAGGAATTGAAAAGTCATTCTTGAAGACACATAACCTGATTGAAAATTAATGAATTCCTTATAAATCATTACATCATAGATTATAATGACAAGAATATAATTCAAAAATTTAGTAAAAATTAAATGAATTGAACAACATCAGCTGCACAATTGAAATAAAGTAAAATTAACCAAACTAATTAAATACGTATTAGGCATAAATATTTGCTTCAGATCCTCACCAGAGTTGAGAGCTAGCCTCTTCTATCAAGTATAGATTCTAAAAATAGTTATATATACTAGAAATAGGTATGAAGCCCTATTTTACAGGGGTCAAATATGAAATTTTCGGCGTAAATAGGCATTATATCGTAATTTAACCAGTTATATCACTAGACTAAGGGTCTTTTCTACGGTACTTGACAGTTTTCATTTAAACAATTACTTAGTAAAATGTTTTATTAATGAACTGTAATATCTATGGTGCTGTAAGCTTTTACTCTTTAGGTATAATGGTGATGTCTTTCTCAGTAGAGGTACTAAGATAGGGTAACCCTTGTTGAACCTATACAATTATATAGGTATTTCGAGATAAATTGAGGACTATTAAAGTTACAATCGTTTATATCGACATCTACAAATGACGATATACAGTAGTATCAATTATTGATACTCGGTGATGGAAAATGTAAAAAAAATAAAAAATAAAAAAAGTAAAAATTATTAGAATAGCGGTCAAGTGTAGTACAGTTAAAGTTAACTATACTACTGCAAGTAAATTGCAGTGGAGTACCCAATTCAATTTAGGGCATGAGCCTAGCAATGGCCTATATAAAGTAGTCTGTAAACCAGCTATCAGTCTGTCAAACTTGGAAGTAATCATATATTATTTGACCAGATAATATTACTATCATATCTATTGAATCGAATCGAAAACTTTACAATGCTTAAAGGCCTATTAATCTTTATTAGTGATTCTTTGGTTGAGTATAAATAGGTTAGGCTAAAAAAAGACACTATCCGACGGTTACTTTTTGAAATACTGAGGTAGAAGAAAGATTTTTATGAAATGCCTTTACGAATTTCATCGATTTTCACGACAGTAAGTAAAGAGGATTAATGGATTGCGTCGGTTTCCATCGTATTTTAAAAGTGCTGATGGTATTATTATCCAAAATATAAACAAATATTAAATATATTCTCTTTCAATACAAGTGCTCAAATTTATGAACGAAAGTTTTCAATTGTTTAAATAGCGATTACCAAATTTTCAACACCCCTATAATGAGAAAACAGCTAAGTTATTATTACAATTTCAAACAGCTAGATCCAAAACCATGGTAACAACAAACAACCTATAATATCAAATCTCACTTTTTACGGGTTTTTAATTGCATTTCAATTTTTTTTAATTTGATACGTTAATAAACATTTTAAGATCGTTAAAACTCAAGCGAAAACATTCAAAATCGTAAAATCACTCTAAACAACTATGTTATATCACTTCCAAAACGCCAAGTCCCTACATCTAAATCGTTGAGTTTCACTTCACCTAAACTAACGTTAATTTGTCAACCAAAACGATAAAATGACGAACTAATAAAAAGATATAAAGGTAATGAAGGCTTTTGAGCCACTTTCTGTCAGAAATTACGACAAACACCTTTGAGGTAAAGATATTGATAAATCCGTGACTGAAAATCAATTTACTTACTTGATCGGCTAATATATCCTTAATTAGGACGTTGACGAATAGTTTAACCGCGGCGCCTGCACCTTCTAAGACTTCTGCATATTTTTGAGCGACTGAATAATGAGTATATAAAAGGCGATTTAAAAAAAAAACTTGAGGTTGAGTTAATAAAAGGTTGGTAAACAGAGAATATTTATTTCGGAAAAACTTAGACAAAGGTTCGTAAAACAGTTGGTTGAGCTAATGTAATTAACCGATTACTCATAATATCCGCAACAATAAAAAAATATAATATAAAGAAAAAGGTATTGATATGGCTTGTCTATGATAGGCCTTTAGACGTTGCAATGTTCTCGATTCGATTGGTTGAAGTAACAGTAGTATTGTAATGGTCAAGTGGTATATGTATTGTTCAAGGTTTGGTAGGCCGCTAGCCGGTTTGCACAGTAATTTGTATAGTCAATTTAATGGATCTTGCCCTAGTCTGGATCGGGTACTCTACTTGCAGTCAGTACAGTTAACTTTGCTGTAAGTAAAGTTGACTAACTATACAGCGATTAACCTGATAAAGATAGCAGTCAATGTTGTTTCAACAAAAGGTATTATTAACTACTAAAGCGATTAACCTGGTAAAGATAGCAGTCAATATTGTTTCAACAAAAGGTATTATTAACTACTAAGAACGCCCTAATACATGTTTCAAAAAATCATACCTTAATCTCAGACAAAATTAAACTTTTAATCCCTCAAGCAAAAATTTATATATCACAATGATGAGAAATTGGTTAATTTATTAGACCATGCAATCCTCATACGTGGTAGTATAGAATACGCGTTCGGTGGAGGAATAAAACGTGAAGTAGCGGCTTCTATCGCGGTAATAAGGAATAAACTTCGATACTATTCAACTTTTAATTAAACAAAATCATTATAACCATTAATTTTTTTTGAAAATCGGTAGGATTCTTTTTAAAATAAAGCTTGACATAGTGCAACTACGCAAAAATTAGAAAGATACGTTTATATACGTAAACCCACTATATATTCTATTGCAAAAATTTACCGTTTAAGCTCATCGGCTAGTGATCACCCTTATCATCTAGACTTTCAAAGTTCAAACTTCAGTTAATTTTTGAAACGACTTTCCATAATTAGTACAATCATTATTACCTACTTTTGTAATAGGTATATATGTTCAACATTAATTATAATTTTCTTAGGAGTTTCTATAAATTTGGAAATAGCATAAAAATATAGTAGAAAATTTTACAACTTGTGTGATAATTACATAGTGCCGTTTCTTAACATTATCAAATAAATAAAGGTTTACCCTTGAAATTTCCATTCATCATTCCCAAATATCTTTATAGGTAACTCTAGGAATTATCATTTTATATTCTGAATTAAGATACTTACTTTCCGTGAAATTTATACCGGAATTAAAAGGTATATCGAGTATAATATTAACCTTAAATAATATTACACGGATTTGGTTACAACACAATAAATAACGATAATATCTAAGAAAGAAAGGATAAAAAACAAATTGATATCCTTAATTAGATACTAGATGAACTCATGTGGTACTAATAAGCTATGGTAAAGATAAAAATTATTGAAATTATACGTTACAAAGAGGTTTAAGTGGTTTTCACTAGCGATAAAAAAAATAAAACACGTATTATAACGCTTGAATTCCACTTATAATGGCTGTTTTTCTTAGTTACGATCTTAGTTTATGACTGTCATAATACTTATACCAAATGTAATTAATATATACTGTTAAACTAACGGTTTTTATAACTGAGAAAATTAAAACCTATGAATTTCACATTACATCGACTGGGAGTACGGCAGATGCATTCGTTTAAAATCTATTTCAAAGCATTTAAGCCGAAAGCCACACTAGTGAAATCAACGTAGCTAGGATATAAGCGGATACGATAATCGCAAAGATTATTTTCGTAATATTAATAAAAAGTATCGGATCTATAATAAGTCAAAGTATTAGTTAAATCGTCACCACATTCTTAAAAGATACAAATCATAAATAATGTATTACATTTAATACATTACTTCTTTTAAGAGGAATTACTTAAATCATATCGCAAATTATTTAGGCTTAAACTCATGAACTAATAAAGACAACGTATTGAAGAAAATCATATAATATAAGAATACTATACCTAAAGCAACCTAATAGTTAATCGATTACACCTTTAATACGAATTATTAAGCGAAAATTCTTAACTTCATTTTAACGATTAAGGTTTTAACTTTTTATATATTTCTAACCTTTATCATAGTTACAAGAAATACACGTTCCAAGGAATCACGCTAACTAGGAAGGCAACAAAATACTTCATAGGAAAGTATTTAAAATATATCATATTAATATGGATAAACACTATCGTTATGGAAATTGATCGTTAAAATACCGGCAATACTAAAATTGGCTTCGGCTTAGTTAAAGTATTATCGTCACTAGAATTGACAACTATATATATAAATATTAAACCGATTACTTTTTACATCTTAAAATCCACTACTAAATTATTCCTTTATTTAAAATATACAAAAGATCCTTAGTATTAATGTTGATATTATTACTAATAAAATAGTCAAGAAAAATCGAAGGTTCCCTCTCGTATCTAAATAGAGACACTGTTGGAAAAGTACTACATGCAGTTTAGTAGGTTAACTTTACTTACAGTAAAGTTAACTATACTGCAAGTTAAGTGTATTTCGTTGTACAGACTTACCGCATTGGATGTAAGTCGAGTGAAGTACGCTGCACTTTAATCTAGGGTATGGGCCAAGCAATTGGCCATACAAATCACAGTGCAGACCGGCTAGCGGTTTGCCAAACCTAGAACAATAGATCCACCACTTAACTAATGCAATACTACTGTTACTTCGACCACGATTCGAATCGACAACATTGCAACGATCAAAAAACCTGCAAACAAACACTCTTAATTTCACCTTTTAAGACCAAAGGTAACAATAATGAATTGAACGGAATTTACAATGTTTGATTGATACCAACGCTTGAATGATATAGCTGTCGTCAGGCTGTACGAAATCTTCAAATTCTCTAAGTATGAAAATAAAAAGAATACTCCGCATTAATAGCTATGAGATGGCTTTGCTATCATTTCCATACCTACATAAAAGCTCTAAAAAATTGAAATTTACTTTAAAAAACTATTAATACTTTAATTTCATGATTCAGTCTAACATTTTCTATTTGGATAACAAACTTATTTTTCATATCGTGAACTCGAGAACCGCTTTTTACAATATCAATTTTCTTAAGTCGTTATTGAAAAAGAAAACTTTGGATACTTTAAAAGTTTTGTGAATTAATGCACACCTAGAACCACTAAATATTATCTTCTACGATGCTAACATCAGCTTTTCTTGGACCTGAGTATGGTACTATGCCCCAGCTACCCTGTCTTTATTGTTGTATATACTTACTTTTACTGGACACTCTGCAGTTTAGACTAGACTAAGCTTCTTCATCTTTCAATACCATTTCAAATCAAACCACTACCACATAGCTTCAATCAATAGTAATTGTGAACAACTGACTAAGTAAACAGTGGGTTTTATTGCTATCAAAGTCTGAAATAAGTAAGACCCATCAGCGTGTAGTAACATGAATCACAAAAAAATATTACCATCGCCTATTCCCTAAGCTATTTGATAGATCTCACCCCTTTTTTTATTGGTTTATATAATAAATAAACAGTTGTAAACGATTTTAGCCGATCAATATTTAGTTTTTCTTATACCGTTGCGATGAAATCGAAGCTAACAGTTGTAAGCCTTAGTTATCATGTAGTAACCATGTCATATCTAACTTCCTTCATTCTTACCCGCTTCAATTCGGGTTTACAAGCTAAAGTAAACAATTTTTGGACGTTCGGTGCCTGTTTTTGCCGATTATACTGCTTTTTTAGGAAGCTGTAGCAACGGCAAACCTCTTATAACTCGAATCCGCAATATTATTGATCGATAAATTAACCAGCGCTTTGCGTTTGTGAATAAGCGCCTTGATGGTTTGGATAGCTACTTACGTGAGGTGAGGAATCAAATGGAGAATCATGTTAAGGCAAGAGTTACTAGGGGAGTTGCTACCACCCTAACTTCTATACGATGAGATTTCTCACAGGATTCGCCTCAGTCTCTCCGTTTAAATCTAAAACTTCATGAATGTGAAGATGATCGTCGCCTTCGCAAAAATGACCGTTAATTCCATGAGTAAACTACCTACCGCCTTCGCAAACGCGAGAACAAACCGCGAGAATTCGAGCTTGAATACCAAGATAATTGACGCGAAAATTAAAACCAACGTGAGGCTTCATAGCCTCTTTTATAATATTCTGCAAGAGGAAAGCATTTGAATAGGGAAGAGGTAGAGGTTTTTAACCGAGATTACTCTGATCCGTAAGATATTGGTATTGTAATTATGGCCAAAAACTTCATATTTAGAGATGTTTAGTTCTTTTGGCGATAGCTAAACTTATTTACAAATGTTGATTCCGGCGTCAAGAGTCAATTGATTAGGAGTTTCTCAATAGTACTACAGGGATAGGTGTTTTATTAGTGGAATTTAGAGCTTATTTAATATACCTGTCGCAAGTTATGTTTTTTAAGACTTGTTATAATCATAAATACTTCTGTAGCTAGATTCGCTATAGATATTTACCAAATTACTACTAGGTATCGGAAATACACTTTCCGTTTTTGTAATGTCTTAAATAATGAGTACGAATTGAGGAAATATATTCAAACGAAGATATAGTACGCTAAAACTATCGGAACCTTGTATAGGTACAATATGAATTGGCGGGGAGTTATAGTCGACTTCTAGTTTTAGATGTGGATACTAAGTAATATAAATCTCTTCCTTGTCGAAGAAAACAAATACGCGAGTACGTGGTTAACATTAAGGAAAATAAGACTACGTTACTTGCAATAGCGAAACGCAAGTTTCTCTATTATCATTCTATTCTGAAGCGTGATACTAGGGATCGTTATGATTCTCATGATGACCGCGAGGATACTCGCAAGGGGTATGAAGATACTCATCCCGTTTTCATCTCAAATTCTTCTCAAACTCACCAAACAAATCTTTACAATGTTCCAAATCCTCAATACTCACTCATTCGTCATTATTTTTTATGAATCTCTTCTATTTCATAAGATATTGAACTTGTTAACCTATATAGCAAGAACGATCAAATCTTTTATTTAATATCCTCCTAATTTTCCATTCATCTTTATCGCCATCGTATTGAATATAAGTTAAAAGTGGAGATATTCCTTTAAAAGCTTTATTATCCCAGGTAAATGTTACGTATAGAATATTAACAGTAGGATAAATATTTAGATTTAAAATCAAATTCAAAGTATAAGCGAGTTTTCCGACCTTATTTACATATATGAAAGATTATACGCGAAAGAAAAAGAGTTTTTCTTAAAGATTGAAAAGATTATATATTCGATTAGTTTGGAATTAGATTCGATTACCGACCTTAAAATTATATTATTCATAATTTCCATCATATCAGTTTTTAAATTTAAAAAATATAATATCTATCATTGATGAGATATCTTGTTTTAATGTTTCCATAGAAACCTTATCTCAGTTTATTAACAAAGTATAAATGAAATAAAAAGAATTACCTTCAATTACCACTTAAAATAGAAAAGAAATTCTTAACGATTGATATTGATAGTTCAAAAGTAGAAGTTATTAAAATTCAATTATAGTGTTGGAATACACGCAATTTAAAGCTATTTAAGGTAATTAGTAATATGGTAACGCAATTCCAACCCGATAAACTGGTTTTTGCTTCTAGATTTACTATTGGCTAAAATTTAATAGGTTATTATTATTATTAGTTTCAATACAAAACCCATTTATAATTCTTAACGAAATTTAGAGATAAACTCAAGATTGCTATTCGACATTATTCATTGAATAAAAACCCAATTAAATATTGAAAAATGGCTAAATAATACAAAAATACATATACCAGTAATATGGATTATGCATCTTCAAAAAACGTCTGTTTCAACACTTTGTATGTAACCGGTATAATAAATTCGAATTTATGTATTTCGAGTAAATACTACTATATATTCAAATAAGAAACTGTTAGTGAAAATACCATAAAATCTATATAAATGGTATAGATAGTCTTCTTATGAACTTATATTGGTTAAAGATTTACCTTGGCCTTTTGATAGTAATTTTTAATGTTACCGTATCGCTCATAGTACTTATGATATATATTAATCAATTTACTTTTATACCGAAAATAAAGTTCGTTTGATTCAACTATTATTTGTTTAAAATCCAAATAAAAGCGTTTATCATAAACATCACTAAGGCATTCCTGCATTCTAGTATTTGATAACATAAAACATTCGTGATTTTATGTATTTCTATTATATAAAAGGCGTTCGACGAAACGAAAAAAGTGCCCGGGATTCAAAGTTACGATGGCGTCCTCATAGTTATCTTTCCTCAATTCGTGCAATATTAGTTTCTATATAATATCTGTTTTGTAGTCGGCCTAGAGACGTAGCGTTAATACATCCAACATTTGAGATTCTACCATGTTTATAACAAGATTCGCCTTATCCATAACAGCGGGATAATTATCGAAGATTTGATCATGAACTAAACGATCGTTTTTTCTCATACAGCATTATTATTTGGTGTCGAAAGTCTTGATAAAGCATTTGAAACATTTCAAAGACTTGATTGGTGAGTTTCAGAAGAATTTAGGATGAAAAGAGAATGAGTATCGATTCTTACGAGTATTTGTAGTTTTCTCGCGAATATAGGTTCTCACAAGTATTGCTTCTCGTGTGAAGCTGTTCTTACGAGATATAATAAAATTATCGCACTCGCTGATGATGGGGACATCATGCTTTCTTTGTCCCCCGGTATTTGTTAGACCTGTATGGGGTAGCATGCCACAGCTTCCTTTATATATATATATATACTTATCTTTGCTGCAAACTCTATGGTTTAAACTAGACTTAACTTCTTCATCTTTCAATACCATTAAAAACCCCACTACCACCACATAGTTCCAACACCTTCACTGTAGCGAAATTTTAAACTGATGTTAAAATATTGAGGATTTAATATAAATGAATACTATTTAAGATCTATTGGAGTATTTGAAAGGTTAAAATGATATGTATGATACTTTAGAAGGAGTATAACACTATTATATTAGAAATTAGAAGATTTACAAATTAGAAAGCACGTCGTTGTATGGAAATAAAAAGCCAAAATAATATTGTAAATCTGAAAATCCTAGTACCAACGTAACTGGGTTTTAAAGTCTATTGTCTTTAAGCCAGTAAATTTCATTTATAGATAATTATTCAAAAAAATACCACATACAGAAAATCTTTAAAGAAATTACGATGTAAATCTGCGAAACGTTAAGTTAATAACGATCTTAATACTATGAGTAATCCCACAACAATTTATATACTAACTCTATTATTCTAAAGCGAAATTCTTGTGAAGTGAAAACTAAGCAAATAGAACAACCAATCTAAAATTTAAAATATTGTTAAACTAAAAATAGTTATTAAACCTATTAACGTTTTAATAATATTTCAGATAGCCCAAGTCAAATCTTACATTAGAATGAATATTAATGAAAAAAATTGAAAACAAGCGAATAAGTAAATATAATACTTACTCTCCCATAACTATCAAGCCAATAAAGCGACAGAGACACGGCCAATAGCTAAAAATGAATAATAATAAAAAAAGGATAAGAAATATACACTGGGAAATACCTATACAACTACTTAGGTCACCAAGAAAGAGAAAGATAATTAAGACTTAGATATCAAACTCCGTATACAACAAATCATTAAAACCCTAGTAAAACATTTGAAGAAAAGCGATAAGGTTCATATTGATAGACTCCTTATAAGAAAATTTATACAATTCGTATCTAAACGAGACTTTAATCTTTATGAATCCATTATCACAATTTTAAAGTCGAGGATTATTCAAGTAATCAAAAGAAACACTGGGGATAAACCGTACAAAAATTTGCGTTGAATTACTTAAATATACCATAATGAAGGAAAAGAATAAATATTTATGAAATCGCTAATTATTTAAAAGATCAATTAATATCTAGTAGTTGTTGAAACAGTAGTAATTTCCATGCAGTTAATCACCTTGACTGTTAAGTAAGTTGACTGTACTGACTGAAAGTTGAGTATATTGTTTTGTAGATCTATTGTAAAATCAATTACAGTATGAACCTACTTTATACTGAGGCATGGGCTCTGCCAATTAGCCATACCAATTCATGTGAAGGCCAGTTAGTGGTCTGTAAAAACTAGAAAAATACACTCACTACTTGAATATACAATACTACTGTTACTTCGAACGATTCAAATCGACTACGTTATAATGTCTAAAGACCTATCACTGGCAAGGCCAATCAACACTAATTAGTACTTGTTGAGTTAAGCATACATTGGCTAGGTATAAGAAGAAGCTACTTTTTAGTTACGCTTTATGTGATATGAAGGTAAAAGAAAGATTTTCGCGAAAGACCACAACTAATACGTTGGTTTTGCATAGCAGTAAGTGGATAAAACCCCGGAATTACGTCGGTTTTTCACCGTAATCAGGGGGTAATGACGGTATCGCCATTCGAAAAAAATGAAAAAATCTTCACCAAATCCTTCTTAAAAACGTTAAAATTGACCGTCAAAAGTCTCAAAGATCGTTAAGTTAGTGAAAATCTAAGTCAATACTACTACGGGTATTACTATTATAGGTACTATTATTGTAAAAACGACAAAGTCTTATGGCCTTCAACTTTCAACGACAAACAAAAACGACAAACAACCTTGAATTCTACTTACTATATTGAAACTCACCTTCTAATGAAATATTTTTCTCTCTCTCTCTATTATGAGATTGACAATCTTCAAGATCACCAATTCTAACGAAAACATAAAAAATCACCAAGTACCGCCAAGAAAACTACATTGCACAACTCAACGCTCAACTCGAGAAGTCTTTACGCCTTCAAATCATTAAATTCCTAAATTCCCAAATCGTCAAATCCTTTGCCAAAAAAATCAAATCACTACGTTCCCAAATCGTAGAACTCTCTTTATCTTAAGATGGCATTCAATAAAAAGCAAATACAGGAAATTAAGTATCTAGAATATCTTGTCTATACTCGTTTTGATCAGAAATTATGGGAACGAAATTCTGACAAAACTTTTCTTGAAAATATTTAACTAATTACATCAGCTGTTTTATTCTCGACTTCAATGCTGTCGAAAAGCTTCCTTACGGTATCTGCTCCTTTTATAACCATATTAAGTTTTTTAATTAAAAGATAATTAATATTTGGAAAATGCTTTAAATGTGTGTTAAAATCAAACTTAAAAAGGAAATCAATAGACTGAACATTTAAATTACAAAAAAAAACCTATTAAGGTTAGTAAAACCCTATTTTCGAATGGGCCTAACGTAAAAATCCACCTTAATATCATAATACTTAAGAATCACAAGGACAAAACAAAAGTTTTAATAACCTTTAACGCCCTTATATACGTTTTAGGAGATCACCCCTTAATATTCAAATTAAGTTTAACTTCCAATCCTTCCGCTAACACCAACTTATTACAAGCCGATAATAAGGAATTTGTTAATTCATTTAGTAACTTAACATCTCTTTGTAATAAGGTGAAGTACGTGCTTAGTGGTGATAAATCAGGTAGAATAGCGGCAATAAAAACGGTAAAAGGAATCAACGTTGACACTATCTAATAGTGAATTAGGTAAGATTGTCTAGTTCTTTAAAACCTTTCTTACGAACGCCAAATTCCCCTTACCTCTTGAAACTTCACCCAAAATAGTCAAATTATATGAAAGCATTGAGGTTTTCCTCAAATTCGTCGAGTTCCTTAAAACGAAGCTTTCTATAATAGGTATTCCTACATGCACAAACCCACCACAAATCCTATAATAAGAATTTACCCCCTAAGCTAAGCAACTAGCAACTACATCTACCATCGTTATTCTAAATCATTAGAAAATATTATCGATAACTGGAACAATTATCGTAACCTTCCTTCCAAACCTGTCAAAATGGTTAATATCAATTACTGTAGATATTACTATATACCCTCATAGATAGTATGCATAGGTCAGGTTGCAGTGCATTGTATTGCAAGGTGCTCTCCTGCAGTGTGCACGGTAATGTGTCATACTGCAGGCTGTACTCTTGTGAAACGCAAAGTGTATCATGCATAGAGTGGTCTATAATAGTTATTCCAAGCCGTACGGCAATGCATAGAGCGGTCTAGATTGAGTATTCCAAAGCGTACGGCAAAAGGGCTACTGCTCGGATAAAAGGTTAATAATCTTTTATCCTTGGTGTACACCTTTTCGAATACTCCTTGTTAATTATCATTTATTATTATAATACCAATTTAACAATTACTTTTTTACTTACTTATTTTATGTAAATAGGTTTTGAAACTTACTGACACTAATTAGAAGCAAACTAAGTTGAATATAGATAATTAATGAAAGAAGAGATAAACCTTAATTAAATACCATAGCAGGATGTTATAGCGGTTTTAACTGGTTGTACTTTAATATTACGACTTATACAAATTATACGGGAGTACGAAATTACGTAGAAGCACAGAGAAACTCGAAATGTAGTAAAACTGTGAGATCCAGAGGGATTTTAAAAAGAATCACTTTTAATACGATAATATTAATCAGTTAGTACCCTGTTTACTAAAAAGATCTGTTGCATTAATTGTTAACTTGTATTGGCGCTTGAAACCTACCCGCGAACTTTTTGGAAAGCGTTCCATTCCATATTAGGCTATGTAAGCTAAAACCATTGAGTTTCGAAACTTTTTGTAGAGACCCGTCCGATTTAAATTCGATAATCTAAACCACTGAAAAAAATGAAGAAACGGTAACGAATATAACATTTAAACAGTTCGCCTGATTTAAAAGCGGTTACGAATATAACAACTAAATCGCTCGCTCCAATAAGAGTGACTACAAAACAATAATCTGGACCGCTCGTTAAATACGAACCAGGACCCATATACTAGATTACCTAGTATACCTTTTTACGACTATATTTTTTTTTCCTTTTTTTTACGTTTACCCTATCTTCTTTTCCACGTTCGCTTTGTAATTTTCAAGTTAGCTCGCCCTATATATACCAAGTTTAATACTTATAATTTTTGAATTTTCCTAGCCAATTGACTAGTATAACGTTACTAAACGCTAATAAATATAATTTAAAACGCCTTATTAGCTTATGGTCACGTCTTATTTTCGTATGGTTTGAAACTTCTTTGTATTTGTAAGTCCTAAAAACGGTATTTGCTTTATATTGCCGGTTTTACATATTTTCTTCAAGTTATAAATATACCTAACTACAGCGCAAAATCACCAATCTGCGCCGTTCGAAGAATTGATTGCACATGAAGAATACCTAACTAAGCACACGATGGCATTGTGAATGAAGAATTTGGCAGAGGTCAACAAATATATGAAATACTTTTTCACCTATACGTTGTTTCACGTTAATATTTTAAAGAACTTGAATCTCAACCTATATGATGATAAAAACGTGGCATTCAGATTCGGACTTATATATAGTGAATACGTATATAATTAATATAATTTTTAATTACTGTTACGGCGAAATTGAAGGACGCGATCTATTCGATGATTTTAAAGAAGACTTTTTAAATTAGATGCCGGATATGTAGCGTATAGCTGATAACAATATTTTAAAAAATATTACGAAAGCAATTACGAAGCAGAGATATTAATACAACCGGTAGAAACAATGACTAAATTGCAAAAAACCTAATAGTAATAGCCAAACTTAAATAAATTCCAAAATAGACAAACGATGAGGTAATGAATGTAAAATTTATGAAGGGATACTAGCTAAAGAAACGTCAGTAACACCTATTAAAGATAACGGGTTAGTGATAAGAAAAGCTACCATAAATATAGATACGGTGTTTAGTAAGGCTAAACGCCTACCGCGAGGTATAAATAAAACTGGAGGAATTAACGAAAGAGAAGGAAATACTGTAACCATTATTTATAACGAAAGTTGAATATGAACCCTCCCCGAAACGTAATTTCGAACCGAGACCGAAATGAAAATATACCCCGATTTCCGTTAATAACTAACTTAACTACGAGAAAACGGCCTGAATATTGAAAAGGCCCCGTTTAGGAATTGACGAGCGGCTTAAAACGCTAATACGTATCTTATAAGCTAATACCTACTAACTACGAACTCTACCGTAACCTCCAAGAACACCGCTTTCCTAATAATAAAAACGATCATATAAAGTTTATAAACTTCGTTAAGATTTAGGATAAGGAAGAGAATTATAACGGTAAATTGTATGATGTATTTGATAATGAAATACGGGATATACTAAATATATGTAAGATACTGGATATTAAACTATCTCGATTTTATGTTATTTTACACGGTATATCATTAGAGTAAGCTAAAACATGGTATATATACCACTTTACGTAAGTAAATACATTTGTAAAGTGTTATAACCGCCTCAAATCCTACTTTTATATATATATTAACCAGTATTACCAGGGAATTCGTGAAAAATCAATAAAAAAACGCCGAGGAAAACCCATAGGAGATTTTTAGTGTCTTACTAGCTAAGTTTCCGAAATGTTCGGCAGCCTTTGAACCGGAATATAAGGGTGATAAACTATTTATTCAAATAGTAACAAAAGTATATCGCAAAAACCCGGATTTCGACATTATAATTTTTAAACCGGAAAAGGACTTAAAAGCCTTTTGTATAAGCCTTTAAAAGTCGCTTAAAAACTTTATAAACTGATAAAAAAGCCTCGAATGAATATATGTGGCCGAAAAGACTAAAGTCGAGAATTAAATTACTAAAACAAACCTCGCCGAAATTATTTACGACCTTTTAGATCGAAGATTCAAAGTTCACCCAAAATAAAACAACCCCCTAAAGTACAGGTATTAAGGAGGGAACCCTAGCAATACGGGATAGGGACAATCGTTCTGAAATAGGCCAAACGTATCGCGGTTAAAGAAATATTTGCGAAATGGTATACTAAGTCCCGTAGGTTTATAAAATCGGTGTATAGTATACGGTAAGATCGGCTATTAGTTTACTAACTACTCCGTTCACAAGTAAATTCGGATTGAATGACAGTTTTAAGCTGATGATTATATAAGGACTAGATAAAGGTTAATTTTATAGCAAACGCAACCGAATACAAAGGCGTAAATAATGGTTTTAATGCGTACCCCTACGAATATACATTCGGAGAAAAAGACCTAGAAATAATAATATTTACCTGTTAGAATAAGACGACGAGACAGTTTAACGTATTTTTTCACTGGTTTATAAAACGCCTTTTTATATATATTATGGGTTTCGACTACGTAAACGGAGTGTTCGACACCTATATAATGTTGTAATTTTCACTTTTTAATAAATATGGTAACCGGTTTTAGGACATTGTGACTAATGTCAATGTATTTAAAATATTAATTGCTAAAAATCGGCAATTCAACGCGTTTGTGTCTAAGTTTTCGAAGTTTTAATCTAACCGAATAAGAAAACACCGAAAGGTCCTATTGAGTAAAAGTAAAGCGTCGTTATTTGGAACGGTCATACTAAATACGCGTTTTGGATCGGTTAAGTTTTATATAATAAACTTTAAAATAATATTCCTATTTTTGTTCACTAATAGAAATAAGTTCGGAATTAAGGTCCGGAATACGACTAATTTACTTATTCGCTCTTCAGATAACGTATACGTATTGCTCCGGCTTAAGTTCAACTATTTATAATTTTTTCCCGAAGTACGTACAATTAAGGCTGCTTACTTAACGTAATCGTAATTGCGGATTTCATACCGACGATTTGTATACAAGGATTTAAAACTCCTTTTACGTCTGCTTTATGTTGTAGACCATACAGATATAGGAAAGGACGCACTTAAGGTTATCGAAAAGTTTTGCTATAAGTGCTAGTTGTACTTATATGCCCTACGTCGGTTGAAGTTCCGCCTTTAAAATGATGTGAACTTTAACTACGAAGTAATTATTAATATTATATATTTAGACAGCTAACTGGTAATTTATGTTATCGACGCGGCAATATTATTCTAAATCGTCAAATTTTCGAAAAGTGTTTTTGCTATAGTCTATTAGAACGCTTTGGTAGACTATTATTTAAATGTTTACCTAAAGCCATTAAACTGGATCATATACGACGTTAATACAGCCTTCGAATTTACCTAATAGTGTATTAAGAGTAGAATAACCGGTAGTGAGTGTAATTAAATCCTGGTAAAAACTTTATGGGGTATTGGAAAATGTAAACGGTACTACAAATCGTTTTTTTAAAAAAACGTATACGGTGCTGTCCAAGGAATTAAATGGTTTTATTTTTAAAGAATCTATCTTTTAAATAACGGTTAACGCCGTTAATAATACTTTTAGCCTAAGTAGGTTTATCCTTACGTTCCTTATTCTTAATACCTATTCGACGATTCAAACAGACTTTATATTATTATTAACCATATTATACAGGGCAAATGCTGTGGAGAAAGCTATGGTAGCGTTACGTTTCTTACAGGCTAAAAATAATGTCTCAAGCGCTAGTTATAAGTAATAGTCTACACGAAACTGGCGTTTTGGACCTATTATTGTAATTTTAGGTTCAAAGGACTGAGGACAGATAGATTGGCCCTTAAAAAATCAACGGATTTAAAGGTCATGATATGTTGGTTAATTTACCAAACAGTATAGGTTCCCTTCATTAAATAATAGTACGGGAATACGAAAGGAAGATGGAAAGAAGCGACCTGGAATCATAAAACGGATAACACCGCTAATAAGAACCCCCCCCGAACGACGAATCCAAATCGCTTTTAATTCCAGCCTACCTCCAGAAATACGTATCCGGCTCGCTTCTAATAAACAAGAGCGGTCCATTTATGCTAACCCTATCCGCATCTCGCCGCTGAGGATGTCTCCTCGGCTCGAAAACCAAAAAACGCCATGAAAACTTTATCATAAACTCCTTTATCACGTAAAAGAAGATAGTAAACCGCGAGTTTAGATTAAAGCTCCGTTTCGATGATATTATTATTACTCCAGATACCCCATTCAAATAATCTACTTAAATAGAGATTTTTATCTTAATTAACTAAGGCGTATTCCGCTTTAAACAGTTTATTCCAACGATTTACGATGCTTATGACTTTATTCCTACTCTCCTCGTCTACGGAATTAAAGATGAAACCGGAAAGCTTTACGAAAAAACTCGTCTAGTTGCTAAAAGCTATAATGATGATAGTAGAAAAGATATTATAACCTAATCAACTATATTATAACGAGTAGGTTACTGCCTAATTCTCGTACTGACAACCTCATTTAACGAACTACAAAACCTATATATCGAACTTCGTTATATAATATAAGTATATAACTAATTTGAAAAGCGGCTTGAATGAGGTATTTACACCGATTTTATAAAAGATATGAAGAAATATTATCGACTAAAAACGATTTGACGTATTATGAAACCACTTTACAATTTAACTAAAGTTGTTGTTTACTAGTATAATATTTACTAAAGGTATTATGAGAAACTGTTCGAGATAACTAGCTTAACCTTCGATCTGTACTTGTTAGTATTAACGGCCCGCTTTAAGGGTTTTGCGTTAACAGGTATATAAACGGACGATATATTAACGTTGTCCGATGCCTCGTTTTACTTATATGAAAAGAATGAACTTTTGAAGGCCGGTTAAAAAGCAAAACCTAAGACGTACCTAACGGACAACTATATAATGGATTTTAATAATGTTACTATTACTTTTCGGAATGGCGTTTTAAGCCTTGTGTAAACAAGGTAGTTGAAGGAAGTTACCCTTGTCATTTTAAATAACGTAAAATAGGCCAACGAATATAAATACTAATGCGTACGTAACGTTTAAATTGCTTTTGTAACATAACTAAAAGTGGTATTTGACCTTTTAATATCCGCGTAATATTAAACCGTCTCGATGAATAATATATGTAAGGCGTTTAATAAGCGTTTTTCGTAGCAAATACATCATCCGAAACGCGGTTTATTATGGTCCGACCTACAATGGTAAGCTAAATAGGTGCCAAATGAGATTTACTATTAAGGTGTGGAGGAAGACTAGAAGAGGCTACCGTGGCCCAACGTGTAGGGCCCTTGGATAGGGCCAATGCCCAGCCTGTTACACGCCTTTACAATTGTCGTATACAGACCGTGCCTTGTCCGTATACTGATTATGCCCTATTCGTATACAAACCGTATTCAGCTTGTACTTGGGTCGTGCCTTATCTATACCCATGCCGGGCTTAGGTCGGGCATTATTTATCTCGTTACGTATACAGTCAAGTAATTTATAGGCTTAATAGCTAACGGCCTAAGTCCATGACATGGCCCTTTTTCCCCAGATATTATAAGGTTTGCAGCGCCCTTTTAAATAATAGAAGCGGGCCGTATTCGCCCAATATTCAGGTTGAGCGTAAACTAGTAACACTACGTTTTACACACTATATAATGTTTTAGCCGGCCCGCCCTATATCGCCGGCGCCGTATAATGTGTTCGTTAACGCATCATGTAAAACCTTTTTTTTGCTGCCGGCGCTATATATCGTATTCGTTAACGCGTTATATAAGACCTCCTTTTTACCATCGGTACCGTATAACGTACTCGTTAACGCATTATGTAAAGCCTTCTTTTTGCCGCCGGCGCCATATAACATACCTGTTAACGCATCATATAGAGTATCCTTTTTGTTGCCGGTGCTGTATAACGCGTCCATTAACATATCGTATAAAGTTGCGCTTTTGCTTTTAGTATCGAGTAACGCGCCCCGTATAACAAGTAGCCCTTGCTGAATCCGGTCCGTCAATCTTTATAAATATCGACGTCTTTACGTAGCTTTTAAAACTTCCTTTTTTTACCCTTTTATACTATTACCTCCTTTTTATTAGCTACCCCGTTGTAACTTTTTCCACTTTCTTTTATATGAATTAGCCAGTTATTCAAACTTATATATCTCCACTTTTTATCCTAGCTTATTATTATAGCCGATGTATTTAACGGTTTTGGCTTAGGTTACGTTATTGCCGACGCCTTCAAAGGCGGCTATAAACTTTCTCGTAAGATATATTACCTTATAATAGATCAATACCTTATTATTAATTACCTATTATAGCCCTTTTTCCTTATAAAAAATCTTTTCATACCCGAAAATAGCAAGAATAAAAATGATTTTTTTTTGTTTTAAGTTAAAGACGTTTATATGTTGTATATTAACCAGTTATTAAACTTTGGCGGTTTTTTATTTTACGTTCGATTTTATCGTGTATAAGGGTATGACATATATTGAAAGGTTTATAATAAGGTAAATTTATAAAAAAGTTTTACAAAGAGCCGACCGTTTATTGATTTATTTTCGTAATATATTTAGAAAATAAGTTTATTTACGGCTTTACCCGGTTTTCATAGCCTTTTACGTTAGTTAGTTTTTACGATAAAGGATAAAGATTATATCCTATTCCCTATACCTAAGTCTTAAAGAGATGTCTTGGGTTATTAATCCGTTTTTATCCCCATTTTCTTTGAATTCCTTAATTAGTTTACCCGGCTTTGTAATATTGCTCGAGTGTAAGGAGTTTTTACTATATCGACCGTATAGGCCGTTACTCCTTTAACTATACGTTTATGCCGCCTTTTCCTTTCGGATTCGTATTTATTCTGGACCCCATAATTACCTTTTATTATATCGCCTGTTTATAAAGACAAGACTTCTTCAATTAACCGAACTTTAATACATAATGTTTTTGGCACGGCTCCTTTTAATTACCATCGTATACCTTTTCGTAATTTTTAACTTAAAGTGTTAAAATAATATGACTACTTAGGTTATGTTTTTAAAGCTAATATAGGCTATGGATTAAAAAATATTGCGAATGAAATTTAAGGCATAATTATACTATTTTCGATTTCGTTCGTATTTTATTTGTTAAACTTTTATAGAAACAAACTAATCGGGTCGATTATGAGTAGGCATAAGATCGTACCCGGGCTTATCGCGTTACCCGGGCCTAAACTAACGTATCACAGTTTTTAGTAACCCGTTTAAAAGGTTACTTTCCCTACCCCACCCCTCGCCTTACTCCTCGTTAGCCATTATCGTCGGATTTATTTAACGCCTGTTTTTTTGACGTTATACTTTATCTTCGACCTCTTTTAACGTCCTTCATTTTTTGTATTATTCGTTATCGGCATCTTTTAACGCCCGCCTCTTCTCGCGTTATCCGCCCTCCTTAGCATCGCCTCGCATACAGCCCGCCTTTTACCAGTCCCCCTTTTCGGCACCTACCGGTTTTCGCTATATATTTTACCGTCTTCCCCCCTTATATCGCCTAACGCTCGAGCTAGTCGTAATAAGGCCCCTAATGTTAGCAAGGCCGCTATTCATTATAACTAAATGAGGATAATAATAAATAGGTATATCTTTGCTAAAATATAATAAAAGCCGCTTTACAGTAGATGAAAATCTGAAATAATCGGGTAGTATTTGTTCCACTTAATCTAATATATTATAACCTTGTTCAGTAATAAATTTTCTTTCTCATTTATAAGTAAAATATTATTTTAGTGGTATAGGCGATTTGTTTCGCGCCTTTCATTTGGTATAAATTCAACGTTGTCATCGAAATACTGGGTTATTGTAAATCCGAGTATCTTACTATTACGCTTCGAATTTGTTCAAAGCTATAATATACTAACATTTTTTAACAATTCCTATTTCGGCTTATTATACTCTTTTCACTTAACTACTACAAAACGAACCTCTACCCTCCTCGTTTTTACCGCGAGGATATCTTATACTTTAAATTCCTTTTATTTCCCTCTCCTTATACTGTTTTTTTATTAAAACTGGTCCCAGGCGAGTATCGGATAAAAATTATAAAGGAAAAGAGTTAGAAGCTATACGTTTAACTAAGTTTATATAAAATACTGAATATTTACTCATGATGTTTCATACGATATTTAACTGGTTCGAAATATCGACTACCCGATAATAGTTATAAAGCTAGTCGAGTCTTTTACTCGGATGGTTAATTTTAATATTACGAAAGCTTAGCTGAACTTAATTCCCCACTTTGTATCGCTTCCCCGAACATCGTTTACGATTCGTCTCCGTTTCTATTTGTTATTGAATATAAGCTATTATCGTTTAGATAAGTTCCGTCCCTTTGCGTAAATAAGCTAAAAACGTAATAGATTTCCCTGTTAGATTAATTAACGACTTCTTATCTCCGTTTACTTTTAAAATAGGCATTATTTCGTATCTATTTACCAGAAGGTTTACTTTAAACCTGGTAACTGTCGACTTTCGGTTATTTAACGAAAATTGAAAATCGGGTAAATACGAAGTTTGGTCGTATTACAAAAAGGCGACTACGACACGTAAGTACTTTTGAATTTTTCTAGTTTATCTATTTAATACCATTATCCATTTAAGGGTAATACGCTGTAAACAAAAGTTATTCAACTTTTATTAAGGAATGAAATTCGACCAAAATATATTTACCTAATTCGAACCGCGATTACTAATAACAAAAGTTCAAAACCTATAAAATCTCTACTATATATTCCGGAAGCACTCCATATACGCATTTAGAGTTATAAATTATATAGCTTTTAATTGGATAAACTTAAAAAGACAATTCGTAATACTTCATAAATATCGAGAGCCTTTATTAGTAATTAGCAGGTCGACTATGAAGTCGACCGAAATATAGGTTTAGTACTGGCCGAAACTAGG
Organism: Anisogramma anomala; assembly: GCA_038502455.1. Classification (NCBI taxonomy): domain Eukaryota; kingdom Fungi; phylum Ascomycota; class Sordariomycetes; order Diaporthales; family Gnomoniaceae; genus Anisogramma; species Anisogramma anomala. Next base: position 30,549,329 of record JASMMZ010000002.1, on the reverse strand, counting down.
AAAAGGTTAAAATAGAATTTATCGTAAAATATAACAAGGTTTCGTTTTGTTATGTTACGTATATATTCGATATAAACATCGAACATTTACGATTATGTCTTTCCAATGGTAATTTCGTTGGAAAATGTGAATAAAATGTTTCTACCCAGTAAACTTATAATAGGCGAGTCGTGGGTTTATTATAGTATCCTCGTTGTTGATGGTTCCTTACTCGGTAATTATTAACGACTACGGTAACGTAATGCATTTCAAGGGTTGAGCCCGTAGTTTGTAATTTATACTAACTATTTTTTTTTAGGTAGGGAACGTTTAACGCTTTCAAAAACCACTAAAAAGCGAACCTTATATAACGGGTTATTTATTACTTTTTAGTCTTACAATTTCGCTAGTGTATTCGGGCCGAAAATAAGGAAACTACTCGGCGTTAGCGATACCAGCGAGCCTAATGCTAGCCAAGCCTGTAACAGTGCCTTTAGCGCCGTTGTACTAAAATCCCCTAATGTTATCCCCGATAACGACCCATGCGCAGGCCAAGCCCAGGGCGGTATCACCTTCAGCGGCCCCTCGAAATCTCACGACCCCCCTTTAGGATATATATTATCGTGATTTAGCAGTTAAGTTTTCATTTCGTTCAACTTCTTCATCTAATCTGTCGTAATTTGTGCTTTTTCATTATATAAGTTTATTGATAATAACGTCAATATAACAATAAAAATAAGTTAAAAGACCCGTACATAACGTTTTTTTACATCGGACTTATTTCATAGCCTACTAATTAACGTATCTGGTCGGACGTCCTATGTTGCGGGCCTATACCGGAAATAGTATTGAAAAAGCGACAGGATCTCGGTTCATTTAACCTAACTTTCCGAAATTAATTGTGGTAAAGAAAAATACTTTAATTTCTTATGATTCGTTAAAATCGTAAATGGTATACCGACATTATATAGCTTAAAAAACTACGTTTTTAAATAGGATACTTCCGTGAGAAATTATTTATCCTAGATGGTATAATTACGTTTCGTATCTATTAATCGTACGAAGTGGTAAGTAATGAGCTTTAAAATATTATCGATGTCCTGTTATATCATATAACTTTTGAATACTACTTTCAAATAATTAGTTTTTATTACTATTGGCCGATTTGGATCTTAATACGCCAGAATTAGGGCCGTAATGAAGGTATCCTTTAAAGTTTAAAATACCTGTATTCTCCGCTTCGTCCAAGTTTAACGAATACCTTGATTCGTTAGGCGGACGACATAATTCGCCAGCTTAGAAAAATTACTAATAAAATTACGATAAAAGTTGGTAAAACCCAGAAAACTTCGAACCTCCTGGACCGTAAGTGGTAATTCCCACTTGCGGATTACACGGACTTTTTCGGAATCGGCTCGAATACCTACTTTTACCGTTATAATAAAGCTTGGATATTTTACCTTTTTAACAATGAAGTTATATTTTTAAACATTTAGATTTAGTCCCATATTACAAAGACGTTTTAAAAACACGCGAAATTTCGTTATATAATCCTATTTAATACTTACGAAAAGACCAAAAAGTCTTCTGAATATGTAGTACCGAAATTATTTAAAATATCCACCATAATCAATTAATATATCGCTGAAACGCCGCCGGTGCTCCCGCCAATTTAAATGGGGTAATTAGCTATTTAAATATCCCGAATTATATATGAAACACCGTTAATTCCTTTTACCCAAATACCATTCGAATATGGTGAAATACAGCTCGAATATCAAATTTCGGAAGCTATATCGACTTCGACAACGTATGTAGGGTCTTTTGAATTACAGGTAAAAAAAAACGATCTTACTTCATAATTTTATTTAGTTCCCGACAATCAATATAAAACCGTTATCCCCCTTTCGGCTTACGAATTAGTAATACCGGCTCTGTCGCCGAATAAAAGTTCGCTAGAACTTAATCTTTATTTACTAATTTCGTAACTTATCTTCGTAGTTTAAAACGTTAATTTCTTAATATCGAGTATAACATCTTTTATGGTCGTTTTGTTAGAAATCCATTTTCTTTTGGTTTAATATAAGTATAATAATCGAGTTTTCCTTTATATAAAGATAAGGTCGTAGCTTTTTCCTTGTTGAATAATTAGCGAAATTCCGTTAGTTACGGTGAAAAACAAAACCAATTCTTTTCCTTTTTAACCGTAATCGTCGCCGTTATTTACAAAATCAGCGTTATTTCGATAAGACTTATAATATAAATTATTCGGGACGGGTTCCCTATACTTTATACTTTTCGGTATAAACGTTACTCTAATCCGAGGAAAACTGAACTTATTACGCCTTATATTTCTCGTTTTAGGGTGTATCGATATTTCGTCGATAATTATGCGTGTTAAATTTTGAATTATCAAACGGTTACTGCCCGCGTTTAAGATTACTCGTAATTATCGTATTGAAAACATTTCGAAAATAAATCCCACGTTATTCCAGAAATAATATATGTTAATATGGGGTTGGATCATGTATTAATATTTATACGAAATTTGGCTATCTAGGTAATACTCCTGTTTCATCATAACCTTAATATCGTTTTCAAATTTCTCGAATGTAATAGCCGAATTTACTTTAACCTTAATTGTTATACTAAAGTCTCGTTAATAATACAATAACAATTATAGCTAAAATTAACTTAAGTATTTGAAAAGTAAGTATTATTAAAAATTATAGGAATAAGGAATGATTCCTCATTTATACGTATTTTAATTAAACTAAACTTTCTTTATTCGATTTTTTAATTACATTATTAAGGTTATATAACTCCTAAATGAAATTGTATTTAGGAGTTAGGCTTCCTTCGTTGCCGTTAATAGGGAATTTTCCTTCACCTTTTTAACTTAGGCCGCATATACTTACGTAAAAGGTAATACCGGGTGAAGGTCGTAACTATATTAAAAATAGTTTAATAAATTACAACATACGTAACACCTTGAAATAAGCATAACTTAATGTTTTTTCATTATTATTTATATCGTCTTATGCCTCTGGTTTCAAATACGTACCGAATGGATTTATTTAAATAATTTACTTCTGTATCGAAAAGACCAGTTGCTATTATTGTGGCACTTTAAAAAAGGCTTTTAAAAGGCGTGGATTTCCGTTATAACCGTATTACTATCCAGACGTTAACTTTAAACGGGTCCCATTAATTAACGACCAAAACATCGCTTTAAGTTTAAAGGCTTTAAATCGTCAATAAGTTCGCGGTACTTCTTTAAGGCTATAATATAGTTTACTCGATTAATACCTATTGTAATGGATTTGTTGCGGATATGGAGCGATATGCGGAAGCATACGTAGTTGTACTTTATAGCTGAAGGCTAATTTGGGCCGTTTATTTAAGTTAAAAGTGTTTCGAATCTGATGGTGAATAATACTTATAAATTCTCATTACTTATAATGAAACTTTTAAATTCGACTAATACTTTATCCACGCGGTAAAGGTCGCCGAAAACCGTTTGAATATAATCGAAAAACTTCCTTATATTATACTTACCCTCGTGGCCTTCGGTTTCGTAGTAAGCTGTAACCGCTTACTTTACCGCCGCTGTATAATATCCCAATACGTGAAGAAACACGTGCCGACCCTTTCCGATTTATATTTTATTCTCTTTTAATATAAATTTGATCCTTTGGCGCATCGTCACTTACGTGGAAGTAGATCCGTTAAATTGCGATTAGTTATGTAGTTTTCGTCCACCTTCAACAGGTAAAAACCTAACGCGAGTCGTGGCCAATTCGGTTTCGAGTTGTTGGATTTTCGCGACGACCTAAATGAAGTCGAACGTAAAGTAGATAGTTAAAATCGATTAACCCGGTTATTACAACTATTTAATAGTTGACATGATATAGCCTACAATATTTTATAAACAAAAAATATCGATTCAAGTCGGTCTCGAAGGGGTTAAAGGTGTATTTATAAAGGTGGATGATTGGGTATTTACCGACGGCTTATTTTCTCAGATAAAGTTAAAGTGTAACGCCGAATTATTGACATTTTCTTTATATTCGTCTATTATAAATAATTTTGTTCGAAAAGATAAAAAAAGACCTTAATAATATGTTATAATTCGATTCACGATAGTAAGCTAAGTAGATGCCAAATGAGATTTACTATTAAGGTACGGAGAAAGATTATAAAAGGTTACTGTGACCTAATGTATAGGGCCATTAGGTTGGGTCAATGCTTAGCCCATTACATGCCCTTACACGTACTGTATATAGACCGTACCTTGTCCGTATACGGACTGTGTCCTATCTGTATATAGACTGTGTCCGGCCTGTACCCAGGCCATACTCTATTCGCACCCGAGCCGGGCCCAGGCCGGGCGTTACTTATCCCGTTACGTGCACAGTCACGTAACCTATAAGCTTAATAGCCAACAGCCTGAGTCCATGACACAGTTTGAAATTTGTATCGCTAGATATTCTTATTACAAAGCTAATTTTTATACTAACGGCTTTTTCGCCAATAACTTCGATTACAATTTATAAATAGGCTTCATCCTAGTTTTTGGTGATGAAAAACTAGTCGGAAACGGCATTAAGCTTCGTAAAAATATTATTTATTGAAACTTTACCAATTATAAGAGGGTTATGACAAGCGTCCTAGTTTTCGATATTTATAATATAATTAAAGGTTTTAATTCGGGTATTACCATAGCGATAACTATTCGAATAATTATGTTTAACCTTAACTTATATTTCGTTCCTTTTTTTCTATATAACAATTTCTTTTCGTTTTATAAATACCTAGTTAATCTAGGTACCACGAATGGAAAGGGGTTAAAAATTGATATTATAGCTTTACTCGAGGCGTACGAACGCCAGAAAATCGAGGAAACAAAATGAATAAATGGAGAATTAAATCTAGCAGACTTAATAACTAAAGCTACCCTGAACAGAGTATTTGAAACGCTTATATAAATAGATACGTTGTTTGTTAATATGGTTAAAAAGGTTTTACGACTCTAGTAGGCTATTATATTACTTTCAGCGATTTAAGGCGGTCTGAATTTCATTATTCGCGCTGTTTCCCGATTCATACGTGTATTTAACCCTATGATTTCGCTTCGTTCCCAAAATTTTATTATATTTTGTTTTACATGCCCCGATTTTTCCTTTTTTTTCATTTTATTTTTTTATTTAAATTTATCCTTTTGCATCGTTTCCAATATGTTATTACGTTTTGATTTACGTCTTTCAAACCGATCATTTTGTATTGATTCGAGTATACGATTTAGGACCGCATTTCATATACTTCACCCCTTTATTTTCAACACTTTAACTCCAGTAAGTATTTTTATTATTTGATTTTCTTTTAATATAATATATCTCATTGTATTTGACATATCGTCCTTTTCATTTTATATACTTTAAATTACATTTGTCATTTATATACGTTTTTTTTAAGGAAAAAGTAATAATATTCATGTCACCAGGTGCATCGGCCTAGCTAAAAGGGGTAGTTAGTTCCTGCCTAAAGTAGAGGGAGAGGGCGACGTCATCGTATCCCTATTATCCTGCCCGCTGTCCCCACCCTTTGTATTAGCGCCACCGCTATTACCGCGGTTGACGCCACCGGCGCCAGTAAGGATGAAGTCTTACGCCTTAGGTTGTATACCTTTGAATAAAAGCGTAGGGGAGTTTTTACCCTTTTTACGACGATGCTCGATAACGTCGTTAAACTCGTTTTCGTAATACATACTTAGGCCCTGTTTCCAGGCAACAATAGCGTTTATCGACTTTTTAATCCGCCGGTTAGCGCTTAATTGTTACAAGCTAGTGTCTGGCTAGTATTACCAGGGATCCAACCCTGGTATTTCTACATTCTCCTACTATATTATAGAGTAGGTAGGAAGCCATATAAAGACACTCTTCCATACGTCACATAATAGAGTGGGGGGAGTGCGGGGGGGTTGCACCATTTTAGCTCCACAGCCTCTTCCTAGCAGAGACTTCTCTTTCTCTTTTTCATCGAGGTTTATAGGCAGAATCCGACCACCCTAAGCGATAGTTCCGGTTTTAGTACCTTTATATATAACCCTCAATTTTTTTCCAATAGTGTTTTGGCTATTTATTAGCGGCTATATCTTAAGGCTATGTCTTTATCCTCCGACATACCGAATTTAGACCCCTGAGTTGTAAAGAAATTCCTCGACGCGCGTGTTGAAAAGCAGCTTTAAATCATTTTAATGGCCTAATACGATTACCATACAGTTTAATATAAACGTTTTACCGATGCCTTACGTACGGAACTTATTAAACGAGAGTAAGCCGTTCGCAAACATATTTTGTATTTGAAATAACTAAGCACCGACGTACTAAACATTTTAATGAATATAATCCGATAATTCGAGGCTATCAGCACGCTTACCTCCTCGGTTTAACTTTCTCATTAGGAGGTTTCCCCTAAGTACCATATGAACAACGCTATTATTATACCACTTTTTACTGGGGACAGCGTTAAATTCTTAAACGATAAAGATTTAAACCCTTTTAACTTTAACTACGATATTAACGCTTTTTTCGACGGATGTTAACGACTTAAACGTAATCCTTTAAACTAATCGTTTAAGTTTTCCGATATTGAGTTACGATTCTTTATATGAAAAATTACGATAATACGTAAGTTATATGGAAACCGGAAGTTTACCGATACTAAAAAAGATTATTTTTACGTCATCTTCTAATGATTAAAGAGCTTCGCGAAAACTATTATAAAAATTTATTATAATCGCGGAGGCGATGGCGGTTTTAACGACCCTAACGCCTTCATCGCTTTATTCCATACCCATTACTACGACTTTAATGCGTTTAAAGCAGTTATTACTCGGCTTACGAGTATAAAGTAGGGAGTTCGCAAACAATTTTACGTTTTTTTTTTTTTTGACATTTAAAAGGTCTTTCTCGTGATGATTGGCGGTAGTGCCTGTGAATCCGCCGCTAAGTTTATAATATTAAGGGGAGCTATTAATAATACACTCGCTAATACGTTATTTTCCCTCGATATGTCTGCGAAATATAATAAATAGGTTGCCCACGCCTAACTTATTGACGAACACCTTTATGATTTTCGTATTCGTTATAATGGTATTGGTATTATTGCTATAAAGGGCGCCTTATGTAGTAAGAATAACGGAGGTGACGCGCTTTCTCAAGATAATTAAGGCGATATTATTATAATTGGTGTAAGCGTTTTTTGAGCCTCTTTTAAGCGACGCATCACCTAAGTTAACTATTCGAGAATTTTCTGTAGTAAAAACCTTGAGTTATACTTACTTTATGACGCGTACGGCTACCGTATCTATATTTACCCGTAGGATCCGGCGTAACTCCCGAGAGGCTTTAATGTTAAAGCCGTTATAGGAATTTATCTTATTTAGGCCGAAGATTTTATTAATTTCGAGGAGGAAAAAGCATAACTTCTTTATATCGTCGTGTATAGGATTTAATAGGATTTTAATTCGATTCGATAACTTTGTCATAGCTTTGAAATAGCTTTCCGTTATAATAAATTTACCTTATAATTTTATTCGTTTTACTTACTTTTTAATAAACATAAGTTGTAAATATTATAAGGTTACGAGTAAATAAGTTACTGGTCATTTAAAGTTAATCCGCTTTTTTATTCCCTTACTAGAACTCAGCGAAGTTACGTATTACGTACCCGATTTTCCCTTCCAACTTATTTCTTTTATAACCTTTTTAAATTTTAACTTTGATAAATACCGCTACCAGATATAGGTTTATATTGTTCCTTCCTTAAAATATAACTTCATTTCGGGTAAACCTTAAAAAAAATATAAGTGAGTTATTAACAACGTTTTAAAATATATACTACTTTTAAAACGAGTCGATAACCATCGCGTTTATAAGTGGGGATTCGCGTCTATTCGAAAAACGCTGAAAGGAGTCAACGCCGTCACATTTCACGTCATTTTACGAAAAGCCCGTAGGGACCGAGCTTCTACTATTTAACTCGCTGCCGTTTTCATCGAAGATATTAATAAGGTATTCACCCTAAAACTACTTGTTTTTGTTTACAATAAATTCCCCGCCAACCTTAGGTAATTCGCCTTTTTATTCGACAAAACCCTTAGCAACAAGTTACTCCTTTACTGTTTCGGAGCGAATTACACAATTATCCTTCGTACCAATAATTAGGGCTAACCTTTAAAATTTCTGTATAAAAATCTCTTTTTGTTATGTAAGATGCTAACCGAACTATTTGACTAGGGCTATATTCGAGCGAATAGCTTTTTAGCGGGTGTTTCAGTACTTTTTATTAAGAAACCTAGAGAAGTGTTACGTTTTTATATCGATTACCACCAGCTTAATTTTATTAAAAAAATCTGATTGTTACCCGTTTCTGTTTATTAAAAAGACGTTTATAAACATTTTATAATTAAGTGGTATATTAAGCTAAATATTAAAGCCGCTTTTTATAAGTTTGTTATTGAAGAGGGAAATGAATGGACGACTATATTTCGTATAAGTTTCGGACTTTTTAAATAAATCATTACTTTTTTCGGTATTTTAACACCTTTATTACCTTTTAACGGTATATTAATAATTCGTTACGCCTTTTCCCCGATATTTTATATTTTATTTACCTCAACGATATTCTTTTTTACTTAAACTGCACCTTTGATAATTATATAACTAAAGTAAACTAAATTCTCAACGCCTGAAACACCGCTGAATTTAACCTATATATTTTCAAATACGATTTAATTATTTAAAATATTAAGTGCCTAAGATTATTTATCAAAGTATGTATCGATGTAAGTATGGATTTAGAAAAGTTACACATTATTTGGAAATAGGCGGTTCTTACGTCGGTTTTGGAAATAGAAGGATTTTTTAGATTCGTAAATTTTTACCGGCATTTCATTCTCGATTATTTGACGATGGTTAAATTATTACTTTGGTTGACTCGTAAAGGTACCTTATTTTGTCAAGAACCTAAAGCAAAAGCTGCTTTCAAACGCTTTAGGCTTAACTTTTTTTCCGAACCTATACTTATCTAATGAAATACTAATCGCGACACCTTTTTAAAAGCCGACTATTTTAGTTAAGCCTTAGGAGGTTACTTTTTTTAAAGTGACGACTACGATAACCTAGGCCTAGTAACGTATTACTTCCATCGCACCTCTTTCGCTAAATATAACTACGAAATTTACAATAAGGAACTACTCGGAATTATAAGCTATTTCAAAGCATAGAACGTGGAGCTTCGAAATACGGCATGCTCGTTTAAGATCCTAACAAACTATAAAAACTTGGAGTACTTTATGATTAAACGACGGCTTTCCAAACAATAAATCCGCTGGTTTAAACGCTTTTCGCAATGATGTTTTCGATTAATATATAATATAGTAATAAATTATACCCAACCCAATACTTTATTTTGACGAGATTAAGATATTCATAAAGGATTTTTCGATTTACCTTATTTAGGTCGATAATTCTAATTATTAAGTTTCGGATGGTTCGCTTCCAAGCTGCTCCTGCATAGGTATATCTCCCAGTTAACTATTGCCGGCGAGTTCATTTCGAAAGGCCGTAAACTTTTTACTAACGTTAACCTTTAAAGCTATTAAAATGCCGTTATTACACGTGATATCACCTACCCCCGACTAATAAGTACGATATGTATAGGCAACCAACATTTTTTAGCGGATATCCCTATTGACGACAACTGTACGTTAAAATTTTCGATTTCGAAATACTTAGTAGACGACGATAAATTTTTACGGTTTCGTAATCGTATTTAAATATCTGTTTACAAGCCGCTTATTACTGCGCTAATTTGAGTTACTTAAGATTTTTTTTTTCACCGGCTACGCATATTGCGATATTACTATCGTTATTTCTTCCAAAACGTACTTTTGGCCCGACTTATATCGCGCGGTCCGCCGTTTTTTCCGTAATTACAACATTTATAAGCGTATAACCTAATAGAAATATCGTCGTAATAGACTTTTTAAACCCCATCTGTTTCTCAAATAGCTTTAAAACAATTATGATAAAGACTTTATAGTTAACTTATTTTAGGAATATATTAGCGACCCATGTTACCTTATAGTTATTACGAACCGTTTAATTAAAGCCGTTACCTTTAAGGTAATAATTTTTATAGACGCCGAAGTTTCTACGAAACGATTTTTAAATTATTATTAGTGATCTTATAGGTTTCCACGTAGGTTTTTTAACGACTGTAGTTGAAATTGAACCGGTAGGTATTGAAATTAACTCGACAACCTAATTAGGATGAAATAACTTTTAAATACTACCTTTTACCTCGAAATCGACTGTACGATCGAACGCGTAAATTAAAAAGTCTTAGAGTACTTAGGTTTTTTCGTCATTTATACCTAATTCGATTATAACTGTTTATTACCCGGTTATTAATTAGAGTTAAATAATAAGTATACGATTACTATTAGTTTTAACCCTTTTTTTATAACTTATAGTTATTATGTCTATCTTATATAACTGGTATAACGTTTTCCCGTTTTTATTACAACACTATGCGTAAAATCTAAAAACTTTGTTTAACGGATCCACGAAGTAACTTAATTCGGATAAGCCATAATGACAACTACGTGATAGCGTATAAAAGAAGATGAAAATAAGCGGAATTCCCCTACAAAACGTTTTCTAGTTGACAACAACGTTTAGCCTTTTTAAAAAAACTATAAGCTAAACTAATTTCCCAAAAAGTTTAATTAAATTGACGATTAATACCGAACACTGCATATAATCGACTTTTAAATTATTAAATTCATCGTACCGAGGGGGAAGTATTTCCCATTTAATATAAATTAACTTGTACGAGCCGCTTTTAATCTGCTTTTAAATTATTAAAATTTGAAACTTTTAACTGTAAGACGTAAATATTATAAACGACAACGACAAAATAACACCGAAATACCAAGTCAAAAGTATACTACGGGCCCGTTATAAACCCTAAGTCGAACGTATCTGACTTTATAATCGATCGGAACGACAGGTTTTAGGTAGGTAGATAGATTATATATACCTAACAAAAAAACCGATTTTAAGCTTTTCCAATACCATAACACTTAATACCTTCAAATCGTATTACAGATTAGCTAAATATAATAATGGGCCTTTATGCCTAGCCCGCAAGCGGGCCTAATGTTTACACTTTACTTAACGAGATAAAGTAATATATAAACTGCTAACGAACAAGTAATAAACAAAATTTATTAATATTGATAAAGACGGAAACCAAATAACAATAACCAGTCCTACTTAAATATATTTTCAAAATCCTGGTCTAATTTTTTACTTATCAATTTTGTTACCATTTCAATAAGTAAAATTAACTTGAAATCTGTACGACTTAGCTTAGTATCAATATGCTCTGAGACTTTGATAATCTTTTATATCGCTTTTAATATCGTTCCCTAGCCGTTTATTAGACGCATTCTCCGCGTTTTCATCTTATTACGAGAAACTTACTTAGTTATTACGTTACTAATTCATTAGTTATACAGCTTATATGCCCCTAAAATGTACGGGAGTGACAGGGATAAAACCCGCTCCGCTTCGGGTATCGACCTTACATTACGTAAAACGACGTACCCTTATAGCTTTTTTTACGGCAATCACCTAAATTTACACTTTTTTAACCGCTGGTTAGTACCTATAAAGCGGCTTTCAAGGACTTAAACTTACTCCGGTCTTAAGAGTTAAACGCCAAGTAAGTTTTAAACAATTCTTTTATAGCGTTATTTATATCAAGATTCAGGTTTAGCAGTGTATAAGAATAGCTAAAGTTACAGCCCGTAGCCATGAAGAAACAGAGACGATACCGAACGCCAATATTTAACCGCTTATTAGTAGCTTTAAAATAGTTATTAGAATTACTTATCTTCAGTCTCTTAGCAGAATTTCCTAGGGTTATACTCCATCTTATAAATACATTCAAAGTATATTTACTTTTACGTCTCATCGAAATACATGTCGATAACCTACACGGCGGGGAACTTTATGCTCGTTAATAAGGACAAAATAGCTGTAAAGCATATAACCAATATTTCTAATGGCTTTGTCTTCCTCGGTAATAAGTTGGAGGTTTATTATTAAAACAAAACAAGCGCAAAAGAGAACTTAGCATTACAACTTTGATAACGAACAAGACTGTAACACTAATATTACACTAAAGGCTAAAGGTACTAATATTATACGAATGTTTAAAGGTTAAAGGAAAAGGGAAACCTTTGTTTTGGAATTAAAGTTTAGTAACTATTCATATAGGGGGAAGAGCGTTAGAGCACCTTTCACGTAATGTTCAGCCTAGCACCTTTCACATAACACCACGACGTTTTGGAAAACGCGCTTACCCTCCTTCTTACTTGCCGAACCATGCATAACAGCACACAAAAAAAAAAAAAAAAGGAAGAGGGAGGTGTCTTGAGGGGTGATATTATAGGCTAATGCTTGGCTAATATTACCAGAGATCCAACCCTAGTAATTCTACATGATCCTGCGATACTTTGGAGCAAGGAAGAAGCTATATAGAGACACGCTTCCATAAGTTACGTGAGAGGGAGGGGGGGGATTACACCATCTTAGCTCCATAGCCGCTCCCTAGCAGAGACTTCTCTTTCCCTTCTTCATTGAGGTTTATAGAAAGAATCCGACTACTTTGAGTGACAGCTCCGGTCTTAGTTTCTTTACACTAATATTAATTATTATCAGCTTATTTTAGTTATTTACAACTGCAACTATTTTGTAGAGTGTTCCGGATATTGTATTTTTGACGAAGGAAATTTTTAGAGATCGGTGGACTTATTATAAAGCTAGAGAATGCGTAATACGGCCTTGGCTTATAGCCTTAAGATTAACGGAACGGGGGCGTATCTGTTATTAGTTCGTTCGTAGCGGTGATAACAAGCCGAACGTTCTCTGTTTTCATAGAAATTGTGAACAGACTTTTCTGCGGCCGCGGACGCAATATACGATACTTAATGCGTGTCTATTAGCGGCCCAGAATTACGGATACGGGTATATCACTTCAAGGGGGCCTTACAGATGAGGTGATCTTTACTCGTAAGGAGAGGGTGAGGTTTATAACTTTAGGAACTCCTCGTTCCTCTTTTTAGGAACTTAAGGGGAAGGGGGAGGGCGAAAATGAAAAGAGAAGGGTGGAGATGGTGGGGGAGGCTAACGAGGTTGGTAAAAGAGTAGCGGCGGCAGCGGAAGCTGGTAAGGCCGGCGAGGGAGTAACGGCTGCGGCGGCGGTTAAAAAAGCCAGGAAGGAGTTAAAGATAGCGGCAGCGGAGGAAAACGGGGTCGAAGCGGCGATGATGGAGTTTACGAGGGCCGAGGGGGTGGCGGCGATGGGTGGAGAGGCGGCGATTAAGGATATAGTACCCGAGGAGGGCAGACTAGTGGTGGTGGTGGTATTATGGGTAGCGGTATTAGCGCCGGCGGCAGTGGCGGTAAGGCGGTGAACGCGCGTCAAATGGCGCCTAACAAACCTGGATTTATATAGCATTGATTTAAAGTTGAGGTTAATTTAGAGGTATTAGTTAAATAAACTACTTATTAAAACGATTTAAATTAGTTAATTAGACTAAAGATTAAATAAAATTAGAATAATGATTTATACTAATTAATGTTACGCGCCTTTAAAGGGAGAAAGAAAAGAAGTTTTACCTAAACCGATAGCGATGTATTTTTTATACTAACCTAAAAACACGTAACGGTGTAATCACCCCTACGTAATTACCCTTATAGTACCTTCTTAATTATACTCTTATCAAAACCAATAAACGAAGTTATGAATAATCATATTGCTTCTATTTATCTTTACTAACCAGGCTCAAGCTATAATCACTACCGCGGCTAAACTTCACTGATTTCAAACGAGTTATAATTACCACTGCAGTCGGAACTTACTGATTCGAACCTTAACAATTCGTACCACAACCATACTGTCATTACAGGACTTCATATACAGATTCGTTATAACTACACTGTCGCTACTGAGCTATAGTCATATAAGGAAGAAAGAAAAGATTGCCTGTATTTATATTACTATATACCTTTATAGATAGTATCTATAGGCCAAGTGGTAATGCACTATATTACAAAGTGCTCTCCTGCAAGTTTTACGGTAAGGTGTTACGTTATAGGCTGTACTCTTAAAAGACGCAAAGTGCATTATGTACAAAGCGGTCTGGAAAAGTTATTCCAGGCCATACGGTAATGTATGGAGCAGTCTAGATTGGGTATTCTAAAGCGTACGGCAAAAGAGCCACTGCCTTAATAGGAGGTTTATAACCTCCCATTCGTGGCGTACACCCTTTAGAATACTCCTTCCTGATAATCTTTTATTACAACAACACTAATCTAAAAATTTCTCTTCTACTTACTTATTTCACATGAATAGGTTTTAGACCTTGCCGACAATTAAAAATTATGTCGGAACTTCGTGAAAATCTGAAACAATATAGAAAAGTATAACGGAAAACTTTACAACTTACTTAACACAAAGATAATACTCTTTTTAAATATTTATAAGTGAATAAAGGTTCTTCCTTCAGATTTTCACTTACTATTCCCTAGAATCCTTATAGGTTATGCTACGAATAACTACCTAACCTTCATAACAAGGGAAAGAATCTTCCACAAAATCTACGATAATATAATAAGCCATGTTGAAAAGGATGTCCTCATTGTTGAATACTATACTAATTGGTCCACGATTAGATAGAAGATGACAATGGTTAATAAGAAAAAAGAAGAAACTCTGAAAAATATTTTTACCAGATGTTGGAAAAGTTAATATTATACCAATAAGTAATAGGAAAGACTCATGCTGGCAAAGCCATATTTCTTAAACAGGTATAGTCAGCAATTACGGGTATTAATGAGTTAGAACAAGCACCATAACACTAAATACTACCTTCAAAGGATTTTTTTTTAGAAAATTATGGTTTTCTTTTACAGCTGTAATAACCCACACACTAAACTATATCAGTATATACCCCTAAACTAATAACTTACGTGATAAGGATAATGAAAACCGCGAGATTACATACTATATTAATCGTAAGTATAAGAGATTCTAACGTTCTAAATCTGGTCCAAGGTTAGCAAACTGGAAGTTATAGCAATACTAGCGTTAACAACGAGGGAAAAACCCAAATACACCTACTAACAGCAAGAATAATCTTTATAACTGTGGAAAAAATGATTGGATTCATAGTAAATCCAATCACTAATTACATCTTTACCCTCGAATTAAACGTTACAAATAATATATATTGTATCACATCTAGTAGCCTATTACTCCGGGTAAAACTACTTAAATTATATAATAAACTACGAATGCCAAGAGATTATCAACGATGACTATATAGTTGAACAAATTACGTCATATAAAGATACAGCTTCTAAAGAAGCCTTAATATTAGTCAACCATACTTTTATATACTGTTTAAGTAATGAAGACCCTTTCATTTGCCCTAAAAATTTAATATCTAATACCTTACACACCTTGAATGTTAGTGATCGCTATGACGACTATATGTTTCAAAGTATGATGTTAAATATAAGAGCAATAAGTTAATTAAAAAAAGCTATTAATAATACCTGGCTTCGTAAACAGAAAGCAATATTATTAAAAGGATTAATTGTTGAAATATTGGTAAGGTTAAAGTAAGCTTTTGCCCTAGCGAATAGCTATAGTTATTAAAATAAAAATCCGTCTAAACTACCATTGAAACGATTACATTTTACATCCTCAAATTTCCTACCTTATTTCTTCTTTATTTGAAGAATATATAAATCTTTGACGTTAAGATTAATTTTGACGTTGAAAAACTAGTCAAAACAGTTGGAGGTTCCCTCTTACCTTCAAGTAAAAGAACTTTTGGTTCTATCTTTAGGGATCATATGCAACGGTACTAAATCTAACGAAGTCAGAGATACATTAATTACATCTGCATTTCAACCACTTACCTGTCGCTAGGCTATACAAAATCCTGAAAGCCACAGGGCATAAAAATGTGAAATGTTTTTCTTTGAAAGCGATAGAAAATCTCTACCACTATCAAATAATATATATCTAAACTTTTCTAAATTTTAAATTTATATTGATAGACGATAAGGATTTTAATTACTAGATCTTGGTTAACGTATTTTACCTGCAAAATAAGTTTGTTTTTCACGTTATTAACTTCATAACTTTTTTTCACAACGTAAAATTCCTCAAGTTCCTCTTGGCGAAAGACACGTGGGAAAATGAAGGATATTCTAGATTAATATGTACTTGAGTTTAATAACCGTCTTCGTTTACGATATTAGTTCCAATTTTACGACAATAGAATTTCAAACAAATGCTAGGATAATTGTGATCCAATATAAACAAATATATGTTAAAGCCTACTGGAGTATTATAAAGGTCGAAAAATTAAACGAACTACTTCACAAAGCGTATAATATACGTATATTAGATATTGAAAAATTTGGGAGTCAAGAGGCACATTTTCAGATTACAGTAAAACGTCTAAACTATATTACAGGCTCTAACGGCTTAATACCGACTTTACTGGTTTTTAAAATATATCGTTGTCTAAAACGTAAATTTCCGTTATTATTAAATACACTAAACCGGTTATAAAGAATTGCAAAGCACTGAAAAAACTACAGAAATAACTAATATAGCTTTAAGTTAACAATACGCTTAGTACCCAAAACGATCCTACGACAATTGATGTACTATATTTACCGTTGTAGATTAACGTTTTCGTATAACGAAAGCCAATCAAATGAGATGATCAATTTAAGATTTTAAATATTGTTAACCTTAAAGTAGTTATTGAAACTGCTAATGGTCTTATAACGTTTCACAAAACTTAATTCAAACACTATATCGAAGCAACTGACGGTAATGATGAATATGACAATAAAAATCCTCAACTAAAACAAATCAGAAAACACAACCCTCCTTCTCATATAATCGATAAGCTGATAAAACGTCGACAACGCTACCAACTACCACAAAAAGAAACACTAAAGATAAGTAATGCATACTATCCGAGTCAACAATACTACTTAGATTAGTATAAAAGAGAAGTATAATTACAACTTAGCTGTGAAGCTCTGAATATAAGGAATTGTTAACATCTCTATAGGGCTTGTTAAAGAAAACGATAAGGTTGAGCTTAATATACTCCTTATTCGAATAATTGTATAATTCGTACTCAAATGCGACTTTAACCTTCAAAATCCGGATATTACGATATTTAAGTAGAGAATTATAAACGAGCTTAAGAGAAAGACCACGGGGCGGCCATACGAAAAGTTACGCTTAATCGTTAAAAGATATAATGATAAAGGAAAAATATATATTTTCATGTAATCGCTAACGATTTTAAAAATAGGCTAAGGTTTGATAATCTTTTTGATAAATTATCTATTAGCCAAAAATAATGGTAAAATTACCCTTTAAAACTATGATACTATCTAAGAATATATGTACTTGTAATTAATTTACGAAATATTATTTTTTTAAAATTATCATAAACCCACTATGTGAAATACCCTTAGGGAACGGTTATTTAATACATCAAGCTACCATATAAATGAGCTGAAGTAAGCTTTTATTCATTCCTAACGTACCAATCGAATTTTAAGTCGAGGTTATACATGAAATTTTTATGTTATATATTTTGTTTATGAATTATATAAGATGAAAATTTCGGCTTAGTAGGAATACAAACCATCCATACATTTTTTGTCGCAATTATTAAATCTGTGATATTAGAACCACATGTGATTGGAAATTCAAGGTTTTGGAATTATACGCCGATCATGACTTTAGCGAAAAAAAAAATTGACTTTAACGAATTGTTAATTCATAAACATGGTATTTAAAATACTAACATTTACCTTGATTTCTGTCAAAATGATTAAGGCGTTAACTAGGTTATACTTGATAGAATTCACGTAGCCAGAGTTTAAAACTATTTGGAATAATGAAACCATAACAGTTATATCGTCATTTTATACCAACTGAAGGTTTTTTACGGTTTCTAGATTGCAGTATAGGTGTAAAAACTAACAGATAAATACTTTAATCAACGAAATAAAAGGTTGGATTAGGAAATGAGGAATTTGGGTCGAGATTAATATGATTCTAATGAATTTTTCAAAAGCTAAGTTAATGATTTTAAAGAATACTTATTGAAAAATAGAGCCAATTTGTTGTTATAGATCATATTTCTTATGAAGATCGGTAATAAGGAAAAATTATTAGCATGTTAATCCAGAATTATTGGAAATATAATTTGTTAGACTTCTAGCAAATATAAGAAAATTATTTGGAAAAGATTAGCTTTGAATGCTTACTTTATAATAACCGATTTCGATATACATATAGCGATATAGAAAACCTTTAATATCGCTAGTAGGCAATCAAAGATTTTACCTATTTTGGTGGTAATTTGTATCGATTTGAAAAGCTTATTCGAATGATCTTTGAAATTCGGAATTACTAGTGAAATACACCTTATAATCAACGTGATAGCACTTTTCAAAGCTTACAAAGGTAAGGAGATCGAGGAGTTTGGAAGAAATTCTTCTTCTAACTCTTGGATAATTATCCCATCTATTTTACTACTTAAAATACTACCTTATCTTCTTTATACGTTAACGTAGAAACCCAATCGATACTAATTAGCACCCGATTCGGTCGACTACAAATAGCTTGAATAAAACAGGATAAATATTAGTTTCATACCTATAATAGGATATTATAACAGTCTCAACTATGTTGTACTTTAACCCTAAGATTTAGAAAAAATACACGGAAACGTAAAAAAAACTATAAAATACGGAGTGACTTTGAAAAGGAAAACTTCAATACAATATTATCAACTTTATTGGTGCTCTTTAACTACTAAAAGCCCTATTACACCACTTTTAACTCGGTTATATAATGATTACACTAAATACCCATGAGTATATTGAAGGTGTCAGAGGGTTTATGTTAGCAGTTAGGTAGTAGAGGTAACAAAAGGTGCAATATCAAGACTGTGTTCGTGTGAGTGATGATCAGAAGCCGTGAGGCTATTCAGGGTAGACTGAATACTTTGATTGACAACTGAAGAGCTATGAAGGAAATACTATTTATGTGGTGCTAACCGTATCCTTATATACTTAATCCTTCATATGCCTTCAGTGCTGGATCATGTTGGATCGAAACATGATCTCAATGATCCTTAGTGCGTAACCCTAACCCTAAGGTTGCTAACATAAGAGATATCCCCACCTGATATGTTGGACATCAGGTTCTTAGTGGCTGAGCCCCATACTGGCCTGTTTTCTGACCCTCTGATGTTCTTGGGTCATAATAGGTTGGCGTTTTAGACATATCTATGTACTTTTTGAAAAGCGTCTTTATCACCAACCTCATCGGCTACGTAAACCATTAAATTTCGGACACCTTCAACGGAACCTATCCAGCTAAAATAAAATATCTACACCAGTTACACACATTTCGAAACCGGCCAAAGAGAAATTTAAAACGCTTACACTATCATTCCAAACGCTTAAAAAAAACTTCCAATTCGTTTACCAAAACATCTTAAACACTGAAAACAACTTTTAAAACGCCCCAACACATTTATAAAACGCCTAAAACATCTTTTGAAACGCCTATTGCAATACTTGAAGCGCTTAAAACAATATATAGTACTTCTATACTATTTTAATCCTCACATATATAGCTCCCTACTTCGAACTCCCGATTTTGTCGCCGTACCCCTATTCGCCTTTATTGTACCTCTAAGGGGTACTTGTGTATTGTGCATTTGCTGCAAAAGCTTGTTACTTATCTTATACCTTCTTACGGGACTGCTTTCTCTCGATACTTCCTACTTATGAGTCATCCTTCTTATGAATACTTATTGTTATGATGATTATCTGGTAAACTCCTACCTTTATCTTGATCTTTACGTGGAAATACTGACCGGAATATCGCTATACGTTCGCACGTATAAACAGTATAACAGCCTTACTACACATTGTTTATTTAAATCAACATTTATAACGTTTGAATTTACTAATCGGCTAGCTAATACAATACATGAAAATGTTAAATAACTAGTTGAAAACATTGAGTCACATTTTATTTACATCTTATTTATACTAGTAAATGCCAAACAACTTATTAGAAAAGATTTATCCCATATTATTTATATTTTATTTACCTACTATACGATTTTTTATGCCAGTGTATTTTGAAACCCCTGTCAAAATACCATTTTCAATGTACGCGAAACATCATCACTCTATTAAATTCGAAATAATACCTTATATATGATTACTATACTGACATAATATTATTAAAAATACATCTAGCTAAAGTTAACAAATATGTCGATCTTTTGTTTCATTATATAACGTTTTGTGAAAAGATTTGCCAATTATTAACATTAATTTGTAGAATAATGCTATGAGAACACCGATTGAAAATCTGGATCCTTACATGATAAACATTTACGTTATAAATATGTTTTTTTGCTACTAAGAGCAGAAAACTTAAAGGTTCGATATATTCGATGATTTCCAGGAGGAATTTTCGAGTTGGATGTTTGAAATCTGGTTTATGGTATATAACTCTATCTTTAAAGTACTATAATTCTAGATGCGAAGCGATGGAATTAATACCCTAGGTGGTAAAAACAATCTTATTACAAAATCATTATTTTTACAGCTTAATTTAACGAAATTCCAGGTCACAAAGATGAAAATATGTTGAACATATATTTTATGGAATGAAATCGATTCTCTGAACATATGAAACAACTTATTAAATATGTATGGAAATAAGTCATAACGCGGAAATACCTCACTTATATGAAGCGTAAGACGTTTAGCAAAATGGGCCGTATTTTGAGATAGATAGAAAAAAATTGAGGAGAAATCGATAGAGGAGGAGCAAAAGTCAAAAAGATTATCCTTTATTTGGGTTTTTAATATACCCGCTTAAACAAGAAACCTTGAAAGGAAATATAAACCAAATTACACACTATCCAAAATAAATATCCCTCTTAATTATATTGAAAGCGCCCTAAATTAGGAAAATAACACTTCTAAAGGAAATATAAAAGGCGATAAAAAGTAACAGGAACCTTATAGACTAATACCTATGAACTACAACCTATATTGTAACTTTTTACTTTACCAGTTTACCATTAATAGAAGTAACTTTATAAAGTTTATAAACTTTTCTGAACTGAGGTATAAAAGAGAGAATTATAACGGCGAACTTAACGATATACTTGAAAATAAAATCCGTATAATGTTGAATACTCACAAAAAAATAAACATTAAGTTTTTCTAGTTTTGTATAATCTTGCCCTATATATTGATTAAGTTAAAATACAGTACACATATCATGTAATATCAATAGATATTTTTATGAAGTGTTATAATGGTTTAAAAGTGAATTTTTATACAGAGATTAATTAAGAATTGTATAATAGTGATCGGACGGATACTATATGGGAATCCATTGGAAATTATCATAACAATACAAACAACTCGATATAAAAGGTGTTCATCATCGTACTAACGAATTTTAGAAAATGACACAAAACGTTTTGATCAAAATATAAAGGCGATAAATCTTTTATTTAAGCAATTACAAATGCTAGTTGTAAAACCTCGAATTTTAGCCTTATATTTTTAAAACAGAAAACGACTTAGAAGGTTTTTTTTAGTAAGCTTTCCAATATAATTTGAAATCTTAATACGCTGATAAGCGAGTTTCGAATCAATTTTTGTTGCCGGCAGGGTGAAGAACAAGAGATTTCAAATTATAACAATAAATGTTATGGGAATAATCTACCACGTTTAAATCAACGATTGAAAGTGTATTCAAGGAATAAGGACACAAATATAAATTATAGATACGGATTTAAGAGCGATAATCATTAAGGAGTAAGTTTCGTGAACTGTAAATAATATAGATATTAACGTGAGCGTTTTGACTGTCAAAGCCAAATGTTACCACCTGGATTGAGTTTTCTATGCTTACGAAAAAGTATATAAGAGCTTATAAATCCCTAGAAACGATGTTTCGTCTTTAATAAGGTTGGTTATTAGTCGATTGAACATTCTGTATACGAGTAGATTTGTGTTAAACTATAATTTTGAGATGATTACCCCTTGAAATATTGAAGAGCTGGTAATTTAGTAACGTATACAGCCGATTAAAAAAGCGTTAAAAGGGATTTCGATGTTTACTTATTGGAATATACATTTAGAAAAGACGATTTAGAAAAACACGAAATTTTTAACCCGATTTAAAATGAATAAAGGAATTAGCGGGTATTTATAAATATGTAAGATACTTCATTTCTATATAAAGTAGGTTTAGATAGTGTTAGCAATATATTAAACGTTTATATGGCGTTACAATTCATTTTATTCGATAGGTATAGTTATAGTTTTCAAGGCATTATATTAGATATAGATATGGTAGAAAATTTAACCGTTTAAAAACGGTAATTCAACGTTTTTACGGCGAAATTTTCTAAGTTTCAACTCGATTGGACAAAGGAATACCGCGAACTTTTGTTTCTTAAAGGTATAGCGTCGTTATTCTGCATATTGACAGTTAATATACTATTTCTTTTGGTTTAGTTTTATGCGATGGATTTGAGAATATCATTCAAATTTTCGTTATTTAACATAAATAAGCTCGGTATCGAGGTACGAAATACCCTAAATTAACTTGTTCACGTTTTGATCATCGTATTTATATCATTTTGGTTAAAATTTAAATACTTTTAGTTCTTCATTAAGGCGTCTAAAATCGAAATCGCTTATGTAATATAGTTGGAATTATATATATTGTATCGACAGTTCAAGAAACACATTATAGAACTCATTTTACAGCTTCTTTACGTAAATGGTCATATTAATATAGGAAGGATAACTTTGGAAGTTGTAGAGAAGTTTTGCTACAAATTCTAACTGTACTTACAAGTACCGAGATAATTCAAATTACGCTTATAAGACGATATTAACTTTAATTTCAAAGTTATTATCAATATCATATACCTTAACAGATTACCTGTTCTTTATATGATCGACTTTATAACGTTATTCCAAACCAATAGGTTTACGCAAAAAGTTTTCTCAACGGAATTCTTGGATAATTTAGTAGACTACCAAACGAACGTTTATTTTTTGCTTTCGAATCAAATTGTCTACAATATAGTTGCGGCTTCCGGTTTGAATAAAAAACGGATTAAAGTCAAGATGACTGGAAACGAATGTAAATAAATTACGGTGAAAACGCCTTAGGGTATTAGTAAGTAAAAACGGTATTATGGATTGTTTAAAAGGGTATATGCAATACTATCGAAGGAATTGAAATAATTAATATAACGAAATTCATTTCAAAAATAGCTATGAGCATTATAAAGAATATTTTTGGCCCGAGTAAATTTATTTGTATAATTTTTGTATTTGGTGCCTACCATGGAGTTTATAAGTATTCAGCATCATTACAAACTATGGTTTAAAGAACGAATGCTGTACCGAAGGTTTTAATAGCTTTGTGCTTTTGAATGGTAAAAACGAAGTATTTATGACTTTGTGAAGAAAAAAAGGCACGCGAAAAATAGGCGCTCTGGAATTGCCGTTATAATTCGAGGTTTGAATTAAGAAAACGAAAGAAAACGGGATAAGCTTTGAGAAACTGAGCGGTATTAAAAGATGACATATATTTATGGATATATTTAATGATATAAGCTTATTTCTCTGGATAATTGTATGAAAAAATATAAAGACAATATTAGTAGATCAGACTTTTTAAGTATTATCTGCCAAAAAAACCATAATTATATTACTTTAATGATAATTTAAATAAATTTTTCTTGATATTTCTATACTGTTTAGATACACTTTTACAACCTCCGATTCATATTTTGAATCAGTACTTTCAATTAACGAAATTAGAATAATATCAATAGGGATACCTACTTGGTTTAAGAAATGAAAAACGTTTTGAAACCTTTATCTTAGGTTCTATCAGTACCTCAAAAAAGACGGCGAACCGCGAGCTAAATATAAAGCTATATCGTAAAGGTATTATTGTATTTTAGTAGTTCTTTTAACGAGTCAACTTGGATGGAAATCTTTATATTAATCTCATAGGGCGTTTTTCGCTTTCAAAAGTTTAATTTAGAAATTTTTAGCGATTATCATTTTTTTCTTATTCAATTCGTTTATAAAGTGAAGTATAAAATTGGAAAGTTTTATGAGAAGACTTATTTTATAACTAAGGAGTACAATAATATCGGTAAGAAAGATATTATACATTAATAGCCTACTTTGTAACGAGTAAGCCTTTATTTGATTTGGGCGTTTATCATCTTATTACGTATTTTTCATAAATTTCATCTTAAGCTTCGGGTTACTATTTATATATAAGCGCTGATAATTAAGTATACATGCCTACCTGCCTGTAAATATACAAATCATTATTTACTCAGAACTATATTATATATCCTTTAGTTATTCTATAGCTTTATTGAGACTAATATATATTGGTTTGGTATATATTAGAGGTATTTTAAACGATGTTTCTATATAGTTAGTTTTACCCTCGATTTATATTTATTAAGTTAACATTGCGATTAGAAGTCTTTACGTTTATTGGGATGTCAATAAATGATTTACTTATCCTTTCCAATACGTCGTTTTCTGCCTCATAGAAAAAAAAGTTTAAAAACGGTTATTTAAAGACGGAGCCAAAGATATATCTAATTCAAGATTCTATAACAAACTTTAATAATATGATAAGGACGTTTCAAAATAATATCTGAAAACTTCTAAAAAAAAGAAAATTAAATAAATCTATCTTTATTGAATTAACTGTTGGTAGGGTTTTGGACGTTGCAACGTTGTTAATTAGATTGGTCGAAGTAACAGTAGTATTGCGTAGTCAGATAGTGGATGTATTGTTCTAGGTTTGGAAGACCGCTAGCCAGTCAGTACTGTAATTTGTATGGCCAACTTCTTGGCCTATGCCTTAAGGTGAAGTGCAGCGTACTGCACTCGAATTACATCCAATGCGGTAACTCTGCACAAAGCAATACACTTACAGTACGGTTAACTTTACTATAAGTTAAGCTAACCTACTGCATCGAATGTAATATTATTCTAATACTAGCGGCTTTTTAGTTTGTACACATACGCTAGTGTGACTGACTAATCTTTGTTGGTTACCACTGAGTTACCATCTTATTAATTGGCTAGACCCCTATTAATTCTAATTAACTTAAATATTGAATTGCACTCATGTTTTTTTAAATTAACCCTATTTAACCTTCGTTTCTCCGTTACTACGAAGTCTAAGTTTATCAACTCCTATAAAAGTTTTTTTCCGCTACAGGCCTTTACAAACCTCTACTTTAATCGTACTACTTAAATTGAACAACATTATTAATCACTTCGCTCCCCTGGTAATCGTTCATATTTACAGCATATTAATCGCCGTTACGTGATTTAGGCTTTCTGGGTGGCCTATTAACGTAGCCCTCGATACGTATAATTAGCCTATTATTATTTACAAACCTTTTCAGGGCTTCATTCGGTGATGCTTTCGTTATAACATTAGCAGGATCATCCTTGTTATCGATTTATCGAAGCTCCTTAATCTCCCTCCCTTCGTAGGTTTTGAGGAGTGCCATTACGTCGATTATTAGTCGTTTCTTACTAGTGGTTCCGAGCTTTAAGAGATATTTAAAAAAAAAGTTTTTGAAATCGGTACAGATTATTACCGGGATAGGAAAAATCTTGAACTACTTGGTAATAAGGTTAAGTGTCTTTTATAATGTTATATCTACGTTAAAACTAGCTATTATGCCGTATATTTCCGATATTAACATATTTCATATGATTCTTTTGCACTTGATGGAGGTTTAGTGGATTACGTTGCCGATAATACTAAACTTGTCATTCTGAATATCTTTATTAACAATGGTTATTAGAAATCATATTTACAAATATAAGTCGATTTTATTTGTAAATAACTCATTTGTAAAGATTGTTAACTTAGCTTTCGATAGGTCGATTAAACCCATATTAATTCTTCGGTTCAAGTTTTATATTTACTTTTCAAACCCCTTATTTAGCCGGTTAAAGTCGTTATATGTTGGATTTTACATTTATTCGGCGATAGATAAGTCGTAAAGCTTTTAGTTAGCATAAGATAGTAATGTAAATAACTTGAGTACATTATTTTAAATATAATTAAGCCCTAATCTTATTAGTTTTGTAAATGGTAGCTAAAAGAGCGACTTGGTTTTTTTGGTGAAAGTTAAAGCCGATATTAATATTAAACATGCAGATTAAGGACTTATTAAAGTTAAGTTAACTACTTTTCGTTAACGTTGTTACCGGCTTACAATTTTAAAATTTAAAGTTTTTAGTCGCTTATTATTGTAGTACTACAAAGCCAGCTGTTCCAACGAAGGGGGTATCATTAATTGGTATACCTATTACGCTGAAGTCTTTCCTTTATATTACCAGTAAATCCGGGTTGTATTTTAAGAGCTTGATTACTAACTAGAATTTAAAGTTGTATTAATAAGTTAGGAACTAATGAATTTTTACTTTAGTTCATTTGTATAATAGCTTGATATATCGCATTCCCGTATCTAAAAGGTAGATAATATGAAAATTTTATAATAGTTTTGTTAGTACGATCCGTTATAAATCCGTTTTTAATTACATATAGGCTTACGTTACATTACGGCTATTAAAAGTAAACGTATTTTTTTTGTTTTGGTTAATAAACTTATTATTAAAACGATTATTTAACGCTATTTAATTTTCTAAATCGTTAATGATTATATAAGGATTTTGTCTTTGCCTTTATTACCATATCTTCGAGTGATTAGGCATGACTTTTCGTACGGCTGCCCCGTGGTTTTACTTTTAACTTCGTGGATAATCCTTAATTCAAAGATTATAACATTTAGGTTTTGAAGATTAAAATCGGTTATCGGTACGAATCATATAACCTTTTAAGTTAGTAAACCGTTAATTTTGACCTTGTTGTTTTCCTTAAATAGTTTATCGAAAGTCTTGATAATGCTTTGTATTCGGAGTTTTAATGCTAAAGCTTCGTTATCATTTTCCTTTTTTCTTACCCAAGCAATATTGTAAATACGAACCGATAGGTATTCCTCTTTTTTAACGTCCTTTTTTTCGGGGGTCATCCGTACCGGTGACGTTTTATTGACTTGTCAATAATAAGTAAAAAAGAGTTGTGTTAACTTAGTTGTTCAGCTTAAGGTTTTTTTATTAGCAACCCTCATATAAAACTTCATTCAAGTAATTCAGAAAAATACAAGACCGTTAACAGTTTCAATAACCACTTTGAAGTTCGCGATACTTAAAATCCTATATAAGCTTTTATATTTGCACAGCTTTTGCTATACCGGAACTTTACTTTATAACGACAAAGCAAATAAATCGGTTATTATAGGGCTTTTCTCAATATTAAGGGCTTTATTAGTTTAACGACATGCCGATTTTTTTTCTTAACTACCTTAAAACTTTGCCGTAAATCGTAACACGTTTCTAAATACTTGACGAGAGCAGAGATTTACCCGTTAGGCGTAAATATTCTTTAAAGACCAATAATGTTTACACTAAGTTGTTAAGGCTTATAATATCTTTTAAACTCTTAACTATTATTTGTAAAGTTTTCAATTTCCAATATAAGGATATTATATATTCGGCAAAATAGGGCGTATATCTCTTTAACTTTTATAATGTTTTAATAAGGTTTTACAAGCACCTATTTGTACTAAATACCTATTATTTTAACATCATCCAGAAATTCCGCCGCCGTAAAGTTGGTGTCGATATCGTAAACGACGACATTAAGTGGGCACAAATACGTGTTAATTTATAACATTTTTAGCATTGTTTTTGGAATAGTATTACACCCAGTGCAGTAGATCAACATTAATGTAAGTAAAGTTGACTATACTAAACTGCAAGTTGAGTGTATTGCTTTGTGGAGACTTACTGCATTGAGTGTAAGTCGAGTGCAGTATGCTGTACTTTACTCTAGGGCATGGGCCAAGCACTTGGCCATACAAATTACAGTGCAGAGCTGGCGGTCTGCCAAACCTAGAAGAATATATCCACCATCTGACTACTGCAATACTACTGTTACTTTGAAGACCAATCGAATCGATAACGTTGCAACGTCTAAGGCCTACCAACAGTTGTCTATCTATTTTTTTCCGAAAGAGATTTTAGAAACTTAGCTCTGTAAAAAGAGATTACGAAGTGCACGACGTAAAAAATAAGCTTATTATTTAAGTAAAACACATTAATTAAGATTTCGTAATTAAAGTTTTTATCGTTTTTATTATAAATTTCAATTTCTGGGAAACTTAGGTATACGTTGAGCAATAATGATGAAGTCGTTTAATAGCTTCTCAGGCAAAACATTCCATATCTTTATATTTTACGAACTTTAAGGCTTTATATTACTTATTAACGGCGAGATATTTAAGGCGCTGGAATAATTAACGTATTTACTTCTTCGTTAGGTTTAATACAATTACTTTTGAGCCTTAAGAATGAAATTATAAATACCCTTACTGAAAAATAAATGAATGTCTTCAGCCGTTTTTAGCCAATTCGTCTATATTAACGTCTATTTGAACGTTAAAGGTCTTTATATCCTTCAAATAAAAGAAGGGTAAGAAACTTAAGGATGTAAAATGTAATAATATGTATAATAATTTAAATTACCATTATCCCTAATAACGATATTCATTCGCCTAGGTTAAAGTTAACTTTAGCTTTATTAATATTATAATGATTGATTTTAGTATTTATAGAACTTTACCTTTGTAATATTACGTATTAAGAATATCCGTTCATTAAGTATCTTATTACCTTAATATTTAGTTTAATACCTTGAAACGTATGGTTCGCGTAATAATTACGAAAATGAAGAATATATAAAGGGCTAAGGGTTCGATTAAGGTAAATGTAATGCTTTTTACAACTTAAATGGTATAAAACGGTATAATCGGTTAATTATTAGGTTATGTTAAAATTGATATCTTCGTATTATTTAATTTACTCAAAGATATTAATGCCGTTAGTTAGTTCGCCGCCTTCTAAATTTATAATTCAATTTATATAATTTTGTTTAAGAACAGTGGAGTATTAGACTAAGTATATCGCCTTTCTATCATTACGTTCAGAATTGGAGTACCGAATTAATTAATAGCTCAAATTACTATAAATTCAATATTTTTTACTATTATTGCGCCTATAATATTTACGGTTAATAAATACGGGTAAATCTTAGCCTTATTGGTATTAAAGTAATTATTACCTTTAGTTTAGGGCTAGTAGACCATACCTTAGATATTATAGACGCCCGTATTTACGGTGGACATAATTAACTACCGTAAATTCTCTTTCATTTACATTAACAAAATTGTCGGCTTGGAAATACATATTAAGAGAATTTGGTATATGCGTTATTAAGGTGGTAAAAAAAGAATGTAACTAGTTAAAAAAGCCTTTGTAAGTGGTATTTAATCGTTATAGGGCGTATTCGAACTCGTTAACACCCGAGACTGCTATTTGTACCTATTCGCGAAGTGTAGCTTCGCTTATTTAATCCTTTCTCATTACTTTTTAACCTAATATTAGCTTAATAAGTATTTGATTAAGGGTATTTATTGGTGATTCCTCCTTTTCATTTTTTTACTTTTATTGTAATTCACCACATTATAGCCCAATTTATATAATAGTACGTAAATTGGATATCTTATTCTAAATAACCCTTTATATCTTCCTAAATCTCGCGAAACGTAATAACTTCAATTAAGAATATTAGGAAACAATCCTTCACGTACGTTACAAATTTTACGAATAATAATAATAAAAACTTAAAGGTAAAAGTTTTATTTATTTACAAATATTCAAAAATGTTGTTACTTAAAAGTTAAAAATGTTATAAGGCTTTTCGTTATACTTCTTTATATTGGTTTAAACTTTGACGAAGTCCTGAATAACTTGTAAATAATATTAATCATCTTAATAGATTTTATGACAAGGTTACGATAATTATTTTAACTTTAAATAGTATTTCCAGTCAATTAACGCTTCAAAGCTTTCGAAACATAGTATTATGGGTAATTACTAGTCGTTTAACTCGAATAAAATCCTAATGTAGGATTTATAATAGGTTTTCATTTGTGGGAAAATCTGAAGGAGAAAGATTTTTAAGGGACTTGATGACTTTAAGTAAAATTATAAAGTGGAAGTAATACCTGAAGACTTTAAAAGTCCCAACTATCTTGTTTGATTGATTGGTATAAGGCGTCGATGTTAATGATTTTAACTGAGTTGACAACTTTTGCTTTACGCATTTTGCTACCGCTTAGTGCGTACTTTACGCTGTCATGTAAATGTGTTAAGCTATCGAATAGGTTAATAAGCTTATCGTCCGCGCGTAAAAATACTTAACTTAGATCAAGGGAAAGGGGAGGTCTCCTTAATAGCATATAAAAGCGGTAAGGTTTCTTAATATCCTTTTCTTTTAGGTATAGGTTTTAAATGCATTTCTAAAGTTAGGTTATATCGAAAGATTTTTATACTAGTTTTAAATTACCTTATAATATTATATGAACTCCTTACCTTTCAAATTCTAATTTAAATTTTATTTTGATTACTTTTTAAAGTAAAATACATATAATGATAGTTTAGTTGTTTAAAAGGTTACGAAAAATACTAAAGACGTAGTTCATATCGTTAATACTATGGTATTTAATGATGTATTAACCGGCGAAGTTAATTATGTGTTTTTGGATTAAGTCTTTATTAACGTTCTGTTCCTAAAAGTCGTGGTAATAATATTTAGTAAAAATATATCTGAAGGCCTTAATTATTTTTTTCCGGGTAAAGTCGGTAATAACTTTATAATAAGCGTTTATAATAGCTATTTTAACGTTTTGGTTTACGTAAGATACGGAAAACGAAAGAATTCATGATTTTTAAACGTAAGGATTGAGTATTTTCACGTAAAGTCGCGTAAAAACTTCGTGATTTAGTGACTTAGTAACTTAACAACTTGATAACTAAGTATAAGATCGCACGACGGGAATTTTTCGGCGCGACTTGTGATTTTATTTTTAAATTATCGTATTTAATAATTAAGGTAGCGTAGAAGTAAAAATAACAAAGTAAAATAAAGGTTTAATATAAAGGATAAAGACGAAGGTTTAAAGTTATTGAATGTAAATAATCAATCATTTTTATAATAATAAGACCTGTAATAATACTAACTTAGCTGATTATGAACTTGCCGAACTTTGAAACTTTTAATAATTAATCTTAACGTTTTTTAAAAAAGAGTTAATAAATATTTGAAATTTTTTTAGTAGAGATATCGTCACTACCTTTAAGCTGCCATAAAAACAAATATAATAGTAAAGTATTTTCAAAAAAAAAATCTCTACCCTAAAGTTAACATAAAGCGTAATAATGAGAAAAAGGATTTTTTTTTTTACTTAGCTAATTTATATTTAACTTAATTAATACTAATTAATATTAATCAGTCTTTAAATGTTATAACGTTGTCGATTCGATTGGTCCAAGTAACAGTTGTATTACGTGGTCAGATAGTGAATGTATTTTTCTAGGTTTAGCAGATCGTTAGCTAATCATTATAATTTGTATAGCTAACTTTTTGGTTCGTACCTTGGAGTGAAGTACAGCGTACTGCACTCGATTTACACACAATACAGTAAGTTCGTATAAAGCAATACACTTATATTACGGTTAACTTTAATATAAGTAAAGTAAACCTACCGCATTTTATGTAATATTATTCTAATATTAACGGCTTTTTAGTTTGTATACGTACGCTAGTGTAATTAACTAATCTTTTCTAGTTACTATTAAATTTCCTTCTTATTAATTGTCCAGACCCCTGTTGATTCCAGTTAACTTTCACATTGAATTATACCTAATTACATGTAAATTAACCTTATTTAACATTAATTTCTTTATTACTCTAAGGTTTCAGTTTATTAACTCCTATAAAAAGTTTTTCCAACACAAGCCTTTATAAGCCTCCACTTTAACCATGCCACTTAAACTGATTACTATTATTAATCCCTCTTCTCCCCTGGTAATACTTTATATTTATAGTATATTCATCGTCATTACGTGATTTAAGCTTTCTGGGCAGCCTATCAACGTAACCTTCGATATATATAGTTATACTATTATTGTTTATAAAACTTTTCAAGGCTTTATTCGGTAATGATTTCGTTATAAAATAAGTAGTATTATCTTTATTATTGATTCATTGGAACTACTTAGTCTTCTTCCTTTAATAGGCTCCGAGTAGTGAGTGTCATTGTGTCGATTATTAGGCGTTTCGTATTAGTGGTTCCGAGTTACGAAAGTTATTTAAAAGGGTTTTTTTTTTAATCGATACAAATTATTACCAGGATAGGAAAAATATTTAACTACTTGGTAATAAGATTAAGGGTCTTTTCAAGTATTATACCTACGTTAAAGCTAGTTATTATACTATAAACCTCCAATATGAGCATATTTCATATAATCCTTTTACATTTAACGGAGGTTTAGTGGATTAGGTTCCCAATAATACTAAATTTGTTTTCCTGCCTATGTTTATTAACAAAGATTATTGAAAAGTCGATTTATAAAGATAAGTCGGTATTATTTAGAAATAACATGTTCGTAAAAAATATTGACTTAGCCTTCGATAAGTCAATTAAAACCATATTAATTTCTCAATCAAAGTTTCGTATTTGTTATTGAAACCTCTTATTCAATCGGTTAAAGTCCTTATCCGTTGGCTTTTATACTTGTGCGGCGATAAATAAATCGTAAAAAGCTTTCGGTTAATATAAGGTAGTAATATAGCTACTTCTAATACGCTATTTTGAATACCACTAAGCTCTGCCCTTGTTAATCTTGTTAATTATAGCCAAAATAGCGCTTTGACATTTTTGCCTAAATTTAAGGCCGGCATTGATATCAAACATACGAATTAACGATTTATTAAAGTTAAGTTAATTACCTTTCGTCAACGTTGTTACCAGCTTATAATTTTAAAATTTCAAGTCCTTAATCGTTTATTATTTTAATGCTATAAAATCAACCGTTCCAACGAAAGGGGTATCGTAAATTTGCATACCTATCAAGTCGAAATCTCTCCTCTATGTTACCAGTAAATACGGATCCTACGTTAAAGACTTTATTACTAACCGGAATTGAAAGTATAATCAATAGGTTGTAAATTAATATACTTTTGCTTTAATTAATTCGTATAATAGCTTAATATATTGTATTATCGTGTCTAAAAGGTAAATAACACGAACTTTTCATAATAGCTTTAGTAATACAATCTGTTATAAATCCGTTACTAATTACGTATCGGTTAACAATATATTACAGCTATTAAACATAAACTTGTTTTTTGTTTAAACTAATGAACTTAATGTCAAAACGATGACTAAATGCTGGTTAATCTTTTCAATCGTTGACGAATATATGAGAATTTAGGTTTTTTTATTATTACCATATCTAGAAACGATTGAACGTAACTTTTTATACGGCTGCCCCGTAAATTTACCTTTAACCTCGTATTTAATACTTAATTGAAAGATCGTAAAATTTATGTTTGAAAGGTTAAAGTCGGTTTTCGATACGAATTATATAACCCTTCGAATTATTAAACCGTTAATTTTGATTTTATTGTTTTTCTTAAAAGATTTACCAAAGGTTTTGATAATCCTTTATATTCGGAGTTTCAATACTAAATCTTCGTTATTCTTTTCTTTTCTACTTACCAAAGAAATATTATAAATTCGACCCGGTATATATTCCTTCTTTTTAACGTCCTTTTTTTGGGTGGTCGTTCGCGCCGATGATGTTTTATTCACTTGTCGATAACAGATAAAAAATGGTTGTCTTAATTTCATTATTGAGTTTAAGGTTTTTCATTATTGGTAGCTCTAATATAATGCTTAACTTAAGTAATTCAGAAAAATATAAGACTGTTAATAGGTTTAACAACTACTTTGTATTTCGTGATATTGAAAATACTATATAAGCTTTTTTTATTTACCCAACTCCTGCCATATAAGGTTTTTTTTGTAACGATAAAGTAAAAACGTCGGTTATTATAAGGCCTTTTTTAATATTAGGGGTCTTATTAATTTAAAGACGTATTGAATTTCGTCGTTAATCTCTTAAAGATTTACCGTGAATCCTAATACGTTTCTAAATACTTGTAGAAGGTTGAGATTCACTCGTTAGGTATGGATACGTTTCAAAAACTAAAAGCGTTGATACTAAGCCATTAAGGCTTATAATATCATTTAAACCCTTTACTACTATTTGTAAACGTTCCTTTAAATCCATAAAGGTTTCAATTTCTAATATAAAGATATTATATACTCGGTAAAATATGGAATATATTTCTTAACCTTTTTAAGATTTGAATAGGCTTTTACAAACAACTGTTTACATTAAATACCTATTATTTTAGCATTTTTTTTAAAAATTCCGTTGTCGTAAAGTTATTACTGGTATCATAAACAATGACGTTAAGTAGGCACAGGTATATGTTAATTTATAATATTATTAGCATTTTCCACGTATCTTTTACCAAAAGCGACTTTAGGGACTTATCTTCATAAAAAAAGGTTAAAAAGTTAACGACATAAAAGATAAGTTTATTATTGAAGTAAAATAAATGAATGAAGATTTTGTAATTGAAGTTTTTATCGATTCTAGGTTTAAATTTAAATTTCTGGAGGGCTTACGTATATGTTCAACAGTGGTAATAAAGTATTTCAATGGTTTCTAAGGTAAATTATCTTATAGTTTTATACTTTACAGACTTTAGGATTTCATATAACTTATTAACGGCTCAAGAATAAAACGCCGATATAATTAACGTATCTCCAGCTCATTTGGATTTAATATTACCACTTACGGACTTTAAAGATAAAATTATAAACACCATTACTTAAAAGTAAGTAGAAATATTAAACCGTTTTTAACTAATTTGTTTATATAAACGTCAAAGTTAACGCGAAAGATTTTTATATCCTTTGAATAAAATAAAAATAATTAA
This sequence comes from Anisogramma anomala, assembly GCA_038502455.1. NCBI lineage: Eukaryota > Fungi > Ascomycota > Sordariomycetes > Diaporthales > Gnomoniaceae > Anisogramma > Anisogramma anomala. Next base: position 30,514,052 of record JASMMZ010000002.1, on the reverse strand, counting down.
TGAACTAATTATTTAGAATATAATTATATTTATAATAGTTTAAACCATCATTATCCCTAGAAATGATTGTTAATCGTTTAGGTTAAAACTTACCTTAGTTTAACTTATATTGTAACAATTAATTTCAATAGCTATAATTCTTTCCCTCTGTAATGTCACGTATTATGAATAACCTTTTATTAAATATCCTAATACTCTTATATTTAGTATAATACCTTCAAATATGTAGTTTGCATAACGATCGCGAAAATCAAAGGTATATAATAAGTTAAAGACTCGTTTGAGGTAAAGGTAAGGGTTTTTACCACTTAAACGATATAAAAAGGTATAATTGGTTAGTTATTAGGTTATGTTAATAGTAATATATTTGTATTATTTAATTTACTTAAGGTGTAAACGCTATTAATTAGTTCGTCGCCCTCAAAGTTTATAATAGAATTTAAATAATACTATTTAAAATTAATGAGGTATTGAATATAGTATATTACCTTTCTGTAATTGTTTAGCGGGGATATACCAATTAAATTAATAAACAAACTTATTATAAATCCAATATCTTTTTCCATTATTACGACGATAATACTTACAGTTAATAGATCAGCCTAAATTTTCGCTTTATTAACATTAACATAATTATTACCATTAGTTCAAGGCCGGTAGGCTAAAATTTAAGGGTTATAAGCGCTTGTACTCACGATCGACGTAATTAACCACTGTAAGGTTTTTTTAATTTACATTAAAGAAATCACCGGCTTAGAAATACATATGAAACGAATCTGGTGTATGTGTTGGTAGGCATTAGACGTTGCCACGTTTTCGATTCGATTGGTTTTCGAAGTAACAGTAATATTGCGTGGTCAGATAGTAGATATATTGTTATAGGTTTGACAGACCGCTAGCCGGTCCGCACTGTAATTTGTATGGTCAATTACTTAGCCCATACCCTAGAATAAAGTACAATGTACTACATTCGACTTACACTCAATGCGGTAAGTCTGCACAAAGTAATACACTTGACTTATAATACAGTCAACTTTACTAACAGTAAAGTTGACCTACTAAATTCTATGTAATACTATTTTAATACTGGCGGCTTTTGAATTTGTACGTGCGCACATCAGTGTAGTTAACCAATTTTTCCCGGTTACTACTGGATTGCCTCCTCGTCAACTAGCTAAACCCCTTTCAATTTCAGTGTATTTTCATACTGTATTACACTCAATTGCATACAAATTAACCCCATTCGACCCTAATTTCTCTACCGTTCCGAGGTCTAAGTTTATCAACTCCCGCAAAAAGTTTTTCTGCCACAGCCCTTCGCAAGCCTCCACTTCAATTATACTACTTAAACAAGTTACTGTCATTAATCTCTTGACAGTTTTCCAATTTTCCAGCATATCCCTGTCCGACATTACGTAGCTTAAGCTTTCCGGGCAGCCTATCTATGTAACTCTCAATATGTATAGTTAGCTTATTGCTGTCTATAAACCTTTTCAGGGCTTTATTTAGCGCCACCTTCATCATAAAATCTACGGGGTTATCTTTGCCATCTATTTATCGGAACTCTTCGATTTTCCTCCCTTTGTAGGCTTTAAGGAATGCTATTACATCGATTATCAGGCGCTTTTCACTGATAGTTCCAAGTTTTAAAAGGCATTCAAAAAGGCTCCTTAAGTTGATACAAATTACTACCGAGATAGGAGGAGTACACAACTACCTAGTAAGAAGGTTAAAGATATCTCATAATACCATGCTTACGTTAAAGCCTGCCATTATACCATAAAATTTCAATACTAGCACGCTTGGTGTAATCTTTTTACATTCAACGAAGGACCAGTGGATTAGATTACCAATAATTATAAACTAATCTCCCTACCTATCTTCGTTGACGAGTGTCATTAGAAAGCCGATTTGTAAAGACAAGTCAGTGTTATTTATAAAAGACACATCCGTGAAAATTATAAACTTAGTTTTTAAACGGTCGATTGGCATCATATTTATTCCGCGGTCCAAGTTTCGTATTTGCCACTCAAATCTCTTATTTAGCCGATTAAAGTCTTTATCCGTTAGTATTTATATTTATACCGTAATGGATAGATCTTAAAAGGCTTTCGGTTAGAATAGGGTAGTAATATAGCTTCCTCAAATACGTTACTCCAGGTACCGTTAAGCTCTGGCTTCCTTAGTCTTGTCAATTATAGCCAAAACAGCGCTTTGGCCCTTCTGGCGAAAGCTAAGGCCGGCATTAACACCAAGTATACGGATTAATGATCTATTAAAGTCAAGTTGATTGTTTTCCGTCAGCCTCGTCACCGGCTTACAATTTCAAAACTTGGAGTCTTTAATCGCTTATTACTCTAAAGTTATAAAGCTAGCTATTTCGACGAAAAAGGTATCATCAGTTTACATACCTACTATATCGAGGTCCTTTTCTTACGTCACCAGTAAACACGTATTGTATATTAAAGACTTTATCGCTATCCGGGATTGAAAGTACGATTAGTAGGTGAAAAACCAATAAATACCTATTTTAATTAATCCATATAATGGTTAATTACATTGTATTACCGTTTTTAAAAGGTAAATAACACGTAACTCCTGTAGTAGTCCCAGTAATATCATCCTTTAAAGATTTGTTACTAACTATGTATAAGTTTACGTAATGTTACAGCTATTAAATGTAAACTTGCCTTTAGTTTTAGTTAACAAACTTACTGCTAAAATAACTATTAGGTGTTAGCTTATTTTCTAAATTGTTGGCGACTACGTAAAGATTTAGTCCTTACCTTTATCACCGTATATTTAAATAATTAGTCGTGATTTTCCGTACGGTCGCTCCATAGTCTTACCTTTAACCTCGTAAATATTCCTCGATTCAAAGATCTTGATGTTCAGGGTTTAAAGGTTAAAGTCGGTTTTCGGTACGAATTATACAACTCTTCGAGTTAATAAGCCGTTGATTTCAACTTTGTTATTCTTCTTAAAAGGTTCACCGGAAGTCTTAACAATCCTTTATACTCTAAGCTTTAATACTAAGTCTTCATTATCCATTTCTTTCTTTCTTACATAAGTAATATTATAAATACGACCCGGTATATATTCCTTTTCTTTAACGTTTTTTCTTTCTATGAGGGTTGCCCGCATCGACGGCGTTCCATCGATTTATTAACAACGAGTAAAGGAGGTTCGTATTGATTCAGTCGCTTAATTTAAGTGGCTTAAGGGTCTTTACCTTTAGTACCCCTGATATAAGGTTTGATCTATGTGGTTCGAAAATATATAAAACCGTTAGTAGTTTTAACAACTACTTTAAAGTTTACTATATTCAATATCTTATATAAGCCCTCATATTTGACCGGCTCCTACCACACGAAAACTTCACTTTACAACGACAAAGCAAGCACGTCGATTGTTAAAGAGATGTTTCTGATATTAAGGGCATTATTAACCTAATAATGTGCCAATTCTTTTTGTAGTTCCCTTAAAGTTTTTCTGTAGGCCGCAACACGTTTTTAAATACTTATTAAGGGCGGAGATTCACTCGTTAGGCGTGGATATACTTTAAAGACCATGAGCGTTAACATTAAGCCGTTAAGGCCTACGGTATCTTTAAAGCCCTTTATTGATATTTATAAGCGTGCTTCCGAATATGTAAAACTTTCAATCTTTAATGTAAGGATATTATACGCTTGGATAAGTAGTGCGTATACTCTTTTAACCTTCCCAATACTCCAATAAGCTTTCACAAGTACCTATTTGTATTAAATACCCATTATCTTAATATCTTTTTAAAACTTTATCACCGTAAAGTTAGTATTAGTATCATAAACAATGATGTTAGGTGGACTCAAGTTTGTATTAATTCACAGTATCCTTAACGTTTCCCACTTGTCTTTTATTGAAAGGGACTTTAGAAATTTAGCTTCGTGAAAAAAGGTTCGCAAAGTTAACGACATAAAAAACCGGCTAATCATTCAAGTAAATCATATTAATAGAAATCTGGCAATTAAAATCTTTATCGTTTTTTTAATGTAAACTTAAATATCTGAGGGGTTTAGATATATATTTGGCAATAGTAATACAGCTTTTCAATAAATTTCATGGCAAAATATTCCATATTGTTATGCCTTACAGACTTTAGGACTTTGTATGGCCTATTAATAACTAGGTGATTGAAATGCTGGTATAATTAATGTATTTCCGGCTCCGTCAAGTTTAACACCACTATTTTCAGACCTTAAAGTTAAAACTATAGATATCCCTACTTAAGGGCGAGTACAAACCTCTAGCCGTTTTTAACCAGCTTATCTACGTTAACGTTAACGTTAATATCAAGGGTCTTTATATCCTCTAAATAAGGTAGAAAAGGGGTAAGGAACTTAAAGATATAAAACGTAATTGCTCTCATAACAGTTTAGATTACCGTTGTCCCTGATAACGATAGTTGTTTACTTAGGCCAAAGTGAACTTTCGCCTTATCCATACTATAACGATCAATCTAAATAACTGTAATATTTTCCCTTCGCAGTAACATATACTACAAATAACCTTTTATTGAATACTTTGTTGCTCCTATGTCTGGTATTATATCTTAAAAAGTATGGTCCGCGTAACGATCGCAGAAGTTAAAGGTATATAAGGGGTTAGAGGTTTGATTAGAGTAAAGGTAGGGGTTTTTACCATTCAAACGGTATAAAAAGGTGTAATCGGCTAGTTATTGGGCCGTAGAACTATGAGTAATATTTTCGTGTTATTTAATTTGATTAAGAGTGTTGGAAACGTTAATTGGTTTACTATCTTTAACGTTTACGATTTGATCCAAGTAGTTCTGTTTCGAAGTAGTAGGATATTAAACGTAGTATATTACTTTTCTATTATTACACTCAGCTAGGGGGTGCTGAGTTTACTAGTAACCAAACATGCTTTAAATTCAACATTTTTTATCACTATTACGATGATAGTATTAGAGATTAACAGGCTCGCCTAAATCCTAGCCTTATTAACGTTAGCGTAAATGCTGCCTTTAGTCTAGGACCGAGTACAATAGGCCAGACTTTAAGCGTTGTAGGCGCCCGTAACCGTATTTACAGTCGACGTAGTTAACTATAGTAAGGTCATCTTTCTTGACGTTAGGGAAGTTACCAACTTAAGGGTACATATCAAACGAATTTGGTATACGCGCTATTACAGTGGCAAACGAGGACCGCAATTGGTTAAAAAGCCTTTGCAGGTAGTATTTAGGCGTTATAAGGCGTATTCGAACTCGTTAACGCATGTAAATAATACCTGTATCTTCTCGCAAAGTATAGCTTTGCTAACGTAGGCTTTTCCCATTATTATTTTGGCATAACATTAGCTTGTTAATTATTTAGTTAAGTACATCCATTAGTATTTTCTCCTCTATCTTCTTTATCATTATTTTAATCTACCTCGTAGTGGCCTAGTCTGTATAATATTACGCGAGGTAGACGTTGTGTTCGAAATTTCCATTTATATTATCGTAAATCTCGCGAAACATAGCAGCGCTAGTTAGAATGGTGTAATGATCACACTAAATATCCATGAGTAAATAGAAGGTGTCAGGGGATTTATGTTAGCAGTAAGGTAGCAGAGGTAACAAAGGTTCAATATCAAGAAGATGCTTGTTCGTGCTGTAGAATGATCATTAGCCGTTAGGCTATTCAGGTGTGTAGACTGAATACTTAGATTGACAACTAAAGAGCTATGAAGGAAATACTATCTATGTGGTGCTGACCTTGTTCTTATATCCCTATTCTTCATACCGTCTTCAGTACTGGACCGTTGGAGTCGCTGTCGGTCCCATCGGTCCTATATAATCGACTGGACCGCTGTCGATCCCATCGGTCCTTCCCTGTTCGGGGTTGTTGACATAAGAGAAGTTCCCCGCTTGATGTGTTAGACTTCAAGCTTCTCAGTGGCGCAGTTGCATACTGGCCTACTTCCTGACCCAACTTCTATCTGGGTTATAACAAATGGTTAGGTGGTAGTTTTTGGCATGCTCTGTAAGAATTCCGGGAAACATTAAGAGAAAATCAAAAGGAAGAACCTCTATCCACTTACAAATATTTAAAAGAGGTATTATATTAGTATCGAAAAGATCATACAGTTTCCCGTCATACTTTTCCGTGTTATCCCGGATTTTGGCAAATTTGGTGAAGAGTTTGTAGTTAACGTTAACTATCTTGATAATTTTGGGAGAAAGGTCGCGTTAATCGTCCCAGCTGTAGGTAGTGTTTTTTGGCGGTTCAAGTCTTGAAGGTTCTGAGGTACGGTATTAAAGGTAATTACTAATCGCTTAATCCTAGGGTTAAAGTCCTGATGTAGAACCTATGGTCGGCTTTTATACGTAGGCAAGTCTAAAGGGAGAGGGTTTTTAAAGTATTTGACGATTGTATTACAAAGGGTCGATAGATACTTAAGGGTTTTGGAAGGTCTGATGATCTTGCTTAATTGACTGGTATAAAGCGCTAACTTCAATACCTCTGACTACGTTTACAGCCCTTACTTTACGCGCTTTGTCACCGTTAAAGGCGTACTCCGCGCTGTTACGTGGTGGTGATGGGTTATCGAGCGGGTTAACATATTTATCGTCAGCGCATAAAGAGGTTTAACTTAGTTAAGGGTAGAGGAGAGGTCTTCTAGATCGTATATAAGAGCTTTGAGGTTTCTCAACGCCCTTTCCTTTAGGCCGTAGGTCTTGAGGGTATTCTTTAAGCTGGGCCAGGTTAAACAAAGTCTTTGCCAACCTTGTAAAACTCTTTTTTAGTACGTAAATCCCTCAGCGTTTACGTTTTTACTTTAACTTGAACTTAACTTTTTGGGTCTTTTTTCACATATCAATAGTCTAGTCGTCGAAAAACTTACGATATTTGCGAAAAGCATGGCTACTACGGTCACGTTCCTGGTCGTTGTTTTAATTAACGATATAATAGCTGATGAAGTTAATAAGGCGTCTTTCGATTAAGTCTTCGTTAATATCTTTCCTCTAAAGGTTACTGTTGTAGTGTTTGGCAAAGATAGGTCCGAGTACTTTAATTACTTCTTTTTTGGGGGGGGGTTGGTGATAGCTTTAAAGTTATTGCTTACGGTAAACATTTTAAAACTTGTGTAGGTCGTGAAAGGTGTGTAGGACGAGAGACTTGGTAATTTTGGACGTAGAACCTTGATGTTTTAGCGTAAAGTCGCGTGGGAACTTGGCGACTTGGCGACAGGTCGCACAATATAGTTTTTTTAACGCGGTTTGGTGTTCTAGATTAGGATAGCGAACTTAATAATCGGCGTAATGTGGAAGAAAAAAAAAGTAAGGGAAAGGTTTGATATAAAAGGTAAGGTCGAAGGTCGTTTATTATTTTAAGTTGTAGGTAAAGGGCAAAGATTATTTATTGTAGACCGTAGGACTTAGTTTTTTTGGTATTAGTAGTATCCATGATAGTAATAAATTATCTATTTACTAACTTGCTCAAATTTAAGATTTTTGATAGTTAATTTTAACGTTTTTCTTTAAGAAGGATTAATAAAGATTTCTTGGTATTTTTAAGTCGTGATGCCGTTGTTTACTTCCAGATTATCGTTAGGGACTAAAGTAACCTAAAAAGTCTTCTCTGTTTTACTGCCGTTAGGGACTGGCGTAATACTAATAAAAGCCTTTCGTAAGAATCTTTTCTTTACTCTAACCGCCGTTGTTTACGTAGAGCATAACCGGAAAGTAGCTTCTTTTTTTACTTAGCTTATCTGTAATTAACCTAATAGGCATATAAACACCAATTAGTATTAGTAGGCCTTAAGAGTTACAATGTTATCGATTCGATTGGTTTTCGAAGTAACAGTAGTATAACATGATCAAATGGTGGATGTATTATTCTAGAGTTGGTAGGCCGCTAGCCGGTCTACACTGTAATTTGTATAGACAATTTCTTGGCCCGTGCCTTAGAGTGAAGAACCGCGTACTACACTCAAATTACACTCAATGCAGTAAGTTCGCATAAATCAATACACTCAATTTGCAGTATAGTCAACTTTACTTACAGTAAAGTTGACCTACTGCACTGCATGTAGTACTATTCCAACAGTACATGTTATTACGGTGGTAAACGAGAAACTCAAATGACTAAAAAAGCTTTCGTAGGTAGTATTTAGGCGTTATAAGGCGTATTCGAACTCGTTAACATCCGTAATTACTATCTGTACCTATTCGCGAAGTGTATCTTCGCCTATATAAGCTGTTCTCATTACTTTTTAACATAATATCAATTTTTAAACATCTGGATAAGGATATTTATTATCGTTTCCTTCTTTTTCTTTTTTGCTATTATTATAGTCTATCGCTTTGTAGTCCAATTTATGTAATATTATACTAGGTAGATATCGTATTTCAAATAACCCTTAATATTATCGTAAATCTCGCAAAATGTAATAACTTTAATAAGGAAGTTTAGGTAATGATCCTTAATATACCTTATGAAAATTCCGAAGAATAGTAAATAAAAAACTTAAATATAAAACCTGTATTTATTTGTAAATATTTAAAAAGGGCATTATTTTAAAGTCGAAAAGATTATAGAGCTTTACGTTATACTCTTTTCTATAGTTTTAGATCTTAACAAAGTTTGTAAGCAATCTATAATTAATATTGATCAACTTAACAAGTCTTGGGAAAAGGTTACAATAATTATTCTAACTTTAAATCAAATTTCCTCGAAATTTAAGCCTTAAAGCTTTCAAAATATGGTGTTAAAGGTAATTACTAGTCGTTTATCCTGAAAGGTAAAGTCTTAAAGTAAAATTTATAATAGACTTTCGTTTTTAGGTAAATTTAAAGGGGTAAGACTTTTAAGGGCTTTGACAACTTTAAGTAAAATACCAAAGGGTAATTAATATTTAACGACTTTAAAAAACTTAACAATCTTACTTAATTAACTAGTATAAGGTGCTGATATGAGTGCTTCTAGCCGTATTAGTAATCTTTGTTTTACGCGTTCTACCACCGCTTGGTGCGTACTTCACGTTGTCATGTAAAGATGCTAAGCTATCTAATAGGTTAATAAGTTTATCATCTGCGTGTTAAAAGACTTAAATTAACTAAGGGTAAAAAGGAGGTCCCCTGGATTACATATAAGGGCGATAAGGTTTTTTAACATCCTTTTCTTTTAGGTATATATTTTAAAGGTGTTCCTAAATTTAGGTTAAGTCTAAAAGTTCTTTTACCAGTTTTAAATTACCTTATAATAATATATCAACTCCTTGCCTTTTAAGCTTTAACTTAATCCTTATTTTCATTACTTTACAAAGTAAAGTTTATATAATAATGGGCTAATCGTTTAAAAGGTTACGAAAAATATTAAAGGTATGGTTAGAGTCGTTGGTATTATAATATTGAACGATACAATATCCAGCGAAGTAGATTAGGTGTTTTTCGATTAAATTTTCATTAACTTCCTATCCCTAAAGGTCGTGATTATAGTATTTAGTAAAAATATATCCGAAGGCATTAATTGCTTTTTTCCAAGTAATGTCGATAATAGCTTTATAATACAAACTTATAGTAGCCATTTTAAAGTTCTAGTTTATGTAAGTTACGGAAAACGAAAGACTTGGTAATCTTTAAGCGTAGAGACTTGGTGTTTTAATGTAAAGTTGCGTGGAAACTTGGCGACTTAATAACATGATAACTTGGAGACTTGGTGGTTTAATGTAAGGTCGCGCGACGTGACTTTCTCGGCACGACTTAGTGTTTTCGCTTAAAGTATCGAACTTAACGATTAAATTAGCGTAGAGAATAAAAATAATCAAGTAAAACAAAGGTTTAATATAAAAGGTAAGGGTGAAGGTCGTTTGGTAATAAAGTGCGAAGGTTAAAATTTATTTAACGAAAGGACTTAGTTGTTTTTGTAATAATAACACTGCAATAGTCATAACTTAACCGTTTACTAAGTTTCCGAACTTTAAAACTTTTAGTAGTTAATTTTACCGTTTTTAAAAAAAGTTTATAAAGATTTTATAATGTTTTTAATAATAATACTATCGCTACCTTCAAGCTGTCGTAAAAACAAACACAACAGTAAAGGCTCTTCGCAATGATCTTTCCTCTACCCTAACGTTAATATAAAGCGTGATAACTGGAAAGTAGCCTTTTCTTTTACTCAGCTAATCCATACTTAACTCAATAAGTACCAATTAGTATTGATAAAGATTTAGACGTTATAAAGTTGTCGATTCGATTAGTCGAAGTAATAGTAGTATTACGTGGTCAAATAGTGGATGTATTATTCTAGGTTTGGCTGACCGCTAGCTGGTCTGCATTATAATTTGTATGGTCAACTGCTTGGTCCGTGCCCTAGAGTGAAGTGCAGCGTACTGCACTCGACTTACATCTAATGTGGTAAGTCCGCACAAAGCAATACACTTGCAGTACGGTTAACTTTACTGTAAGTAAAGTTGACCTACTGCACTGCATGTAATACTATTCTAATATTAACTAATATAAAATGAGCTAATAAGTACAAATGTTAGTGTATATGTAGAGTTTAGTTTACGTTAATTGTATCACAAAAAGCGGCATTTAACTTTGTTATCGTTACGTAATGATAAATACAATCTTTGAATAATGAGTATAAGGCATAAAATAAACGTTTCAAATAGCAAATCCGGAACCTGAAACGTAGTTTACGTTTTATAGAGTTTAATATGAAAATATAAAATTATTGATTTTTATCAATAAATTATTTACGAATGATAACGATTATTACTTGTAAATAAGGTTTGTAATTATTATCGGTAATAGTATATTGAATAGAAACGAATTTATTTTATATTGTAATGTTATGTAATAAAGTTCGACCAAAAAAAAACGGATTAGATGAAGTGTTTTCATTTCCGAAATTCATAATATGATTGGTAGCTTTTTTTTTAATATTACTACATTAATAAGGATTCGTATAATTATTTCGAATCTTTAATCTAATCCCCTTCGTTTATCAGTTTATAGTAAGTTTTTTCTCCTTTACAAATATTTCGTTAAATTTGGTATTACAATTTGGAAATGCTTTGGAATCGATATCATAGTTTTACGCGAATCGTACAAACGTCACGAAATTAAAAAAAAGAAATGAATCGACGTAAAGTTCAACCTAACGAATAGAATAACCAAAAACGTTTCAAATGGCGTATTAGAAATGTTTGTATCTATAAATACTCTCTTCGTTAACGTTATTAAAAAGGTTGTATGACCTATTCAAAAATAGGTATATTTCTTTATACTTTCCTACCCATTTTGGTATTTCACGCTTTACACTCATTATTTACCCTTATAAAATGGGTTACTTACCACTTTACTCATATATTATTACTTCTTACATAAAATATTTAATATATACAATAGGAATTTCGTTTTCGACGATATAATTTCATTTTTGTAGCTTTTTACCTAATAATCAATTTAAACCAATTAACATCAAAGATGGCAATAAGGTGTTGCCGAACAGGAAAAGTGAACGTATGTCCTCTTTTTCATCATCGTCGTCACCCTCGTCATCGCTGTTGTCATCGTTAACGTCACCGCTATCATTGATGTCGCCGATAACTTCGTCGCTGCCCAAAGGGCTAGGAATCCCCCCCTACGCATTAAGTTATATAATTTTTAGTAAGGGGGGAAAAATAAGGTCAGTCTCTTGATAACGATGCGCGAAAACGTCGTAGAACTTACCTATGTAATATAAACGTAAACTCGCCCGCTAAACGATAATAATAATCACACTCTCTGCAAGCCGCCAGTTAATACTTAACAAAAAAAAAGCCCTAGTTTTATTTTACATATTGAAAAATTAAATACTAAATAAGGTAGACCCAAAAAATGTATTAGAAAAAGATATAACGGATAATTAAACCTCAGGTTATGTATTATAGGAATAAGTAATTAATCGTGAAAATGAAGGACACTTAATAAGGCCTTAGCGAACGGCTTTAATATTACTGGTATGGAGGCACATCCGTTACTGCTTTGCTTATAACAATAGCAACGGAAAGAGACGCCCCCGTTTAAATGGTACTTGTTGAAGAACTTACCTGCGATCTCGGACATAACGTACGGCATGTATGACGTATTTATTGGCGAGCCGAGGACATATGACTTAATACACCGTTTCAACGCTTTACGTGTTAAAAAAGTCTCGTGATGTATCTGAACGAGCCGCGCCTTAAGGTGGTAGGCTCGTTCAGCTATATCTACCTTCTTTATATCATATTAATATATCATAATTTAAAGGAACGAATGTTACATATTATATTACAACTTCGTGATATTTTATTTACAATGGCAAAGTGACGCTATGGGTTAATAAGAGGATTTTTACCCGTAACAAATATATAAGGTTTATAACTTTAAAAAAATCTTGCTTCTGCTTTTACCGCTATCATTATTACAATACAGCAGGGGTGAGAGAGAGAGAGGGTGAAGGGAAAGGGGGAAAATAAGAGGGTATGATGACGGTGGCAGGCGAGACGGGGTGAAAGGGGAACACAGGGCTAAAGGATAACAGGTTTCTGGTGTAGATGGAGTGGTGCGTGGCAGTTACAGCGACTGCGGCACGATATCGCTAACGCGCTTAACGGCGCCTTTGAGAACGGTTTTTACGAGGCATATTATATGAAATGATGAAAATTTGCAAAGGTAATAGAAACTGCCGTAAGAATATTGAGTTTAATGATTAATTTAAACGAAATTGTTATATAGTTAATTAGAGATTCATTATTTCAATGTGTTAACGCTATATAATTCATTATAAGCTTAACTTATAGATAGTAGTGTGTCGTTAAAGGTGAAAAAAGGATTTTTACTCGGATCAATGCCAATATATTATCTTTTTATACTAATTTTGCAATAATTAATATCGATAATCACATCTTGAAAAAAAATCAACAACCGTTTAAAACAATCTTTCAAAGCTTACACTACCGTTACAACTAAATAATCGATTACTTTTTAGAATAAATTACAATTCATTCCATCGTTATTACCAAATAACCAATTAAAGGTTTGGATAACTATATTATTGTTACTAGGCTGTAGATACATAGTTTCATAAGAATGAAAAATTACCATTACAGCTATCATTGGATCTTTCTATAGTTAGTAAGCATAGGAAACCACGTTTGCGAAATGTATGATAGCGTATTACATTGTAGGGGACACGTTTGCAGAGTGTATTATAGTATGTTACGCTCTAAGAGGGATGTTAGCAGAGTATATTATAGTGTGTTATGCTCTAAGTGAAAGCTTAGAAGCTCTTACCTAAGGCGTGCACTCTCCGGATGCCTTTTCTCTCTCTTAGATAATTATCCTATCTATCTTACTATTTTGAATTGTATACTGTCTTTTTCATATGTTAACTTATAAACCTAACCAATAAAAGTCAAGTATAGTATATACCTACTTCATATTGAGATATGTACCAAGTAATTAGCCATACAAATTAGTATAAAAATCGGCTAGCAGTCTGCTAAACCTAGAACAATATATATACTACTTAACTACGCAATACTACTATTATTTAAAACGATTCGAATCGATAATGTTGCAACTTCTAAAGGCCTATCACTGGTAAGGTTTATCAATAGTAGTTATATAAATAGTAAGTTTATAGCAAATACAAATAGGAAGTTTATTCTTGATTACTGTGATATTATTCAAACGTATATGTAGTCAGCAACTAATTTATTAATGATTTTCATATTAGAGTTGCCTTCAAAATTTCTTAATGAATACTTATTAGGAACGATTATACAATACATTAAACCATAATAAGGACTCATTAAAGTAAAAGTTTATTAATTCTCAACGTATTGATTGCGTTTGAATTGAAAAATAAACATATAATCTTCAACTTACGATATATGCTTACAAATCGTGTGAACGAATAAAAGCTTTTGTATAATAGGTATGTAAATGAACGATATCCTTTTCATTAAAACTACTCATTTGATAGTAGTGAAGTAACGTACGATTAAGGATTCGAGGTTTTGAAATTATAAGCCGATTGCAATTTAAACGAAAAACAGATATTTATACTTTAAAGGATTATCAATTTACACGTATGATATTAAAGATATTAATTTTATATAACTTAGTTTTCGTCAAAAAGATTAAGGTGCAATTTACGTTAAAATTGATAAAACTAACGTAGTAAATACTTAAAAGTTGTTAGAATAACGTGTCCGTAGTAGCTACATTATGACCTTAAATTAATTGAAAACATTGTACGACATATAAGTTACTACATATAAGTTACTACAAAAACTTAAACGATGATTAATGAAAATTACGATCGATGAAATAAACAATTAAACTATTGAAAAAAACAATTTAAAGCGAAAGATTAACATGATTCCTATTAACTTGCCGAAAGCTATATTAATAATTTTGACAAACGGCTCCTTCGTTAATAACACTAACTTTTCGTCACAAATCGGATTCTTTATAATAATCATCAACAAAAACGAAACGTACTTGCTTTTAAAATCTATGGTATGATAATTAGTTTCGATATAGATAAATCTATATGGAAAACACTCAACATTATTACTAAGCAATTAAAAATTCCACCCATCCTTATCGTTATTTATAACGATTCAAAAAGTATATTCGAATAGTTTTTTGAGTTAGGCATAATCAATAAAAAAAAATTCAATAGTCAATGTTATAACTCTTTATGAAGCCTACGAAAGCAGGAAAATTAAGGAGTTTCAATGAATTGATTGCAAAGATAACCTAGTTTATGTCATAACGAATATGGCATTAGATAAGGTTTTGAAAGGATTTGTAAATAGTAATAAATTAACCATACGAATTGAAGAATACGATGAAAAGCTACCTGGCAAGGTATTACATAACGGGGGATAGGAAGGAAGATAAAAACATCATGACAAACTGAAAGATTATGAAAAGGCTGAAGATGTTATTAATTTGGACTCAATTGATTGGTACGGTTAAATTATGTGTATATTAAAAGATTATGGTGCAAAACTAAATCAACCCTTATTAGTGGGATTGCAAGTGCTAAAAAGTGAAATAACTATACAAATGATAGTGAGAAACCTATAGGAAAAGATTTGCGTAGCCGAAAAGTTTTCCTATAAAACGTGTGAACGCTATAAAACAAAAAGCCGTTGGTATTAGAAGAACCGTCAAATGTAATGTAGTCAAAGTCGACTGTACTGTTACAAGTTAATTGCAGTGGAGTGCCCAATTCAATGTGGGGCACGAGCTAATCAATTATATATACAAAGTAGTATGCAGATCGGCTAATGGTCTGCCAAACTTAGAAGTGATCATCCACTACTTAATGACGCAATACTACTGTCACTTCATCCGATGCGAATCGACAAAGTTACAATGTCTAAAGGCCTATTAATACCTTTGCTAATGAATTTACCTATAAAGTTAATTAGTTAACAAAGTGGCCACATAGACTATAATGCACATAATACTGTCTTACTCAAAATCAGCTTATAATAATCGGGTAAAAAAATCGCAAACCAAAACAGAACAGTTGCAGCAAAACCAATGCCAAAACCAACAAGTTTATTAATGTAGCTGCTATTGAGTTTGAAAAACGTATATGAAAGATACGGTGAAATGTTTCGAGTCAAAGTTTTGTTACAATCCTTGTTGCTATCTTATCCAAAAAGATGTATAGAAAAGCGTAAACCCGTTAAAAACTAGTTTATAAGGCGGCCTTACTAACTCATTGGGGTGTACAAGCAAACTGTAGGATTGCTTGCAAGCCTATCAGTCAGGCAGGTCGTTATTCAGACTATGAAAAACGGTGGATTCTAATAACTAAAGCATTGAGGCTATAGATACCAGATACAAGAGCAAACGATAATCCATCCAATCCCCAGACTGCACCGTCGCCTGGCTTCTCACGCCACGCAGACGTCATCGACATATTTGGAGCATATTATCTATTAGCCTTCTGGTTCCGATCCGGTGCGATTGTTATGCCACCACGCCCATGCTGGTGTCTGGCCATTTCCTCCTGATCGGATGTTTTGGTTTTGAATCCACCTTTGCATCCTGGGCTTTACTCCGACTTACCTACCCATAAAAAAAAAGTCTAGACTCGTTCCTTTTCCCCTTGGCCGCCGACCCCCAACCCCCCCCCCACTCCCCGGGTGTCGTAATCGCGGCCGCGTAGACCTGTCCTATACGCAGTACATATAGTAGATATGCATATTTTGTGTTTGTGCGAGCGACAGTCACCATTCTGGCGACTGCGAAAGCAACACATAGTCCGATTTGATTGCTTATTTTTAAAATCGTGACCGGAACCATAATTCGCAAAAGTAGTACTTGGATAACGGAAATAAATACATATTTGACTACATCGAACGATTTAACTTTTGAAAAATTACTTCATCCTACCCACATAGTAGCAATCGTCCGTCTGGCCCCGGTGGACCCAGCAGGTACAGTTCATATCCAACCACGATCATCGGTGGCTGCGAAGGGCAAGACACCCGTCTCTGGCGGACCCGGCAGCCAGTACCAGACAGATAGATGGACTAGATAGGTAGGTAGGGTAGACATCGACAGGCAGGCGCGGACGTTGTATTCCTGAGGATGGGCCGCGCTCGTGCCCACCTGTGACCTTTCCCCACACAATCTGGTGCGGTCGGTCTCGGTTGGAGACCGCCTCGTCGTGGAGGTCCTATAGATAGGCCTGTTTGGCTTCCCCTTTTCCTCGGTTGTCGTGGGTGCCATTTAAGCGAACTAACTGCATGGGGGCTTTCCCCACCTCCGCGGCGGTGGTGCAATGCCGTGATGGGAGATGAAGAAGGGTCGTCTGGTGGGCTGGTTGGCCTGTCGATAAGGAGGGGGCTGAGCGTGGCTCATCGCCGATGGTCAAGGTTATTTTGACTGTATTTCAGCGGGCAAAACTGCAGTGCTCGCAAGAGCCTTGGACGGTAGCTACCTATTTATTATCTTGATCATTCTACGAGCACTCCCATATAAGAAACGTCGGAGCTGTCGATTTTACGTACCCGTCGTCACGTCCTACCTCGAGAGGACCGAAACCCGCCTACGGAGCCGGTTATTTCCCCCAAGAATGGCTCTGACAGACGCTGTGGTGGCCGTGTGGTCTATGGCTCCCCCCAAGTGGAAGCTGGTCGTGGGCGGCCTCCTCGGATTGTTCTTGTATCGTGTCCTGCGATTTCTCTACACGGGCGTGGTGACTCGGCTCAAAATCCGAAAACTACAAGCCCAAGGTTATGTATGGCTGCCACCCCCCATCTTCACACGGACTCCAGCTGAAAACAACTACAGGGCGTGCCAGCCCCCCACTCGCTCCTGCTGGGCCACCTCGGGCTGGTCAGGAAGCTCGGCGCCCGCCTGCCCGCCGACGCTAGCTACGTCTTCAGCACGCGCGACTTCGTGACCACCTGGCGCAAGCACTCCGCGCCCCCCGGCTCCTTCACCTCCTCCTCCGCGGAGGAGGCAGTATCCTCCGCCGCCGCCGCCGCCGCCGCCGCCGCCGCCCCGCAGGTCGTGTACCTGGACCTGTGGCCCGTCGCGCCGGCGCCCATCGCGATCGTCAAGGACGCGGGCCTCGCGGCGCGCCTGACCGCCGCGCGCCACCCGCCGCGCCACGCGCAGTCCAAGTACTTGGCGCGCGCGGTCGCGGGCAGCGACCGCAACCTGTTCGGGTGGGACGCCGCCGAGCACCACCTGTGGCGCGCGCGGCTCAACCCGGGCTTCTCGTCGCGCAGCCTCCAGGCGCACGTGGCACGCGGCCGCATCGTCGCCGAGGCGCGCGTCTTTGTGGAGCGCATGAAGCGCAGCGCCGGCGCCGACGGGAGCTGGGGCGCGCCGTTCAGGGTGTTGCCCCGCGCAGTGGATCTGACGTTCGACATCATCTGTGGGGTTGTGCTGTGAGTTTTTTTTTTCTGTCTTCTATGTTTTGTCTGTGTTGGCGTTTCTGGAATGGTATGCTGACCGTGGAATGATATGTGGCCATCAGCAACTTCAGTCCGGGCGAGCAGGTAAGCGGGCCGACCGAGATGCAGACCGTTTTCCGGACGCTGTGCACCAGACACTTGATGTACCCGGGCATGATGATGTTGCGAAGGCTGAATCCCTTCTGGCATCTGGAGGCTTATCGGTGCCACCGAACACTTCGGCGGATTCTGCTTCCGCATATCATGAACATCCTCCACGCCCCGAGATTGCAGTCCAAAGACTCTTCAACGCCGAAGACCGTCGTCGGCCTCGCTTTGCGGGAGATGCAGCAAGAAAGCTTGTCTCCCAAGTTTGAAGCGGACTTCATAGAAGACGTGATTGGTCTTACGAAGCAGTTCATCTTCGCTGGCCATGACACCACGGCCATCACCCTGTCTTTTGCGCTGCATTTCCTGTCGAGAAGCAAGGAGGCGCTCCAGAAGATGGTGCGTAGCCCTGAAATGCGTCGTCATCCATCCTGGTGGATGTGGAACATTCGCGATGGGTTCTTGCGTAGGGAAGACTGACCAGAGTTCCTTTCACAGCGTGACGAGCACGACGAGGTGTTCGGGAAAGACCCAAGCAAGGTGGATGACTTGCTTCGAGAGTCGCCTCGCCTGCTCGGGCAACTACCGCACACCACGGCCGCCGTCAAAGAAACCTTGCGCCTCATTGCCGGTAAGCGACCTCGACCAGACCGCGCTGCCACCGCGCCGCCCAGCTAACTCGTGTCTCCTTCCTCAGTCGCGTCCAGCATGCGCCAAGCGGCCCCTGACTTCGTCCTCAGCGACCCAAAGACCGGCACCCAGTACCCGACCGAGCACGACTTCATCCTCCTCTCGGGCGTGCGCAGTTTCCACCGCGACCCGGACATCTGGCCGCGCCCGACCGAATTCCTCCCGCAGCGCTGGGTGGTCGGCGACGACGACCCACTGCACGCGCCCCGCGAGGGCCACGTCTGGCGACCCTTCGAGCTGGGGCCCATGGCCTGCATCGGCCAGGAGCTGGCCATGATGGAGCTGAAGATGGCGCTGCTGTTCATGGTGCGCGAGGTCGAGTTCGAGGACGCGTTGGAGGAGTGGGATGTTATGCAGTGAGTTGCTCCCCCGTTTTTTCATCTCGCCTCCTCGTGGAGCCCTTGACCAGCCCGTGGTTGGCTGGCTGTAGGCTGACAATTGCTTGTAGCGGAAGGATGGAGCCCCGACCAACGATCGAAGGTGACAGTATCTACCAGTCGAATGCAAGTGCACTGGGCCCTCCGGTGGAGGGCTTGCCGATGCGTGTTAGACTTCGGCCCAGGACGTGGGAGGAATGAGAATGAGGTGGTTGATGTTGATGTTTTTCGCAAGTTCGAAACCAGCTACAGACGGGTAACAAGGGGATGGTGACATTATATAGCACATGGTGAAAGGTCTCCTTCGTTCTTGGTCACATGACAATCAAGGCGTGTTGATGTCTCGCAACTTGGAGAGAAACGGTTATATGGTATTATATTATTCAATGAACTTTATATGCTTTTGGATGTAAAGACTATAATTGCATTTTTTTGGCGTTAATTGCGATACCGGTCAATTATATTGGGTAAGGCCCCTTTTTATTTCTATTGATAACTTTAAAAACTTTAGCAAGTTTTAATTTCTACAAGTTTTAGGAAAGTTTAAGCGATTATTACTTAATACAAGATTTTTATCATTAATAACGTGGGTTCAATACATATTGCAGTTCAATTAAAATTAGGATGAAAAAGGTAAAAAGTCTAAGTTTAAGTTTAAATTGGTGGCTACAACTAATGTATCAACTTTTATGATACGGATATAACCTAACAAGGATAATAAATGTTACCATACCTTTTGGTAGGTAGAACAAATGCTGAATTTCAAAAAATTACAATGTCTTTATTATTAACCAACAACCAAAATAAAATAATGAACCTTTCTTTAAATAACATACTAACATTATCTTTGTATACGTCGTTGCTAATATCATTATATTCTGAATAAAGTTACATTACTACCTTCGTTATTGTCATATTTTTATTCACCAAAGGGTATAGAGGTACCTTTAAAATCGTGAATTTATTCCTTTGGATATAAAGGGTTTACTTGGTTACAATAGTTGATTTTAAGACGACAACAACACTTATTATTAGCGGTGTCATTATAAAGATACTCAAAACCGTTAGTGTTATCGTAGTGATACTTATAATGAGTAACGTTATTATAAACTAAATTTCATTCATTTTGACAAGAAAAATGTAGTCAATTATTGACAGTAAGATGCTCAGGTTTAAAATAAAAGGCATGTTAGATATTTTGGTCTAAATAAGGAAGTTTTAGTTGATCATTAGCTTCAAAACGTTCTGGATCAAAACTTGAAGTACTTTAGAAATCTCGGTTTTAATAACAAGGGTTTAGTTGATCACTAGCTTTAAAACGTTCCAACTTATAATTGAAAACACCTTGGAAATCTCGATTTTGGTAACGATTGGGAAAATTATTGACGTTAAGATGGTGTAGCTTGGAATTCTCATTACTTTAGGTATAAAAATAACAATGTTTAACATTAATGGCGTTATCATAATGATACTTATAATTCATAGTATTATCTTTACGATAACACTTACGTTAAACAATATTATCTTGAAAATAGTAATAATACTTATAGTTGGTGGTGTTATCTTTAAAACATCAACTATATCTGGTAGCGTTATCTTTGAAATAATGACGACAACGTTTAAAATCTTTCCAGAATAGCTAATTGAAACCCATTACATGGTTTACCATTTCTATTAAAACTTACCGTTGGAATAGCAGTCAAATGCAGTACAGTCAAATCAACTTTACTGTAAGTAAAGTTGATTATACGTACTGCAAATTGACTGTAGTTTGTAGGATTTAAATAAACTGCACTGCAACTGCAGTGCAATAGTTGCCCACTTTGAAGTTGGGTACAAACCAAAGCGTTTGGCCATACAAATTAGTATGTAGACTGGCTAGCGGCCTGCCAAACTTAAAACTTACCACATTAATCAACCAACATCAATGCAGCACCAGTTACTTCAACCATAGTGATTCGAATCGACTACGTTGTAAAGATAAAGGCCTACTAATATTGATCAGTACTTATTAGGTTAAGCATAGATTGGCTAAGTAAAAAAAGAAGCTGCTTTCTGGTTACGCTTTTAATTGTGTAAGGTAAAGGGAAGATTTTTACGAAGATCCTTAAGTCCACATCTGCTATTTACAAGTAGTTAAAAGGAAGACTTTTCAAATACGTCTGGAATTTACAGGTGCTTGAAAGTGGCAATAGTATCGCTAATACCATCGAAAATACAAAAAAACTTTTACTGAACTAGTCTTAAAAAATGTTGAAATTAACCGCCTTAAAGTCTTAAAGTTGTCAAGTTGGTAAACAGCTAAGTTAATACTATTACAGATACTACTATTATGAATTTTAAATCTCAAAAACGATTAAATCTTTCGACCTTTAATGAATACCAACTTTAACAGAAAACCTACGACTTATCACTTTATACTACTCTTTTCATTCCCTACACCTTTTAATCTTTATTACGATAGCTTTAGAGTATTTGGGAATTAACATTATCGCCAACCCCATTTAAAAAGAGGCAGTTAAAACTTTCGGAATTATCTTTATTAAACCCTTCAATAACGACCTCTAAATCAAAGAAGTTAACGAAAACTCTACCCCGAATACCTTACTAATTATGTTGGTTACTTCATCCTCAACTTCGACTACAATAATTAAGATACAAATATTAAAGCTCTTTTCAACTATATTGAGTTCTTTAGGTATTGAACCTTAGGTATATAAAAAAAAAACCGAAAAGTCAGTAAATTCAAACTTAAGGGCTAATTTACGTAAACAAGAGATATCTTTACTATTAAAAGTCGAAAAGAACGGCAACCTCGCCAAAATATTCTACTAATATGTTACAAATACCAACCTACAATAAACCCAAAAAAAATAAAGGCAAGGGGTTTACTAGCAACAGTATTCCTTCATGCTGTTATAACTCAGACAGAGGTTGGGCTAGGAAGCAGGCCAGTATGCAACACTGCGCTACTAGAAAGCCTGAAGTCTATAATCAGGTGGAGAACTTCTCTTATGTCAGCAACCCCGGATAGGGAAGGACCGATGGGACCGACAGCGACTCCAGCGGTCCAGTACTGAAGACGGTATGAAGGATAGAGATATAAGGACACGGTTAGCACTACATAGATAGTATTTCTTTCATAGCTCTTTAGTTGTCAATCTAAGTATTCAGTCAACACACCTGAATAGCCTAACGGCTAGTGATCATTCTACAGCACGAATAAACATCTTTTTGATATTGTACTTTTGTTACCTCTGCTACCTTACTGCTTACATAAACCCCCTGACACCTTCTATTTACTCACGGGTATTTAGTGTGTTCATTATACATGCCTTTATATATGTTCGTAAGGTATTACCCAAACTCAAAGAGGTTTTTTGAACCTTTTTACATAAAATCAACTATCTATTACCACTAGCCGTAAATAATTGACTAACTTATACCCCGTAAGCCCTTAAGTCTACCAATCAATTAAATAGGAACCTCGACGTACCCCTAAATATCAAAAGAAATATTACCAATCCTGCGGAAACCCTTAAATCCATTTTCTCCAGGATATTTAACACGTCCAATTTTAGCAGTCAAATTAAAGAAAGACTGTCTTTATACGTGAGTTGACTATAGGTATGACTATTGGCTTATTCCCTTTAAACTCCGCTAGGGGAAATTACCCTATCCATTAATGTTAGTACCTTCCCTAATGGAAGGATACGAAGGGTCCCTACGACTAATAAATCACTTTTTCTCTTCGACATGTCCCCATAGTAAATACGGATTACGCGGCAATCACTACGTTCGTTAATATATAAGGAGGGAAGGAAAAATACTACGGTAAGCTATATAACGTTTTCGACATTAAGTTACGCCCATTCCTTAAAATCTACCGCCAAACAAAAGTTAAACTGCTAAACTTTAATTCTCTTTTTCCCAATATCCTTAACAGCTAAGTAAACAATTATTACCTTTGGTACCGAACGACTTACTTCTTCTTCCGCGAAATCTACGATGGTATAAAAGGTTATTTCGAACACGATATTAATTTTACCCAATATTACACCAACTGGGATATTATCGAGTGGTTTTATATATTATATCATAAGACAAAACAAAAAGTAAAATACAAGTTTTTAATCTTATATTAATTTTACCCAATATTACACCGACTGGAATAATATCGAGTGGTTTTATATATTAGATCGTAAAAAAAGACGAAAAGTAAAGTAGAAGTTTTAATCAAATACTTAACAAGCTAATATTTTACTAGTAAGTAATAGGAAAAGTAGTTGTTAATGAAGGTACCCTATACAAACAGGTTCGATAAGACGTTATAAACCACAAGGAGTTCAAATACACCCTTAAATACCCTAACGTTACCTGTAAAAGTTTTTTTTAGCCGATTACATAATTGTTAACGACCGTAATAGCTCGAGTCTTCGGCTCGATCAATATATACCTCTAAGCTTCAGAATTTAGTAACGACAAAAAAAAACTCTTCCTATATGTACTACATTGACCGCAAGTACGGAAAGCTCGGCCATTAAGGTTAACGAAAGGCCCGGACCTGGGGACGAGATTATAGAAAAAGGTATTCCTCTTCGTTAAAATATTTGAACCAACTCAGTAAGTTCAATTTAAACGTTGAAAAATAATAGATTTACAACGATAGAAGCTTTGAATTAACACTTTATATTGCTGCCGAACTTTAATTAAAACAAATGATATATTATATATAATTTCTTTTCATATGTAAGGAAAATCACGTCGAATAAGTTATAAAATTTGAATAGAATAAAGTTAAAAAGGTAGGAAAATAAGCTTCAGGCTATCAGCTAGTATAAAGATACTAGCATCAGCCTAAAAGAAATGTAATTACTCGCCAACCACGAATTTTTATACCGTCTGATAGGCAAATACCTTTATCACTGATATAATAATAAAAGCACTAACCTAACATACCTCTTTACTATGAAAATCGTTACGTCGAACAGGTCTTTTAAGGTATTATGCCCATTACAGAAACAACACGGTACTTAACAGGAGGCTATTCGTAATACGTTACGTTACAAAGTAATACTAATACCGGTATAGAACTTAACTATACAAATACTAGTAAAACCAAAATTAACTTTAGCCTTGGAAAAAAAATTACTAAAATAGATGACAGTTAAGATTATTATTAGCCTTATTATATTCTATATCTTGGAATTCCCTACCCTCTTTTTGCTTTGCCTTAAAAACATAAAAAACCTCGATTTTAACATTAACCTTGAAACTGATAGACTGTTTGATATAAAGAGTAATAAGAGGTTTTTAATTGATTTTAAATAGTAATATGTTTAATTTCACTTTCAAATGCTAGATGCAGTAGTATTAAACCTAATTAAAGCGCAACTTTTCTATTTATACCATAGATTTAACTACCTGGTAACTCATAAGCTTTAAAAAGTTTTAAAAAAGGCTAGCTACGAAGATATGGATTTACCAGTACTAGAGTTAATTAAATAGTTTTGCCACTACTATCAGATACACTTTAGAACCCCTTTAAAGTCTAAATCCATGTTAAACGAAGATTGAAACTTTAACTATGAGGTTTTCATAAACGTATTTTACTTGGATGACAAGTTAGTACTTTATATTATAAACTCCGCCACGGCCTTTCATGGCGCTAATTTTTTTAAGACCATTACGACCAAGTAAACGTAAAATGAATTACGTACTTTTTGGATT
Organism: Anisogramma anomala; assembly: GCA_038502455.1. NCBI lineage: Eukaryota > Fungi > Ascomycota > Sordariomycetes > Diaporthales > Gnomoniaceae > Anisogramma > Anisogramma anomala. The sequence goes on along the minus strand of JASMMZ010000002.1, from coordinate 30,489,195 downwards.
AACACGTACTTTAGGTTACTGAACATACTGGTTTATGATATAAATACCAACTTTATTACGATAAAGTTCTAAGTTAATATTAAGTAGACAGGGATTCAATATTAATAGGTCTTTGTTAAAGCTTATTAAGGTATTAGCAAGGTTGAAAAGGCTTATTCCTTATTATAATGGACTTACGATATATTTATACTGAAAATAGAAAGCTTTGTAAGCCAAAAAAACACGGCGTTAAATGGCGGTAAATGGCTTTAACGATATTATTAGCTTTAACAGCCTGATACCAACTATGCTGGTATTAAAAGACTATTTACGTATAACAACTAAGTCTCTATTATCTCCAAATACCTAAAAACATATTATGGCATATAGTAAAGCAGTAAAGGTATCAAGAAAGGAATCGGTATACTGCGAGGTAAACGAAGCCTTTAATACTATAAACGAACTATGAATAATAAACGTTCCATTTCTCCCCTCTTAAAGTAAAGTCCTTACGTAACGTAGTTCGGATAAATGATATGGATTGTATGCAATCTTAAGTATTACCAATCTCAACATAGTAGTTAAAACTATTAATGGTCTTATTACTTTTTGAATTACATAGGTCAAGCCGTATAAATGACCCTACAAATCTAATAAAAATCCTCAAGTTAATAATTCATGAATCGAATAAATTAGCTAACATCACCCTCCCGAGATGATATTAAATAAGCTAATAAAACGTCAACAGTATAAAAAACACTTAAGAAAAGGATATACATGAAAAAGAACGACGGTAACGGGCACTATAAGCCTTATATGGTATATATAATAACGTACGTGTTTTAAAAGAACATGTCTAACAAAAGTTAACTTTGAAATTACGTGTGGAAAGAATTATAAATATATCTAGCAAGCCTTTGAAGAAAAGCGACTAAGAGAAGATAAACGGTTTTATTCATAAGGGGTTGTATAATTAATGTCGTTAACGCAATTTAAAGGCTAAAATATTACTATTTTGAAGTCTAGGATCATTTATAAGGTTCAATGCAAAACTAAATACCGGTTGTACGAAAAATTACAGCCAATCGTTTAAAGATACAGTAATGAAAAGAAAAAGTAGATCCTTACTTAATTACCTATAATTTAAAAGATTAGCTAAAGTTTAATTTTTTTCATTATTCTTAATTGCACTACTAACATAAGAAATTAGTTTACATTTAACAGCTGTGATATAATAAAAGTGTATACATAGTGAGCTATTGACCTTGAACAAATGATACTATTAAATTTACCGAAAAAACTACGGGACAAGTTTCCGGCCGGCACGGTGATACATTATATTAAACTTTTCTATGGATTGCTTGAATCGGATGCTTATTGGTTTTTAATGTATCAGGCGTACCTTAGAAGTATGTTATGTATAAATACTCTATCATTTAACCTGTATTAATTAATTATAAATGGTGAAAACTTTGGTATCGTAGGTATGTAAACTAACGATACACTATTTTTCGGGGATATTATTTTCATAGTAGCAAAACAGGATATTATGTAAATATTAGGTCTTTAAAACCATAAGTTAATCGAAACTTTGGCTAAAAGCTTATGAATTAACTTTTACAAATCATTAATCTGTCTTTGTAATATTAATTCTAAACAGGACATTTACATTGACCTACGCTAAAATAGGTAAGCTACGAGCCTAACGATTTTCGATAAGGCCAAAAAGGCAAAATTATAGAGATACCTGGAGTAAAACGTATGTACGGCTTATATTGCTACGTTATGCTTACCAAACATATCATACGACCTTTTTATTACAACGCAAAAAAAATCCATAAAACAAAGCTTTTAATAGGCTAAATTAAAGGATTGAGTAGTAATTGGATTACTTATAAAAATTATTTAATATAATTTCGGGAAATTTAATAAAAACGAAACTACTAAATTTCACGAACGGTTTATTTGCAAACAATACTAACTTTATATCGTCAATCGACTTTCTAATAATATTCGTTAACGAGGGAAAGTTCAAATATTAATTTACAATTACCGGAAACCTTATATACTGAATATCCGTTAAGTACAAATGTGTAACATAAAGCGTATTAGTTTTAAAAGTTTACACTATAATAATGGGCTTCAATATCAGTATAGTAAATAATAGTATATTGAGGATTATTACAAAATAGCTAGGATCAATTCCCATACTTTTTGTAGTTTATATTAACATTCGAAGTTTTTATAAATATTTATTAAAACTAGAGAAGATTAATAAAAACTGTTTAATAATAAATGTAATAGTTATAAAGAAGGTATACGAAGCCCAGAAATTCGATAACTTCTAGTAGATTAATGGTAAAGATTACCCTGCCGACGTTATAACTAAGCCTACACCTAAAAACGCCCTAGAAAGATTTGTAAATAGTAATATTCTGACTATACGTATTAAGGGGTACATAAATCGCCCGGCACGTAAAATAAAGAAATAGGGTTGCCTTGTCAAACTTGAAGACTACTAAAGTAAAGATATTAATGGTAAAAGTGTCAATGGCAGTAATTTGAATTTCTGGCAAAAGGTAAATAATAGTAGAATACGTGATACGCATAGGTCTATGGCGAAAAAACCTGTATACGGGAGTTAAAGAACAAAGGCGTCGAAATGGTGAAGTAAAAGAGCTACGAAAAGCTGTAATTGATGTTAATTTTAGTACAAATTTATTGGAATTGACAGGGGTCTGGCTTATATATTGAGGAGGGATTTCAGAGGTTGCCACCAATTGATGGCAAGCCACGCTGGCGTATAGGTATAAAAAAAAGACAACAGTTTTGGAATAGCGTTCAAATTTGGTAAAGCTAAGTCAACTTTACTGTAAATGAAGTTTATTAAATGTACTGCAAATTAACTGTAGTTTGTGGGATTTGAATACAAAGTACGGCAAATGTAGTACAGTAGGTGCCCATTTCAAACTGGAGTACAGGCTAAAGCGCTTGGCTATACAAATTAGTGTGCAGACCGGCTAGCGGTCTGCCAAATTTAGAACTTACTACATCAATCAACCAACATTAATGTAGCACCAATAACATCGATCATAGTTATTCGAATCGACTACGTTGCAACAATAAAGGTCTACCAACACTTGCGTTATTTTACAAGAGAACCAGATACTATTTCATTGTTTCAGCGACGGCAAAGTTCATTATCATTATGAAAATAACAACCGCTACTATTGTTTTAACATTAACGCTGGAAATAAATGTAATTTTCGAGCTAAAAAAATAATACTCCAAAGATTTCAGATAACGTAATTTTTACAACTACGCTGTTTGCTAGTATTGTTTTAACGATAAATACATTTTTTATTTTCATAACAGTATTGATAATCAAAATAGTTATTTAAAACAACGTTAATTTCCTAACGCAGAAAAGAAAAGCACCCTTTCATCACAAATAAAAATGTTTGACAGATTGATCATAAAAACTATAGAAGTTAACAGACTTGTTAAAGTTATTGATATTTAATATATGGTAGGATTTGACTCTAAAGCGTGATATAAGTTTGACTTCAACGCTATTGGATAGAAAATACGATTAAGATGAAGCTAAAGAAGTTATTATTGAAGTATTTAGTAGGAGATTGTAAGAAAAGGAGAATAAGTATGGACTACTAGTCCTAATAACAATGAGGATTAAGATTACTTACAAATACACACAGATCAATGAACAAATACATGAACTAATTTCAGTATCTAACTCTAATACCATATGATGAAACGCAAAATGGCGGCCTTCGATAATAATTAAATTTCTTTATTATCAAAATTAAGAAAATTATCAAAGAACATCATTTCGAAAAAATACCTTATCTTATAAACGAAGTCTCGAAAAACTAAAGTCTCATTTTTCGTTTCTTTGTAAACCTCGCTTAAAGTACTTTACAAGTTCTCTATAATGTTTCAAATCTACCAAAGTTTTCTATTCATCTTTTTTACTTCTATTTCTTATTCAATAATTATTGCACCTAATAGCTAGAATAAGTTGATACTCCAAAACTTCATTTAGAATAACTTTATTTTTCCAATGTTTATATTAAATTCATTATTTTCAATTTATATTAACTTGGGAGATGAAGGTAGACGATTTAAGGGATACGTATCTTGGTCGCTAATTGGTGTTGAATACTCAATACTGATCATAAGCTATATCCATAAATTAATGGGAAGATCCAATGTGGAAACTAAATTCCTTACAGCAACGATAATAATTTCAAGACATAACTTTATTAAAGTGAGTTTTCCTTAATTATGTAACTATTAGTATGCTTTTTCTATCGTTAACGAAATCTTATTGTAAATTTCAAAGTCATCTTAACAATAATACATTCTTTATTGTTGTTTTATATTTATATTAGAAATATTTATCGTAAACCAAATATCGCAACTTAAGTATTTTTCAATAAAATGAGATTCAACTTATTTCTTTTTTAATATTATTATAAGGTCGTCTATAAGCTCACATAAGTTGAAGTTAAAAATAAATTGGTAATAACTAATAAACATGGTTTTCAAGAGCATGTTGTTTAAATTACATTATTAAGATAGTATAATATGAATCCAAGAAGATTAAGTATATTCAATGATGTAATACCGTAATATCAATTCTACATACTAATTATTCATCTTGGCTTACCGACTTCCCGAAAATTTATAGGTATTGATGATTATGAACAGTATATCAAAGCCTTTCCAAAACGATTATCATAAAGCTAATATAAATTTATCGTTTTTATTCAACATGGTTCCACAAAGACAAGATTAATTAGTTGAGAAAAATACCTTATAAAAAAAGCCTGTTTTTCAATAATATATGTCGTATACCAAGGAATCAAAAGTATTCTTTTATAAGTTTGACATATAATAGGCATAATGAAATTGAATCCACTACAACTTATGAAATTTTATAGTGTTCCAACTATCAAAATCAATATGAAAACTGTAATGAAATTTCAGAATATAGTAAACATTGATTCTTTAACAAATTAAATGAAATGTAATCTTCCAAAAAGAATCTCCAATTTTCGATTTATATTTATCCGTATTGAAAATATTTTATTTCATATGTTTCAAAAAACTTAAGTTCAAAGCTGAAATGCAAGTCATTCAAAATCATAGTTTTATTTTTAGTGTCGAAAAAAGAACGATAAGAGTAAATACTTGCGAAAGAATCTTATAATTATACCTTGGAAACAACCAATCATTATGGATCAATTCAATCTTTATTGAAAAATATCTTATCTTTTATGCGAAATAAGTCCTCTAGTTGGAAAGAATTTACAAATTCCTCATTACTAGTAAGATATTGCGAGATCATTATCAAAACTAAATCGTTTTAATATTGTGCCCTAAGTCTTAATTGCAAATTATCATTAATTTGAGGTTTTGTAATAATGAAGTATATAAATTCTTTACCATAAAAAGCACAAGATTTGTCGAATATCTCATTTAATATAAGTTTTGTTGGAATAATACTACATGCAGTGCAATAAGTTAACTTTACTTACAGTAAAGTTGACTGTACTGTAAGTTGAATATATTGTTTGTGTAGACTTACCGCATTGGGTGTAAGTTGAGTGCAGTACGCTGCACTTCACACTAGGGCACAGGCTAAGCAATTGGCCATACAAATTACTATGCAGACCGGCTAGCAGACTGCCAAACTTAAAACAATACATCTACCACTTAACTAATACAATACTACTATTACTTCGACTACAATTCGAATCGACAATATTACAACGATCTAGGACTCTACCAATACTGATTAGTGCTTATTGTGTTAATAACATATTAGCTAAATAAAAGAAAAGGTTACTTTCCGGTTACTCTTTGTGAAAAACCAAGGTATAGTAAAGATTCTTGCGAAGGGCCTTTGCTGTTGCGCCGGTTTTCATGGAAGTAAATAAAAAAGACTTCTAAATTGCGCCGGTTTTTACGGCAGTTGAAAGGTACCAACGGTATCTCTATTAAGAACACTAATAAATCTTTACATATCTTTTTAAAAGATGTTAAGATTAACTGTTAGAAGTTTTAAAGTTCGGCAAGTTGGAAAACGGCTAAGTTAGTACTATTTCAGGTGCTATTACTATAAGAAAAACAACTAAGTACCTACGTCAAACAACCTATAATAACAAACGACCTTCGACATTATCTTTTACACTAAAATTTTACTCCTACTTCACTTTTTTTACTTCTCCTACGCCAATTTAATCGTTAAGTTCGCTACCCTAAACGAAAACAACAATAATCGTCAAGTCGCTCCAAAAAAGTCACGCTACGCGACCCAACACTAAGTCGCTAAGTTCCTATGAGATTTCACGCCAAAACACCAAGCCTTTACGCCTAAGATTATCAAGTCCCTCGCCCTACGTGCTTTACACGTCCTACACAAGCCAGAACGTTAAAATGGCTACCGTAAGTGCTCACTTTCAGGCTATCATGAACTCCGTTTGGAAAGAAACAATTAAGAACCTCGAAAGAGTCTTCGTTGACCACTACGACGAACAACTATAGATTACGGATATTAAGAAAACCTTAACTAAATCTTACCTGACTAATTATGTTAGCTCATACATCCTCGAATCTAATGCCGGTAAAGAGTTTGGTCGCGACGCATGCACTTTTCAAGATTTTGGCGAATTTTTCAACTATTAAACACCAGATATATGAAAGATGATCCAGCGCATAGTTAAGATCAGGCTAAAGAAAGAGGTTACTCGTCGTGGCATTGACATCTTTGAAACAACCTTGTTGGAACTGGTGGAAACCTTCTTTAAACTATCTTAATAAAAAGATCTCCTTTAGGACCCTAATCTTTAAGATCTTTAGGAAAGAGAAAAAGAGGTCAAGAGACCTTAAAACCTACATATACGTTTTAGGGGACCCCTACTTTAACCTTAATTAAATTAAGGCTTTTTATATATTAATGATAAGGAATCTATTGACCTGTCCGGAAGTTTAATACCTTCACATAACAATGCGAAATATTTTCTTAATGGCGGCAGAGTACATAAAGCAATGGCCACTCACGTATTCAAAGGTATTGACGTCGGCGCTTTATACTATTTAATTAAATAAGATCGTCAGGCTTTTCAAAACCTTTAAGTACCTATCTCCTAGTAATTTAATCAATAGGCCCCTTAAAAAACTTCCCCCTTTAGGTTTGCCTATACGCGAAAGCCCACCACAATTCCTAATATAAAACTTTTTCCTTCAAGCCAAGCGACTAGCAATTACCCTTAATATCGTACCTCTTAAGCTTTAAGGCTTAAAATTTTAGGAAACATTAATTAAAACTAGGATAACTATCACAACCTTCCCTAAAACCTGCTAGGATAGTTAACACTAATTAAAAGTTGTTTATAGACTTTGCTAAAATCTAAAACAACTGAAAAAATTATAATAGAAAGATTTAAAACCTCTTCTACAGTAAGATAATACTGTTTTTAAACATTTTCAAGTGGATAAAGGTTCCTCTTTTACATTTTAACCTATTGTTTCCTGGAATCTTTACAAGGCATGCCAGAGACTATTACTTGACCTTCCTTACTCGAGCTATTACGTTTCGCGAAATTTATAACGATATAAAAGGTTATTTCGAATACGACATTCACTTTACACAATATTATACAAATTAGGCTACCACAAGATGGGCAACGATAATAGTTAAGAGAAAATAAAAGGAAATACTGATGGATATATTTAATCAAATAATTCATAAGTTAATATTGTATTAGAAAGCAATATAAAAAGTACATGTTAGTGAAGCCACACTTTTTAAGCAGGTATGGGTAATAGATACAGGTGTTAACAAGTTCAAATACGACTTAAAACGCCTAAATGCTACCTGCGAAGGCTTTTTTAGCCAGTTACGTTCCTCGTTTGCCACTGTAATAACGCGTATACCAAACTCGCTTGGTATGTACCCTTAAGTCGACAACTTATCTAATGTAAATAAAGAAGACCTTACAGTAGTTTACTAAGTCGACCACAAGTATGGTTATGGGTGCCCTTAACGTTTATGGTTTAGCCCACCGGCCACAAACTGGAGGTAACAGTCATATTAACGCGAATAAAGTCAATATTTTGGTGGGCTTATTAATCGTAAGTAATATTGTCGTAATAATGGTATAATATATTGGATTTAAAATAAGTTTGGCTATTGGTTAACTCGGAACCCCCTTGCCGAACGAAATAATAGGAAGGTAATGTATTATATTTAATACGTTACTATTTTTAAACTGAACTATTTGGATTAAATTGCATACTTCGAGGGCGACGAGCTAATCGACGATAATAAGAGCCCTAAGCAGATTAAGTAATATAAAGATACTGCTTTCGACGCGGCTTAATAATTAGCCGACTACACCATACTTTTTAGGTGGTAAAGACCCTTACCTTTACCTTAACCATGCCCCTAAACCCTTATACAGCTTTAACCTTCGCAATAGTTATACGGACTATACGTTTTAAAGTATTATGCCAAATATAGGAGCAATAAGATACTTAACAGGAGGTTATTCGTAATATGTAGTATTAAGGAGGAAAAGTATTATAGCTATTGAGATTAATCGTTACGATACTAATAAGGCTAAATTTGGCTTTAAATTAGGCGAAAAACTATTGCTACTAGGGATAACGGTAGTTTACACTATTATAAAAGTAATTACTTTCCATATCATTAAGTACTCTACCTCTTCCTTTCTTTACTTAAAGGATATAAAGACTCTCGGCGTTAATATTAACGTTAACGTAGACGAATTAGTTAAAAACGGCCAGAGGTTTCCCCTTACCTTTAAGTGGGAGCATCTATAGTTTTATCTTTAAGGTCCAAAATCAGTGGTATTGAACCTTACAGAGCCATAGATACGTTAATTACACTGGCGCTTTAACTACCCAGCCGTTAATAAGCTATAGAAAGTCTTAAAATCCACAAGATATAAAGATACGCAATACTCTACCATAAAATCTATTAAAAGACTCTATTATTATTGTTAAATGTATGCCTAAACCCTTGGAGATTTAAATTTACACTAAAAACGATAACGATTTCAATTGAGAGATTTTTATTAACGTGTTTTACTTAAATTTTAATCCTATTTTTATGTCGTTGACTTCGTAACCTTTTTTTATGAAGTTTTTTATAGACCTAGGCTATAAGCCGTTAGTTAGTATCATGAGACATGTGTATGTTGCGGTGCACGATGTTTTGATGAGTTATGTCCCGCCCTTATAGTGTGGTTAGCGTAATTCAGGACGTCTGTATTATTAATACTTTTGACATTGGCGCAACGGTCAAGAGGGTTGACTCACGTTAGTTGATGGAAGCCACGCTAACCGGCTTGAGATTACTTAGTAAAACTATTACATATAAGTTTCTAAAATCCTTTTCAGCAAAGGATACGTGGAAAATGTTAAATATGCTGTGGATTGACACGTACCTGGGTCCACTTAACGTCGTCGTTTACGTTACTAGTACTAACTTTACGGCGGTGAAGTTTTAAGAAAATATTAAGATAATGGGTATTTAGTATAAACAAATACTTGTAAAAGCCTATTAGGGTATTTAGAAGGTTAAAAATGCATATGCACTAGTTCGCTAGGCGTGTAATATCTTTACGTTGGAAATTAAAAGCTTTACAAATCCGAAGGCACATTTATAGATGGCGGTAAAAGGTCTCAACGATATTATAGGCTCTAACAACTTAATGTTAACGTTACTAAATTTTAAAACTTACCCTCGTTTAATAAGTGAATCTCTACCTTCAGAAAGTACTTAGAAACGTGTTACGACTTACGATAAAGCTTTAAAGGAGTTACGAAGAAAGTCGGTACGCTTTTAAGTTAATAATACCCTTAACACTATAGATATCATAATAACAATCAACGTACTTAATTTACCGTTATGAAGTAAAGTCTTTATTTAGCGGGAACCGGATAAATAAAAGGGCTTGTACAAGATATTAAGTATTACAAACTCTGAAGTAGTTGTTAAAACTGCTAACGATTTTATATTTTCCTGAATAACTTGAGTTAAGCCTTATATTGGTGCTATCAACCATAAATATCCTGAAGTGAAGCGACTAAATAAATATGAATTTATTTTACCCGTTATCGATAACTCGATGAAACGCTGTCGGCGCGGAAGATCCCCAAAGAAGACGAACTTTAAAGAGAAGGAATTCATACTAGGCCGTATTTACAATATTATTTAGGTAAGTAGGAAAAAGATGGATAACGAAAACTTGGTATTAAAGCTCCAAATACAAGAGATTATTAAAACTTTCCGTAAACCTTTTAAGGAAAGCGATAAGATCAAAATTAATGGCCTACTAATTTGAGGGGTAATATAATACGTACCGAAAATCGATTTTAACTTTGGAGACCCAAACGTTACGATTTTCAAGTAGAGTATTATTTACGAGGTTAGAGGTAAGACTATAGGGCGGCCATACAAAAAGTTACACCTAATCGCTTAAAGATACAGCGATAAAGGTAAATACTGGATTTTCATGTAGCCATTAACGATTTAGGATATTAGTTAACGTTTGGTGGTTGTTTTAATAGTAAGTTTGCTAGCTAGGATTAAGGGAAAATTTACGCTTAATAGCCGTAATATAACGCCAGCTTATACATAATGTGCAACGGATTTACAGAGAATTGTATTCTTAAAACTATTATATAAACTACGTCTTATCTACCCTTCAAAAATAGTAATAAGGTGTATTAAACCACTATATAGACTAGTTAAAATAGGCGCCTATTAGATTTTGACTTCCTAGTCATATTTTGAATTACGGTTAACAATACAATTTTTAATATATAACCCGTGCTTACTGGTAATGTAAGAAAGAGATTTCGACGTAGTATGTAAATTAACGATACCTTTTTCGTCGAAAAAACTGGCTTTATAAAACTGGAATTACAGGCGATTAAGGACTCCAAATTTTGAAATTATAAGATGGTAACAATGTTAACGAAATGTAATTAACTTAACTTTAATGAATCGTCAATACGTATACTGAATGTTAACTTCGGCCTTAGCTTTTGCTAAAAAGGTCAGGGTACTATTTTTTCTACAATTAATAAGACTAATATAATTAAAGCTTAATTGTATCTGTATAATGTGTTTGTAACAGCTATATTATTATCTTATACCAACTGGAAGCTTCTTATAGCCTTTTTATCGCGGTACAAATATAAGATCCGGTAGATAAAGACTTTATCCGGCTGAATAAGAGGTTTGAGTGATAAATGCGAAAATTGGATCGCGGGATTAATATAGTCTCAATCGACTTATCGAGGGCCAAGTTAATAATCTTTACAGACGGTTTCTTTGTAAACAACACCGACTTATCTTTACAGATCGGTTTTCTAATGACTTTCGTTAACGAAGATAGGTGGGACGACCAATTTAATATTATCGGCAACTTAATCCACTAAATCTCTGTCAAGTATAGAAGGATTATGCTAAACGTGTTGGCTTCGGAGGTTTACGAAACACAATGGCGGGTTTCGATGTAGGTATAACTCTGTGAAAAACCCTCAACATTATCACCAGGTAGTTAAGGATTCCTTCTATCCTGGTGGTAATCTGTAACGACTCGAAAAGCCTCTTTGAATACCTTTTAAAGCTTGGAACCACTAGCGAAAAACGCTTGATAATCGATGTAATAATACTCCTTAAAATCTACGAAATAAGGGAGATTAAATAATTCAGATAAATTAACGGCAAAGATAATCCCGAAAATACCATAATAAAGGTAGTGTCAAATAAGGCTTTGTAAAGATTTGTAAACAGTCATAGGCTAACTATACGTATTGAAGGTTATATTAATAGGTCGCCCGGAAAGCCCAAATGAAGTAATGGTTGTCAAAGATATACCGGCAAACTAAAAGACTGCTAGGAAAGTAATGTAATTAATAATGGCGATCTGTTTACTGGGCACGGCTAAAATAGAGGCGTGTAAAGGCCTGTAGCGAAAGAACTTTTTGTAAAAGTTGATAAACTCGGACCTCGGAGAAATGGAGCAATTAAGGTTAAAAAATATTCATTGGAATGTAATTAGGTGTAATTTAGTATGGAAGTTAACTGGAATTAACAGGCGTCTAGCCAGTTGGTGAGGAGGCAATTTAGTGGTAACTAAAAAATATTGGTAACCTATACTGACGTACGCGCACAAACTAAAAAGCCGTCAGTATTGGAATAATATTACATGCAGTACACTAGGTCAACTTTACTTACAGTAAAGTTGACTATACTGCAAGTTAAGTGCATTGTTTGTGTGGACTTACCGCATTAGGTGTAAGTTGAGTGCAGTATGCTACACTTCACACTAGGGAATGGGCTAAGCAATTGGCCACACAAATTACTGTTCAGACAGACTAGCGGTCTGCTAAACCTAAAACAATAAATCCACCACTTGACCAATGCAATACTACTGTTACTTCGACCACAATTCGAATAAACAACGTTATAACAATCTAATGCCCTATAAACAAGTTTGTTATTTTTTACCTAATTTTAATTTCTACTGGGTAAAAAACAATACAACGCATAAAAACGCAAATTCTAACACCAAAAACTATACACCAGATCCAAGGCATGAAAATGAGGGGAATTTTACCCATTGATATGGCTTATATTCGCCCTCTTTATTGAAGAATGATTGAAGATATTAATTTTATAATACCTCTAGTTAATTTGTAACACATAAAACTAATAATCATTCAAGGAGTTTTAACTATTGAAATTAGTAAAAGAATTTATACGTATAATAAATAATGGGTTTCATATTTGGATAGTTCATCATTAAGCTTTTTCTTTTTGTCGATTAACGACTTGGAAAATGATTAGGTTATTAATTATGCCTTAATTATATTGATCTTAAATTTAATCAAAAGCTCTTTCAATTGGAATACAATAATACCAAGTATTTTTTTCAAAGGACAATTTATTTGGAGAAATATCAGACGTTTTAAATTTTTGTAAAATAGGTGTAACCGAATAAAATAAAGCTTCTATAATTAGTTAAGAGATTATCATTGTTTTTAGTGGGATTTATGGATTATAAATTCAATATGATATTGACTCTTTGATTAATTGATATAAAAAGGCTTTTCTTTTACCTCTCTTTAGTCATTTTGTTTTGAATATTTTAAAAATATCAGCGAATTATACGTAGAGGGGAATAATAAGACTTGAAATTCTCGATACCTCTATAAACATTTCTAAAGCCTTTAACTTCCAAGGAAATATAAAATATCGAAAGTCCTATATACCTTCCCTTATAATATATATGCTAAGTCCATTGACGTTAAATCCAATAAATTCAATATATTGGAATCTTACAAGGACTTTTTCCAATGAAAGTTAAAGTTTTTCATCCGAAAAAGAAGTGTAAATCTCATTCAAATATTCAAAGTGCTTCTTTAGAATATCCAAAAATATGATAATATTATCGATGAATACTCTACGAAAATTTCGGATATACTTTAGCGTTTTATGTATAAATCTCTAGGTATATAATGATAAATTTAATCACTTAATGGGTATAATTCTTAATCTTCCCAAACGATGATATTAAACAAAAGTAAAATATTCTCGAAATTTTACGTAAATGAACAATCTAACAAGAATTTAATTACTTTCACGATAACAATCCCCTTGTTACAACGTAAAAACTTAATAACGTTGCTTTATATGAGTAATGAATCGTTATCACAAATAGCTAATTTGTTCAATACCTGAAAATCTACAATCTAACGGACTTTTGAAACGCTATAAACAGAAATTCAAACGACGAAAACAAGGAACGTTAATAGGGATACATTATTATGAAATTCTACATGTTTGTATACATTCAAGCCGTTAATCTATTCAATCAGAAATACGTTTTCCCACTGAAAGAAAAGATATAAATAATAATTTATATTAGTATACTATTAGCTATTTTCTAATAAACCCTTAATCATATACAACTTCAAAACATTCACGATATTAGTATCCCTACAAACTCTGGAGTACCACTTATAGACTATTTACAAGAATATAATATGAATACTATCAAGAATATGTATATAGGTGCTCTAATGTAATGATCACACTAAATACCCGTGAGTATATAGAAGGTGTCAAAGAGTTTATGTTATCAAAAAGGTAGCAGAGGTGCTGAGTGAATAATATCGCAACCGTGCAAGTAATGATCAAAAGCCGTGAGGCTATTCAGATGGGTAGACTGAATACTTAGATTGACAACTAAAGAGCTATGAAGGAAATACTATCTATGTAGTGATGACTGTGTCCTAATATATCCGTGCCTTCATACCATCTTCAGTATTAGATAGCTTGGATAGCAAGATATCCAACATATCCTATGCGTCCGTGCGTTAACCCTAACCCTGGATTGTTGACATAAGAGATGTTCCCTACCTGATGTGTTGAACGTTAAGCTTCTAATGGCGTGGCTGGCCACTGTCCTGTTCCATAACTTGCAGTTGATTTTTAGGTCATAACTCCTAAATAATTCTAATCATACAAATATTTTAATATAAAAATACCAAAGAAATAATGTCGAATACAAAGAGTATCCGACATGTTTTGGCTATTTAAAAACATTATCTACTGAAAAATCATTATATATGGAGATGTTTGCAATTCTTGTAATCCTAAATTATGTAGAAAATTACATTGGTAAGGGTAGTCGACGAAACGGGGTTAATAGTTATTTTATATAATGAAGTTAGGTGTACTAGTCAAGATACTATCCGTTTTGAAAGATTAGTTCGAGTTTTACCGTGATAAATAATAACGATGAAGTGGCTTCAAAAATGCTAGTAAATACAAAATTCACCTAATATTGCTCAACAATTATTTAAGTAAGTTTAAGAACGAATGAATATGGACTACCTACCATATTAAAACATATTATTAATAGGCCTTGATTATTGCAATATAGTTAATTCAAATCACTGTAGTCGAAGTAACTGGTACTGCATTGAAATCGGTTAATACGTGGTAAGTTCTAAGTTTGGCAGATCGCTTGCCAGTCTACACACTAATTTGTATAGCCAGATTCTTTATCCTGTACTCCAATTCAAAGTGAGCACCTACTGCATTACACTTGCAGTCACTCCCATAAACTTCAGTCAACTTGCAGTCAGTACAATCAACTAACTGTAAGTATAGTTGACTTGACTGTGTTGTATTTGACTGCTATTCCAACACTGGCGGCTTTTTGTTTTATGCCTACACTTAACATCAATTACGGCATTTTATATACCTAGATGCTAACGTAGCCTGCTACCAATTAATGGCAACCTCTAAAATCCCTCCTTAATTCACAAGCCAAACCCCTATCAATTCCAATCAATTTACACTAAAATTAACATCAATTACGGTCTATTATTCCATATCTCCGAGCCCTCCATTCTTCAACTCTTGTAAACAAATCTTTCGCCACAAACTTATACGTATCACGCATTCCACCACTTATGTACCTTTCGCCAATAATTTCACCTACTGCTACCGTTGCCTCCGCTTCCATCAACAGTATTACCCTGGCAGTCTTCGTGTTTGCTAGAACATCCTTATTCCTTCATATCACGTGCCAGATAGTCTACGTAGCCCTCAATTTGTATTGTTAACGTATTAATATCCACAAATTGTTTTAAGACGTTATTAGGTATGACCTTAGTTATAACATCAACTATAATATTTTTGCCATTAATTCACTGGAACTTATCGATTTAATGGACTTCGTATACATTTTTAAGTCATTACGTCTATTATTTAACGATTTTTATGAGTTATGCCTAATTTCAATAAATATTCGTAAAGGCTTCGGAAATTTGTATACATCATTATAGGTATTGAAAGCAATTCGAGCCATTTGATAATAATATTTAATATATCGTTATCTATCATACTAATATAGGAGTGTATCATTATGCTGTATATCTTTGATACTAACACGTTTTTCGTTACACGTTTACATTTAACGGATATATAGTATATAAGGTTTCCAGTAATCAGAAATTTCTCTTCAAGTGTTACTTTTTTAACTAACATGAAAGGAAATCCGATTTACAATAAAAAGTTGATGATATTGACAAAAGACACCGTTCACAGAAATTATTCACTTTGTTATCGTTCAATCTACCGAAACTATATTAATACCTCGTTTTCAGTTGTCTAATTTTTCTGGTCGGCATAACAAAGCAATGTAAGTTGCACGTTTTTTTTTTTTTTTTTTTTTTTGCTTTAAATATTGCTATAATTTTACCTTTTCAGCCTTATTTATAGTTTTCAGGCTCGTAGCTTACCCTTTTCAGCGTAGGTGATATACGTACCATTTTTACCCAAATATTAATAATTCGGATTAACGATCTATTAAAGTTTAATTGTATGCATTTAATCAACTTTTCAATTGATCAACACTTTTAGAGGTCTTACTTTTCGATAAAACGTTATTTCTCCATTATAAACCTAGTATTTTCGAGGTAAAAGATATTGTTAATTTATATAACTACGATACAGAAGTATTTACCCTATATAATTAATAGGTACGGGTAAAAGGTAAAAATTTTTATACTTAGCTTGTTTCCAAGGTACACTTGGCATATTGAAATCCAAAAGACGCATATTTCCGCTATTCCAAAGAAAGTTTCAATGTAATGTATTACTATATCAGACGGAAACTTATCCTTTAGTTTTTTAAATTGTTTCAAAGGTACAATCCGCTAAAGATCAGGGGTAGATTGCTTATATGCTTGCGTTATATCTTGGCTACTAAATATAAACTTTCCGTTTATACCCATAGGTAAACTAATAACAATTACGATAATAAAATAGTAATTGATTCTTTGAATTATAACCAATTGAATAAATATTTAATCCTTACCTTTATTACCGTATCCTTAAACAATTAGCCGTAAATTTTCATACAGCCGGACCATGATCTTACCTTTGACCTCGTAAACTATTTTCGACTTAAAAGAAGTAACGTTTTAACCTTTAAATTAGGTTAGTGGTATCAGTTAAACAACTTTTTATATAAAAAGGACGTTAATCACTACCTATGTTGGTAGGCCTTTATCATTGCAACGTAGTCAATTCGAATCACTGTAGTCGAAGTAACTGGGGCTTCATTAATATTGTTGATTAAGATGTGTTGGTTTTAAGTTTGGCAGACTGCTAGCCGGTCTGCACACTAATTTGTATGGCCAAACGCTTTGGCCTGTACCCCACTTTAAAGTGGGAACCTACTATACTGCACTTGCAGTGCAATCCCATAAATTACAGTCAATTTTAAATACGTATAAATTAATTTTACTTCAGGTAAAGTTGCTTTGACTATATTTCATTTGACTACTATTTCAACACTAGCGGCTTTTTGTTTTTGTGCCTGCATGTTAGCATGGCTTGTCATTAATCGGTGGCAATCTCTGAGATCCCTCCTTAATTTACAAGCTAAACCCCTATGAACTCCGATTAATATATACTTAAATCAACATCAATTACGGCCCCTTATAGCTCTTTTACTTTACCTTTTCTAAACCTTAATTTCTCAATTTCCGTACACAGATCTTTCGCCATAGACTTATATAAATTAGGTACGCTATCAATTACATACCTTTTGCCAGTAGTTTAAACTATTGCTATTAACACCTTTGCCACTATTGCTGTTGGAGTTAATACCTTGATAGTCTTTAAATTTACTATAGTAACCTTATTCCTCCTCGTTACATACCGGGTGGTCTACGTAGCCCTCGATTCGTACGGTCAGAGTATTACTGTCAACAAACATTTCCAGGGCGTTATTAGGCGTGACCTTGTTTATAACGTTAGTGGGGTTATCTTTACCGTTAATCCACCGGAATTTATCAATTTTCTGGGCTTCGTATGCCTCCCTTAAAGTTTTTACGTTTATCATTAGACGTTTTTTATTAGTTGTGACTAACTTCAATAAACATTCATAAAGACTTCGTGAATTAGTATATACTACTAAAAGTATCGGATTCAGTCCCAGCTGTTTGGTGATAATCCTTAATGTACCGTTAGCTATTATGCCGATGTCAAATTCTACCATTATTCCATAAACTTTTAAAGCCAGTACGTTTCATATTATACGCTTGTATTTAACAGATATCTAATGCATATGGTTTCCGATGATTGTAAATTTCCCTTTAAATATTTCTTTGTTAACGATAATTATTAGGAAGCTGATTTTTGATATAAGGTTAGTATTATTAACAAATAACACGTCTATAAAGATTATTAATTTCGTCTTCGCTATATTTACAAAGACTATGATGATTTTTCTTTTCACGTGGTATATTTATAATTAAATCCGTTTGTTTAAACTGTCAAAGTTCTTATTTTGTAGATCTTGTGCCTATTCCGTAATATAAAGGTCGTAAGATGCTTTCAGCGGGTATAGTATAGCGATATAAGTCACACGGGTCTTGCGTTTCAGATATCTTTGTGATTTTTCTCCGTCGGTCCTGTCAATAATCGTCAAGCTTGTATCTTGCCTCTTTTAATATAATCTAAAGTAAATGCAGTTTTTAACCTTGATACTATGTAAAAGGATTAACAATTTATTAAAGTTAAAGTATATATCATTAATTGGTGTTGTAATCAGCTTACACTTTTAAACGCCTAACTTTTCGATAACACATTACTTCGCTGTTATAAACATGGTATCTCCAAGGAAAATGGTATCGTTAATTTTTATAATTACTATAACAAAGTTTTTGCTCTCTGTAATTGGTAGGTATAAGCTAAACGTTAAAATATTTATGCACAACCTATTTTTAAAGTACGACTGATACGTTAAGAACTAATAGACACCTATCTCGTACAGTCTATATAGACGCTTAATACAACGTATTATCTTACTGGCTAGAAAATTATCCTTGAATTCATTGGTAATTTGAGTAGTATAATTCGGTGAAGATCGGTGGTAGACTGCGTGGATGTTTGAATGATATCTTAGTTATTATGTATGAATTGACCTTTTGTGTTAGTGGTTAAACTGGTAGTAATTGCAATGATTAAATGCTGGTTATTTTTTTTTTTTTTTTCTTGGATTATAGGTGATTAATTAAGGATTCAATGCCTACCTTTATTATAGTTTCCTTAGACGATTTACCGCGATTTTTTGTATGACCGGTCTGTAGTCGTGTATTTGACCTCATAAATTATTCTCGACTTAAATATATTAACGTTTTGGATTTTGAATTACGTTAGCGGTATAAATTATATAACCTCCCGTACAAAAAGATCATTAATATTTATTTAATCACTTTCTCTAAACAGCTTATCTGGTGTATGAATAATACCTTCAATACGTATTTTAAGAGTAAGCTTTCTGTTAGACGTTTCTTTTTAAAACACCTATGCCGTTATGTATACCTTATTAGGCCTATAATCTCTATCCTCATACTCTTTTTCAGTGTATATCCTTTTCTTAGGTGGTTTTCCACGTCGTCGACGTTCCATTAAATTTTTAACGATGGGTATGGAAGGGTTATATTAGCTAATTCTTTCGGCTTAGAGGTTATTGGCGTTGGGATTTTTATTAGACTTAAAGGGTCGTTTATAAGGCTTAATTTGTATAGCTTGAAATGTTGTAGGTCCGTTAGTAGTTTTAACTATTATGTTTCAATTAATAATAACTAAGATCTTATATGGCTTATCATATTTAATTAGCTCGCGTTATGTAAAGATTTCAATTTGAAGGTGGAAAGATAATACGTTTGTTATTTATAGTTCGTTTCTAGTATTAAAGGTATTGTTAATCTGGAAGCTTACCGATTCCTTTCTTCGTTCTTTTAAGGGTATGCTGTATTCTATAATGCGTTTCTAGGTACTTAATAAGGGTGGAAAATGAGCTATTATATGTAGGCAGGCCCTAAATACCAGTAAAGTTAGTACTTGTCTATTAGGGTTAATAGTCTCGTTGAGGCCTTTTACCGCTATTTAAAGCCATGTTTTTTGGTTTATAAAACATTCATTTTTAGTATCAAGATATCGTAGGTCTTTTATAGAAGGGAATATTCCCATTAGACCTTTTTAATACCTGAATAAACCTTAATAAGGATCTTTTATACTAAATTTACATCGACTTAACATTAGTTTAAAACTTCATTATAATAAAGTTAGTGTCGACGTCGTAAACCAGTAAGTTTAATAGCTTAAGGTACGTATTAATTTACAAAACGCGTAATACCTTTTTTATTTTTAGCTATAATGGTATTGAAAAACTTGACGACGTAAAAAGCCGTAGCGGAATCAATAACTAATAATATTAGCTTACTATTCAGGTAAAATACGTTTACGAAGACTTTCGAGTTAAAGTTTT
Organism: Anisogramma anomala; assembly: GCA_038502455.1. NCBI lineage: Eukaryota > Fungi > Ascomycota > Sordariomycetes > Diaporthales > Gnomoniaceae > Anisogramma > Anisogramma anomala. The sequence continues at coordinate 30,468,793 of JASMMZ010000002.1, read as the reverse complement.
AATTTTAACGTAAACTTAAACTTTAGAGGTACTTGAAAGTTTATTCGACAAAAGTGATAAAGTTGCTTAATTACCTTTAACGTCAACAAATTTATATTTTCGTAATTAATTACCTTTAAGACCTTATGAAGCTTATTAGTTATCGAATAGTAAAATTTACGATGTAGGTAACGAAGTTCCGCTTCCGTTAGGCTTAATATCATTACCGCTGACCCTTAAAGATAAAACCAGAGGAGCTTTTATTTGAAGCTAAGTGAAAACCTTTTACTAGTTTTAATTTATATTAACTTATCAATCTAAATATTAGTGTGATCATTGAAGTTTTTTTTATATCTTGAAGGAAGACAATAAAAAAGGTAGAGGATTCCCAGATATAGAAAATAATAGGTCTAATAATGGTTTTAACCGTAATCGATTTTAGAAAAAAAAATACTTTTAGGGTTAAAGCCGACTTTGGCTTGACTAGTATCCGTATGGTTAAGTTTTGTAGTAGTATTAGAATCCCTTCATAACGCGACGTATTACGAATAGCCTCTTATTAAATACCGTGTCACCCCTGTATCCAGCATAACCCCCTAAAAAACCTATTTCGCGTAGCGATTTTGAATATTAAAGGGATGTATAGGGCCAAAGATTTTATTATCATGTCGGTGGTTGGGATCTTTACCTGTAAAGTGGTATAAAAAGGCTGGTCAACGAGTTATTACGTTGATTTCAAGCCGGTATTAGTATTTTTATTCCAGTCGATAACTTTAGGCTTATTTTCCTCCTTTTTAACTTTAATACCCTTATAGTTTTCGATGGTGATCAGGTAATTATTAGTAGAAGTGAAAGAAATTATATATAGTAATTTACACATTTTTCTTTACTTTTGACAGTAGTATAATGCATAGACTAATGGCCTTGATAACTATAAATCTAACATTTATTAGCGCTTAAAGTAAACTTGCTTCAATAAATAAAAGGTCTTAAAAAAGGAATACCATTTTTGTGGGTAGAGGTCCAGGATTTCTGTTAACCGTATTAACCAGGACTTTCGTATTTGCGGTCGATTTAATATGTGTGGGAGGGGTCTTTTTCGTCGTTATTTAATTTAGGGGCTTAAGGGTATATATTAGCTGAGCTTAATACTCGAGTTGTTATGATTGTCAATTAGAAACATAATTAGTTAAAAAAAACCTTTCGTAGGTGGTATTTGAGTATTGAAGGGCGTGTTAGAACTTCTTATGACCCGTAACAGCCTACTGGACCTATTAACGTAAGTTGCCTTCATTGGTTTTTACGTTCCTTATTACTTAATAGTAAAGTATCAACCTATTAAACATCTAATTAAAAAGGATTATTTTTCTTTCTGAATTTTTTGATAATTTAGTATATAAACCTATTTAATGATGTTTTAGTCGTTAAAGTATTATGTAAAATTAATATAGTATTAGAAATAACCCTTTAGGCTATCATAGATTTCACGAAAGAAGAAATAATTCATTAGGTACCAGAGGTAGTAATCCTCGACTTAGTCAGTAAGGTATTAGTAAATAGCAAGTAGAAACCTAACAATTTAACCTTTATTTGGCGGCAGATATTAAAAAACTGGCGTAACTTAATATTGAGGAGGTTATACGGCTTACCTTTATAAAAAAGAATTCCTCCTAAAATTTTAACGAACGTGGTGATTACTGTATGATCCGTATTTACTAAAGTTATATGTTGAGAGGGGGGGTAATATATTGGTCGTAGGGATATTTTAAATCCCTCGGTTAATATTATGGTTAATACTAAGGTTACTAGTACTAATAGGTATAATAATTATTTTTAGCGGTGTTTAAGAGGGAAAATCCAGTAGTTATACTTATAATAGGCTCGTTTGTAAAGTTAGTTTTTCTTTAATTTGGCTATGAAAACTAAATGTGTTAAAAGGTTTAAAGGAAGTAAGTCTAAAGGTTTCCGCGGATTTGGTAATAATTCTTTTAGTATTCAAGTGTACGTAAAAGTTTAAATTTAATTAACTGGTAAACTTCAGGGCTTTTAACCAGTAGGTTTTTTTTATGGATAATGATATTAAACCGTTAATCTTCCGTAAAGGGGTTTAAGGAATTTATTTGGGTTTGGGCAAGTCCTTACGAACACGTATAAGGGCATTAAGAAATACTGTTGTTAGTAATCCCTTTTCCCTTATTTTCCTGGGTTTATTGTGGATTTCTATCTGTAGTACACTTATATAGTATTTTGGAGATGTTACCGTCTTTTCCGACTTTTAAGGTTAAAAAAATCCTTTGTTCATATAAGTTAGTCTTTAACTTTAATTTTACTCATTTTTCAGTTTTCTTTTATATAATTAAGGTTTAATTTTTCAAACATTTCGATGTAATCAAAAAGGGCTTTAATTTTTGTGTTTTATTCATTATAATTAACTTGAAGGATAAAGTGGCTGACGTAGTTAGTAAAGTGTTTAGGGATAAAGTTTTCGTCACCTTCCTTAATTTAGAGATCGTTATCAAAATAATGAATAAAGATGGTTCCGAGGGCCTTAATTGCTTCTTTCATGACATGGTTGTCGATAGTATTAAATTCTACGTATTTTGAAGTTATCGTAATATATATTAAAAGGTATAAGAGAAAAAAGAGTAGTTTAAATTTATGGAGTATAGGTTAGCAATCAAAGGTAATATTAGTTAAAGGTTGTGAAACTTAGTCGTTTTTATAATTTGTAGTAATAATAATCTTAATATTACCAATGTAGCCGTTTTCTCGTTTAATGATTTTAAGACTTTCAAACGGTTAATCCCAACGCTTTTTCCTCAAGACTTATTTAGTAAAAGTTTATTGATATTTTCAATAGTGACAATACCATTACCACTTTTAAATACCTATATATAGTAAATACACTGGTAAAGTTTTCTTTTTAATTACATATAAATAGTAAATATAGCCTTAGAACCCTTTGCAAGAATCTTCCCTGTACTTTATGTAATTATAAAGCGTAACCAGAAAGCATCTTCTTTTTTTGCTTAGCTTATCTATGCTTAACCTAATAAATACTAATTAGTATTAGTAGGCCTTTATCGTTATAACGTAGTCGATTCGAATCACTGTGGTCGAAGTAACTAGCTCTGCATTGATATTATTGATTGAGATGTATTGGTTTTAAGTTTAACAGATCGCTAGCCGGTCTACACACTAATTTGTATAGCCAAAAGCTTTGTACTATGCCCCACTTTGAAGTGGGAACCTACTACACTGCACTTGAAGTGTAGTCCCACAAACTAGAGTCAATTTGCAGTATGTACAAATCAACTAAACTGTAAGTAAAATAGAATTGACTTTACTGCATTTGACTGCTATTCCAACAACCTAATCACTTTCTTCAAAGGGTTTACCCAGCATATTAATAATATCTTTAACATATAACTTAAAGACAAATTCTTCATTAGATTTTTACCCTTAAGAAACTCACGCTGTTATATTCTCCTTTTTGAATTTATAATCCTCGTTATCATCCTCTTCTTTTCTATGTCTCCTTTTTTGAAGTATTTTTCCACACTGTTGACATTCTATTAGCTTATTAACGATCGATTTGGGAGAATTATATTAGTTAATACGATTGGCTCTCGGGTTATTGACATTAAGATTTTGATCAAACTTCAACGATTTTTATACGACTAAATATATGTAATTCGAAAGATAACAAAGCTATTAGTTATTTTAATCCCCAATTTTAGGTTAATAATATTTAAAATCTTGTTTAGCCTATTTAATTCATTTATCCTTCGCCACGTAATGATTTTATTCTTAAAGGGTAGTGGCAGTATTAATTTTATCAATGGTACATTCCTGTTATTAAAGGTATTGTGATTCTAGTGGCGTACCTTTTTTTTCGCAATTTCTTTTGGGCTTTATTAAACGTTATAATGCCGTTTTTATGTATCATTCACTTAAAATTTTATCGTATCAAAATTTATTTAGGCGTCGTGAATTAGTACATTTGGTGGCTCCAAGTAGTTGTTATATTACAAAATACGTAATACCTCCCATTTTTCCTTCACTGTGATGGTTTTAAGGAATTCGACGCTGTGAATAGCTGTAGTAGAGTCAATAATATGAAATACTTACTAGCTGTTTAGGTAAAACACGTTTACAATACCTAAAAGTCAGAGTCTTAATCTTTCTTATCCTTAAACTGAAACCTTAAAGGGGTTTGAGAATGTATTTAATAGTGGTGATAAAGCTTTTTAATTACTTTTAGTGTTAGAAAGTCTATATCTTTATAATTAGTTTTCTTTAAGACTTTATTAATCGCCAAATAGTTAAACCGGCGATGTAATTGATGAAGTTCCGACCCCGTCAGGTTTAGTACCATTACCCTGGCCTTTGGTAGTGAAACTAAAGGTGCTCCCACTTAAGGATAGGTGGAAACCTTTATCACCCTTAAACCAAATCAATTTATTAGTTTAAACGTTAATGTTAACACCAAGGTTATTACATTTTAAGGTCAAAAAACGGAAAAAATAAGGGATTTTTGGATATAAAAAACAATAGAGTTAATCATGGCAGTAACAATCGTCGATTCCTGTAAAAAGTTTTTTTTTTCTAAGGTTAGAGCCAACTTTAACCTTATCGGTATCCATATAATTAATTTTCGTAGTATTATTAGTATCTTTTTTTATTACGAAGTATTACAAATAAAAAAATTTAAATACTGTATTGTTTTAGTGTTAGACATGATATCCTAAAAAATCTGTTTCGCGTAACTATTTTGAATAGTAAAGAGATATATAGGATTGGGTTTTTTAACGTTGTGTTAACGATGAAGATTTTTACCTATTAGGTGGTATAGAAAAGCATGGTCGACAATTTATTACGTTACCTTTGGACTGGTGCTAGTATCTTCATGCCAACCAATTACTTTTGGTTTGGTTTTTTCGTTTTTAATTTTTTTCCTTTAAATTTTGCAATGTAATGAAATTGTTTTTACTCGAAAACTGATGGATATTAGGTATAATACATTACCTGTTATTTGTAGCGTTTAGTCCAAGGGTAACGACCTAATTAACAACCGGTTTTACTATAAATTTAATATTTTCTGGAATTTGGAGTAAATTTTTGTGGTTGACCTAAAGATTTCAAAGAAGAAGAGTACCTTTTTCCGTATCTAGTTTAGTAGTTACGTCCACAGGTCTAGAATTTTTATTAACTATGTTAGCCGAGCTTTCCATACTTACGGTCGATAAAATACGTATGGTGAGGATCTTTTTCATCGTCGTTAAATTTTGGAGTTTGGGGATATATACTAGTTAAATTTATGATTCGTATTATTATGGTTGAGAACAGGAAACATAACTGGTTAAAAAAACTTTTACAGGTCACTTTAGGGTACTATGAGGCGTATTCGAACTTTTTATAACCTATTAGCGAAATGTGTCTTCGCCAACTCTTATGTTCTCCATTACTTATTAGAAAAATATCAGCCTATCAAGGATTTGATTAAGAAGTTCCATATTACTTTCCGTCTCTTTTTTGTGATTCAATATGTAAAACCATTCAATAATATTCCATTTTGCGTAATATCGGGCTAAATTAATATTATTTTGAAAGTAATTTTTAAAAATGTTATAAATCTTTCGGAGAGAGGAGCAATTGTTTAAGTATGGAAAATAGTAATCCTCGGCTTATCCGGTAAAAATACTGGAAAATAATAAGTGAAAATCTGGTAATTTAACTCTTATTTGACGGAAAATGTTATTAAAGAACATGCGTAATTTTACATCGAGGAAGTTCAATGGCTTACCGTTATGCTTCTTATTTTCTTCCCAAATTTTGACGAATGGAGTGATCATTACACAATTCGTATCCACTATAAGGACGTGTCGAGAGGCAAGGGTAATGTATAGGTCGTAAGGATCCTTTATATCCCTCTATTAGTATTAGGAAAAATAGTTACCTTCAGCCGAGTTTAAAGGGGAAAATCTAATTATTATACCCATCATAAGCTCTTACATAAAGCCGCTCCTTTCTTAACTTGATCATTAAAATTCAACGTATTAAGGGGCTTGGAGGAAAAGGGTTTAAGGATTTTTTTAAGGGGATTATTAATAATCCTCTTGATGTTGAGGAGCTTAACGAGGTTTTTACTCAATTGATGAATATATTTAAGTGTTTGTAGCTCATAGGTTTTTTTATTCCTTACAACTAGTTATATTAACTCGTTGGGAACCTTACGTAATATAGTTTGGGGAATTTATTAATATTAGGTAGGGCTTTGAAAATGCATATAAGGATGCTAAGGAACACTATTATCAGTAATATATTTGCTCTTAGCCTTAATCTAACAATGGTTTTCATATGTTAGGTAATCGTCAAGTACGTATATCAAACTATTTTTCTTTCCTTTCTTTGTTACGAGATTGACATCTCGATGATACAATTTATCCTTTACCCTTACCTTAACCTATTTATCTTCCTTTTTCCACATCTCTAAAATCAAGACCCTAAACTATTCTTAAAATTTATTAAGTACCCGGAGTCTTTAAACGTTTCCGTTAAAGTTTGTATCGATAATGTAACATCCCATTACATTAATAAGGTATTCAATTAAGGGGTTTTTGTAGACGTCTTTAAACCAGAGGTTTTTATTGAAGTTTTTTGCGAAGTTAATGCCGAGGTTTTTGATTTATTCTTTTCGACTGAAGTAATTAAGAGTATTAATTCCAGTGTGTTTCAAAGTTATCTTATAAAATATTAAGAAGTCTAGGGAGAAAAATAGTGGTGTAGAGGGGTGTGTCGTAGGTTTTCAATCAAAATTAGTGTTTATTAAAGGTTGTAGGACTTGGTTGTTTTTACTTTGAAGTTTATCATAGTAGTAACTGCAATAGCAGTATATGAAATAGTACTAACTTAACTATTTTTCAATTCGTCGACTTTGTAATATTTAAGATTTTTAGAAGTTAATTTCAACGATTTTTTACAATATTGATTTAATAAAGGTTTTTTTGGTATTTTAGATAGTACTAGTGATACTATCGCTATTTTCAAGCTGCTACAAACAACTGCATAGACTACAATTTCTCCCTACTTATTGTCGCGAATAATTACACAATATATAAAGGCCAATTACAAGAATGTTTTATCTATAAAACCGAAACAAAGCGTGAAAATAGGAAAATTACTTCTTCTTCTACTTAATCAATCTGTTTTTAGCCTAATAAACATTAATTGACGTTGGTAGACTTTTATTGTTACAAATTGGTCGATTCAAATAACTGTAATCGAAATAACTAATGCTGAATTGAAATTTGTTGATACGTAGTAAGTTCTAAGTTAGGGAAACCGTTAGCCGGTCTGCACGCTAATTTGTATTGCCAAATTCTTTAGTTTTACACCCTACTTTGAAGTAAGTACCTATTGCATTGAACTTGCAATCAATCCCACAAACTACAGTCAATTTGCAGTCAATAAAATCAACCAACTTTAAGTATAGTTGACTTGACTATACTGCATTTGACTTCTATTTCAACTCATATTAGAACTTGTGAAATTTTAAACCAACCGACCGAAAATGATCCAAAATCTTACTATTATAATATATATATATATATATATAAAGAGAGAGAGAGAGAGACAGATAGATAGAGACAGATTAATCTTCTTGTATATATGCACCACAACTTTAAAATATTTATAATTTTGAATTTTATACGTTATTGTTGAATCGATTATAACTTATACAGGGACAATATGTTACAACGTCAATATAAATAAGCAACCGTTGGAAATATCCAAAAATTGAATGGAAATTCATACCGATTAGCCGGGGTGAATATATATAAGGTAGTATGTATCAACCTTTCATAAAGATACCATTTTACCAGTTTTATACAAATTTAAAGTCTCATTAAACTTGTTATTTTGTAACGCGATAACTATTCTAAATATAAATAAGTTTGGATCCCGTAGATTAAGCCAGTTATTGGTGAAAAGAACTCCAATATTAACACTTTAAATGATCCATACTTTAGTTAAATTTAAAAATGATCTAGGTGTATCTTATATCCAAAAACTTGAAAGTTTAATGCAAGTTTAATGATAAACTTCATCAACGGTTTTATAATGTCAATAATAATCTTTTCATCAATAATGAAAATTTCTATAATACCTAGGAAATTAGCTTTAAAAAAGGCCTCATCAATAGAGTTCTTTTTTTATTCCTATATCTAAACAAATAAACACATTTGAGATGATAACATTCCCACAGAAATAATTTAAACATATCTATATACACCCATAAATAACAAAGCTTTATCATTACCATATTTAGCTATGACAATGTAAAAACCATCGGAAACACTAATGATCTTGGACACTTAAATACCAAAAGTGAAAAATCAAATTAAATAACACGAATTTTTCTATAAACTAATAAAAATCTTAACAATGATTTTTTTTCAGAAATACGAACGATTTGTTTCTTGATTCTAAAACGTTAAAATAAAAGCCACAAATATGATAACAATTAACGTCATCTGTTAATATGTTTAAAAAAATCTTCATAACACAATGACACTTAATAGGATAATCTGAAAAATAGGCATATGATTGTTTTTCATCATCAGAATTATTTGATTAAACATTGTAAATTCGATTCTCTCGGCTTCTGCGGTTATCTAAATAATCGCTACGGCAATTATCACGTCGGTCACTATGGAAATTACTATGGTATTCGTTGCAGCTATGTTTATCAAAGTAGATATTTTTATTATAGCGACTTATGTCCTTATAACGATAGCTTCCGATATAAAAATTACCCTTGAGGTTTCTATTGCCTTCTTTATGATCAAGATAATAGTTATCAAGATAATCATACTACTAATCCGTGAGAAAACGATTAGAGTAGTAATTATTATATCTATAATGGTTCCGACTATTGTTTAGGCGCGCATCTCGCCGAATATTAGTTTTACAGCAAGAATCGTAATGATTTCCATTCTTATTTTTTGTTACAGACCGGTATTTTTTCTCTCGGTTTTCTATAACGAGTAAAATAGTATTAATTTCTTCAATATTAATTTTATAAATTTCTATGAGTAACTTTTATTATAAAAACAGTCAATATTACTATTCATATAATGTTAAATCGCTTAAAATATCATTTATTACACTGCGCTAATTAGTGTTTTTTTCGGGTCTATGAATTTAAAATACTTCATATCAATCAAAAATATCTATACAAACTGAACTTGTCATTAAAAAGTTATGAAGTTTAATTCTAACTTTTCTAATTTTTTAATAATTCGTTCTATATTTACAGCAATTTCAAAGTAACAGTATTTATTATGAATCCTAAACCTCGAACGTATATAGGAGAGATAAATTTAAATGTAAGTTTTGTTTTCTAGTAATAGATTGAAAAGCTTTAGATCAATAAAAGGAATATTTAGAAAAACTAAGATATAGTACCAACATTGACATCTATAAAGATATTAAAACGTTGCTGAAAACTTTGAACATATATCAAGATGCACAAATGACCCTCCAATTTAAGTTTCCGTCAAAATCAAATCAAGACTTGGACTTTAAATTTTTCTTTCATATATTTTTACTTCAATGGTGAGCCTGAATTTTATGTTATTTATTTTTGAATGAAAATTTATAGCATAAAATCCATCGAAGATATTACGACTAAGGAAATATATGAAACGCTACGTATATTATAGATCAATACATATTTACGACCTCTAGTTATACTAGTTCACAATATCATTACTGATTTTTTACTATGAAGATTCGAGCTAATATTGAATCAATAAAAATTAACTTCAAATATATATCTATCAAAATGTATTAAAGATTTATGAGAGTATAATTAAATTTCAAAAATGATATACGCTTGTATACAAAACATACGATATTCCTACGTTAAGAATTGGCAGTTTTATAAGCTTAGGGACAAAATTATACATAGAAGTAAACGAACTTAACAATACTATTAGTTCCAAGGACTTAAGTAAAATTTTTCTAATATTCTAGGCATACCAACTTAATAAATTACCTTTATTACTCATTACTCAAAAAGATTCATGATATACAACAAACTTTGAAAGGTATTGAGTGTGGAGCTACAAATTAATAATACCTTCACTCCTGTAGATAGACTATTGACAATGAATATATTATGTTAATTTTTATAAAGTAAAGTTGCTACGAAAGGGAAACTAAGAAAATATTATAAATCTTATTAAGTATTAAATATTACGAACCTAAAGATGATATTTCAAAATTCTAATAGGGTTATTATATTTAATATCATATAAGTCAAACTGAATAAAAAACCTCTAAAGGGTAAAAACCCTTAAAGTAAGGATATTATAGCGGAGTGTATCAGTTAATACAATTTATCAAAAACTGATTACTAACAAATATTTGAAATGAGAACGTTGCATATAACCATTTAATATAAGAATAAATGATATAAATGAAGACAGCAATTAAAATTAAAAACTTGGATGTAAATATGTCACATTTTAATTATCTCCTGAATAGAAGTTTGATAATAAATATGCTATCAAATTGCATACTAAAAGCATTATTCATACGCTTGGTAATCCATTTAAGGAAAACAACCGTATTAAAATTAAAAGTCATTTCATACACGATGTGATTCGACTTATACCATCAACATAATCGAAAAAATGAAATATAACAATTTTTAAGTCGAACATAATATACGAGTAAAGATAAAAACTACGAATCGAATGTATAAAAAGTTAAAGTTAATCGCTTAAAATTACGGTAATATGAGCAAGAACTAAATCCTTACTTGATTGTTTACATTTCATAAATTAATCAATGCTTGATCGTTGTAATTGCTACTAGTTGAACTGCTAACATAAGCTGTAACTTCACTCTTACTAGTATCGATATTACACAAACATACACGAAATCTATAACCAACCTTTAACGAATTATACTATGATAATTACCAAAACAAATTCGAAATGAATTGACTAATATAACGGTCATACATTATATGAAACATTTTACAAGCTATCTAAAAGAGTTGTTTATTTGTTTCCAATTTATCAAATACACTTTAAACTCTGGTAAAGTATTAATTATCAAAGTTTAACTCCTGTTTATTCATTATAAACGCTGAAAAGTTCGGTACCATTGGCATATAAATTATCGATATGCTATTTTTAGGTATTATTATATTTGGTGTAGAAAAGTTAAGTACTATTGATAATTTGAGGTTTTAAAACGAAAAAGAATTAAATTGGTAACTAAAAGTACGCAATTGAACTTTAACGGATAGTTAATCCGTATCTATAATAGTAATAGTAATTATATGTATTTAAGCTTACTTTTAAAGAGATATACTACTTATCTAGTAAAAATCAACAAAGCCAATAACGTAAAATCGTAATGGTATATTAAGCAAAGGGTTCAAACGGCTTATATTGTAAAACTTTGCAAAACTAAAGTATTTTACAATTGATCAATTATAGTACATATTTAAAATATATGATACAAAAACTTAAATATATTTAATAGACATACATAGTAACAAATAATGATATTATATAAAAGTATTGATAAAGTGTTGATGGGCTCAACTTCAATAAAGTTTATAATCTTTACAGATAATTTCTTTGCTAATAATGTTGACTTTACCTTCCTGATGGGATTATTCATAATGTTCGTCAATAAAGATAAATCTAATGGGCTATTTACCATCATTAGCAGCTTGTTTGGATATTCGATTCATGCAAATATAGAATACTAAACATGTTAGTATTGAAAGATTGAAATATAATACTAAATTTTACAATAATTTAGTAACTAACATTATATTTGTAATTATCACAAAATAAACAAGAATACTTTTATACTTATAACCGTTTATCTTAACTCTCGAAGCCTTCGCTAGTACTTTTTAATATTCAGAAAAACTAATAAAAACGTGTAAGAATAAATATTATAGTATTAAAAAAGATATACAAAACTTGAAAGATCGATAAGTTGAAATGAATCATCAAAATAATGACGCCGATGTTATAACTTAACACATGCCTTATAGCGCCTTATAGAGGCTCATAAACAGTAATGAACTGACTATTTATATCGAAAAATATAAAAACCGGCCAACACGTAGTAAAAAAGAATGGAAATACCCTAGCAAACTAGACAAATACTAGGGTATTGTATATGAAAAGCCTACCAAAAACTATTGATAAAAGGTACAAAATTAGTGACATATAAGTCTATAACAAAGGACTTTAAAACATGAATAAAAAAAAGTAATACTTATAATTATGGGGTAAAGGTTTCTAATTGGAGTAGGATTTAGATGTAAAACTAATTGTGATTAATAAAACAATGTTTCTACAAATAAAAGGAGAATTTGATATTACTATTAGTTAATATTTGACTATACTGGCATATATATACAAAAAAAATAGCTAGTATTGAAAAAACAAATAATTATAATATAGCCAAATTGATTATATTGACTGCAAGTTAATTGTAAGGTGATAACCAATTCACTTTATAGTACGTGCCAAGCAATTACACATATAAACTAGTATGTAAACCGGTTAATAGTCTACTAAAGTCAAAAATAGCACATTATCACTTCCAATGCAATATACCACTTACTTTAACCAAATATTATTTAACTTTTTTTTTTTTTTGCGAAACCAATATTACAGTATTAGTATTATTACTAACAATGATTTTTTCCCCATCTTTTCTAAACCTTTTACTCATCGATTTAATTCTAACAAATAGAAGTAATATAAAAATAAATGAAACTCAAAAATATCAAACGACTAACTAGAAAAAGCAAAAACGGTTATATAGCATTATATCATCTAACTAATAGTATTTTTTCCGGACACCAAGATTATAAGTATATTCTCCAAAGCCCATGGTACCGGCTACCTGCACCACAGTACGCACTACCTCCCATTTTATCTCAGCAAATACGTAATTTATACAGCAACCTTCGTAACTCATGGGCCTGTTCACGCCGACGGCTTTGCCTGCAAAGCGGATTATGTCAGCAAGATCGCCGTATAGACTACCAATACGGCTCAGCTGGGATTTTGGGCAGGGCGAGTTGTTCGTTAGCGAGTTGCGCAACACGGAACTTGTCCTACTACTCATAAGCAAGGAGACTCCCTGTCAGGAAACTGGTCTGTGCCACCCTAGTATGTAACCTCATTTTTGGCGAGTGTGGCGCACGGACCCAATACCTGAACTGGATGTACAGAAATACAATATCTGGGTAAACTCTACTGAGCTACGACACATCCGACATGACCGTGATCCTCACCCTGCAAAGCATCAACGGCGCTTGACTATCAGCGTCGGACAATCTGCTCCGCTGATGTAGAAATACACACACAGATGAGGATGGGACAGAGACTGGCTACTGCGTAGATGTGAAGCAAGATATGTACGTGCAGAGAAAGATCATGCGCCTCGCCCGGGCCGAAACACCTGAAGCTCAGGCCTCGTCGACGGGCATCACAACTCCAGCGGAAGGAGTGGTTGCTGCTTATAGCTTCGCCGACTCCTTGACTTGGCCAATCTTGAGTTTGCCGCCTTGCCTTCCAAGTACCTCGGCGTTGTGATACTTCCAGAACTGCTTGGAAGCGTCCTTGCCGGCCATCCGCTTCAGGATCTTGGGGCCACCGGGGTGCTCGTCGAGGAAGTCTGGGGTGACGGTTAGCTACTTCGAAGTATGTCGTTCTCCGCGCAGCTGAACAAGGCCCTATGGCATCTCTTACTTGTGATATCGTACACGCCCGTGTCGACAATGATCCACATGCCATTCGCCTCGTCCTTGTGCTGGGCCACCTCGGCTGTTGTGAATTGCGTTGACATTGTGACAGGCAGCGTTTCCGATGCGTCGTCTTGAGAAGAATGAAGAGTGAACGGCGAACGGCGAAAGGGGTGGAATCTGGAGCCGTCAATCTCGGAAACGGACCTCGGCCCAGCACGAAAGTGGATCCGCCGCGGTCGGTGGACTCTTCCTGTTCAGCTTGACGACGTCTTGAACCAACTCCGCCTCCTGGCTCTCTCTCCTGCTGGAAGGTCGATTGCAATGGCCTCATCAGCCTCCTCCCTCGTCCGGCTGCGCGCCCTCGCCTCAACGACCTCCTCCCATACTCCACCTCTCCGCCTCCCTCGCGCCCTCCCACGACCCACATCGAATTCGAGCCCTCGAACAGTCCCACGGCCCTCCCCGTTCGTGCGCGCCGTGTCCCAAACCACCTTCCTCGCTCAGCGCCTCGGCCCGCGCCCCAACCCGAACCTCGTCGACTACGACGCCTCCCTCGGCGACCCGTGGTTTCACTACCGCCTTCGCACCGCA
>JASMMZ010000002.1:30110777-30452271 GCA_038502455.1 Anisogramma anomala | reverse complement strand
AGAGGGCAGGCCAGGCCTACCGCATGAACTGCGCGTCATCGGTGATGACCTCGCCGGGCGTGACGATGTCGTCGCTGTACTTGGTGCGCTTGGATGGGCGGCCCATGTTCATAGAGACGTCGCCCTCGAGGTCCACGCCGCCTCCCGTGCTGTCCTCCGAGTCGGAGTCGGAGTCGGAGTCGCCGCCGGCATCGCGCCGTAGTAACTGCGGTGGCAGTCGGGGTTGGAGGATTGTGATGGGCATGCTGACTTGCTTGCGGTGGGTTGCGCAACGTCTTCGCGAGCTTCTGGTGCGTGGTTACTGTTTTCATGTCAGGTCGAAATTTCGACGGACCGATCAACGAACGTTTTCAGGCGCTAGGCTTGCTTGTGAGTCGCAAGGCTGGCACCCACTTCTTCTCTTGGGTAGCAAAGAAAATAGAAATCAGGCTCCTGTTGGAATAGCAGTCAACTGTTCTGATGGCAAGTTGACTGAATTGACTTGACTGCAAAGACAGATAAGCTAGGTGGAATAATAAGTTACTTTTCGGTTGTTATGCTTTGCGATTGCATAAAGTAAAGAGATAATTTTTGCGAAATGCCTCAGTTACTACATTTTTATTTACAGGCAATAAAAGGGATAACTTTAAAGTGTATTGTTACAATGATGTAAAACCAACTTTAGTATTATCGAACGATGAAGACATCATTATGGAATTAATTTTGAAACCAAGTGTTAAAATTAACTGTTAAAGTTTTTAAAATCTAGTAAAACGCAATTACCAACTTGTTAAAACCTTTCAATTAATAAACAACCAAGTTTTTCTTATACACTGATAACTTAAAATATGAAGTGATAATTAATTAAACTTATTCCTTCCACTAAATTATATTGTTTATATAACACGTTGCATTTAAAACAAGACTATTAATTTAATATAGATATAAATAAACTTTGAAATGGTTATTCATAATTTTCGAATAAGTATCGTTACCGATTTTGTTGATAAAACATTATCTAAAGGTTTAGCATTATATTTATCAAGTATTTCAATAACAATATATAGTTCAACTGCATTAACAAAACTTTTATCGTAGAATGTCTAATTAACTATATTAGTTATTATAATTTTCATGTAAATTTGAACGAATTGAATTATAGTATCGATGCTTTTTATAACCTCACTATTGGAATAACAATTAATTGTAGTATAGTTAAGTCAACTATACTTACAGTTAATTCATTGTACTAACTATAAATTGACTCTAGTTTGTGGGATTTGACTGTATGAATGGCAAGTTAATTACAGTAGGTACCTACTTCAATGTGGAGTACTGGCTAAAGCAGTTGTCCATACAAATTAGCGTGCAGACCGGCTAGCGGTCTGCTAAACTTAGGAGTAACACATCACGAATTTCAATACAGCACTAGTTATTTCGATTACAGTAATACAAATCAACTACGTTGTAACAATAGAGGTATGTTGATACTAATTAATGCTTATGAAGTTAAGCACAAATAAGCTAGATAAAAAAAGTTACTTTTCAGTCGTTACTTTTTACATAGAAGAAGTAAAAGGAGGTTTTTTATGAAGAGCCTTTATATACTGTACAATTGTTTGCAGCAGTATATAGAAAAAGCTAATAGATTATATAGTTGTTCGCGGCAGTTTATAAGTAGCAGTAGTATGGCTTATATTATCGAAAATACCCAGAAAAATTCACGGATCTGTTTTGACCAAAATCTTTAAGATTAACTGCCTAAAAGTCTTAAAGATTAGCATGTCGTCAAGTTAGAAAGCGACTAAGCAAATACTATTGCGGCTAATATTATTAACAGAATTACTACTGCAAATTTTAAATCGTAAAAATGACCGAGTTTTACGACTTTTAACAAAAAACTATTTTAACGGTAAACATATGGTTTAACTTCACTTCATACTACTTTTTCCCCTTTCATACCTTTTAATTGTTGTAATGATAACTTTAAAATACACCGGAATACGGGCTGTTATTTATCCCATTCAAAAGGAAGTAATTACGTCTTTTGACATTATTTTCACGAAGCATTACAACAAAATATCTGGTTTACAAACGTTAATAAAGACTTTATCCCGAGTATTTAATTAATTATATTGGTCGTTTTATTTTCGATTCGTATCCAACCGGATCTAATCAAGTATTTAATAGTTTTGACGATTTTTACGAGTGATTTAATGAATAGATAAAGAAAATGTAGATAATAGTTAACAAATAAGCTAAAATCAAAATAAAGATTAAGTTATATAAACGAGGAGTTTCTTTATTTCAGAAAGCAGGGGGAAAAGGAAATTTGGCAAATGTTGGTAGGGTTTTAAACGTTGCAAAGTTGTCGATTTAATTGGTCGAAGTAACAGTAGTATTCTATGGTCAAGTGGTGGATGTATTGTTCTAGGTTTGGCAGACCGCTAGCCGGTCTACGTAGTAATTTGTAGCCAATTGCTTAGCCCGTACCCTAGTTTAAAGTGGGTGCATACTATACTTGACTTGCAGCTAATATACTATGCCTATACAAAACAATGTACTTAATTTGTAATTAGTATAGTTAACTTTACTATAAATAAAGTTGACTTACTACATTGTAATTATTACTATTCCGACACTGGCGGCTTTTTAATTTGTACGTGTACGCTAGTATAGTTAACTAATTTTTTTTAGTAAACACTAAACTAGAACCTCATTAATTGGTTAAACCCCTATCAATACCAATTGACTTTTACATCGAATTGCATCTATTTGTGCTCAAATTAACCTTAATTGCCGTTAATTGCCCCATAGCTTCAAGGTTCCACTTTATCAACTCCTACAAAAAAAAAAATCCCCTACAAGTTTATACTAACCTCTACTACGCCACTTAAACAGGTCGCTACCATTAATCCCACGGGTTTATACAAATCTCCACTTTAGTTGTACCACTTAAACAGGTCGTTACCATTAGTCCTCTAGCAGTCTTTCAGTTTGCTAGCATATCTTTGACCGCTGTCACGTGATTTAGCCTTGCTGGGTAGCCTTTTAACGTAGCTCTAGATATGTATAGTTAGTCTATTACTGTCTACAAACCTCTTAAGGGCCTTATTCAGTGACTCCTTCATTATAGCATTGATAGAGTTGTCTTTCCCGTTAATCCACCAGAACTTCTTAATTTTTCCGCCGGTGTAGGCTTCGCAGAGTACTATTATGTCAATTATTAGGCGTTTTTCGCTAGTATCTCCGAACTTCAGAAGGTATTCAAATAGGCTCCTCGAATCGTTACAAATTACCACTGTGATAAGAGGAATCTTTAGCTACCTAATAATAACATTAAGGTTTTTCTACAGTGTTATACTTATATTAAAGCCTATCATTATGGTGTTAACCTCTGAAGTCAATACGTTTCGTATAATCTTCCTAAATTTGACGGGGATCTAATAAGTAAGGTTACCGATAACACTAAAATAATACTCCCACCTGTCGTAATGAACAAGGGTTATTAGGAAGCCAATCTATAAAGATAAGTTAGTGTTATTTGTAAAAAACCGTTCGTCAAGATTATCAACTTGACCATTAACAAGTTAATTAAAACTATATTAATTCCTATGTTTAAGTTTCATATTTTCCACTTAAGCCTTTTATTTAGTTGGTTAAAGTTGTGATTTATTAGTTTCTTTGCTTATGCCGTGATGGATAGGTTTTAGGAGGCCTGCGGTTTATATAAGAAAGTAATATAGCTTCCACGGGTACGTTGTTTTAGGTATCTTTAAATTTTAGTCAGGTTGGTCAGGTCGATTATGGTTAAATTAAAGCCTTAGCTATTTTAACAAAAGTTAAGGCCTATATTAACACTAAGTATATGGATTAACGATCCGTTAAATTTAAATTAATTGTCTTTTGCCAACGTTGTAACCGGTTTACAGTATTAAAACTTAGAGTTCTTAATCGTTTGTTGTTTCGATTTTATAAATCCAGCTGTTCCGACTAAAAAGCTATTGTTAATTTACATATCTATTAGGCCGAAGTCCGTCTCTCAAGTTGTTAGTAAACAAGAATCGTATATTGAAAAATTTATATCCAGTCGCAATTCAAAATACGATGAATAAGTTAGAAACCAATAAACGCTTGCTTTAACCAATTTTTATAATATCTTAATTCATTGTATTACTATCGACTAAAGGTAAATTACACATAATTATTGTGGTAACTTTAGTAAAGCGATTTGCTATAAGTCGATTGATAATTATATATATGTTGGCATTATATTTAGGTGATTCAATGTAAAGTTTCCTTCAATTTAAACTAATAAACTTGTTACCAAAACAACCACTAAATGTTAGTTAATTTTCTAAATCGTTAACGATTACGTAAATTTCCAAATTTTATGTTTATTATCGTATCTTTAAGCGATTAAACGTAACTTTTCGTACGGCCACCCCGTAGTTTTAATCTTGTTACTTTCTTCAAAAGGGTTGCCAAAGGTTTTAATAATATCTTGTATTCAAAACTTTAGTACCAAGTCTTTATTATCCTTATTTTTCCTACTTACCTAAGTAGTATTATAGATACGGCCCAGTATACATTACTCCTCTTTAATATTCTTTTTTTAGGAGTCGTCTATGTTGGCGGATTTTCATAGGCTTATTGGTAACAAGTAAAAGAGGTTTATATTAACTTGGTCGTTTAATTTAAAGGTTTTTATTATTAGTTACCTCGATGTAGAGCTTAACGTAGGTGGTATGGAATTTTATAGGTTCGTTAACAGTTTTAATAACTACTTTAGATTTGGCGATACTTAAGATTTTATATAAGCTCTCCCATTTACCCGGTTCCTATTATACAAGGATTTTACTTTACAATAACATGGCAATTACATCGATAATAGTAGGGCTGTTCTTAGTATTAAAGGAGTTATTAATGTAGCGGCATGCCTATTCCCTCCGCAATTCATTTCTTACTTTTCCGTAGACTATAACTTGATTTTGAGTACTTGTCAATAGCAGAGATTCGCTCGTTAAATGTGGGTACCCTTTAAAAACTAACAGCGTCAATATTAGGCCTTTAGGACCCAAAGTATCATTTATGCGTTTTACCGCTATTTAAAGATGTGCCTACAAATCCGTAAAACCTTTAATCTCTAGCTTAAGAATGTTATAAGCTAGGTAAAATAACGCCTATACCCTTTTAACCTTCATAATACTCCAGTAGACTTTTACAGATACCTATTTATATTAAATTCCTATTTTCTTAACGTATTTTTAGAACTTCGTAGCCTTGAATTTGGTGTTAATATTGTGTATGACGACGTTAGGTAAGCCTAAATACATGTTAATTTACAATATTCTTAACTTTTCCCATATATTTTTTACTGAAATGGATTCTAGGAATTTGGCTCCGTAAAAGAGGTTACAGAGTTGACGACATAAAATATAGGCTTATTATCTAAATAAAACACATTAAATAAGATCTGGCAATGAAAGTCTTTATTGTCTTTTAATAAAAACTTAAATGTTCGATGGTTTTAAATATGTATTTGGTAGTAGTGGGAAAGCTTTTTAAAAACTTTCAGGGTAAAATATTTTACATTTTCAAACCCTATGGACTTTAAGACTGGGTATAGCCTATTAACGGCTGGGTGGTTAAACCGCCGATAAAGTTAACGTATTTCTTACTTTATTAGGTTTAATACCACTACCTTTGAGCCTTAAAAATAAAACAATAAGTGTCTCCACTTAAAGGCGAGGGAAAACCTTTAGTGGTTTTTAAGCAGCTAATTGGAGTTATTGTTAACATTAACATTAAGGGTCCTTATATTTCCCGAATAAAGAAGGAAAGGAATAAGGGACTTAAAGATATGAAATGTAATTACCACTAAAATAATTTAAATTTTTGTTATCCCTTATAACGTTAATTACTCGCTTGGTCCGATGCTTATTTTAGCCTTTCCAGCGTCGTAATTAATAACCTTTATAGCCGTAATACTTTCCCTGCGTAGGGTTACGTACTACGAATAGAATCCTGTTGAGTACCTCATTACCCCTACATCTAACATAATGTCTTAAAACGTATAGTCCGTGTAACGATAGCGATAGTTAAAGGTTTAAAAGGGATGAAGGGCTTGGTTAGAGTAAAGGTAAGTGTCTTCACCACCTAGGCAGTATAAAAAAAGTGTGATCGACTAGTTGTTAGGCTGTACTGAGGGCTATATCTTCATACTACTTAATTTACGTAAGGCTATCATCGCTGTTAATTGCCTAAAGGCTCTTGAAGTTTACAATTTAATTTAAATTATTTCGTTTAGAGGTGGTAGAGTATTGAATATAATATATTACTTTTTTGTTATTACGCTTAACAAGAGGGTAATAAGTTAACTAATAGCTAGACTTACTATAAATTTCATATTTCTTACTATTATTATGATCATAGTTTTTACGGTTAACAGATCCGCTTAAATTTTGACCTTATTAGTACTCACATGACTATTACCTTTAGTTTAAGGCCGTAAGTCTAGATTTTAGGCATTAAGAGCGTTTATACCCATACTTGCGATCGATGTAATTAACTACCATAAGGTATTTTTTATCTACATCAGAGAAATTACCGGGTTAGGGGTATATACCAAGTGAGTTTGGTATACGCGTTATTATAGTTATAAGTAAAAAGCGTAGCTGACTAAAAAATCTTTCTCATGGGGTATCTGGGTGTTATAAGATATATTCAACCTCGCTAACACTCATAATAGCTGCCCATACCTGCTCGTAAAGTATGGCTTCGTTAGCATAAGCTTTGCCTATTACTTTATAGAATAATATCAATTTGTTAAGTTTCTGATTTAACATATTCATTGGTATTTCCTCCTCTTTTTCCCCCGATATTATTATTGTTTACCTGGTCGTAGCCTAATCCATATAGTATTTGGTAAGGTAGATATTATATTTGAAGTAGCTTTTTATATTATCGTAGACTTTGCGGAAGGTGGTTGCTTGCATTAGAAAGGTTAGGTAGTAATCTCTAGCGTGCTCAATAAGGATTTTAGAAAATAGTAAGTAAAAAATAGAAACGAGTACCTCTATCTACTTGCAAATGTTTAAAAAGGCATCATCTTTGTATTAAAGGGATTATAGGGCTTCCTGTTATACTTTTTATATTGGTTCAAATCTTGACGAACTTCATAAAGAATTTATAGTTAATATTAACCATTTTATCAAGTTTTTGGGGCAAGTCTCAATAGTTATTCCGATTTTTATTAGTGTTATATGGAAATTTAAGTTTTGGAGCCTCCGAAGCACGATGTTAAAAGTAATTGCTAGTCGCTTAACTTAAAGGGTAAAGTCCTATAATAAAATCTATAGTAGGCTTCCATGTGTAGATAAACTTGCTATAGGAATGTTTTTAAGGAGCTTGACGATTCAAATTAAAAGGGTTAATAGGGGCTTAAAGATTTCATAGAACTAAACGATCCTGCTTAATTAACTGGTAGAAGGCACTAATATTAATTCCTTTAGCCGTATTGTCGGCTGCTACTTCATGTACCCTGATACCGGTAAGGGTATACTCGGCGTTATTATGTTGGGGTATTGGGTTGCTGAGTAGGTTAACATGTTTCTTATTGTCAGCGCATAAAAATGCTTAACTTAACTAAGGGTTAAAGGGAAGTACTTTAAAACGAGTGTAGGGGCGTTAAGGTTTCTCAACTTCTTTTCCTTTCAGATGTAAGTATTAAGGGCATTTCTCAAGTTGGGTCAAGTCGAAGAGGGTCTCTAATAGCTTGGTGGAGCTCTTTTCTGGCATATAAATCCCTCGTCGTTAAAGTTTTTTTTTTTTTTGAACTTTTTCTACATATTAATAGTCTAGTTGTCGAAAAACTTACAGTATTTTCGGAAAATATGGTAACTGTGTTTAAGGTCTTCGCCTCTATCATAGTAGATGATATAACCATCGACAAAGTTAACCAGGTGTTTTTCCGTTAAGTTTTCATTAGTATCGTACCCTCAAATTTTTTTATCATAATAATTTTAAAAGAAGGGTCCGAGGTCTTGAATTATTTATTTTCTGATGGGGTTTATGATGGCTTTAAAATGGGTGTTATTAATTTCTATTTTAATATTTTAAGTGGTGTTGGACTTGGTATTCGAAGAATTTGGTATTTTGATATAAAATCGCTTGGAAAATTGATGATTTAGCGTTAGATCGCGTAATGTAGGGTCGCGTAATGTGGATTTTTCAACGAGACTTGGCAAATCATGGTATTTTAGCTCAGAATAGTGGTCTCGGCGATTTAATTAATGTAGGAGTAGTAAAAATGGTTAAATAAAGGGGTAAAAATGGTATTAAAGATAAGGTCGGAGATCGTTTATTATTATAGGAAAGGTTGAAGGTTGTTTGTTGTTTTGGCCATAAGACTTAGTGGTTTTTATATTAATAACACCTGTAGTAGTACTGACATAGATGTTTACCAACTTGTAGATTTAAGAATTTTAGCGATTAATCTTAACGCTTTTCAAAAAGGATTTTCGGTAAAACTTTTATGGTATTTTTAAGAAGTAATACCTTCATTTACTTTCAAATTTCCGTCGTGGATTAGCGTAATCCAATAGTATTATCTGTTTTCCTACCATTATAGACTGGCGCAGTACTAATAGAAGCCCTTTATAAAAATCTTTCCTCTACTATAATCGTTGTAGTTAACGTAGAGCGTAACTAGAAAATAGATTTTTCTTCTACTTAGCTTTTCTGTACTTAATCTTATAAGCACTGATTAGTATTGGTAAAGCTTTAGACATTGCAACGTTATCAATTCGATTGATCGAAGTAATAGTAGTATTACATGATCAAGTGGTAGATGTATTGTTATAGGTTTGGCAGACTGCTAGCCGGTCTACGTAGTAATTTTCATGGGCAATTGCTTGGCCCGTGCCCTAGTATAAAGTGGGCGCATACTTTACTTGACTTTTATCTAATACAGTAGGCTCACACAAAATAATATACTCAACTTGCAGTCAGTATAGTCAACTTTACTGTAAGTAAAGTTAACTCACTGCATTTCAATTACTACTATTCCAAAAGTAAATGTATTTTACGAATACTATATTGCCAATGACCTTTGATTGATTTTTGAAGATAAATGTAAAAAAAATGTATTTATGAATAATGATATTCTTCAACGCTTCTACACGCGTTTGTAAAACTCTACCTAAGTTAAGGTAAGTTTTTGAAACCTTTTTGATCAAGACCCTGAACGTTTCAATATCATTGGTTATAAAGAATCAATTTATTTACATATAATAAGCCTTGAAGTTCATTATTTTATTAAATACGAATCTCGACGAGCCCTTCATCATTAAAAGAAGTATTACCATAGTTTTCGTGGAAACCATTCAATATTCTTTACTTAAACCCCTTATTACGTTTAGTTTTCATAGGTAAATTAAGTCTAAAAGGCCTTTTTACGCGAGCTTATTATAAGTACAACTATTGACATTTTCTCTTTAAACTTAGCTAAAAACAATGATCTTACTTACTAATATTAACAAATTTTCAATAACAGTTGAAGACTTTGAAGGATTTTTACTATTAGTACATCATTTTTACCTCTCGAGATGTTTCCATAATGAATAAGAATTACGCGTCAATCACTATGTTGGTTAAAATTTGGTAAAGAAAGAAAATATAAAATAGAAAGCCATATAACTTTGTCGACGTTAAGTTAATCCCGTTCTTCAATATTTTGCGCCAAATGAGGATTAAATTGCCAGGATGTTACTTGTTCTTTTCCCAGTATTTTCACCGGCTAAGCCAAGAATTATTACTTTTGATATTGAACGAATTATTTTTCCACTGAGAAATTAACGATGATTTAAAAAGTTCTTTCGAATACAATGCTAAATTTGTTGAACAATATGTAAATTAAAAAATATTTCGTGGTTTCACATATTGGATTGTAAAAAAAAGTAAGAAAAGAAAAAAGCCTTTTTACTTCGATATTGAATAGGTTAATATTTTGCTAATAAGTAAAAGAGAATATAAAAGTTGTTGAAGGTATATTACATTAATAATTTAGGTAAACCATTATGGGTTATAAAAAGTTTAAATACTTTTTGGTGCCTTAATGTTACTTATAAAGGGTTTATTAGTTAATTCGGTTTTCTTTAAGGACTATAATAATAATGGTTCCGAATTCGACTAGTATATATCTTTAAGCTTTAAAATTCAGAGACGACGATGACAACCTTATTTACGCGTATATAGACCATAAATAAAGTAGGGGTTTGTAGGCTTTTATCGTTGTAACGTAGTCGATTCGAATTAATGTGGTCGAAGTAACTAGTGCTGCATTGATTTTGTTGATTATGATGAGTTGGTTTTAAGATTGGCAAACCTCTAGTTGGTCTGCGCACTAATTTGTATAGCCAAACGCTTTGGCCCATGCCCCACTTTGAAGTAGGCAGCTACTGCACTACACTTGTAGTGCAGTTTCACAAGCAATAGTTAATTTGCAATATCAACTTTATTGCAAGTAAAGTTAAGTTAATTGTATTGTATTTAACTGATATTTCAACACTGGCGGCTTTTTGTTTTATTCCTGTACGTCAGCGTAGCTTGCCATTAATTGGTAGCAACTTTCGAAATACCTCATTAATCCGCAAAACAAACCTCATTCAATTCCGATTAATTTATATTAAAATCAATCTTAATTACAATCCTTTCTGGCCCTCTTTCCCTATCCCTCCGAAACCTCTATTCCTTAACTCCCATTCATAGATCTTTCGCTATAAACTTATAAAAATCAAGTATGCCACCAATTACGTGCCTTTTACCAGTAGTTTAAATTACAATTATTAGTATCTTTGCCACCATTACTATTAATGTCACTACTCTAACAATCTTTAAGTTTGCCAAGGTAACCCTATTATTCCGCGTTACGTATAGAGCGGTCCACATAACTTTCGATTTGTATGGTTAGCGTATTATTATTTACATACCTTTTTATGGCGTTATTATATATAGCCTTAATTATAGCATTAACGGGGTAATTTTTACCGTTTATTTACCTAAATTTGTCGATATTCTGGGCTTCATATACCTTCCGTAAGACTATTAAGTTTATCATTAAACGTTCTTCATTAAACGTACCTAATTTCAACAGGTATTCGTATAAGCTTCAGAAATCCGTATATACAACCACAGGTATTAAAGGCAATCCTAATTATTCTATAAAAATGCTTGATATACTGTTAATTACTATACCAATTTTAAAACCTACTATTATGCCATAAACCTTTAAAGTAAACACGTTCTGAGTTATACGTTTATATTTAATGGATATCTAGTATATGATGTTTCTGTCGGTAAGATCTACTTATTTACGTAAATTTTAATGACAACTAATCGTATTATTGATATTATAGTAAAAGAAAGATAATTTATAAGAAGCATTCAGAGAGTGCACGCCACGGATGGGAGGTTATAAACCTCTCATCTAAGTAGTGTCACTTTTGCCATATACTCTAGAACGCTTCTTCTAGACCATGCCATGAATAATGCACTTTGCAAAAGTATAGCCTGCAGCGTAACACGTTATCATGCACTTTTTAGAAATGTACTTTGTAATATAGTATACTGCCACTTAGCTTATATATACTAACTGTAAGAGTATATAGTAATATCCACACAGATAATCATTTCTTTCTTTTTTATATACTTCGTACCTATAGCTTAAGAACAATAATATAAATATAACGAACTTGTATACGTAATTCTGTAATAACAATGAAGTTGTGGTACAAATTGTAAAGATTCAAATTAGTAACTTTTGTAATGAAAGTGTGGTTATAGTATCAATTCTAAAGATTCAAATTAGTAGTTTTTATAATAAAAATGTGGTTGCGGTACCATTTACCAAGGTTTGAATTAGTAATTTCTAACCGCGGTGGTAATTATAATAAGAAACTAGCTAGTATAGTTAATTGGTAATAACATGGTTATTAATAACGTCTTTTGTTATTTCCGATAGTAGTGTAATTACACAAGTATAATAAGTGTAATTAACCAGGGGTAAATACGCCGTTACAAATTTTAGGTTAGTATAAAAGAATATATTACTATTGGTCCAAGTAAAAACTCTTTTTTGTTACTTGTTAACAGCGTATACCTAAAGCAAATACAAGTTTCTATTTCAACCTAATGTAACCCTTATTTCAATTTACCAATCTAAACCGCTCTAAGAAGTAGGTTACTTAACCAATGACCATATACTAACTTTGCCTTTTAAATAGATACCGCGTAAAATCAGAACTACTAAACGCCATTTAGCGCGTAAACGCCGCCGCGTCGCTATTGTCACTACCGCTACTACTGCCGCCGCAAACACTACCACCGCCACCGTTACTTACAGCTCCTCTTCCTCAGGTACTATCGAATTTATCCCCGCCTTGCCTTCGGCTTCACCGCTCACTACCGCCTCCACCGCCACCACTACCCCCTTTTATTCCCTTTTTACTTCCCCTTCCCTCCCAGCTTTCAAGGCAAGGATTGAAAAGCTCCTGAGGTTATAAACCTTACCCTCTCCCTGTGGGTTAAAACTTCCTTACCTGCGGGAACCCCCCGACGTCGCAAACGCAGCCTGACGAAGTTACGTCGTAATTCGTATTTATCAAATCCACTCATTTGCCTACTTCTAATATTTTATAGAAAAGGAGGTCGAGGCGGACCTCTTTTACCACCTCGAACTACGTATCGTTAAGATACACCACAAGGCCTATTTAATGCATAAAGCGTTAAAACGGCGTACCTAGGTCCGCAGTCTCGGGCTGTTAATAAATACGCTTTATGTGCTATGTATCGCGTCCATGGCCGCAGGCAAGTTTATTAGCGATTACCACAAAAACAGGGATCTTTTGGTTCGCTACAATTGTTACAAACGAACTAACAATAGATACGCCTCCGTTATATAAATCTTAGAGCTATAGGCCGAAACCATACTACGCGTTCGCCGACTTTCTAATAAGTTTTAACCGTTTCCCAAAATCCCTTTTCGTAAAAAAATAATATTTAAACCGTTTTTAAAAACAACTACGTTCGCAAATAAACAAAATTAGCCGATACTAATTAGTAGTAAATGTTAACCAGAGGATTGAGGAGTCGGCAACCATTATAGCCACCTAAAAGCGGAGCCTACGTATATACTACGTAGGTGAGTTCGACGACATTATTTCGTATCAGTGTAAGAAGGGTAAAGACCTCCCAGCGCTTTTGCCTAAGAGCATATAGCCCAAGATACGAGGCCACCTTCTTATTGGCGCCGATAATGGCGTTGATAGCGGTGATAGCGGTAACGCTAGTATAAAAAGGGAGGACGACGGGGAGGATGATAGGGACGCAACAGTGTCGCCTTTTCCATCTTTTTCTAATAGTAAACAGCTGCCTCCTTCGGCTGGGCCGATGAGCCTGGTCATGGTGCAATATGAAATATAGTAATGTTATTACTTTATATAAAAACAATCGTAATATAAATGACAAATATGACAGATAAAGTAAGTTTGAAATGTAAAAAACAAAAGTGATAATATGTTAGAAGCGGTATGAAATTGTAAATTTAAATAGAGGAAAGCTCGTAAGAGTAGTTTAAACGAATTTGTACACCATAGTACAATTCGAGAAGCAGCATAGATAGTGGGTTTCGGATCGCTTTAAATCGTTAAATGTGGTATAATGGTGTAAAACAAAAACAAAAAAAAATCAAAGCAAGGCGTAAACCGCTACCCGTATTAGAGTCGTAAAACCTTCCCAACAACTCTAACAAACAGTGTGATAATCAAGATAAGCGTTTACAATACTCCGTTTAAGGTGCCCTTAATTATCGTATCCGCTAGATTAATTTTACTATCGATTTACCTAGTTTCCTCGATTTCTTGGCGTTTATATAATTCGTTTAAAGCTATAATATCGATTATCAAGCGTTACTTGTTCGTAGTACTAAGTTTGACCATATATTTGTAAAACTAAAAAAAAAATTAGTATATATAACGATAGAAATAGGTTTCAAACCAAGGTTAGAAATAATAATCCTGACCATTATTACTATAGTAACTCCTAAATCAAAACCTCCAATTATGCTATAGATTTCTAAAGCTAGGACGATTCTCATAACCCGTTTATATTTAGTAGAGCTTCAGTAGATAATATTTCTACAAAGCGTAAAATCGTTACGGGCCGGTATTTCATTACCAAGGATTAAAACGAAGCCTATTTGAGAATTACAGTCGTTATTATTGACGAAAAATCTATTAGTAATAATAAAAAGCTTTACAATACGTATATACAGCGATACAAACTGCAACTCTCACTTTAAATTGTATTTTTATTATATAAGACGTTTGTGAAAGGCCTTATATATATTATTTCATAAAGCAATTTAACACTATGCGACAACCTAAAAATCAAATACCGCTTCCATTTGTATTATTTAAGCAACCTAAGCGCCGAATATACGTTAATACCTGGATTCGTCAGCCCGTTTTTCATTATTTAAAACAATAAAAGTAACTTTGTCTTAGTACCCTTTTTGTATAAGATT
This sequence comes from Anisogramma anomala, assembly GCA_038502455.1. Classification (NCBI taxonomy): domain Eukaryota; kingdom Fungi; phylum Ascomycota; class Sordariomycetes; order Diaporthales; family Gnomoniaceae; genus Anisogramma; species Anisogramma anomala. Next base: position 30,437,708 of record JASMMZ010000002.1, on the reverse strand, counting down.
CAAACCGCCGTTTCAGAAAGTGATAGTAGCGCTATTAAAGCCGATTATATAGTCCTCCGTTAGGTACGTCTTATGTTTTACTTTTAGGCCAGTTTTAAAAAGTTTCTTTTTTTTAAAAATTTGGAAAACGAAGCGTTATATAACGTTATTTTATTGTCCGTTTTCATACCCATTTATATAAAATAGATAAAACGAGTTATTAGAACGAATAAATATGGTTCGAAGGTTAAGTTGACTATCCTTAACCGTTTTTTGTAATATATCTAATAGTTGTTATACTAATAAATACCAACTTTAGCCAGATCTTAAAGTAATTTTAAAATAAATAAATTCTTTCTAGGTATGGGGTGTTTTTCAAAATCTGTAAGTATATCGGCGTAAATACATCGTTTAAACCGCTTTTTTAATTGGGCATAAACTTTTGTAATATCATGAAGTTTGATATATAGGCTATAAGGGGTACTAAAGAGGCTATAAATATAAAATTCAAAGGTAATTAGCCCGTTGTAAGGTAGGTAACTTTATTATAATATCTTTTTTACAGTCGTCGTTATATTCTTTTATAATTAGGGGTATATTTTCATATGATTTCCCGGTTTCATCCTCAACTTTATATGCGAGGCGAATAGGAAAAATTCTATAAGCGCCGTAAATCGTTGGGTTGAATCTTTCAAAAGGAAATACACCTTATTCAATTAAATCAAAGATTATTATTTAGGTATATTATTCGAACGGGACGCCTAAAGTGATAATAATTCCGTCGTAGCAAAGGTTTAGTTTAAGTTTGTGGTTTTCTATCTCCTTTTAAATAATCAAAGAGTTTATGAAAAAGTTCCTAAGGCGTTCTTTAATTTTCGAATAAAAAAGGCAGTCCCGACGGCGAAATACTAATGGGATTGGTATAACCGAACCGCTTTCGTCTGGTAAAAGTGGGTCGAAAGTGTGATTCAAGGGGTAAGCTGAAACTGGGAGCGGTTTTGATTTATTATTTTAAGTAATATTCCGTAGATAATTTAGGTCGGACTGCGATTTTGAACTGCTTTTTTACATCTCTCTTTTGTATTTTCGTACTATTATCCAACGAAATGAACTTATACCGTTTGGCAATTTCACAAATACATTATGGCCTTTTAACCCGTTGATTTTCCAAGAGCTAATTCATCCGTCCTTAATTTTTCAAACTAGGACCTCGGATTATAATAATAGGTTTAAAACTCCAGTTTAACGTAGGCCATTCCTTATAGCCGACGATTTTAAAACGTCGTTCTTAGCTTGTAAGGGACGTAATGATACCATGGCGTTCGTTATAACATTCTCCCTTTATACTGTAATTAGCTATAGTATAAAGTCTATATAGATTCTTGGGTAAACACTAAAAATAAGAAACGTAAAAATCAGCCTACTCGGGACGAAGGTATTATTAACGGCGTTAACCGCTATTTATAAGATAAATTTCTTTAAAATAATATCTTTTGGCTTTTTGTACCATACCGTATATAAGTTTTTAAATAGTTTGTAATACTATTTATATTCATCAATACCTTATGGTGATTTTACTAGTATTTATTTATATTTATTACCAGAGATATTAGACTTGGTCCGCTATTTGAAAAAATCTAAAGCTGTATTAACATTGTAGGTAATCTAGTGCGAAAGCCCCAAGTAAACGTTTAACTAATAATTTACCCAAACGTTCTAATGGTTTGTAACGAAAACGTTTCGTATTAATTCAACGACTTGAAAAAATATTATCGCGTTGATAGCATAAGGTATCTATTAGTTATTTCAATATATAATATTAATAATTTTGTTGTAGTAAAAGTCCACTTCGTATTTAAGGCGGAACTTTGGCCGCTGTAAGACTTGTAAATATAATTGGTATTTATAGCAATTTATTTCGATAACTTTTAGTATATGATTTTCTATATCCGTATATCCCGCAGCGTAAAATAGTCGTAAAAGTCGTTTTACAATTAGGTATCCGAATCGGTAGTATAGTATCCGTAATTCCGGTTACATTCATTAAATATCCTTAATCATATGTATTTCGGGAAAAAACCACATGTAGCCGAATTTAAACCGAAATAGTATAGATAAATTATTTAAAACACGGATAAGTTAGTTAGTTGTATTCCGGACCTCGATTCCCAGCTTTTTTATATTAATTAACTAAAGAAAAAATAGCGTTTCAAAATTCATTACTTAAAATTTTACAGGTTCGAATCGTATGTTTACAACAACCGTCCTAAACGAAGACGTTTTGCCTTTACCAAACAAACCCTTTCGATGTTCCTTTCTTCGGTTGAGTTAAAACTTCGGGAATTTCGTTACAAACGCGTTGAACTATTGTTTTCTGGCTGTTAAGATTTCATCCGCGCTGGTACTAGGTATAATTCCTTGAAACCGGTTGCCGTATTTAGTTAAAAACGTAAATTGTAACGTTATATAAGCGTTTAACACTCTTTTTACTTAGTTTAAGCTTAGATTATATAGAAAGGAGGTATCATACAAACCTGTGAAAATATGTTAGGCGGTTTCGTCGTTTTAGGTTATAAGTCAAATATTATCCCTTTTAAAGCTTTGTTCTCAGGAGTTATATTCGAAAGGGTAAGCGTTAAACTCATCCTTTATGTTTTCGCATTCGGCTACATATATTACAAAATTAGATTTTATTCGGTTTTTCATTTCTTAATCGGCTTAAAACTATTATTCAGTCTGAATCTACTCGTATATTAGCTGGTTAATAAACCAGAAGCCGATTTTCCCGTATATAATATAACGCTTTTAAAAACGAATAAGGTTCCATACACCACTTCGCAAGTACTAATATAACCGCGGTACCTTTCGTCCATTACCGTACCATCGTTCTTGCCTTTTATTAAGGCTCCTTTTACAATACCTTACTCCCTAATAGATATAATTTAGGCGCTCTTTATTTTTTAGGTATACCTTAAATCTTTGATTTAGGATATGGTGAATAGTTTTGGCGAGGTTTATTTTAGTTATTTTTCCTTTGCCTTTTGTTTTATCGGTTACAAATATTATTTCGATGCTAGCCTATTGATGTAAAAATATTTTAAAAGATATTTTAAAACTCGTATAAAATGCCTTCAAATTTATTTCAGGTTTCAATGATATAAGGTCGAAATTTGGGGTTTTACGACATTCTTTCATTATTACTTTTATAAATAATTCATTACCTTTATATTCTGATCCAAAAGCCGTTTAATACTTTCGAAACTTCGTTAATAAGGCAGTAAATTCCTCTTACGGGTTTTCATTAGCGTTTTTTCGTTGATTATATTCGGATTTATATATTATACTAATTCAATCCCTATCGTAATGCCCGTGGTTAATTTCTATATCGAAGTATAAATTTAAAAGGCTATCATATTTCTTCAATTTATCCACTTACGTGGAGAAAGACATATACCACTCTGTAATTTAACCAAATGATATTCCGGGTATAATAACGTGAAATAGAAACGGTTTAATATTTAGTTTTATATATATATATAAAGTATTATTTATATTTTAATATTGAATACATCGTATGGTTCGCCGTTGTAATTCTTGGTTTTATTCCAAGGTTTAACGAAGTTAAAAAGCTTCGAAAATTTACTCCTATAAATATAAAAACGATGTAGTAAAAGGTACTAGTAAAGATTGTAGGTAGTAAACATTAGTCCGTAAGGTACGTATTAGCTTTTTACACCGTTTATTATTTCTTAAAGCGGGGCGCTTTCTTTATTCGTTTTGTATTTATCGTAATGAGGCTGGTTGTTCGCAGTATTTAGCGCGTGGTTTTGTTTTAGTTTCTATTTAAAATTAAGTTTTGGGAAGGGTTCGTATTCAACCCTCGTTATAGATAATCGTTACGATACTTCCTCCGTTTCCATAGATTCCTCCAGCTCCGTTTCTACTTCTAGATAAGCTTTTAGCTTTACTAAACGTCTTGTCTCTATTTGTAAAGGCTTTCTTTGTTACAGGTCTATTATTTTAAGTAGAAGCTCCTAACGATTTTTAAATTAGTATTTTTTTACAAACTTTACTTTTATTACTTTATTATTTGTACATTTCATCATCTATATAAGTTAGGCTGTTATCTACAAAGCCTTTACAATACGGTTATTATTTTTACCGATTATATTAGTACCTTTACTCTGTAGTTATTTCCGTAATATTTTGGAAATTGTATCATCGACCATACGTTATATATCTGGCGTTTAATTTGAATGATTTTTTTTAAAAATCGTGGAATAAATTGCGCCGTTTCATTTCACTGTTATAACTGTTAAAGATTGTATTAATAATATACGTATTTGACGCAAAAATGGTTAAGTCTTTTACTAATACCTCGATTTTGTTATCCTATAGGTTTAGGTCGAAATACTTTAAATTGTTAGTTCGAAACGATGTATTTATAAAAAGGTACTCCATATATTCGTTAGATTTTACTAAATCCGTTAATAATAAGTTTATAGTTGTATTTGAGGTATGTAATTTTTACGTTTACTTGTAATATGAAAGCGTCGAAAACTATCATTTTCTTACTATAATTGAAATTTTGATGTATTTTAGGCTCAAGAAAAAGCGTAAAAACGCGTGAAAACAAAGAAAATGAAAATTTTAACGTTTACCAATATGAATGGATTTTTAATAATACATTAATAAAAATAAAAACAGTTTGATTAAGTGTTTAGAATGAATTTCATTGACGTGTGTAAATGTTATACTAATTAAGCGATTGAAGAAACTTGAACATCGCAAATATCAGATTTGAAATATACTATAGAAGGTAAAAATGAGGAAACGGATAGGGTAAATATAAAAGGGGAAAAGAAAAATGTGAATATAGGTCAGTATATAGTGTAATCCGGTGTATAATGCTTAGTTTGTATTTGGTAAACAGTTTGGATTACTGTGTTATAACCGCTCTTGGTAGTTGTATAGGGTTTGGGTATTATATTCGTAACCGCCTTCAGGTTTCGCGAGCGGTGTGAATATTACGTTCATGTACATTTTTAGGTTTTGTAAGCAGTTTGGATATTGTGTTTAAATCGAGTAGATCCTAATGAAGGGTTTCGAAACTTATTGATTTTAATTTACGTAGCGTAATACGTAATAGGAAGCTTTTTAAAAAATGCACGGGTACGTTAAAAACACTAAAACAAATTAATTGTTAATGTAATGGGGTTTTAAGTAAACAAAACACTAACTAATGAATAATATCGTACTAAAGTAATCCTTTTTAAATTTACTACGGATTCTATAGTCTTATCATGCTTCGGGTTTTAAAAACGCTCCCGCATAATTTTATACTTCCGTATGGTTTTTATTAGGAGTAGTGATAAAGCACAAATAGTTGGCACCGCTATAGTATCCCGATATAAGTATTTAACTTCGATTTATCTTTTTCTTCCCTAGCTATTTATAGTCTACCTAGTCGGTTTCTCATTAATGTCGGTAAGGTCTACTTATTCACGTGAATGTAAATGAAAAGTAATCATAAGATTGCTATTATAGTAAAAAATAGATAATATAGAAAAAGTATTCAGAGAGTACACGCCATGGATGAGAGGTTATAAACCTCTCATCCGGACAGTGACACTTTTGCTATACACTCTGAAACACCCCTTCTAGACTGCGCTACGAATGATGCATTTTGAAAGAGTGTAGCTTGCACCTTAACACGTTATTGTGCACTCTGTAGGAGTGCATTTGGCAATATAGTACACTGCCACTTGGCCTATATATACCAACTGAAGGGGTATATAGTAATATCTACAGTTTCCGGTAATTATAAATTATCCTTTGGACTTTTCCTCATTAACGATTATTATTATGAAGCCTTTCTACTATAAAAGATTAGTATTTTTAATAAATCAACCGTTTATAAAACTCATTGGTTTCGTCTTCGTTATATTCATAAAACTATATTTATTTCTCTTTTCACGTAATCCAATTATTACTCAATCCTTTCATTAAACCTATCAAAGTTTTTGTTTCATAGATCCTATACCTAAGCTGTAATGGAAAGGTCATATGATACCTTCGGTTGGTATAACATAGCGACATAAGTTGGATGAGCCCTCTATTTTAAATATTTATGTAATTTTGCCTCGTCGGCTTTATCTATAATTGTTAAGCTTATGGCTTACTATTTTTCATGTAGGAAAATATAATGCCATTTTTAAACTTAACATTATAAATACGGATTAACGATTTATTAAATTTAAATTATATACCTCTTATTAGCATTTCAATCGGTTTACATTTCTAAAGTCCTAATCTTTCGATAACAAGTTTTTTTCTTCTCTTTAAACCTAATATCTTCAAGAAAAAGTGTATTTTTAGTTTATGAACCTACGATACCAAAGTCTTTACCCTTTATAATTAATAAATACGAGTAAAAGTTAAAGTTTTTATATACAGCCTATTTTGAAAACGAGCTTGGTACGTTACAAACCAGTATACGCCTAACTCGGCCAATCCTTATCAAGGCTTAATACAAAGTATTACCGTATTAGTCGAAAACTTATCCTTTAGTTCTTTCGGTAACTTTAATAGTACAATCCTTTGTAAATCGGTAATAGACTACGTGCACGTTTATATAATATTCCGTCTATTACATGTAAACCAACCCTTTAAGCCAATAGTTAAACTGATAGCAATTACAATAATTAAATGTTCTTTAATTTTTGAAATTATAACCGATTAAATAAAGATTCAATCCTTACCTTTATTACCGTATCTTTAAGCAATGAACCGTGATTTTTCGTAAGTCCAGTCCGTACTTTTACCTTTAACCTTGCAAACTATCTTTAACTTAACGATAATAATGTTTTGGCGTTTAAATTACATTAAAGGTACAAATTATATAACCTCTTGTCAAAGAAAATCGTTCATCTCTACTTAATCACTTTCTTTGAATAATTTATCCGATATATTAATAATGCCTTTAGTACGTAGCTTAAGGGTAAGTTTTCCATTAGACTTCTTCTTTCAAGACACTTACGCCGTAATGCGTACCCTACCAGGCTTATTATACTTATCGCCATCTTCTTCTTTGACGTATATCCTTCTTTTAGGTGTGTTTTTATGCTGTTGACGTTCTATTAATTTATTTACGATCGGATCGAAAAAGTTGTATTAGATAATCTGTTCAACTCGGAGGTTATCAATGTTAGGATTTTTATTCAACTTAAAGGGGCGTTTGAATAACTTAACATGTATAACTCGGAGAGTTACAAGGAATTTAGTTGTTTTAACCACGATTTTTTAATTTTTAATACTTAAAATCTTATACGGCCCATCCTATTTACCTAACTCGCGTTACGTAAGGATTTTACTTCAAAGGGGGAGAGATAACACGTTTGTTATTAATGTTTTTTTCCTAGTATTAAGGGTATCGTTAACCTAATAACATAATAACTTATTTATTGGTGTTTTTAAAGCTTTTCTATATATTAAATCGTGGTTTTGGGTGTTGCACGAAAGTAAAGATTCAATTATTTTACGTAGGTAGGCCTTGAATACTTGTAAAGTCAGTAAAAAAAATTTAAAGTTTATAATATCGTTAATTCCTTTCAAAGTTATTTAAATCTATGTTTTTTTACTTATAAAGATTTTGATGTTCAGTATTAATGATCGTAAGCCTTTTGCAAAGAGGTATATACTCTTTAGATTTTACTAGTACTTTAGTAAAAATTAACGAAAACCTATTTACATTTAATTCCCATCGATTTAATGTTAGTTTAAAACTCCATCGTAATATAGTTAATATCAGCATAGTAAACTAATATGTTTAGTAGCTTCAGGTGCATATCAATTTATAAAGCGCGTAGTACCTTTTTTGTTTCCTTTTATATAACGGTTTTAACGAATTTAGCGCCGTAAAAATCTGTAACAGAGTATACAACGTATAATACTAGCTTACTATCTAAGTAAAACACGTTTACAAAAACTTCCGAATAAAAGTCTTAGTTTTTATTTAACGCAAATTTAAATCCTAGGGGTACTTAAAAGTGTATATGGTAGTAATTGAAAAGTCGTTTAATTACCTCTAATACTGGTAAATTCATATATTTATAATTATCTACCTTTAAAACTTTGTAAAGCCTATCAGTCACCGGATAAGTAAACTTATGATATAATTAACGAAGTTTTTCATCCGTTAGGTTTAACATTATTTCCTTGGGATTTTGAAGATAAAACCAAAGATACCTATATTGAAAGCCGAGTAAAAACTTTTTACCAGTGTTAACTTATACTAACTCGGTAGTCTAAAAGTTAACGTTAATACCCAGGTTTTTAGTATCTTTAACATAAAAGAAAAGAGGTTAGGGGATTTTAAAATATGTAAAATAATAAAGCTAATAATAGTTTTAATTGTCGTTGATCACAATAAAGATAGCCTTTTTCTAAAGGTAAAGATAACCTTAACCTTACCAACGTCCATATAGTTAAGTTTCGTAATAGTATTAATATCTCTTTCTAAAGCGACGTATTACGAATAGCCTCCTATTCAGTACCGTGCCGCCCCCATATCTGGTATGATCATCTGAAAGACTTACTCCGTATAACGATCTTAAATGGTAAAAGGGTATATAAGGCCAGGGTTTTTATGGTTATATTAGTGGTAAGGATATTTACTTATAAGGCGGTCCAAAAGACGTAGTCAACGAGTTATCACGTTACTTTCGGGTCAATACCAGTACTAATATCTTTGTGTTAACTGATAGCCTTTGGCTTTTTTTTCCTCTTCTTTGATTTTTTTCTTTTCAAAGTCTATAACTTATTTCAAATATTCCTGATGAAAAATACAAGAAAATTATATACAGTATATCACCTGCTTTAATTTATGTTCGGTGTTAGTGTATCGCGTTAACCAATAACGTTACTTGACGTAAATCAATATTTTTTGGCGTTTAAAGTAAACTTATTTAACTGGAGTAAAAACTTTAAAAAAGGAATACCTTTTTCTATAGGTAAATATCTGAGCCTTCCGTTAACCGTACTAGCAGGGTCTTCTATACCTTCGATTAATATAGTACATATAAAAAGGGTTTCCTTTACCATCACTAAATTTCGGAACTTAAAGGTATAGACTAATCGAGCTACAGACTTGAGTTGTTATGGTCGCCAACAAGAAACGAAGTTAGCTAAAGAAAACCTTTTGTAAGTAGTATCTGGGTATTAAAGGGCGTATTAAAAATCATTGCAACCTGTAACGATTTGACGGACCTATTAGCATAGGGTTCCTTTACCAGCTCCCACATTCCACATTACCTGTTGGTAAAACATTATTATATAATCTATCTAGTTGAAAAGGTTTATTTTACTTTCCGTCTCTTTTTTGTAATTTAACATATAGAACCACCTAATAATGTTTCAGTCGGTGTAGTATTGGGTAATATTAATATCGTATTCAAAGTAATCTTTTAAGTTATTGTAAATTTCACGAAAAGAAAGTAATTCGTTAGGTATCGAAGGTAATAATCCTCGGCTTAACCGGTAAGAATACTGGAAAACAACGAGTAAAAACCTAGTAATTTAACCCTTATTTGGCGGCAAATATTAAAGAACGGGCGTAACTTGACGTCGAAGAGATTGTATGGCTTACCGTTATACTTTTGCTTTCTTTACCAAATCTTAAGGAATGTAGTAATTGCTGCATAATCTGTATCCACCATAAAAATACGTTAATTGGGGAGGGTAATGTATTGGTTATAAGGGTCTTTTAAGTTCCTCGGTTAGGGAAGGTACTAAGGTTGCTGGTGTTAATAGACAGGATAGATACCTTTAATAGAGTTTGAAGGGAAAAAGCTAGTGGTCGTGTCTATAATGGGTTCGTGTGTGAAGTCAGTTCGCTTTTGGTTTGGCTATTAAAAATGGACCTATTAAGGGGCTTAAAGAAAGGGGACTTAAGGGTTTCCGTCGCGGGGAACTTAGTAGTAATCATTCTGATATTAAGGGGTGTTTTGAGATTTCTATTCAACTAACTAGTGAATTTGAGGGCTTACGGCGCGTAGGTCAATTGATTTTTCACGTTTAGTAATATTAACACGTTAAGAATCTTGTGTAATAGGGTTTGAAAAAAGTATTTGGGTTTGAGCAAGTTCTTACGAACGTATATAAGAACGTTAAGGATTATTATTACTAACAATATCTTTACCTTTGACTGAAGTTTATTAAGTATCATTAACTAAAGCACATTCATAAAGTAGGTTAATCAAATTGCCATACTTCCCTTTCTTTGTAAAGAGATCGACTTCTCAGCTAAAGAGTTAAGTCCCAATTCTTGTTTTCGCTTACTTATCTTCCTTTTTCCATATGTTTAAGCTTTAGTCACGAAACTAGTTTTGAAAATAATCGAGGGTTATAGGTCCTCAATTAATTTCGGTAGGGATTAACTCGAAAACGAAACAATCGATTGCGTTAGTAAGATGTTTAGTTGAAAAGTCTTTATCGGTATTTATATACCAAAGGTTATCGTCGTAGCTTTTTTTGAAGATACCACCGAAAGCTTTAATTGCTTTTTTTCTAGTAAGGTTAGTAATAACCTGAATTCCAGCAAGTTTTAAAGCTATCGTAACGTAAATTAAAAAGTATAAAGGGGAAAAAAATCAATATTAATTAATAGGCCATAGGTTTGCTGTTAAAGTTAGTATAAGTTAAAGGTTGTAAAGCCTAGTCGTTTTTACGATTTGCAGTAGTAGTACCCATAATATCATTAGTTGTAATAGTACTAACTTAGCCGTTTGTTAACTTACTAACTTAGTGATCTTTGGAACTTTCGGGAGGTAAATTTTAACGCTTTCAAGAGGGATTGATTAAGATTTTTTAGTGTTTTTAATAGCGATACGGACGCCTAATTTTGAATTGCTGCGAAGACAACACAGTACTATAGGGGCGCTTCGCAAAAGCCTTTCCTTTACCTTATCTTAATAAACCATAACAATCTGGAAACAGTTTCTTTCTTTGCTTAACTAATCTGTACTTAATCTAATAAGCAATAATCAGTATTAGTAGGCTCTTATGATTACAACGTAGTTGATTTGAATCAATATGGTCAAAGTAACTGGTTCTGCATTGATATTGTTGATTAAGATTCGTTGGTTTTAAGTTTGGCAGACTGCTAGCTAGTTTATACATTAATTTGTATGGTCAAAAGATTTGGCCTGTACCCCACTTTGAAGTAGGCACCTACTGCACTACACTTGCAGTGCCATTCCACGAACTACAGTCAATTTGCAGTATATACAATCACTTTACTTCAAGTAAATTTGACTTGAATGTACTGCATTTGAATGCGATTCTAACAATATGCCTAATTGATACGGTGAACGAAAGGACTGGGCCTAAGAGCTTAATTATTAAACTATATACGAAAAATTATACTCTTTTTTATTAAATTTTCATGTTAATTACGTAGATTTATTTTAAATATTAAGAAATGTTAAATTTACGATGAATACAGTTACTTATTAAGACGTTATATTTGTCCCAGACTAGTAATTGGCTAGTATTTATCAGGTATCCAATCTTAGTAGTTGTTCACTTCTTTATAGTGCTTTTGAGTAGCTCGAAAGCTGTATGAGAATACGCTCTTACAAATTATGTGACTGGGTTGCACTATCTCTCACAGCTTAGTAACAGCTCCCTAATAGGGGTTTTTCTTTTTTCTTTATCAAGGTTTATAAATAGAATCCAACCACTCTAAGAGACAGCTCCAGCCTTAGTCCCTCTATATATTAATCTCGATTCCTTTTTCCCGACGGTATTTTAGTAATTCGATAGCAGCTATAACTTAAGGCTATATTATCTTTCTTTGACCCTTTGAATCCAGATCCCTAGAACTTAAAACAATTCCTCGATATAAGCATTGAGGAGAATCTTTCAAACGTCTTAACGGAATAATAAGATTACGTTATGATTAAATACGAACGTTTTACCAACGCCCTACGTATAAAATTCGTACAACGTGACTAAATTATTCGAAAATACGCTTTATACTTAAAATAACGAAATCACAACGTATTAAACGCGTTAACTAATATAATGCGAGAATTCGAAGTTACGAACACATTTACGTCTTCGACACAATACCTCTCCTAAAAGGTTTTCCCTAAGTAAGTTACAAATAACACAGTTACCACGCCATTCCTTACCAGAGACCGCGTCAATTTTTCAAACGACGAAAACTCGGACTCTTCCGACTTCAACTACAATACCAGAACCCTATTTAAAAAGAATTAACTACCTAATAATAAACCATTTAACTGGCCGGTTAAATTTTCCAAGACCAAACTCCGATTTCGAATGTCAAAATTCCCAATATTATGCAAATTAAATAAAGATGAAAATTTATCGGTATTAAAAAAAACACTTTTACGCCATTTCACAATAATTGAAAAGACCCATAGAAATGTTATAAAAGGTTACTTTATACGCGATGGCAACGACGGTAATAACGACCCTAATACCTTTATAGCTATATTTCGCGTTTATTACTACGACCCCAATACGGTTAGAGCCGTTATTTACCGGTTTAAGAGTATAAAGTAAGGAATTAGCGTGTGATTTTAAGTTTTTTAACGGTTAAAAAGCCTTATTTATAAAAGCTGGCGGTATAGCCTGGGAATCCGCTGATAAACTCGTTCTTTTAAAGGAAGTCATTAACGATACATTAACTAATACGCTATTTACCCTCCACATACGAACGGATTAAAAAAAGAAAATTATTACACTCAAATTATTAATAGTCTACTTTATAACGTTTGTAATCATTACAGTGGTACTCACGTTACTATTAAAAGTATGTTACATAGTGAAAATAATAGTAGTAACATTTCCACTCGTAATAGCTAAGACGACGTTATTATATCTGGCGTAAGTGTTTTCTGAACCGCTTCTAAACGAAGCGCTACCTAAGTTAACTATTTGGAACTCTTCTATCGTAAAGACCTTAGGATATATTTACGATACGACGCAAACAGCTATTATATTCGTACCTAGATATTAAACCCGACGTAACGTCTGAACGGCTCAAACGTTAGGGTAATTATAAGAATTTACGTTATTTCAGCCGAAAATTTCATTAACTTTTAAGGAGGAAAAGCGTAACTCTTATATACAGTCACGTATAAAAGTTGGCAAGACTTTAATTAAATCCGGTAACTTTGTTTTAACTTTGAAATAACTTATTATTCATAATAAACTTATTTTAAAATTTTGTTTATTTCATTTACGTTTGAGTAAATATAAGTTGAAAATATTATAACGCCGCGAGTAAACAATTTACTAACCGTTTAAAGTTACTGCGTACCCCTTTTTCACCTCGAGGAGTTAGTGAAGCCACGTACTACACACTCAGCTTTACTTTACAACTGATTTATTTTATAATCTTTTTAAATATAGACCTTGACGGATACAATTACCGGATATAAGTTTATATTATTCCTCATTTACAATACGACGTGATTTTAGGTAAACCTTAAATCAAGTACCAATATATTATTTGAATCGTTAAAAAATATGCATTACTTTTAAGACAAGCGGATAATTATCGCGTTTAAAAATGAAGGTTTTCGCCTATATAAAAGATACCTTAAGGGGTCGGCGCCGCTATATTTTGCGTTATTTTGTGAAAATCTGCAGGAATTGATCCGCTACTACGCGGCTCGCCGCCATCTTCCTCGAAGATATTATTAAAGCATATACCCTGAAACTAGTCGTTTCCATCAAAGATAAACTCCACGGCGATTTGAAATATTTCTCCACCTTATTCGATAAAGCTCTCAACAATAAGCTACTCCCTTTCCGCTCCGGGGTAAATTTAGAAATTATCCTTTGTACCAATTACTAGGACTATCTCTTCAAGGTTTTGTAAGGCTCATTATACAGTATATCGCGTAAAAAGCTTCTCATATTATGAAAAACGTTAACCGAGCTATTTAACTAAGGCTATATTTGAACGAATAGCTTTTTAACGGGTGCCCCGGTTTTTTTCGTTTACAACCTTGGAGGTAGTTCCAGTTTTTATATCGTCTATCGTTGACTTAACGTTATTACGAAGGCAAATCATTATTTGCTTCCACTTATTAAGGAAACGTTTATAAATATTTCCCAAATTTGGTTATTTATTAAATTAGATATTAAAACCGCTTTTTACCAACTCCGTAAAAGGAGTAAAACAAGTGGAAAACCGCGCTCCGTATTTGTTTCGGACCTTTCAAATAACTTATTACCCTTTTCAGATTTTTTAACGCATCAGCCACCTTTTAAGGATATATTTATAATTCTTTACGCTCCTTCTTTGACATCTTTTACTTTGTTTATCTAAACAATATTTACGTTTATTTAAACGGTACTATCGAAGATTATAATGGTAAAGTTAAATGAATCCTTAACGCATTAAACATTACGAAACTTAACCTCAATTTATTTAAATATGAATTGAATGTTTAACAAACCAAATATTAAATATTTTCCATGAAATATAACATTGGCTTCCGTATAAAACCAAAACAACTACGTGATATCCAGAAATAGGCAAATCCTACGTTAATTCTCGATATATCTTTTTTTTAAAAATTCGTCAACTTTTACTGGCATTTCATTCGCGATTATTTTACGATTATTAAGCCATTACTCCTGTTAACCCATAATAGTACCACGTTTCGTTAAAAGCCTAAAAAAAAGCCGTTTTATAACAGCTTGAACTTAATTTAATTTCTGAACCGGTATTCGCCTAATGAAACCCCGATTAGAATACATTTTTAAAAGCCAATTTTTTTGGTTAGGCTCTAGGCGACTATCTTCTTCGACGCGACGACTGTGGCAACCTCATCTTAATGATGTACTACTCTCATCGTTTGTCGCCTACCAAATATAATTACGAAATTTACGACAAAAAGCTACTCGAGATTATAAGCTGTTGAAAAACATGGAATGCGAAGTTCTGGGGAACGAAACGCCTGTTTACGATTTTGATAAATAATAAGAACCTAGAATACTTTATAATTTCACGCAGTCTTTCAAAACGATAAGTCTTCAAGTTCGAACGCCTTTTTTAATTTCGTTTTCTATCAATTTACAATAAAGAAACAAATTATATACCACTTAATACGTTATTATAGCTACATTAGCATCCTTCAAAAAGCTTTTTTGGCCCAAGATTTTTAGGCAGAAAGCTTCAATTATTACGCTCTGAGTAAGCTGCTTCTGCACTACTTTCATGTATACATATCTCCTGGTTAACTGTTACCGGCGAATCCATCCCAAAAAATCGCGAGCTTTTTACCAATATTAATCTTTAATTTTACTAAAACTTCGTTATTACCTGCGATACTACTTACCCTTAACTAGTTCGTGTAATACATATAGGCGACCAGTATTTTCCCGCGGATATTTATACCAACAACGACCATGTATTGAAGGTTTTCATTCCTGAATATTCAATAAACTACGATAAGGTTTTAAGGTTTTGTAACCGTATTTAGGTACCTGCTTACGAGCCGTATACTACCAAGTTAATTTAAGTTACTTACGATTAACTTTTTACTAGCTATCCGGGTTACAATGCCATTATTACTATACTTTTCAAAATATATTTTCAACGTTACTTGCACCTTATAATTCACCGCTTTTGCCGAAATTACGATGTTTATAATCGTATAACCCATTGAAGATATCATTGAAAATGATTTTTTAAAACCCTTCCGATTTCCAAATGGTTTCAAACCGAGCTTTTTATAAACTTCATAATAGATTTAACTTGAAAACGTTCTGATGACCTACGTCACATTATAATTATTACATATCGTTTAAACAAAGCCGTTACTTATAAGGTTATAACTATCATGAACATTAAAGCCTACGTAAATAGTTTTCAAGTTGTAATTAACGACTTTATGGATTTCCTCAAACGATCATCTGTAATCGAGAATCAAATCAGATTAGTGGATTTTAAAAATATTTTTACGACTTAGCAGGGATGAATTGCCATTTGAACAATGCTTTTTATCCCACAATCTACGGTATAACCGAACGTACCAATTAAAAGATCATAAAGTACTTACGTTCCTTTATTATGTATACCCAATTTAACTAAAACTGTTTATTAATTGGTTATTACTTAGCGTTAAATTATAAGGATATGGTTGTTATTAGTATTATCCCATTTTTTCATAACATACGGCTATTATATCAGCTTTATATAATCCGTATAACGTTTCCTCGTTCCGGTTACAAAGCTGCTAGTAAAGGCCAAAAATTTTATCCAAGGTTTCTGTAAGGCTATGAAGTTCATATAAACCATAATATTAGTTACTCAATAACGCATAAATAAATCCGCTAATAAGCGGCGTTTCCCTTTAGAATATTTTCGAATTGGGAACAATATTTAGCTTCTTTTTAAAAACTATAAGACGGAAGAATTTTCCAAAACGTTGAGTAAACTTCACAACAAACATTGTATAATACGTATAATAGATTTCTATATTATTGAATTTAATATCTCGGAAGATAAATACTCCTGTTTTTGCGTAAATTATCATGTTTAAACCGTTTCGAACCCGCTTTGAAACTAATAAAACCATCAATTCTTACCATAAACTATTAATATTATTGGCGACATCGGCGAATTTAAACCAGAATATCACATTAAAAGTATTTTACGAATTCGTAATAAACCCTAAACCATTCACCCCCGGTTTAATAACCTACCGAAATGACAAAGTTTAGTTAAGTGTATGGGTTATGTACACCTAATATAAAAGCCGGTTTTAACCTTTTTAATACCATAATACTAGACTGTTTCAAATTAGGTTATAAATCGTCTGAATATAACGAAAGGCCTTTACGTTTAAACCATGGGCAAATTTAAAATATTATACTTTACGATATAAAGTGACGTAAAAATCGTTATTTTATGGGTACCAAATATTGATACAATGTAATATGAAAGGAAAATAAGATATAGCAAACTAATCTGATATACCCTTAAAGTAGTCGTTCTTGTCTTTAACCAAAAATTTCTTATTTATTTCAACTAACTTACTAAGCTTCGTATTAATATGACCTAGTCTCCTGTTAATACATTCAAATACTTCGATAAACTTCTTGGTCGTTTCGAGTTATGCTCCCTACCCACTTGTTATCTATAATTTCCACGAATTTTTTCCCTTTTAATACCTATATTTACTTAAAAACCACGCTCCTTGTTTGAAATTTGTACAGCCCGTTGGCCGCTGAAACGAATAAGAGTAGCAAGTATAAAACCTGCTCCGCCTTGGGTGTCTACATTTTCCTACGTAACGCATCGAACTTTCATTGCCTTTTTTACGGCGAGAACCTACATCTATACGCTTTTTTACCGCTTGTTAATACTTGGAAAGCGGTTTGCAAATACCTCGATTTACCTTGGTTTTAAATATTAAACGTTAAATAGGCTTTAAACAGTTCTTTTATAACTTCGTTTATATTTTGATTAAAGTTTAAAGGCATATACGAATAACCGAAACTACGGCTCATAAAACTAATAAAGCAGAAACGATATCGGGCGCCAGTATTTAACCGCTTGTTAAAGACTTTTTCGCGGCTATATAGATATAACTTACGCTTCGTTTCCTAATATAATTTCCTCGAATCGAACTTTATATGGTACACGTACTCGACGTACGTTTATTTGCGGGTCCTATTAGAATATATATCTATAACCCGTAGGGTCAGGAAATATATGCTCGTTAACAAAGACCAAACAGCTTCCGAACGGGGCCTATTTACGTTTCTAAATATCTTTATTAACTTCTACAAGTAATGGAGGATTTGTTTCGAAAATAGGGATGCAATGACGATAATAGGAAAGATGGATATAAAGACTTGTTTATTTATTACCTAACATTAGGATATTATCATAATACTAATGGTTAATTAGAAAAGGAATATTGGAATTTTCAAAAGTGATGGTTTACAGGATTATTTTTAGGGAGGAGAGGGTGCTGGATCACCTTTTACGTAATACAAAAAATCGTTGGGAATAAAACTTTTCACACGATACTATAATATTTCAACCGCTCTAGAGCAATCTTTTTGAACCTACTGCCTACCAGCACCTTCCTCACATTACATACCGCCGCACAAGAAAGAATGGGTGAGGGGAGGGGCAGGTGTTAAGGGTTTTTTTTGAGCTTACCGTCTACTTCTGAGTAGCTACTTTTATCCCCTTATACTTAATCGGTTTTGTAGTTTAGTGGTCAGAGTATCTTCTCTCCATAATAAAGGTTTATAGTTCAATTCTCGACGTAACCTTTTAACATGACGTTAATAAGTGTATTTTTATTTAGTAGCTCCTCTTCATTTCTAAAAGGTTATATTAGAAGGTGATATTTAAGGTTAATACCTAACTAATATTTACCAGAGATCCAATCCTAGTAGTTTTTTATGTCTTTATAATACTTTAGAGCAACTCGGCAACTGCATGGGAACAAACTCATACACGTTATATAACTGGATTACACCATGTTCCACAGCTCTATAGCAGCTCCCTAGCAGTGATTTCTCCTTTCTTATTGATCGAGGCTTATAGACAGAATCCAACCACCTTGAACGACAGATCCGGCTTCAGTCCCTTAATAATATTATTGTTGAACGTAAATCGAAACAAATAATATACCTTATATAATACTTTTTTACCTTTTATTGGAAACATATTTAACGCGTTATAAACCTTAAATGTAAAATGATAGAAGATAAGGAAAATATGTCCAAGATTATCGGCTGGTACGAAGATATTAAAACCGGTTTGAAAGTAACGTAATGACTTGTTGACTACGTTTTTTTGTATCGCTTAATAGATAAAGATTACTATCTCCGTTATAATGATAAAACCCTAGCCTTATATACCTATTTACTATTCAAAACTCTTATGAGAAGTAGGAATTTTAAAGGATAATATTAGATATTAAGTTAATAAGATATTTCATAAGAGGTTGATTGGAATACATTACGTTACAAAAGTGTACTGATACTATTACGAAATTTGATCATACGGATTCTGGTATACTTAAATTTGACTTTAGTTTTGGAAAAAAAAATGATTAGAATCGACAACTATTATTACCGTTGTTAGCCTTATTGTTTTTTTCCATTTTAAAATCTTTTACTATTCTCTCCCTTTGCTTTGAAAATATCAAAAGCCTAGGCATTAACGTTATTTTTTAATTAATAGATTAGTTAATATTAAAGGCGGTTAAAGCTGTCCATTCAACTTGAAATGTGGGAAACTTTAGTTTTACTTTTAAGAGTTAGATATAATAATATTGAATTTGAAGGAATTAGAATTTCGTTAATCATATGGACGGTTTAATTACTTGGCGATCAATAGGTTATATTATGTCTTTTAGTTGCTTGGTTATAAAAATATTGATTTTCCAGCGTTAAAAGTAATTAGAGGGCTATTTCATTATTTCCAAATATATTTCCAAATGTACCGGAACTTTAAATTCACGTGAAAGGAAAATTACAATTTTAATTCCAAAGTTTTCGTAGATTTGTTTTACCCAAACAATAAGCTAGTACTCTATGTTGTTGATTTCGTTTGAAAATTTTATGATAATAAGTTCTTGAGAACTATTTCGGCAAATGGAAAAATGGAAAGTAATACGTATTTGGTAAATAAATACGTACCTGAGATCCCTAAATGTACTAATTTATAATACTAGTATTAACTTTACCACGATGAAGTTTTAAACTAATGTTAAGTTGGTAGGGATTTAATGTAAATAGGTTCCTGTTAAAGTGTATTAGGGTATTAAAAATATCGAAAAGGTTTACGTATTTATACAAAATATCTACAATGTTTTTACCCTGGAGATTGAAAGTGTTGGTATTTGAAGCCTACCCATGTATAAAAACTGAATTACTACTATTGCTAAATATTCAAAAACATTTTGTAACGTATAGTAAAACTTTGAAGAAATTAAGGAGGAAATCGGCACGCTGCCAGATTCATGATGTACTTGATACTTGAAACGGACCAATGACAATAGAAATGTTATTTTCACTTTTTTGAAGTGAAGTTTTCATATTGCGAAAGCTAGGTAAATATGCTTGATTTTAAAAAATATTGTTCGAATAGTATTAATTAAAACGCAATAGGTTAATTTTACTTACAGTAAAGTTAACTATACTAATTGCAAGTTAAGTGTATTTTTTGTAGGCCTACTATATTGGCTGCATATCAAGTACAGTATGTGAACACTTCATACTAGGGTACATGTTAAGGAATTCTTTATACGAATTACTATATATACCGGCTAGCAGTCTGCCAAACCTAAAACAATACATCAACCACTTGACTAATGCAATACTACTATTTCTTCAACAACGTTACAATGCCTAAAGCTCTATTAACAGATGTTAAGTATTATTAACCTAAACGTGGACATTTAAATAGTTAATAACCTTATCACTTTTTGTATTACATAGGTTAAATCGTATGAAAAAAAAATTAAGTTTAATAAATATTTTGATTTTTAGAACTTTTAAATCGAAAAAATGGATTAATATTTTTTCGAGTCGATTGCTAATAAATCGATGAAACGTTTACGGCGTGAAAAACCATTAAAAGAAGGATATACATCGAAGAGGAGGATTATAGCAAGGATTAAAATACTGTGAGGGTATCTATAAAGACGTGTGTATTTTAAAAGAAAAAGTCTAACAGAGAATTCGCTTTTAAGTTATGTGTTAAAGAAATTATTATTAAACTGTGTAAACCTTTGAAAGAAAGCGATCGAGTAGAGATTACCGGTTTTTTTATACGGGAATTCATTTAACTTGTGCAATTAATGCAATTTAAAGGCTAAAATATGATAATTTTGAAGTCGAGGATAGTGTACTAGGTTAAAGATAAAATTATGAATCGGTCATACGAAAATTTACGGCTAATCTTTTAAATATATGGTGATAAAGGTAAGAACTGGATTTTCATCCAATCGCTTTATGATTTAAAGGATTAATTAACATTTGGTTGATTTAATTGCTGATAGTTTAATTGTTAAGGTAAGCGGTGAGTTTACATTTAATAACCATGACATAATGCAAAGGTATACGTTGCTCATTACCAACTTTTTAACGAATTATACTATTTCAATTACTGAAAATACTAAAGAATGAGTTTCAGGTTGGTATGGTAATACTTCAAATTAAATCTTTATATAGATGTGGAAAAATGGTTGTTGATTAGTTTTCAATATATGAATTGCTATTTTGAAATAAGCTGGATATAAAGACTTTATCATTGGATTTATATTTTTTAATTACAGGCGATAGATTTCGGTATCATGTGTATGTAAATTGACGATACTATTTTTCTTGAAAATATTGGGTTTGCAACAGTTAAACAATGTATTATTCAAAATTTAGGGTTTTAAAAGTATAAGCCGATTAGAATATGGGTTGAAAGTTTATATTTTAACTTTAATAAATCGTTCATCTATATTTATGGTGTTAAAATGGGCAATTATATATGTGGTACATGTATTAGCCTATATTAAAAAAGGTCAGTCACGATTTTCACGACTATTAATAAAGCCAACAAAATGATATCACAGTAATACCAAAAGTAAGGAGCCCATTTAACCTATGTAGTTGTGTTATACTCACCAAAAATATCATACGATTTGTTGATTATAGTATAAGTATTGGATTTATAAGAAAAAAAATATTGAACAGGTTAAATAAGAGAATTAAGTGATAAATGGATAATTTAAAACAGTTAATAATATGGTTTTGGTAGGTTTAACAATGAAAATATTAGTTGTTTTTAGAAAAAAAAATTTAACAAGTAATAGTAACTTATCGTTACAACTCAATTTTTATATTGTTTATTAAATAAATGCGGTCTGATAGGAAACTTATAATTACTAATACCATTATATATTGAATATTTGTGAATTACAAACGAATTCAAAAAGTATATTTAATTGAAAGTTTTATGATATAATGATAAGTTTTAATATGGATATAGTAATTAAAAATATATTAGATATTATTACTAAATGGTTAGCATTGCTTTTGATATTTGAAATTATATGTATAAACTTTCCAAGTTTTTACCTATATTTGTTCAAGTTGAGTGTAATTAATATTTTTTTAAATAATAAATGTAACAGCTTTTGATAAAGTATACGAAACCTGAGAAATCAATAGGTTTCGGTAAATGAAACCGAAAAAACAACCCCTTTGACGTTATAATTAAGGCTACGCCTAATAACGCCTTGGAAAGATTTATGGATAGTAATATGTTAACCGTACGAATCGAGGGTTATGTGGATCGTCCGGCATATAACGTTGAAAAATAGGGATATAATGGCAAACTCAAAGATTATTAGAGTAAAGATAGTAGTGATAGCGGAGGTAATAGGTGGAACTACTGATAAAAGGTGCGTAATGAGTGGAATATATAATACGCGTAAGTTTGTAACGAAAAACTTGTATACGGGATTTGAGGAACCGAGAGTTCAAAGATGTGGGGTAAAGAGCTGTAATTGATATTAGTTTTGGTGTAAATCAATTGGAATCAATAAGGTTTTGGCTTATAGATTAATGAGAGATTTAAGGGGTTACTACCAATCAGTAGTCTGTTACGTTAGTATGCAGGCATCAAACAAAAAGCCGCCAGTATTGAAATAGAAGTTGATTGAAGTACAGTTAAGTCAATTATACTCAAAGTTAGTTAATTATACTAACTGCAAACTGATTGTAGTTTGTGGGATTTGACTGTATTAACTGCAAGTTAATTGCAGTAGGTGTCCACTTCAATATAGAGCATGTGCTAAAGCAGTTGGCCATACAAATTAGCGTGCAGACCGGCTAGTGGTTAAACATCACCAATTTCAATGCAACACCAGTTACTTCGACCACAGTGATTCGAATCGACTACATTGCAACGATGAAAGCCTACCAACACTTACAATTTTTTTTAAGGATTGGTTTTTAGATATATGAAAAAAGATGAAAAAATAGGTTAAAGTGAAATTGAAGATTGATTTACGTAAATGAGGAATTTCGTTCCCAAGAAAACTAAAAAAGAAAGACACTTTAATACATGTGCTTTATAGAAACGGCACAAGCGAAAGCCCTTTTTTTTTAAAAAAAAACCCCCCCTTCCAAAAATTCTTAAAACGGAAACTCTCCCCAAGATCCTTAAAACAAAGAACCTTTCGACAATTTAATAACCTTTAAAGATTATTTTCAAACATTTTACAATGTATTTTACGATGTAGATCTTTTTGATTATCTAATAACCCCTTGAAACCATTCTTAACATTTTCAAAATAAAAACACTTTTAACGATATAATAACTTTCAAAAACGTCTTTAACTTCTTTTAAAGCTCACCTCCTAAAAATCTTTAAAAGATTAGATAAAAGATTAAACAAAAGCTTAAGGTATATAAGCAATAGGCATGACAGCTGTTACAATCCTAATAAACCCAAAAGAAACAGCAGACCTACAAGGTACAATAAGTCCAATAAACGAAATAAACCCTATAGGTCTAAAAAAAACCCGGTAAACTCAATAGGTTTAGTAAAATCTCGAAAAACAGCAGCTAAATACACGATTAATAATTATCTGTTGAAGTTGAAATACATATTTTAAAAGCGTTGGTTGATTAAAATGTTATATATATAAGTTACGTAATGAAAAGGAATAGAGATACTTTAGGAAACTGGACAAATTACGAGGTAATTAGTGGGAAAAGACGTACTTAAATCTATTAACAAAAGGTAAACAATTAGTAACGCATAAATTTGTAACGAAAGATTTCAATATAAGAATAGAGGAAGTTGGTACCTGGAGTTGTAAGGTAAAGGATTGCAATTGAATTGTAATTTGGGTGTAAAACTAATTAGGATTGATGCACTAATGTGAATAGAGATATAAGGAAATTCTGCTGTTACTGCTAATTGATAGTCGACCACATTAATATATACGCACGCAGAAGAACAAAAAGTCGCTAGTATTGGGACAATATTAACTGTTAATTTTAACAAGTTAATTGCAATACAACCAAGTTGACTGTATTGACGATGAGTTGACTATTAACAGAAAATCAATTGCAGTGGAGTATCCAATTCAATGTGGGGTACGGGCCAAGTAGTAGTCCATACAAATTTGTGTGCAGACCGGCTAGCGGTCTGCCAAACTTAGAAGTAACTCATCATCACTTTCAATGCAATATACCTGTTACTTCGACCACGATTTGAATCGACTACGTTGCAACGATAAAGGCCTACCAACAGCTCCCATAGCAGAATAGTAGCTTGCAAGCATTGCATCAGCTCTTATCTTATCGGCCACCGCCGGTTGTCGCCAGCTGCAAGCGACAACATACATATATGCCTCGATCATGACTGAGTATGAGATCTATTTCCAAACAGCAGTGTCTCTTGTTGCCCGCTGGTTGTGGGAGGCAGCCTGAAGAGCGTCATCAACCACACCCGATGTCCAAGATACAGTACCTAACTGGCCATCTAGACCTTGACCCAACAAAGCGTGGAAATGATGACTTACGCAGCCCATGCCGTTCCTGTCATCAGCTATGGCGTCTATCGTGCCGCTCTTCCAAAGCCCATCCCTGGCATTCCATACCACAAGGAGTCCACCAGCCGGATTCTCGGGGACGTGCCAGGCATGGCGAGGCATAACCTAGAGCATGGCACGGTGTACGACTGGATGACTGCACAGGGGGCCAAACTCACCTCGCCCGTCTTTCAGCTCTTTCTGAGGCCCTTTTCCAACCCGATTTTCTTCATAACAGACCCGCACGAGTCCCATGACATACTGGTGCGCCGTAAGTCTGGGACGTAGCGTTTGGGGGCGGGCCGAGGCGGTGCTTTGGCAGGAAGCTGGCGTACCTCGAGATGAGGATGGTCTTGACGATGCTGCTATGGACGTTTGAGTTGGTACAGGTGCCTGAGAAGTTGCGGGACTATGAGGCTTCTGACACCTGGACTCATAGGGCGAATCAGTGTTACTTGATTTTGAAAGAGACGGGGAAGGGGAGGTAGGGACTATCTGATGGGCGGCTGCAGGTAAACTGTCAAGCCTTAGGTGCATGGGGTGGGATCCCTTCCCAGTGGATGCTGCACATGTTCTGACCTGTCCGATGATATGCCTTCCCCCAAGCCAAGCTCGGTTCTCAGGCCGTGGTCTCCCGAGGCGCAGCACGTGAGTTGAGCCGAGTGGATGCGCCCGTCTTTCAGATCCTGCCAACCCAACTCTCCGCATCATCCAAACAACCTGTAAATGCCCATCCAGACCAGACCGAACGATATCCCCGCAATGCCAGCCCTCCGTGGGCCCATCCCGAAGCTTGACTTCCGCGCCATGATCTTTGCCTGGTTCAGCTTGAGCTGATTCATGCCCTCATAGTAACTGTATCCTCCAAGGCCAATGAGCGTGGTGCCGCCTGGCGCATACAGTCAGTATCATTACCATGTGCGAGACCTCGACGGGACGCTGCAGGCTTACCAACGATGCGGCACGGCGCGCAGTCAAGTTCCCGTCGCTCTTGTTTGAGAATGTCATTGACTTTCACGGGATTTTGGAGTGCATGTATGGACGGTGGGTCGCCGGCCATGTTGGCGTTAAGTAACGCTGATGGTGGTGTTGCGCAGGGACTGGAGGTTTGAGATGAGTATTGGAGCCCGAAGTACGCAGAGTAGACAAGATGGAGGTGGAATTAAGTTGGAATCAGGGTTAGGGCTGCGGGGTATACCTGACTGGGCCCCTGGTCCCTGCTGCTCTCCACAGGCAAGGATCCATGCTGTAGCGCGTCATATTTCATATATTTGGCGACATGCCTGCATTCTTGATTCTTGCCGTGTCTTTCCACAGCACTCGCAAAAATGGAGGGCGTGATAGAAGCAATACACGTCTTTGACGAGCGAAACTCGCCAGTCCTCTCACACACCTACACGTCACGCCCCATACTCGCTCCACACCTCCTCCCGCTCTTCCTTGCGCACCCCTCGCCGCGCCCGAACCCGCTCTTCCTCCCCAACACAAACCCGCCCACCCTCGTCTTCAGCCTTGTCCACGGCAACCTCCTCTTCCTTCTCACCACCTCCAGTGAGGTCGAGCCGCTCCTGATCCTCGAGTTCCTCCACCGAATCGTCGACGCCCTCGAGGAGTTCCTCTCCGCGCCCCTCATCTCCCACAAGATCGAGGCCAGCTACGATGTCGTCGCCCAGCTGCTCACCGAGATGTGCGACGGCGGCACCATCGCCACCACCGAGCCCAACGCCCTGCGCGACGTTGTCGAGGTCGAGGGCTGGATGGGCAAGCTTCTCGGCGCCATCACGCTGCCCGGCGGCGTCAAGGACCTCGGCCGCGCCCCGAGCCCCGGCGTGCCCTCGCTGGCGCACGCCGCCGCCGCCGCGGCGGCGGCGGCGCCCGCGCTGCCGTGGCGGCGCGCCAATGTCCGCCACACCAGTAACGAGATGTACGCGGACGTCGTGGAGACGCTGCGCGTCACCCTGGCGCCGAGCGGGCGGCCGCTGGCCGCGTTCGCGAACGGGACCGTCGCCTTCACGAGCAAGGTGTCGGGCGTGCCGGACATCAGCATGACGCTGACGGGCCCGTCGGGGAAGCATAACTTGGGCCATGTGCTGCAGCTGCCGGTCTTCCATCCATGCGTGAGGCTGGCGAGGTGGAAGGAGCATCCGGGCGTGTTGAGCTTTATACCGCCGGACGGGAGGTTCATTTTGGCTGGGTACGAGGTCAATTTGCTGCCCTTCACGAGCGGGAAGGGCGTGAATCTGACCGCGCATAACATCAAACTGCCAGTGCATATCGAGATGAAGACGGGGCTGGGGCCAACAGGATCGGACTTCGAGGTCCGGGTCAACGTCAACAAGATCTTCGGCGTGAGCAGCGTGTCAGTCTCTACTGGCTTCGGGAGAGGAGGCATGAATCCTGGAGCCCGGAATGCAAGTCCCTCGTCGTCCATGATGGAGAATGTCGTGATCTCAGTACCACTCCCCGAAGACGTTCGGAACCTACCGGAGATCAGACCTACCAGGGGCGACGCGACATACAACTCTGGGGACAACGAGCTACAATGGCACATTCCCTCCAAGGACCTGGCGACAGGAACCTCATATTTCACCCTACGATGTACAGTGGTCGGCGGACCCACCGAGGACGAGGAGGACAACCCGGTGGCCCACGATTACGGCTACGACGAGCCATACCAAGCTGAGTCGGTGTCCGCTGCATCGAAACTCGACAAGGCTGCCGGGCAGCAGTCGGCCGAGGATCGCGACGCTAAGAGAGCCGCACAGAACAAGATCCTCATGCCCAGCTCGGCGTCGGTCAGCTTTACGGTGAAGGGCTGGTTGCCGAGCGGAATCAAGGTCGAGAGCATTATGCTAGAGACTAGGAAGAGTAGAGGGCTTGGGGAGGGCGTGAAGCCTTACAAGGGAGTCAAGTATCTGACTGTGTCGAAAGGAGGCGTGGAAATACGCTGCTAGAATCCGTAACGATCAGTCAATATCGGCATGCCCTGCCTGAGGCCGATGTCATTGCAATCGGGGATACGCGCGAGTTGTCTGGCCAGTTAGTCAGCCCAGTGTTGCGGGTCGCATTGGTGAGAACGTTTGCATCTCCACAGTCTTGGTGGTTCGGCCAAGGGACAATGTGGGAACCAAAGGTGAGATAGGCGTCTCTCGATCCCACAACTTCCAGATGTCTTTTCGGGTATAACCCATGTCTTCTTGGCTTTGATGAAATCTTTCCTGACATCGTCTAGTCTGCGGCCTGTGAAGCAGGGCCACTTTCTTCAGCGCCCGTTGCCTACTCAGCATATGGATCAACAACGTCGATATCATGATCAAGATCTGTTGAGCCTTGCCGCTGGCTCCTGCTGCCGGCACAGTGACAGACCTTGATCAGGATTGTTGTAGTGAATCTCTGTCTGTATCATTCACCTAGGTTGGCAACTAACCTCATGGGAAGCTGTCACAAGTACTAAGTACGAACTGCAGGTCTTTGTATCCCAAAATAAATCTACAAAGTGTCACGGGCCTAACCCTTGCTGATTGGCCCACTACTATACTAGTGTAGACCTCTCTGCCACACCCTCTAGTCTTCCTTCTTCCTCTTGTATAGACAAATCTATATACATTAACTTTATTACTTTGGCTTGTAAAAGTTGGATCCATCTTTCATACGGCCCGCAATCATTATCTTTATCTTTAATTCATCATATTTCTTATTTTCTTAATCTGATTTCGCTTAAATTTCGCCAAACTAACTTGTTTTGACTATCTCGTTTACAAACGTTAAATTTAGCTTGATAACTTGATATTTTAGAACTTAATGATTGCCTGCTGTATCAGTTTTTAGCATTAAAGGAGCCAAAAATTTCGTATTTTGATATTTCAGTTTCTCCTTTAATTGTTCATCTGTTTTAACAAACATCAATTTTTAGTATGTTTTATGACGCTTTCAACGACTTTTCTCTCTTTAGAAAACATTTTATTACATTGTTTAACGTTATCCATGCTTGGTATCTTCATGTAATTTGGGGTTTGAAAAGTTTTACTATAGGTATTTGTAATTTTACTGTTTTATTTACTCTTTTCAAGTCAGAATTTGATGCAAAAAATATTTTTCAAAAGAGATTCAGTTGGTGATATAGTTATTAGAAATAACGACCTTAAATTTTTGGTCCGCAAATTTAATTCTCGTTTGATTCAAGTTTGTAAGTTATGTATTTATAATATTTACACTTATAATATTGTTCAAAGCCTTGTAAAATTTGATAGTATGAAAAGGAATATAGTTAAATACTAGTTTTAGCTTTTGAACTTTTAGTTTCTATTCAAATGTTGTTCAAACACTAACCGCGAATTTTTGACTCTCTTTATTCCTGATTTCGTTTACTTTCGTACCAATTTTCTTAATTTTTTCTATATTTCAAGGTTTTTGATAAAATAATTTAGTTTACTCATTGTAAATAGTTCAATATTATTTCAATAAACATAATATATGTTTGTAAACCTTCATCATTGGAATATAGTCGATTCAAATCGTAGTCATAGTGTTTGGTGTATTGCATGAAAAGGAGTGATGAGTTTACTTTTAAGTTTGGCAAATAGCTAGCTAATCTGTATTCTAATTCGTATAGGTTAATATTTAGCCTATGCCCTATCTTGAATCAGTAACTTCATGTACTGGACTTGCAGTTAATACAGTCAACTTATAAATAATACAGTCAACTTGCAGTCAGTATAGTTGACTTAACTATACTGAAATTGACTGTTTTTACAACAATATATTTATTTCAATAAAATCAAAGATTAAAAAGAATAGTTATATTACCATCATCCAATAATACATTATATTTAGCTTTACTCTATTCACTATTTTGTTGCGGGTAGAACTCTCATACATTTCTGTGGATATTATCGTATATCTCTATAGTTAGTAAATGGTTACACTGTAAGTTACACCCTTAAAGAGTGTATAGTAACATGTCACGCTGTAAGGTGAATTCTTACAAAGTAAATAATAGAATGCCACTACCCAGAAGAAGTATTGGCAAAGTGTATGGTAATATGCCACTGCTAAGAAGGGAAATTAGCAAAGTACATAGTAAAGTGCTACTACCCAGATAAAAGCTTATAAGCTCTCACCTGAAATGTATACTCTCTAAATACCTCTTCTTTCTTTAATTTAACTATTTATCTTTAATATAAATTACAAATTTTTTGACTACTACTTTTACATTAACGTACCTGATATAATAAGCCTTACTAACACTAAGTAATAACCGACTCCCTGGACTACAAATAGTCTGAAAAAAGACAAACCTAGGTTAAATGCTTATAACGGAATATTATAATGGTTCCAACCATCCATACTCTACCAATATGATTTATAAAAAAAATAGGGTAATATAAAAAGACTTTACAAAAATTAAAATTAAAAAGAACAACCTTAATACGATATTATCAACTCAGTTAATACCTTATTTACTAAAAGCTTCATTACGCCACTACTGACTCGATTAACGCTTTCAACGTATCTAAGCACTTCTTACAAAATGTTCTAGCACGAATTAAATTACGCAAACCAAAACCACCAAATATGGAAACACTTCATTGAAATCTATCCGATCCAAAAACAACATTAAAACCGCTTACAAACTTCGAAAACGAGTAAAATACAACTTTTAAAACGCTCTTACAATCAATTCACGCCCCAAAATCAATATCTGAACCGCTTACTAAACATATACTATACATACAAAGCATATTTCAAAACGTTCTAGCACATTTCATAAACGCTAAACATAATATTCGAAACGCTTACTACACTATCTCAACTTCTACACATATATCTTCCTATATCCTTTTCCGCGCCCAATTACCTCGTTATCCTTTCTTAGTTTACCCCATATTATACCACTTATTTAAATTTATGACTTACAACGTTTAAGTTTACTAATTACTTAACTAATACATTTCCTATAAAACGCCTAAACGGCTTATTTAGAACGACTAACTACTTTATAATCACGTCTCATTTATATTTTATTTATACTAATAAACGCTCAAAACCTCGTTTCAAACGTGTTATCACACTGTATTTGCTTTCTATTTTCATATTATATACTTTTATTCAAACCGTTTTATTTCGCACATTTTCATTTAACATTTTATTCCGAAACCCCTTTAAATAATATATTTCAAACGTATCCAAAACTTAACCATTATACCACATCAACTTCTACACCACTCCAACAATTCTAATAAACACCCGAATCAACTTTCAAATCGCTTCAATATACTTTGTACTCTCACAATTATCACTTTAATAACAACAAGCAAAGATAAAGCCAACAAATACATGAACCTGTTATTCTAACATATAACAATAACAAAAATGTATTATAAAGAACTAACCTAAAACTATATAATAATATCATTAATAAGCCTGTTAAAGACTTAAACTCTTACACGACAAACACGTATATTACAAACGTGATTTTTCGTTGCTAAAAAAGAGCCTAAATGCATAATATATTGGATGATTTCAGTAAAACATATTCGAATCAAACGATGTAAATATAACATATGGCACACAACTTGATTTTCAAAGTATTACGAACATAGTTACGAAGCGGAGTTATTAATACTCTAGGAGGGAGGAAAGACCGTCTTAGAAAAGCCCTATTGCATACAGCTTGACTTAAAGATTTAATAAACTAAAGAAAACAAAACCGTATGACTAAAAAACTTTGTAAAAATATACTAAATGAAGGAATGAAAAAACAGGTTCTTAAAAAGATACGAATAAAACAACAATATAAAGATACTATACGCATGCAGGGTGCGGGAAGCTCGAAGGGAATATCCTCGCTCTAGGTAAAGCATACGAAACTCGAAAAAGAAAAGAAAAAACCGCGGATATTTTTTGTCACACGGGTTTAATACATACCCACTACTATACGAATACTAAAGAAAAAGAAAAACTAAACTATTTTCCGGATACAATTAACTCCCCTTTCGGACGTAATAAAGGCGTCCCAACTAAAAAAACAGCGAAAAACTATTATACGAGCCATACAGACTAATGCCTACTAATTACAACTATTACCGCAACTTACTACTATATCGGTTTCCTATTAAAAAAAGCGACCCTGTAAAGTTTACTAACTTTACGAGAATATAAAACTAAAACAAAAACTATAACAATGAATATTACGATATCTTCGACAAGAAAATCAGTATACTATTAAACACTTATAAAAAAAATAAAGATTAAATCTTGATAATTTTATGTCATTTTACCCTGTATACTAATTTAATAAGCTGAATATAAGAACATGTATCAATTGAAGTAATTAAAACAATTTAAAAAGTATTATAACCGCTAAAAATACACTTAGATACGAAAAAAAAAACCATAAACTTTATGACAAAGATTAAACTGGTACTATTTGGAAATTCGTGAAAGAATTAGCGTAAAAATTCTAATAAAACCCTATAAAAGGTGTTTACCACCTTATTAACGAATTTCTAAAAATGGCATGAAACTCTTAAACTAAAGTATAAAAAGATAAATATTTATCTAAATAATAATAAAAGCGTACCGCAGAAATCCAAACTTTAACCTCATGTTATTTAAACTGGAAAAAGACTTGGAGGCTTTTTATATCAGCTTGAAAATTTGACTTAAAATCTCGATACGTCGATAAACGAGTCTTGGATCGGCATTTTAAGCCGAAAAAGCCAAAAACGAAGGCCAAATCACTAAAGAAACCTTATAAAAAAAATCCACTACGTTTTAAATCGATAATTCAAAGTATATCTCAGGCATAAAAAACGTAATAATCCCAAATACAAATCTAGAAGTGATAAATTATATACAAAAGCCTCAAAAAACGAAGGTAAAACAATTACAATCGAAAACAACCATATAAACAAATACTAAACTTACCACATATATTATAATACATGCAAAGAGGCATACAATGCTTTACAGGCTTTTAAAACAAAATATTATATATAATAAGATCGGATATTGATAGACTACTCATCTTTTATACGAGTAAATTCGAACCAAAGATAATTTTAAGCCGATTGCCCACATAATTACCAAATGGGAACCAATTTTGCAATATACATCGCTGACTGAAAAGGTATCAAATAGGAATTCGATGCTTACCCTTACAAATACACCTCCAAAAAGACGATTCGAAAAAAAAAAAAGCGTATGTAACGATTCAAGATAAGAAAAACCGGAGAACAAGTATTTATAAGTATATAAAACACCTTCTTTCTATACAATACAAGCCTAAATAACGAGAATGAAATGTTAAACGCCTATATAACATTACAATTTATACTTTTTAATAGGTACGGCGGCCTATTTTAAGGTATTATACCAAATAACGGTATAATAAAAATCTCGACCGCTAAAAAACGACAATTCAATGCTTTCGCGGCAAAAATTTTAAGTTCCAACTCGATCGAATAAGAAAATACCGGGAAATATTATTTGATAAAGGTAAGGTATCGTCAATTAACACGATCGTCATAAATATACGTTTCGTACCGGTTAATGTTTACTTAATAAACTTCAAAACTCTATTTTCTCTATTGTTAAGTAATATAAATAAGCTTGCAATTAAAATTCGAAAAACAACTGACCAACTCATTCGCGTTTCGAATAATATATCCGTACCACTACTTTTTAAGTTTAAACACCTATAATTTCCCCCAAAAATGCTTACAAATAAAAATGTTTACGTAAAGTAGCTGGAACTAAAAGTACTATACCGACATTTTGGATACACAGTCGCAAAACTCTTTTTACGGCAAATTCACGTAATAAAACACAACAATATAGGAAAAGAAACACTAAAAACCATTAAAACGCTTTACCACAAATACTAATTATAATCGGAAACCTGATGACGATTTAAATTCCGCCTTTTAAACGATTCAAAATTTAATTGAAAGGTTATTAAAAATATAATATACCTTAACAGCTAGCTAATGCTATATGTCGTTAATATAACAATATCATTAACCGCGAAATTCGCGTAAAAAGCTTCAGGTACGAATTGCTAACATAATTTGGTAAATCATTCGTAAAACATTCCTTTAAGACCTCCTAAATAAATTACCCATGATATAAGCATAGATGTCGGGCCGACAGAATAGCGTATTAAAGTCAAATTTACGGTAATAAGTGTAAATAGATATCGGTAAAAGTACTGTAAAGTATCAGGAAATACAAACGGCATTACGAACCTCTTAAATAAGCGTATACAATACTATTTAAAGAGATAAAAGATGTCAGCTTCAAAAAGTTAACTATACAAATAACGGTAAAAGCCGTAAATAATACTTTTAGCTCAAATAGTTTAATTACAACACTTTTTATTTTCGATATTTACCCTAAAGTTTATACAAACTTAATATTATTGCCAGTTACAGTACAAAGAGTGAATATCATAGCGAAAGTTTTAGAATCATTACGTTATTAACGGGTTACAATTAATGTTTTTGAATTATTAGTTACAAGAAAATTATATATGTAAAGCTAGTGTTTTAAACTTACATAATAATTGAAATTCCTAATTTGTAAAAAAAAAAATAGCTCTTGGAGAATCAACGGGATCAAAAGCCATAATGTGCTTATTAACTTACCTACTAATATAAATTCATTTCATCGGACGATAATATAAAAATATGAAGAGGAAATAAAGTCCCAAAAGCCTCATCCAGAAAATAAAATTAACTAAACCACTCCTACAACAACGAATCAAAACTTCCCCCGAAACCTATAAATCTCCTGGATACACCTTTGAAACCTACCTTTCTTTACAAAACCAGCCTATTTATATAACTAAAACCGGAACTACTCCGTTAAGAGCTTCTATTTAACTTCAAAAACAAAAAAACGCCAAAACCTTCGTTATAGCCTCCATTATCACCTGAAAGTCAACGGCGAACCATAAATTCAATATAAAACTCTACACCGAAACTATCATTACAGCCACGGGTAATGCTTTTGAACAATAAACATATAAAGAAATCTACGCTTTGATCGAATAGGAAGTCTTTTGCTTTAAAATATTAAACCTAGTAATCTATGACACCCATAGAATTTTTCCCACTCGCTTAGTCTATAAGGTAAAAAACAAAACCAGAAGGCTCTGTAAAAAAGCCGCTTTATAATTAAGGGGTACGATAATATTAGCCAAAAAAATTATAACCTAATCGTCTACTTTGTGAAGAACGAGTCATCTTTTGATTTTCACATTTATCACCTCCATATACAACCCTTATAACACTCGTATTAAGTTTCGTAATATTATATAAGCTTATATATAACTAGAGAAACTTTTCAAAAGATATATCTACACCTATATAACTATCGAACTCTGAAAGTAATATCCATCAGAAACGATTTAACATATTCTAAAACCATTTTATGGATTCGCTAAAGTTAGTGTATACCAATATAATAATACCAAAAACATTATAAAGCACTTATTAAAATAATTAAATAGACCTTTAACCTATATTTATTAGTTTTAGTACCAAGTTCTTACGGATTTACATTTAGTAAAATACAAACGAACGATATACTTACGTTATATAACACGTTGTTTTCCGCTACAAAAAAAAAACTTTTCAATATCGGCTTAAAAGTGAAACCCAAAGTATACTTAACAAAAGACCGCCTAATTAATTTCAATAACGTAACAATTATACTTGAAAACGACGTTTTGAATCTTCTATAAAACGGATAATTATATAAAGTTACCCTTATTAACCAAACCAGTATAAAACGAACCAATATATACAAATATTGTTGTATACGAGGAGCTTAATTTACATTAATATCATAGCCGAAGGCGGTATTTAAACTTTCGGTTGCCGTACAAAATTGAAAAAATCCTTCTGATAACGTATGTAAAATATTTAATAAAAGGCTTATATAATGAATGAGTAATCCAAAACACGACTTGCGATTTATACCGCTCGATATACATATAATAAATAATATATTTTTACTAACAGATCCTTTGTAAATAATACCGATTATAGCTCGTAAATAGGACTCTTTTTTATTCTTAGTAACCAAACACGAGCTGGAAACGTATTTACTTTGCATAAAAATATTATTTTTCAAAGCTTGACTAAGTATAAGCGGATTATTCGAAACGTTTTGGTCTCGGAAATCTACGATATAATTGAAAATTTTCACTCCGGATTATTATAATGATAATAGTCTGGACAATAATTTTAAACATCAATTTAAAACCTCTCCTGTTAGTAATTCACACTAACGCTTTTTCCCTTTGAAAATAGCTTATCAAATTTGGCACTACGAATGAAAAGCGCCTTGTAATCAATATTATAGCCTTATTCAAATAGTACGAACGCCGCGAAATTGTTATAACCCAAGGACCAACTGCAGGTCATGGAATAGGCCAGCGGTCCGCTGCGCTATCAGAAACCTGATATCCAACACATCAAGCCAGGGATCTCTCTTATGCAAGGACCCAGGGTTAGGGTTGGGACCGCAAGGACAGCAGAGTGGTTCAGTCGATACTACATTGGACCGCAGGAAACGACCAGCAACTTCAGCGGTCCAGTACTGAAGATGGTATGAAGTCCATAGGACATAAGGACACGGCCATAACCACATGGATAGTATTTCCTTCATAGCTCTTCAGTTTTCAATCTAAGTATTCAGTCTACACACCTGAATAGCATAACGGCTAGTGATCATTCTACAGCACGAACAAGCATCTTCTTGATATTGCAACTTTGTTAACTCTGCTACCTTACTGCTAACATAAATCCCCTGACACTTTCTATTTACTTACGGGTATTTAGTGTGATCATTACAGAAATTTAAATAAGGTAAATTATCGGAAAGTCAAATATAGCAAATATAATGACGAAAGGCACACCAAATAACGCATTCAAAGCGTTTGTATTAATAAAAACTTTCTTTGTTAACATTATTAGGAAAGTTTTACGCCTTTACTCTTATTAAATATCCTACACCTTGTACTTATCACTTCCTATTTCTTTTACCTATTTATATTGTTTCTAACTTCTGGACGTTATTTAAATTTACTATTCACGTTGATTTTAACATGTTATCACTTTTTATATTTATCATTCACAATGCTTTTATTATATTATTACTTTTTGATTATACTACCTATAATGCTATTAAAATTATTTTTCTATATTTAACTTCAAAATCTATACTTAGGTTACTTTTTTCAAAAATAAATTTCATTAATATATGAAAAATTACATTAAAGCCGGACGAATCAACAAAACATAAAAATAGGTAGCTAATTACTGCCAAAGGGGAAAAGAAAGGAAGGGGCCGCGTTTTCGTCGTTGTTATCCTCGTTCTCATTCTTCCCGTCCATATCGTTGCCCTTGCCATCTCCGTTACTACTAGCGCTACCGCTACTACCGCTATTGATACCGCCATCGGTGATACCGCCAGAAGGAGGGCCTTGAGCCTTGGGCCATACACTCTTAAACAAAAAGCACGAAAGATCTTTACCCTTTTCACGACGACGCGTAATAAAGTCGTTGAACTCACCTACGTAATGAATATATAGGCCTGACTTCCAAGCGGAAATAGCGATTTCTATCTCCTCAAGCCGCTTGTTAGCGCAAAATATTAATTAATATCGACTTATTTTAGATATTACAAAAATAGGTATTTTTAAAGAGGCTCCAAATAGGTTATTAAAATAATAACCAATTTCAATTGCGACTAGCATTATAAAAAAAAAAACTTACCATAAAGATGGTGGGTATGTAATAACGCCTCGGCTTACGACCATAGCATTAGTAAAACGGGAGCTTATCCGTTACCAATCCGTTCGTAACGATAATAACAGGCCAATCGACCTCTGATTTAATGGAAATAACCAATAAACTTGCCCGCGGCCGCGAACGCAACATATGACACGTAGGGTGCATCTATTCATGGCCCGAGGACACGAACCCGGGGATGCTGTTTTAACGCTTTACGCGCCAAAAGGTTTTGCGGCGTACCTTTACAAGCTATGATTAGAAACGGCGGACGAAATCGGTCGCCTCTACCTCCTTTATAAGGATATTGATATAATATAAGTTAAAGGGGAAATTAGTAATACGAACCGTATTATAATTCGACTAAACTACGCTTTTAATGGTGAAGAGTAGCCGCTACAAGTAAAGGGGTCTTTATCCGTAATGAAAAGTTAAGATTAATAACCTCAAAAACGCTTCATTCCTTTCCCTAAAAGGTAAAAAAAGAAAAAAAAAGGGTGGAAAGGGGAGAAAAAGTAAATGATTTATCAGAGACAACAGCGAAATGGAAGCCGAAGAGGAAACAGTAATAAAGAATATAAAGCCTAAATTAGCGAAACTAAAGCTCAAGCTATACTAATAGGTGGTGACGACAACTACTTTTTTTCACTTGCGCTACCACACTAAATAGCACCAAAACACGCGATTTTTGAAAGTCATTTATTTTTAGGAACGGTCAAAACGTAAATTTAGTTTAGTAAACTATTTATAGAAGCGGTTCGAATAGTTGATTAGAATATTAGTTTAAGCCTGTATACGATGATTAACTAATTGAGAATTTCTGTTACAAAAAAAAATAGTTGTTAAAGGGGAAAAAATAAATTTTACCTGAATCAATAACTATATATCTTTTTATAATAACCCCAAAACATATAATACCGATAATTACATCTCTATAATTACACTCCAGACGTATTAATAACCATAATGCCATCAACAAACAAACCGCTACCAACTACCTAAACTATTTAGAGCTTACGCTACAACTACTATTAATACTATTAATTAAACCCTTCATAATTTACACCAAATCATAACTACTATCACTACCAAACGATGAAATTTTGAAACGGATAACACACAAAAACACTATAATTACTATACGATTAATTAGGATTAGGATAAAACTAAACTATTATTAATAAATTATAGATATAAGCCACATTGAAGAAAAAGAAATTGCTTATATTGTTTTTAAGCCTTGCCTAATAGGCTTTTAGATGTTGCAAAGTTATCTATTCGAATCGTGGTCGAAGTAACAGTAGTATTGCATCAGTCAAGTGGTGGATTTATTATAGGTTTAGCAGACCGCTAGCCGGTCTGCACAGTAATTTGTATGGCCAATTTCTTGGTCCGTACCCTAGAGTGAAGTGTAGTGTACTACATTCAACTTACATTCAATTCAGTAAGTCCACAAACAATAGACTTAACTTGCAGTGTAGTTAATTTTACTATAAGTAAAGTTAACTTATTATACTGCATTCAGTACTATTCTAATACTGGCGGCTTTTTAGGTTATGCTCGTACGCCAGTATGGTTGACTAATTCTTTCCGGTTACCACTGAGTTTCCTCCTTGTTAACTGGCTAGACCCCTGTTAATTCCAGTTGACTTTTATACTGAATTGCATCCAATTGTATATAAATTAACTCCATTTGATTTTAATTGCTCCGTCACTCCGAGGTCCGAGTTTATTAACTTTTATAAAAAGTTCTTCTGCGATAAGTCTTTGTAGATCTCCACTTTAGCAATATTAATTAAACGGGTTGCTATCGTAGCCTTTACTTTTCTAGTAGTCTTCCAGTTTGTTGGAACATTTCCAACCGCCGTCATATGATTTAAGCTTTCCGGGCGGCTTAGTAACGTAGCCCTCGATACGTATAGTCAGCCTGTTATTGTCTATAAACCTCTTTAGGGCTTTATTTAGTATTACTTTCGTCATGGTATTAGTAGGATTGTCTTTCCTGTTAATCCACCGGAATTCGTTAAATTCCCTCCTTTAGTAAGCTTTACGAAGTGTTATCACGTCTATTATCAGGCGTTTTTCGCTGATAGTTTCGAGCTTCGAAAGGTATTCAAAGAGGCTCTTTAATTTGGTACAAATCACTACCGGGATAGGAAGAATATTCAGCTTCCTGATAATAATGTTAAAGGTTATCCACAGTGTTATGCCTACGTTAAAGCCTGTTATTATACCGTAGACCTTTGAAACCAATATGTTTCGTGTAATCCTCTTGTATTTGACGGAGGTTTAGTAAATTGGGCCACCGAAAATACTAAACTAGTTTTCCTGCTTATCTTCGTTAACGAAGGTTATTAGGAAGCAGATTTAAAAAAATAAGTTGGTATTATTTATAAAGAACCTGTTCGTAAAGATTATTAACTTGGCCTTCGATAGGTCGACTAAAACCATATTAATTCCGCGGTCTAGATTCTACGTTTACCACTCAAACCTTTTATTTAACTAGTTGAAGTTCTTTTCTGCCGGATCCTATACTTATACCGCGAAAAAAAGGTTATAAAAGGCTTCCGGTTAGTAAAAGGTAGTAATAAAGCTATTTCAAATACGCTATTACAAATACCATTAAGCCTTAGCTATATAAGTTTTGTTAATTGTAGTTTTAAAAGTGTTTTAGCCCTTTTAGCGAAAGTTAAGGCCGGAATTAACACTAAATATATGGATTAACAATCCATTAAAGTTAAATTAGCTACTCTTGATCAATATTGTTACCCATTTGTAATTTTAAAACTTAAAGTCTTCAATCATTTGTTGTTTTAATATTATGAAGCTAGCCATTCAAACGAAAAAGGTATCGTTAGTTTGTATGCTCACTATGCCGATGTCTATTTTCTATGTTACTAGAAAGTATGGGTCATACGTTAAAGACTTCATCGTTACCCGTAATTAAAAATATAACTAGCAAGTTAGGAATTAATAGACTCCTGATTTAACTAATTTGTATAGTATTTTGATATATCGTATTACCGTGTCTAAAAAGTAAATAATACGTAATTACTGTAATAGTTTTAGTAGTACGATATATTGTAAATACGTTATGAACCACGCATAGGCTTCCATTATATTACGGCTATTAAGCGTAAATTTACCTTTAGTTTTAGTTAACAAACTTGTTGTTAAAGTAACTACTAAGCGTTAGTTGATTTTTTCAATTGTTAGCGACTACGTCAAAATCCAATCCTTACTTTTATCGCCGTATCCTTAAGAAATTAGACGTGATTTTTCTTACAGCCGCCCCATAGTCTTACCCTTAACCTCGTGAATAATTTTCGACCTAAAAATCGTAAAGTTTGGGTTTTGGATGTTACAATCGGTTTTCGGCACGAATTGTTTAATCTTTCGAGTCAATAGGCCGTTAATTTCGACTTTGTCGCTTTTGTTAAAAGGTTTGCCAAAGGTTCAAATAATCACTTACGATCGGAGCTTTAATACCAAGTTTTCGCTATCTTTTTCTTTTCTGTTTACCTAAATAGTATTGTAAATATGGCCCAGTATATATTTTCATTTTGTAACGTTTCTTTTTTTCAGCGGTCGCTCGCGGCCGCGTCGTTTTATCAGCTTATCGACAACAGGTAAATGAGGTTCGTATTTACTCTGTCGCTTGACTTAGGGGTTTATATCGTTAAAAGTCCTAATATAAGACTAAATTTAAGTGGTTCGAAATGATATAGAACCTTTAACGGTTTTTATAACCACTTTGGATTTCGTAATATTTAATATCTTATACGTTCCCTTTTATTTACCTAGATTCCGCTACAATGACCAGTAGCGTTAGTATTAGGTTGTTAGGGCCTATAGTATCGTTTAGATTCTTTACTGTTATTTATAGGCATGGCTTCAGATCTGTAAAGTTTCCAATTTCTAGTGTAAGGATATTGTACGTTCGGCGAAGTAGTACGTGTGCCCTTTTAAACCTTTTAAATACTTTAGTAGGCTTTTACAAACACCTATTTATATTAGATACTTATTATCTAAGTATTTTCTTAAAATTTCGCCCTCGTAAAATTAGTACCGGTATTGTAAACGACGACGTTAGGTGGACTTGATTACGTGTTAATCCATAATATATTTAGCGTTTCACACGTATTTTTTTCCGAAAATAACTTTGATAATTTAGCCCTGTAAAAAAAAGGTTGCAGAATTAATAATATAAAAAATAGGTTCATTATTTAAGTTGAATATATTGACGAAA
Source organism: Anisogramma anomala (assembly GCA_038502455.1). Classification (NCBI taxonomy): domain Eukaryota; kingdom Fungi; phylum Ascomycota; class Sordariomycetes; order Diaporthales; family Gnomoniaceae; genus Anisogramma; species Anisogramma anomala. The sequence goes on along the minus strand of JASMMZ010000002.1, from coordinate 30,396,066 downwards.
ATCTTACAGTTTAAGTTTTTGTCGTTTTATAATGTAAAATTAAATTTCCGGGGGCTATAGGTATAAATTTGGCATTGGTAATAAACTTTTTCAATAGCTTTTAGGGAAACGTATTCTATATTTTCTGCCTTTCAGATGTTAGGACTTTATATAGCTTGTTAATGGTTGTATAATTAAAGCACTGGTGTAAGTAACGTATCTCCGGCTCCGTTAGGTTTAATACCACTACTTTCGAGCCTTAAAATTGAAATTATAGGTGCTCCTGCTTAAGGAAAAAGGGAAATATATAGTTTTTTTAACTAGTTCGTTTGTATTAGCGTCTATGTTGACGTCCAAGGTTTTTATATCCTTTAAATAAATAAAGAAAAAGATAATGAACACATGGATATAAAACGTAATTACTTTCACAATACTTTGAACTACCATTATCCATAATAACGATAATTGTTTGTCTACTCTAAAGTTAACTTTAGCTTTACTAATATCGTAACGATCAATTTTAGTAGTTGTAATACTTTATTTTCGCAATTTTACGTATTATGAATGGCCTTTTATCAAGTACATCATTGCTCCTATATTTGATATAATATCTTGAAACGTGTGGTCCGCGTAAAAATTGCGAAGGTTGAGGGTATATAAGGGGTTACGGGCTTAGCTAGGGTGAAGGTAAGAGTTTTTACCACCCAAACGGTATATGAAAACATAGTTGGCTACTTATTAAACTATACTAGGAGTAGAATTTTATGCCACTTGATTTTTTTAGAGCTATTATTACCGTTAATCAGCTAGTTGCCCTCGAAGTTTACGATTTAATTTAAGTAGTTTTTCTTAGAAATGGTAAGGTATTAGATATGGTATATTACCTTTTTCTTTTTTCATTTGGCACGGGGGTGCCGAGTTAACTAATAGCCAAACTTGCCATAAATCCAATATCTTTTTCCACTATCACAACAATAATGTTTACGGTTAATCGGTCTACCGAAATCTTAGCCTTATAAATATTAACATAATTACTACCTTTAATTTATAGCCCGTAAGCCAAACCCTAGGCGTTAAAGGCTCCCGTAACCTTATTTGCGGTCAACGTAATTAACTATTGTAAGTTTTTCTTTATTTACGTTAGGGAAGTTGCCGGTTTGGGGGTACATATCAAGCGAGTTTGTTGTACGCGTTATTATACTGGTAAGCAAGGAACGTAACTGGCTAAAAAAACCTTTGTAGGTAGTATCAGGGAGCTTTAAAGCTTATTCGAACTCGTTAAAGCCCGTAACTGCTGCTCATACCTGCTCGCGAAGTATGGCTTCGCTAGCGTAGGCTTTCATCATTGCTTTCTGGTATAACATTAACTTATAGATTATCTGGTTAAGCATATCTATCGGTGTTTCCTTATTTTTTTTAACTATTATTATTGTACACCTTATAGTAGCCCAATTTGTATGGTATTATATAAGGTAAACGTTATATTCGAAGTGGCTTATTATACTATTATAAATTTCGTGGAACGTGGTGGCTTAAGTTAGGAAAATTAGTCAATAGTTTTTAGCATGCCATGTAAGGATTTCGGGGAATAATAAATGAAAACTTAAAAGAGGAACCTTTATTTACTTTTAAATGTTAAAAAAGAGTATTATTTTGGTATTGAGGAGGTTGTAAGGCTTTCCGTTCTACTTTTTTCCGATCCAAATCTTAGCGAAGTCCTCAAATAGCTTATAGTTAATATTAATCATCTTGACAGGTTTTAGTGATAAGTCGCGATAATTATCTTAGTTTTAATTAGTATTTCCTAGCATTTTAAGTTTTAAAGCTTCCGAGGCACGGTATTAAGGGTAATTACCAATCGCTTGGCTTAAGGGGTAACATCCTGTATTATAAATTATGATAGGTTTTTGTATATAGGTAAACTTGAAGGGGGAAAGTTCTTAAGAAACTTGGCGATTTTAAGTAAAATGTTAAAGGGAAAAGGGTACTTAAAAGTTTTAAGAGGCTTAACGATTTTATTTAATTAACTGGTATAAAACGCCGATGTCCATACCTTTGGCCATGCTGGCAGCCCTTGCTTCATACACTTTGCTACCATCGATGGCATACTCCGCACTGTTACGTAGGAGTGTTGGATTGCCAAGCAAGTTAACAAGTTCCTTATCACCGGCGCGTAAAAAAGCTTAACTTAGTTAAGTGTAAAGAAGGGGTACCCTGAATCGCATATAGGGGCATTAGGTTTTTTAACACTTTTTCCCTTAGGACGTGGGTTTTAAGGGTATTTTTTAAGCTAGGCTAATTTGAAGAGTTTTCATGCTAGTTTTATATTGCCATAAATTGGTAAATAAACCCTTTTCCGTTCAAGTTCTGCCTCAATTTTCATTTTAATATCTTTTAAAACTAAGGTCTACATATTAATTGTTTAATCATTTAAAATATTTCGAAAGCTAATAAAGATATTATTAAGCTCGTAAACATTACAGTGTTTAACAATATAATATCTGGCAAAGTTAACTATGTGTTTTTATGTTAAGTTTTAGTTAACGTTTTCCCCCTTAAGTGCACCGTTATAGTGTTTGATAAAAACAGCTCCAAACACCATAATTACTTCTTTTGTTGCGAGGTCAATAATAGCTTTGAAGTGAACGCTAGCGGTAGAAATCTTAAGGTTTCAGCCTGTGTAGGACTTGATAGACGTATAGGACGAGAAACATTGTAATTTTTGAGCGTAGAGACTTGGTGTTTTGGCGTGAAGTTGCGTAGGAACTTGGTGATTTGCCGACTTGGTGACTTGGCATAAGGTTGTGCGACTTAGCCTTTTTGGCTCGATTTGGAGATTCTTATTGTTTTCTCTCAGGATAGCGATCTTGGCGATTAAATTAGCGTAGGGGAAGTAAAAAGAGTTAAGTATAGGTAAAGGTTTGGTGTAAAGGGTAAAGTCGAAGGTCGTTTATTATTAGTGGAAGGCGAAGGTTAAAAGTTGTTTAGCGTAAAAACTTAGTCGTTTTTCTTGTAATAGTAACACCCGCAGTAATATTGACCTAGTCGTTTACCAACTTTCCGAACTGTAAGACTTATAACAGTCAATCTCATCGTCTTTAAAAAGAATAAATAAAGATTTCTTGGTGTTTTTCAATAGCGATATCGTCGCTTACTTCCAGATTGCTGTTGTGGACTAACTTAACCCAAAAATATTCTCTGTTTTCCTACCATTATAGACTAACATAGTACTAATAAAGGCCTTTCATAAAAATCTTTCCTCTACTTTAACTTCAACATAAAGCTTAACAACTGGAAAGTAACTTTTTCTTCTACTTAGCTAATCTGTACTTAACCTAATAAGTACTGATTAGTGTTGGTAGGCTTTGCCTAATAGGCTTTTAAACGTTACAACGTTATAGATTCGAATTGTAGTTGAAGTAGCAGTAGTATTGAATTGGTCAAGTAGTGAATGTATTATTATAGGTTTGGAAGACCGCTAGCCAATCCGAATAGTAATTTGTATAGCTAATTTCATAGCCCGTGCCCTAGAGTGAAGTACAGTATACTGCACTCAACTTACACCTAATGCGGTAAGTCTACAAACAATACACTCAACTTGCAGTGCAGTCAACTTTACTCTAAGTAAAGTTGACCTACTACACTGTATGTAGTACTATTCCAACGTATATAGATATTATTATATATCTTTATAGTTAGTAAACTGCCACATTGTAAGTAATACTCTTACAAAATACACAGTAACGTACCACATTATAAGATACATCTTAACAAAGTGTATAATAACTTATCACCACCGAAAAAGGGAATTGGTAAAGTGTATAGTAAAATGTCACTACCTAAAAAAGAGATTATCAAAGTGTATGGTAAAGTGCCACTGCTCAAGTGAGATCTTATAAGCTCTCACCTAAGGTATGCACTCTCTGGATACCTCTTCTCTCTTCGATCTAACTATCTATCTTCAATATACACTACAACTCTTCTACTGTTATCTTTAAATTAACGTAATCGGTATAATCGATCTTACCGAAAATTTCTATACTATTATAATAATGCATTCATTTCTTCTACGCCCATTAGGCTTCACAGTTCCTTTTTTATAGATAAATCTATAAATGGTAACCATATTATTTTCTCATACAATATTAGTATTTGTTTTGAATATGGCCCCCAAATATTATTGTTATTATTTACTGTATTTAATTTTTTCTTATTTAATTCTATTCAAATTCTACTAATCCTAACTATTTAGTCCAAAACGCTAAGTTTACATCACAACTTTGTACTAGACACCAAAAACACTTCATTTATTGCCCTAAATATTTTATTTTACTTTTTTGTAACGTTTAATGTGCTAAAATATTCTACCTTCTATTCGCTCAAAATTCTTATTATTTAAATCACTTTTAATTTTCCTATCAATTTCGCCAACAATAACCAATTTCAACGCCACTTTTTATACCATTAGTTTTCAATTACTTTCTAGATATCACAATATTGAAATCCTTCTAGTTCATTATATTTATTCCCATTCTCAAAATTATTTCGTTGCCTTCACTAACGTAATCCATTACCATATATACTTAATTTGGGTTTTTTATACTTTTTTAAATTGTATTTTTAGCATTTTCATTCTATCTTACTATTTATATACCTTTTTAATAACGAAATACTAATACTTTAATTGGAGGTTTCGATAGCTAAAATTAATACTATTATCCATTAATCAAAAGTAACGATTCGTAAATCTATATACATAATCTGTAACATGGATAATCGCGTATTTAATAACCTTAAAACTTATTTCAGTTCCCATATCTTTCAAGTTATCATCATAAACCTTTCGAATTTTGATGGTAAAAAGGATATATTGAAACTTTAGGTTAAATATGTTGTTGATTTTGAATTGTAATTAAAACTCTATTGAATCATTTATTATAATTTTTTATGTTATTCAACCCTAATTTCATCAACTTCTATATTGTATTTTTAAAATAAGTTAATATGACTAGTTTCATTTAATACAAAACCTAAATTTATTCGTGTAATAAATTGTCTTCGTTGAAATAAAACGTAGATTTCCGTATTATAAAAACAAAATGACAACATAGAAACATTAAGTTTTTTTTTATTTAGTGATAAATGATATTATATTTAATGTTAAACGTCATTCTAATGTTGAATAATTTAAATACATGAAACTCTGTTGGAATAGCAGTTGATTGTATTAAAGTTAATTTAATTATACTGACTGTAAGTTGACTGTACCAACTGCATGTTGACTGTATTGACTGCAAGTTAATTAAATGAGTGCTAAATTCATTGTGAGGTACGAGCTAAGCAGTTACCCATATAAATTAGTGTGCAGACTAGCTAGCTGTCTGCCAAACTTAGAAGAATACATCCACCACTTGATCATACCATACTCCTGTTACTTCGACTACAATTCGAATCGACAATCGTTGCAACATCTAAACGCCTACCAAGAATCTTAATAGTAATAGAAATTGTTGTATTTATAACAAGTTCGGCTATTGGTTAACTCGTTACCCTGTTATCAAACACCATAAATAGCAGATAATGTATTTGAACTAGTATTTTATACTTACAAAAAGAATTATTTGAATGGTTCCGCAGACTATAAAGATGAAAACGCATCAAACGATAAAAATAACCTGTTAAAGCAAGTTACATAAAAGGAAAATACGACTTTAAAACAATATAGTAATTAAAATGCCACGTTTTTTTGTACTGCCTAACAGGAAAAAACTCCTACCTTTACCACAAAATCTAGCTCCTAACCCTTTGAACACCTTTAATCTTTGTAATTGTTACGCTAAGTAAACGTTTTGAGGATTGATACCAAAAATAGGAACAATGAGATATTGAACAAAATAATATTTGTAATATATCGTATTACAATAGGAAAACACTATAGTGACGAAAATTCATCGTCAAAACGCCGTTCAAACCAAAGTTAACTTCAATCTAAATAAAGAACTCTTACTATTAGGATCGACAACTATTTATCTAAAGGCTACCAAAAAACCTCATATATGTAATACATCGAAATAATAAATACTCTGTGCTAAAAGTTATTAACAAGCTTTTCTACCATTTCTAAATCCATGCCAAAACATTCAAAACGTTTTAAATTTACTTTAAAAAACAATAGGGTCTTTAACAGGAAAATATTAGCTAATAGCTTCTGTTTGAACAAAAAATCTGTTTTTCATAACGTAAATTCGGCAACATCTTTTCACTACACAAAATTCCTAAAGTCTCTATCAGCGAAAGATACTAAAAAAGTATTTGTGATATTGTGTATTGAAGTTTACTTCGGACCACCAAATCATTTCGTCTAAGACGCTGGTACTATTCTTTCTAAAACGGAATTTTAAATATATACTAGAATAATATAAACTCAATACAAATAAGTACCTTTTAAAGCTTATTAAATTATGAGAAAAGTTAGGACGGTATATAAATTACTTTTCAGAGGGTAAAAAATCCGTATATTGAAGATGTAAAGCTTTAAGAACCATAATACACGTTTTTATATAGCGGTAAAGGAATGAAATAACACTATAAACCTCGAATTCCTATTAACTATACTACTAGTTTCCAAAAAATACTCGTTTAAATAATAAATATCCTCTTTCAACAATCACCCAGAAGAGGACCACAGCATAAAACAAGACTTTGAAGGAATTGCGGAGGGAATTTACTAGACGTTAAGTAAATAAAAATTTTAATATTAGGAAATACCCTACAATGATTGATATACTTACCTATTAGTTACAAAGTGAAGTTATAGTGTATCTTAAGCTACATAAATGTAATAACCTATTGAAAATTTTAGTATAGATAGCCTAAAAGTAGTTGTTGAAACTACTAACGGTTTGACAACATTCCGTATCACTTAGGTTAAAATTTACGTTAAAATGACTATTGATAGAAATTCTTAACATAAACGAATCTAATAATATGATCGTTCATTTATTGTAATTGACAGACCGATAAAACTACGGGGGTACAACTGATTACTAAAAAGAAGTAATGAAAATAAGGATAAAAAATATATGTCGGAAAGCACCTATTAAAATACTTAAATCAACAGAAAAGAAAAGAATAACAAAAACCCGGCTGTCAAACTCGAAATTAAATAAATTATTGAAATCACAGGCAAAATTTTAAAGAAAGAGAAAGGGTTGGAATTTATAGAATCATAATACGAAGAGTTGAATAATTCGTAACTAAACGCCACTTGAAATTACATGACCCCAACGTTATAATCCTGAAGTCTAAAATTATGAACAAAGTTGAAAAAGAGACTATGGACAGACCCTACGAAAATATACTTTTAATCGCTTGAATATACCGTGATAAAGATAAAAACTCAATTCTTACGCAATTTTTAACAATTAAAAAGATTGAACAACGCCTAGTAATCACATTGAAAACAATGATGGTAGCAAATACTAATGGAAAATTTACCACTAATGGAAAATTTACCCTTGAAGGTATTACTTAAGACTATACGTAGTCAGCGATCAATTTACAAAGAGTGATCTTATTAAAGTTACATTAAAATTTCCCTACCAAATACCAATTGAAAACAGTTATAATATACGTTGAATTACTATAAAGATTGATCGAAACAGGTATCTATTGATATTTAACCTACCTATTGCACTTTAAAATCAAAACAGGTATAAAATACTCAACTTACTACCTATATATATCAATTGAGTCAATAGATAAAGACTTTGGTATACTAGGTAAGTGAACTAAGGATACCCTTTTGGTTGTAATTGCTAGCTTTCTAGAAAAAGAGTAGCGTGTGATTAAGAGCTTCTAGTTTTGAAATTACAAACCAATCGCAACATGGACTAAAAAAACACCTTAATTTCAACGGATTGTCAATCCTTATACATGATATTAACGATTCTAATATGAAATACCTCAATTTTCGTCAAAAAGGCCAAAGTATTAGATGAACTAAGATTGACAAGATTGATGTCATAGAGGCTTGAAAATACTTGAAGCAGCATATAAATAGTAACTATATTGCGACCACATAATAACCGAAAGCTTGATACTATCTATTTATTACGGAATGAACTTATAATCCAGTTAAGAAAAACGAAAATCGATTGAACATGCGGTTAAATAATAAATAACCAACGTGAACCGGGAAATTAATATGATTCATATTAATCTGTCAAAAACCAAATTAATGATCCTCATTAATGGATTCTTTACCGATGACACAAACCTATTTTTATAAAATGAATGGTATAAAATAATGGTTAATAAAGATAATTATGTACCAACTTATTTGCCATCATAGTGAAATTCATTCATTAGACATTTATCAAGTATAAACAAATTATATTAAGCTTATTTCCTTCCGAAGTCTACAGCATAATATCCGAATCTGATATAGACATAAATATATAGAAAATGTTCAATATCATTATCAAATAATTAATGATTCCACTTATTCTGGTCGATATTTATACTGATTTGGGAAGATTGTTAGAATTCTTTTCCAAGCTGAGAACCACAAATGAGAAATATCTAATTATCAACGTAAAGGCTCTCCGCAAAGTCTACGAAAGTAGAGAAATTAAAGAGTTCCGCTAAATCCATGGTAAGAATAACCAGGTTAATTTTGTGATGAGAGTTATACCAAATAAATTTGAAAAGAGTTTATAGACAACAATAAGCTGATTATACGAATGAAGGGCTACGTCGAAAAGCTAACTATTAAGATATTACATGAATTCATATAAAGAGAAAGATAAGAATACACTGGTAAACTGAAAGATTGCCAGATATCTTAGGCTATAGTTGCAACGGACTTAATTAGCTGACATAGTTGAGTTGGACGTGTAGTTTTACATATATCAAGGAATTAAAGTGAAAAACTCGTAAAATACTTGTTGGCGGGATCGCAAGTAATGAGGAGTGAAACTACTATACAAAGAGTAGCAAAGAAGATACAAGAAATGACTTGCATAGCCGAAAGGTTTTCCTATAAAACGCATTAGGACCATAAAACAAAAAACCGTTAATATTGAAGTGACGTTCAAGTGCAGTGTAGTCAAAGCTGACTGTACCACTGCAAGTCAATTATGATAAGGTACTGAATTGAATGTGGGGAACAGACTAAAAAATTCACCATACAAAATAGTATGTAAACTAGCTAACGGTTTTCCAAATTTAAAAGAATACATCTAACATATAACCACGCAATAATATTATTACTTCAACCACGATTCGAATCGAAAACGTTACAACGTCCAAAAGCCCATGAATAGTATTATCAATTGTATTAAATGTGTGTTTCTTTATGGATTTAAATATTATTTTACGTAACAATTGAACTAATTTTATTAATAGCTATAATCTATTATTCAATTTGTTAACTTTTGGTAAGAAAATCTATATATAGAAACCATTAAGCTCTCTATTCAGGTGTTTTGTTTCGCTTCAAATACGATACATACTATGAAATTTGTAGTGTAATGATGAGGATTATAATGATATTTATAACTTATAAACTAACTAATGTGTAGTTAACCAACAACCGGAATATTTGACCTCAAAGATTTTAACTGAATTTTTGTGTGTGAAGGAACTAAGTGTTATGGACTCAGGCCGTTGGCTATTGAGCCTATAGGTTACGTGACTGTGCACGTAACGGGATGAGAAGGACCCAGCCTGGGCCTGGCCCGTGTGCGGACCGAATACGGACCGGGTACAGACCGGGTACAGGCTGGAAACGGTCCGTGTACGGCATGTATAAGGGTACGTAATGGGCTAGGTACTAGTTTTGCATAAGAGCCCTATACTTTAGGCTATGATAACCTTTTTTAATCGTCTTTTATACCATAAAAATAAATCCTATTTGGTATTTACTTAATTTATTATCGTAAATCGGATTATAATATATTATTAAAGTTTTATTTTTATTTTTCCGATGAAATATTATTTCTTATAAACTAATTAATAATAATCGTTAATAATTTGACGTTATACTTTAACGTTATCAAAAAAGATAGGCCGTTGGCGAATACTTAATCCTTTACTTTTATAAATACACTTTTTACTCTTTCGGAGCCGATTTAAGCCGATATTTCTCGTTTATAAAATACCGTAAGTTATATCACATCGGTTATAAAACAAATGTAATAACTGGGTTAATCGACTTTAATTATTGACTTTACTTTAGACTTTATTTAAATCGTCGCGAAAATTTAGTAATTCGAAGCCGAATTAACCGCGACTCGCGTTAGGTTTTTACCGGTTTAGAATGGGTGAAAACAATATAACCAACCGTAATTAAACGGATTTACTTTTACGTAAGCGACGACGAGTAAAACGATTAAATTTATATTAAAAACAAAAAAAAATTAAAAAGGGTTGGTATTTTTTTAACGTATTGGAATATTATACGACGACAGTACAGTAAGCGATTAGAATGTATTACGAAACCAAAAAATATGAAGGTATAAATAATATAGGAATTTTTTTGTGATTATATTGAAATGAATTTCAATAACCTTTATCGCATGGATAAGATATGAATAGAATTTAAAGGTTTAGTTATAAACAATAAAAACCTATAGATACCATTTGTTATTAAAATTGAAATATTTTTAGTTTAAGTAAACGGCCAAAATGAACCTTCGGCCGTAAAATATGATTACTTACGATCCTGTATATTTCTATGTATCCGCGACAAATTTATTACGGTAAGTGTTAACCAGATGGATTATATAGTAGCTTTAAAAAGTAACTTATCGATGAGTAAAAGTTTTTAAATTTAAAACAACGTTTTGATCGTTAATTAACGAAACTCGTTTAAATTTAATAACCGGATGGTAATACAATTACAACGGAAGTTTATACCTTTTACATGCCTTTATTAGGGGCTCGTAATAATCGCGGCTAGTTATTTCGATACTGGGATTAATTTTTTTGATAAACCTATTCGATACGTACTCAAAATTAAGGACGTAAGGCGACGAAGATAATAATAAAAGAACGTTAAGTTAGGAAAACTTTAAAGTATTGTATATGTTATAACTTATCAAATTACTATCAACGAAACTATGATTTTCGTCCGGCATTACCTTTCATAAAAATATATACGGTTTAAGTCGAAGAGGTAAATGAAATTTTACTATCAATAGCGATAAAGGGAACCTAAATTTTAGAAATAAATTAGTTTAAGGGTTATATAACTTTAAAAAAGCAATTAGAAAATCGAGCAAATAAGAGTTTAATTTAATTAATATATATATATAAACGGAAATCTTTTTTTATTTTCATAGTTTTTAATAATACCTACTTTGTAGATATTTCAATTGTTTTAATATTAATTATTATTATATTATAAACGAAGTTTTAGTATAAAGGTTAACGATAAAACTAATTCGGTTATTACATTCGCGAAATTTCAATACGATATTAGGGTTAGAGTAAAGAAGGCGTATTACCTCAATAGCTCAATTTCGTATAAATATTAATAAATGGTTGAACCTGATATCAACATGTATTATTTCCGAAATTACGCGGGATATAATTTTAGGAATACTTTAGATACAAGATTAATAAATGACCTTAAACGCGGTCGGTAGCTGTTTATTAATTTAAAGTTAGAGAGGTTTAATTGTCGACGTAATAATAATACGCCTCAGAATACGAGATGTACAGGGGGTAATAAATTCGGGTTTTCTTGAATTAATGTAAAGTTTGTACCGAAAAATATAAAGAACAGAGGGCCCGTTTTGAATAACTTATATTATAAGTCTTTACGAAATAAGGATGATTTTTTATGCGATAACGACGATTAAGGTTAAGGGAAAAAAGATTAACTACGTTGTTTATCGAAATTAATTAAATTCTGCAACCTATTCGATAAGGATAAGACTATATTCTTACCATTATATAAATGAAAATTCGATCATTATATTTATATGAAACCGAATAAAGATAAAGTTTTATTAAAACGATCTTAAAAGCCGTTAAGTTTAATATTACAAAATAAACTTTTCAAGTTTCGACGATAGGTTACGAAATTGATAAATAAGGGTTAAATTATGATAGAAGTTTCATCGGCGATAACGCCGGTATTATTTATTTATAAACAGAGGGGAGGATAAAGGTTCTATATCGATTACTAATGATCAAATAAAATTATAATATAAAACAGTTTTCCTTTATCTTTAATTGAAAAAAACCCTGTGTACGTTGTCGAATTTGATATAGTTTACGAAATTAAATTATTCGAATAGTTTTTTTTATCGTTTTCGAGTAATATCCAGGTAAAAAAAAATTAACGACGTTTCGTATGCGATTCGGGTTATTTAAATAGTTGGTTATCTCCCTTAGATTAGCGAAAACATTAACGACGTTTTAATGATATATTAATTATATAAAGAAGTATATTATAAATAATTTCGTTATAATATATTCAAACGACTTTTAGTTTTCTTCGAATACTAAATAAAACCATATATAGAAAATTCGCGTGGTTTTAAAACGTTTTCGTAATACGGGGCTCAATTTTAATTTTAAAAAGTATAACTCCGTAATTAAAAAAGTAAAATACTTAAGCTTTAATGTAGTAATAAGAGTAGGTATCCGAGTCAACCCCGAAAAAGTCCGGGTAATTTACGAGTAGGAGTTACCACGTATGGTGCGGGAAGTTTAAAGCTTTTTAGGTTTTGTAAACTTTTATCGCGATTTTTTTAATATTTTTTTTAAAATAAACGAATCATTTCATTTGCTTAAAGAAGTAAGGTATTCGTTAGGTTTAGTCGAAACGAGAGGAATATGTATTTTTAACTTTAAAAAATTCTTTTATTACGGCCTCGATTTCAACATATTGTGACTTAAATCGGCTCGCAGTAATGGAAACCAACTATTCGGAAATGGAGTTAAAAGAGTATTTATCGTAACGGGATAAGAATAATATTTTAAGGTTAATAACTTACCACTTCATACGATTAATGAATGCGAAACATAACTATATTATTTACAATAAGGAGGTTTTCGTAGTAGTATTTCATTTCAAGAAGTAATTTTTCGAATTACGAAATATCCGCATACTATTTACGATATTGATGAATTATAAGGGATTAAAGTTTTTTTTCTTCGTTGCGGTTAAATTCGGAACGCCAGTTTAAATAAGGAGAAATCTTTTCCCTTTTTTAATGTTACCTGCGGTATAGGCTCGTAACTTAGGGCGCCCGTCCGAATATATTAACTCGTGGGTTGTTAGATAAATCCGAGATTAAATAACACCGTACATTAGTTTTTCATCTCATTTTTATTGTTATATTAAAAATGGTATGAATAGATTTATATATTAAAGAGATATAAATTACGGCAGCTTATGTAAAGGAGTTTAAAGAAACGGAGGCCTGGCTATTAGATTACGATAATATGTAGTCTAAATGTAGGTTCAAGGTTTTCGAAAAACCGCCGAAGGCGACACCGCTCCGAGCTCGGCTTGCGCTCATGTCGTTATCGGAAATAACGTTAAGGGATTCTAGTTTAACGATATTAGCGGTATCGTTACTGGACCAGTCCAATTTAGGCCCGTCGCTATTGTTAACGCCGAAAAATTGCTTTTTTTTCGGCCAGGGTACATGAGCGGAATTGTAAAACTAAGGAGTAATAAACGACTTATTATATAAAGTTTGCTTTTTAACGGTTTTGAAACGCGTTAAGCGCTTTTTACCAAAAGTAAAACAATTAATATAAATTATAATTTATGGGATTTACTCGCGAAATATATTACGTTACCGTAATCGTTTATAATCATTAGGTTAAAAACTGTCAATAACGAAGATTTTATAGTAACTTTACGATTTACGTATTATAGGTTATATGTGTAAAACATTTTATTTCGCATTTTTCAACGGAATTATTATTAAAAGGAGATAATCGGAGATATTCGACAGTTATATCGAATATATACGTAATATAAGGAGACGAAACCCTATCGTACTTTATAGTAAAGTCTTTTTTCAACTTTTTTTCATCGCCGACCGATATTAAACGTATATTTCGATCGATTTTATAGTCGACTTATTCATTACCAATAATTGCTTTCGATTTATTAATTATTACAAATAGCTTTTCCATATTTATCGAATTAAAGGCTATATAGTTTACAATTACCGATACGTATGCGGCGCGCTTTTAGGATGTATAATGAAAATTTCATAGATTTTTAACTTTTATTATTAGTAACCGCGATTCTAATTAAGTACACGTATTTTGAACAACTTTTGATTTTGTAATCAAAGACGAATGACTTTTATTTACGACTTATTACTTATAAATTAAAAAAGGTATTGAATGGGTAAATTAGCAGGTTTCAAAGTATTTACGTATCATCATTACCTTTTTGTAATACAATTAAACTTCATATTAACCTATTTATTAATTTATTTTCAATAACTCGAAGTAGATAGTTACAAGATTCAATATAAACTGTTTAGTGAATGAATACGAAATATCACCTATTTTAAGGGTAAATAAGGATACAAATTCGTCAATTAATTCGGCAGGACGAGTTATTACGTTTTTGGTTTACTTACGTGAGAGGACGAATCTAGTTTAAACGGCGATAATTTATATTTAATAACAAATAAAATCGACGAAAAATCGTAAAAAAGTATCCGCTGAAACGATATAAAGTAAGGGATTAAATTTAATTGAACTTTTATAATATTAAAACTAATCGCCTGAATAAAATATTCGATTAGTTTTGTAATTGATACCGGATAATTAATACTTCGAATTCGTTTAATATAGTATTAAATATCCTTAAAAATATCTTATATTTTATATAAATTTAATCAAGTAAACGATTTGGGACCCCTTCCCTTTACAGGTTTTATCCGATATTTACCCGGGAATAATTTTAGTAATCAACGATATGGGAAAAGGTAAATACGAGGAATTTAAGGCATAGGATATCTTTACGGTAAAGACGGGGAGGAACGAAATTCGTTACGTATTAATCAAGTAAAAAGGTTATAATAAATAGATGTGGGAATTATTAAAGAATTACTAGTATATTATAACTTTAAGAGAATTCGAAACGGAAAAAGGAAATACTTAGGTTTACGATAACCCGGTATTTCGACATCGGAGTTAAATTTATATTAAACGATTAGTATAAGGCGATTCATTTATACGTTCGAAAAATATTTTAATTATACATGAAAAGGAGAATTTATTATTAAATAAAGTCATAATATAATAGGTAAGGTTAGATAAATATTATCCAATTATTTCGAATACGTATTCGACTGTGAAACGACTTTTACCACGACTTAGCAAAAATTTACTTACTTATTTTTATCATTTTGATTAGGGTTTAACGAGTACCAGTGTTATTAATATTAGGGGATTTATTATAATTAGTCCCGAATATTAGGTGATGCTGGGGGAGAAGGATGATAAAAAGCGTAACGGGAATTAATAGGCGCCGAGGAAGGGGGCTAGTAAAAAGTGGGACGGATATGAGGTGGAGCTATAAATAGCGGATAACGTGAAAAGGGGCGGGCGTTGGGAAAGGCCGATAACGGATAATATGAAAAGGGACGGACGTTAAGGGAGGCCGAGGATAAAAGATAATTTTAAAAAGAACGAACGTTAAAGGAAACCTATAATAAAGGTTAACAAAATGTAACGCGGGGGGCGAGGCGGTGAGAATAACCTTCTAAATAGGTTACTAAAAACTGTAATACGTTAGTTTAAGTCCAGATAATACAGTCGACCCGAGTACGATTTTACGTCCTTTCGCGGTTGTCTCGATTACCTTATTCTTATATAAAGTAAACAAATAAAATACTGGTAAAATTGTAAATCATATAATTAAGTTTCAAACATTATTCGTAATATTTTTTAAACCGTTACTTATATTAACCATAAAAATATAATATAAGTAATTATATCATTTTAGCTTTTTAGGCTAAAATTACGAGAAGGTATACAGTGATAATTAAAAAGAGTTAGTGCGAAAAATTTATACGTTAAATCCCGGTTGATTAAGAGCGTCCTATTTTTTATAAATAAACGACATAATCAAAGGTAACTGAAGAATTCAGGGTAAAAACGGACTCGAAAGGAAAAGGCGACTTAGGCGTATAGCTAAAGGGGTGACGGCCTATATGATTAATATAGTAAAAACTCCTTACATTTGAGCGATATTACGGTGTTGGGTAAATTAATTAACTAATTTAATAAAGGCAAAGACAAAAACAAGTTAATAACCCGGGATGTCTCACTAACGTTGATACATAAAGGATAGGATATAGGTTTTACCCTTTATCATAATAATTCAATAGCGTAAAAAGGTACATAAACCGAATGAAGCCGTAAATGATTTTTTTTTAAATATATTACGAAAAAAAGTCAATTTGCGATTAAATATCTGATAATGTCAATCGGTAGGCTTATCTCATTATTAATCTTCCGGTATATACGATACCTTTACGTCTGATAAACTCGAACGTAAAATGAAAAAAAAAACGTAAAAGTTAAAAAGGCGGTTAATATACAATATATAGGTATTCTTAGCTGATAACGAGAAAAACCTTTTTTCTATTTTTATTGTTTTTAAAAATAAGGAGATTTCTTATAACGCGAAAGGATTATAACGGGAAATGAATAACGGAGTATTAGTATATATTAAAATAATATATGTTACGAAAAGGTTTATTATCCTTTTAAGAAGCGTTAACGGTAATGTAGCCTAAATTAAACTCGTTATACATGCTGGTTATGATAATAATCTGAAAGAAAAAAGAGAAAATATATTAACGGGAATAATTGGTTGAAATATATAAAAGAAGGGTAAAATAATTATAAAAAAAGTGGTTAACGGAAAGGAGCGGTAGTATAAAAAGAAAAAGGAAAAAGTTTTAAAAATTACAAGGGGCGCCCGTAATTATAGGGTTCGGCGAATTAGATTCGATAAGGTTTACGTAATATACGGGGTACTTTATACGGTATTAAAAGTAAAAACGCGATTTTACACGACGCGTTATACTGTATCAACGGTAAAAAAGATGTATTATACGGTGCGTTAACGGATATATTATACGATGTCGACAATAAAAAAAATGCATTATATATTTTACTTACGGACGTGTTATAGGGGGGCGGCGGTAAGGCTAAAAGGTGCGTTATAGGACGTCGAAAACTTAGGGTTAGGCTGGCCGAAACGTTATACGATATGTTAAACGTAATATTAATGGTTACGTTCGACTTGCGTATTAGGCGAGTACGGCTCGCGTCCAGTATTTATTTAGAAGGATGTCGTAACCGTTATAGTATCCCGGGAAAAAGGGGCATATTATAAACTTAAACTATTAGCTATTAAACTTATAGGTTACGTGATTATATATGTAATAGAATAGGTAAAACCCGGCCTAGGCCTGACTCAGGTGCGGACTAGGTACGGTCCGGGTACAGGCCGGGTACGGTACGTATACGGTCCGGGTACAGGCCGGATACGATCCGTACACAGTACGTGTAAGAGCACATAACGGGCTGGGCACTGGTTCTGCCCAAGGGCCCTGCACGTTAGGCCACAGTAGCCTCTTCTAATCGTTCTCTGCACCTCAATAGTAAATCATATTTGGTACCTATTTGGCTTACCATCGTAGGTCAGACCATGATACTAAGCCAGAGCGATCGATTAAGGCTATCAGATACTGTTTATAATCTTGGATGAAGAGAAGAAAGGAGAAACCCCTGTTAAATCGCTGTTATGGAGCTATAGAAAAGGGGTGGTCTGGTACGTAATAGGTGTAAAGGCATGTTTTTAAGTGGTTTTAGAGTATCTTATGATTATAGAAACCGTCAGTACTAGATCCCTGGTAACTACTAGCTCAAACCTCAGCTTATAATATTATCTCAAGTCTACCCTTTTAAGTTTCGGCGCTTTTTAGAAAATGGTAAAAGGTTCTAGCGAATCGTAGGATTTAGTGGAAAGTTCTTGCCATCGATCGTTTTGATACAGCGTGAAAGGCGCTAGTAATAGCCCTTATAGTTCCCCTCCTCCCCATTTTGTTTTGGAAAAAATCCCTCATTTTTTTTTGGTAATATGTATAAATTCTCTGGATATTTTAACTAACGTGCGTTAAACTACCTACTGTTTGTACTTTAACCTAAGTTAGTTAACATGCTCATTCATAACCACTTTAACTTACATTAGTTCATTTACCTACTACTAATACTTATTTATAAGGATTAACTTGTATATGATTAACATCGATCAACGTGAATTACCCGGATTTTAAACTATTTCGTAAGTGATAAGAAACGGTTTCATAGCCTGGAGGCTGATGTAGTCGTATTTAAAAAAGCTATAAGAGTACATCTTATTATATAATATGAGGTTGATATAAGTGACGACGGTAGCTTAGTAATTAGTGAAAAATAAAATTAAGTAATACCTGTTGGCGGGTTGAGCTGGAGGACTTGTGGTTATTTTCAGGCGAGTTATAAAAGGATTTGAAAACGTTAAAGGATGCGGTATTCGAGAAGTTTAAGATTGGCTTTTAAATTGTGCGTATATAACCCACCTATTTAATTAAGACCTATCAATTTAAGGAGTTGTTAATGCAAGAGCAGTTTACTTAAGGTTTATTTTGGGTTCGTAAAATACGTTCGAAATGAAATTTAGTTTCGTTTACACTATTATTATTAATAACATCGATAGTGGGTGGCTAATTATCGCGGATTTACTGGTTTAGAAGCGTGTTGAAAGCGGCTCGAATAAGTTGATTGATTTGAAATCGAGGGTATCTTTTACTTGAAATATTAAGTTTAACTATATAAGAATCAAAGATACGTGTAATACAATATTTATTATAAAGATAGACTATTTTTTCCAAAAATTGGTTCGACTTATAATTTTTGAAAGGAGTTGAACGTTATCGTAGACCTGAAATCGGTTGAGGGGAAAAATTTATTTATTAACGGCTTTTTTATGCGTTATTACGCAGTCTTTATTACGGTTTTTATGAATTTCGTAATATCGCTAATATGTTGAACAAAAGTTTTAGCTTTTATATGCGGTTTAGTAATTGGAATAAGTAAATGTTGGATAGGTTATATATGGTTAACGTAGTAATTGTGTATTGAGAAAAATAGGTTGATACCAATAGTAATAATATTTTTATCATTTACCGATAATTGGTAACCGGGAACTACATAAATTTAATCGAATTAGATGTTAATAACAAAGAATAGTAGGTATGTGAAATCCTTTCAAATATACATTTGGTAGTATTATTTGTCTCGAGGTATAATACAGTATTTAGGAGTTATTTCACCTTTATTCAATTGTAAAGGTGTTTTGATAACTTATTGATTTAATTTGAACTTCTATTGTGAATAATAACGTAAAACAATCCACAAAATCGTTAATTATTGTTTAAAAACCGTTTCATGTATGTTTCGATTTTTCTAATATTAATTATTTGTAAAGTCATGATTATACTTTAAAAAAAGGTAATAACTTTCAGATAACGTGGGTTATTGATTTATTTATAGAGGAAATAGACTCTAAAATTGATTGAAAATTAATTCTAAAGTTTTTAAGGAGTTGTTAAAAGCCTGAGAAGTTCTTTCCGACGATTTCGGTAATGAGTCGTTTATATCTAAATATCATAATTTGGATAAAAACGTTGGTCCGTATGGTTTAGCCAGTGTTAAAATTTTTTTTTTTTAAATAAAATGACGATGATAATGTTGACGTTGGGCTAGTTCGTTCAATTTAAATATTATTTAGTTTGAAATAACGTGGTTGTAAACGGCTTCTCAATAATAACATAAATGCAGTTACAAAAACATGAAATATTATCATTATTTATTATTATTTTTGAAATAAAAACTTTCAGAATCTGAGCGTTGTTAATACAAATATCGGTGGAAAACATCCAATCGTCTTTTCGTATTACAAGAATTCAATTAAAGTAAGTGACGTTCCTAGTAATAACGGCTTTCTAAATACTTTAAAAGTTGATATTGTTAAAAACTTTAAAAGTATTCCGGATAAATTTCCCGATAATAGTTAGCTGGGAGACGCATATACGCGGAAACAACTTACAAGCAATTTATTTGGGTCGTGAAAGATATAGTTTCTAGCATAAAAGATGAGGGTTGAAAAGGTCTTTACACATATTATGTTTTTGTTGAAATAGTATATCAGTGTAATGATCACACTAAATACCCGTGAGTAAATAGAAGGTGTCAGAGGGTTTATATTAGCAGTAAGGTAGCAGAAGTAACAAAGGTGCAATATCAAGAAGATGTGTGTTCGTGCTGTAGGATAATCATTAGCCGTTAGGCTATTCAGGTATGTAGATTGAATACTTAGATTGACAACTGAAGAGCTATGAAGGAAATGCTATCTATGGTGCTGACCATGTCCTTATATCACATTGCCTTCATACTATCTTCAGTATTGGATCGTTTGGATCACCGCACTGATCCCACTGATCTAGTGCTGCCTCACCTTAAATCAGTAACTGATTCATACTGATCCATCACGTGACTTACTTAGTCACCTTGCTTACATAAGAGATGTTCCCACCTGATGTGTTGGACTACATGCTCTCCGTGGCTCAGCTGCATGCTGGCCTGTTGCCTAACCAACCGTTGTTTGGGTTATAATAATCAGATCGTATGTGATTTGTATTTTTATTATAAATTGATTGAAAAAAATTGAAAATAGAGTTGTAATTAATGGATTTTTCGTTTGGAAAGTTATCTTATGGTTATAAAGTATTTTTTAGTTTTGATAATTTATAATGACTATAAATGGGTAGGTTGTATTCCAGAGTTTCGCGTTTTATATTTCAAGCACTTTATAATCCTAGAACTTTTTGTATCATAGATTTCGTAATTACATTTAGTAAACTATAAAAGACGGAAATGATATATTATGAAGTTTAGAGAATCATAATCATCCCTTTACAATAAGTAACCCTTTAAACACTAATTGAAATAGTCAGCTATAAAATGTTTCCCAGTTAAGGTTTCACGAAACGAGAATTGTATTGAAAATAAAAAGGAAAGTTTAAGTCATTCGAAAGTAGCTTTTTCTCTATCTCTTCATAGAAAATGGCGTCTTTTTTAATGAATCGAATGACAGGGCCGGAGATTATAGAGTAATTTCGAATTAATTTCCGGTAAAATTTGGTAAAGCCGAGAAAACCCCATACCACTAATACAAATATGGAAACTGTTTACTCCTGGATAATACGTAACTTTTCCGGGTTTATACGTATTTCGACTTCTATTGTGATAAAGAACCCTAAATACTTCGTTTATAAAACTCCGAATTAATATTTCAATATATTGAGGTTTAAGTTAACAGCGTTTAAGGAATTTAAGACCTGTTTATCCTGAACTTTATAATCGCTAAAAATGTTATTTAGATATACCAGAAAATCATTAAAGTATAAGAAATGAAAAAATGTCGAGAAATAGGCCCAATGAATGACTAATATATTGTTAAAAGGTAATTAATGTACCAAGAATATCGAGAAAAAAAAATCAGTTATTTAAAAAGTTGAAAATGCATTAAAAACGAAATTTTTTACTCGCTGCTCGTGTTAATGAAATTTTTATAAAAAACGGGTTTGACGTCGGGTTGAGTAAATTATGTAATTTATAAAATATTCGCCAACGATTTTTTACTTAGGTGAAAGTGATAGCGGTTCGGTTTTTGTAATAACGTCAAGTTGATAGTAATCAATATAAGAATATAGGCTGCTTCCATTTTTTTAATGAAAAGCACGAGAGAACCTATTAAGAAATTGGGTATATAAATTTAACCTTGGTTACATAACTCATTTAACATATTGAATAATATCAGAAAATTCTTTAGTAATATATTATGGAATGCGTTCCAATATATTTCCAAGGGTTATCCTTAAGTTTCATTTTAACGAATAATTTCGTAATCGGTTTTGGAGTGGTGAGGAGGAAAGTTATCACCTAAAGCTTTATTTAATGAATTCTTGAAATGTTTCAAGATCATAAAGGAAATTATTATTAACGGAAATAGATAGTTTCGAGGTTAATGTTTCATTGATAATTTCGAAGCAAGCGGTAGCGAGTCGCGTAACAAAAGCTTAGTTTCTCCAAGCTTTGCGAAGTATAATACATAAGGTAATGGTACTAACATCTTGACATTTTTTATACAAGTGTAAACCCCCAGTTTTATGCGCGATAATTACCCTTGTATCTTAAAAATAATATATATTTTGGGGCGGTATAAATCATCCACTCATACTTTATCTGCAGGTTACTTAAAATAAAGTCGTGTTTTAAGTAAGGAATAATATGTGCCTAAATTCAATATCGAGATTTATCGAGATTAAAGTTTAAATAAATTATATAAAAAAAGTTGTAATCCGAGTTTTAATATATAGCGGGTAGTTTTATTAAATCGTTGAGGTAAAATAAAAATACACGTTTACTTCAATCGGCTAGTAAAACACTTGCTTATAACTTTATAATATTAACAACTCACATTTATGAAATCTTCAATGAATCCAATAAAATTGTACCGTAAATTTACTACAAAGAGAAAGTTATTAAAAAGTTAGGAGTGAGTTATCAAGTCCAATTAAAGTCTCTCTACCTTCTATACGCAGCTATATATAGAAATTACACTTTTTTCAAAAGGTTGATAAGATTGTCGATAAATATAATATATATATTTATATTCACTTTGGTATTGGAGTTGTTCGTACGTTGTGCGGGATTCAGTTAGTAAGTATAAATGCAATAACTATTTGCGCCGTAGTTTAGATATAGGTTAAGGTTTTTATGGCGAGAGAGTTCCGAGTAGTTGAATTATATAACATATCATTCAGTAATGGTTCGAAAAGTATTTACGTAGGTTATAATCGTATTTCCTTAATTATCGCGAGTGGACATATCGCCGTTGCCATTTTCGTTACAAATAATACTGCCAGTATTAATATTATTAATTTGGTTGGTATTATTATACCGATTATAAAGGATATAAAGTCATTTATATTTAAGTTGAAGGCGTGAAAATAATTGATTTCAATTTACAGGTAAGCTAAAGAGAAGTAATGTATTAATCAATATATTGTTAATTTTTTTTAAAAAATAACGAGTTTAATGGCAAATTATTTATCTATACTATTTACTGTTGCAAATACGGGGTTTTCAACATTAAAAAAAATGCAAAATCTTTTATAACCCCTTTTTTAAGTTTGTAAGCCGGGCGATAACGGTTTTTGTTGCGGTTGAGTTGTAATAGTATGTACTAAGTATTGTTATAAAGGCGTTAGAGTTGTTATTACTGTGATTGTTACTGTAAATATAGTTATCTATATAACGGTTTTTGTAAGACTTTTTAATTATTGAAAAAAAGCATAAAAGTAATATTTTATTGTAATAATAAACTTCAAATCTTTACAAAACTTACGTAATATCGTAAATTTGTATACTGAAAACGTAATTTAACGTCGAAATTTCTTACCAATTAATTAAAGAGTATGAATTGAATTTATTAACTATCAACTTTATCGGGTAAATTATTATCATTGTAGTCGAAGCCGGAGAAATTTGGGTTATCATTATCATTAGGTAAGTTGATGCGATGTCTGGTAAAAAGCGATATAATAGTTATATCGTTTGTTAGTAACGTAAACCCGAATGCCTTTGAAAGGAAGAATTATTTCGAAAACATAAATGTATCTATAACAAGTTTCAATTATCGGATAATCTTTATTAACATAATTAATATATCGATATTATATTATTTTGAATATAAAATATATTTGCAAGCGATTTCATTTCGTTTAACGAATTTTATGCGTGAAGTTTTGGTAAATCGTTTATATTAGGCGGTCAAACAATCGTATTATATTATGAGGGCATTTTAGAGCTGATTGTTTATACGTGTATTAAGGAACTATTTTGAAACCTAGGGGTTTCAATTTAAAAGGTACGAAAATATAGCTTTAGGTTATAATTGTTTACAAATACTTAAAAACCGTTGGTGAAAAAATCGATAGGATTATGTCGGTATGGCTTGCCTATGATAGGCCTCAAGATGTTGCAATGTTGTCGATTCGATTGGTCGAAGTAACAGTGGTATTACAGTGGTCAAGTGGTGGATGTATTGTTTTAGGTTTGGCATACCGCTAGCCGGTCTGCACAGTAATTTGTATGGCCAATTGCTTGGCCCGTGCCCTAGTGCGAAGTGGGCGCATACTGTACTTGACTTGCAGTCAATACAGTAGACCCACAAAACAATACACTCAACTTACAGTCAGTGTAGTCAACTTTACTGTAAGTAAAGTTGACTTACTGCACTGCAATTACTACTATTCCAACATATTAGATGTAAAAGGATTAAACTAAAGTTGTCGTTTAAAGCGGTCGGATATTATTTATAATCCTCGATGAAGAGATGAGGGAAACACCCCTGTTAAGGAGCTATTATGGAGTTATAGAAAAGGGGTGGCCCGGTTACGTGATAGGTGTAAAGGCATGTTCCTAAGCGGTTCCAGAGCATCGTAGGAGCATGGCGACCGCCAGGGCTAGATTCCTGGTAACCACTAGCCCAGGCACCAGCCTGTGACATTGTTGCAGCTTTGAATAGCTGCTTCGCTATAGCTATACAGGCCCAATGGGAGTTATTGAACACCAATAAATTGGAAGCTTAGCAGAATTAGTGGTGGACAACGAGGGAGAAAGAGCAAAGTCATTCCATAATACATAGCCGCAATATGGCTGTTTCATGGCTGGCTATGCCATGCGATAAGGGGCCATGAGCCACGCCATGAGGATCTTTTTAGCTGGAAATGCCAAGCCATTGGGATTTTTTTTATAGTTACCGATGCCGCGAAAGATTCCCGTGGTTATGGCTTGGCTTTTGTAGTAAAAGGCACGGACCATAAATTAAGGGCACGAACTGTAAGCTGCCCCGTACTTTTATTTACGAGCTACCATATCAGATACAAACTAAATTATAGTCGGTGCCCTTTACTACCATAAAAGTCATGCCATAACCATAAGGATTCTTTTTTCATAGCTTACAATGTTGTGCCATACCTGAAGATTTTGCAGGAAGATACTGCCACGACACGCCATGCATGTCATGAGGCGTATGACTTCGGGGCCACGGTAGCCATAGCCACCAAAACATCGTGGACATGGCATGGCTTTTCTCCTTGGCGGTGCATCGCGGTTTGTGGCTGTCACAGGGGCTCGCATACATCAGGAGAATCCCAGTTGCTGTTCTTGGAAGGGAAGTGCATGATGTCAAACGTGGTGTTGAGGCTGTGAAGGGGCTGAGAAGGTTGAAATCAGCGTGGCGTCGGCCAAGTGTGCCTGGCAATTGCTACCACAGACGGCGGTGGCTTACCAAGTCCCTCACCCTCACTTGCTCGCTTGCCAAAAACAATAGGCTGCGTGCATGGAGACTTGCGCTTGCCAGCGATTTGTTCACTGGCGTCTGTGGCGTAGTGGCTGTGTTGGGCGTCGGACCTGTGCGAAACACTGTGACTCCCATTCAAATATTGTAGTTTTCCGGTGCCTCCTGGTAGGAAATTCCAAGACGAGTGTTACTAGATTTAGAATCTTCATATGCCATGGAGTCTATGAAGCAGTATAACGTACTGAGCTGAGACTTATGTCGGATAATTTATTTATTGTGTGTAGCATGCGTTATTTCCCAATACGTCATGTATGTCACAGTAGTCCACATCATGGTAGCTGACTATATTTACGCTATAGACTGTACATTGTGGGGAGTTCACTGCCAAATACATGTTTTGTGTGTTTTCGGAGCCGGAATGCGAGTTTTTGGGCAATTGATCTAAGCCTTTGGCACTTCAGTTTGACGGTAAGTAGTTGTGGATCTGAGCGGGGGCAGCCTTGGCGATGTCACACGGGTACTTACTCGTGTACGCATACCTATACATAGTAGTATGTGTGTGTATATATAGGTAATACGTTCCTAAAGTTGGGTCAATATGAAACGTACGGAAGGAAACAACTCGATAGCAACAAGTCTACCGCAAGGGCCACAAGCACGACTACAGACTGCCAACTAATGTTGGCAAAGTCTACGGACACGACACAACCTTTGGGGCGAGCTTCTACGTTGCTACACACAAACGGCAATCCTCGAGGCGCAGCCGTCCACAAGAAGGCGAGGCCGCACATTGGAATCTTCACGTATGTAAATAAATATATCGGTACGGCGAACTAGGCGGTGTGATACACTTGCTTTGTGCCAAGTCGATTCCAAGGTTTCTAGCACAGATCCCAGACCCAAATGCTATGAGGCTGGTCAATCAACGTGTTTTCTGCCCAGACGATTCCAAGGTTTCTAGCATAGTATTCCAGACCCACTCGTGACCATGTGGACTGCCTCCTGGCCTTCACATCGGGAGAAAGCAGAATATTTTTGTTCGTTGTCGGGTGTATAAGAGCAGCACATTGCACTCAGTTTCACACTTCCATTCTTTCAGTATTGTTCAACCCCATTCCTCTGTCATTGATTGCACAGATCCCCAAGCTTGCACGCACGTTCGAAAGATGGGAATTCAAGCTGCTCTGCTTGCCGCGCTGGCCGCACCCATCGTATTGGCCTACACGACGATCGAAGCGAAAGAATTCATGATGAAGAACATTGACCCGATCGTCAATCGTGGAGAGTACAGCGCACACATGCACACCTTCTGTGGCTCCGACGCCATAACGAAGAATATGCCCAGCTCCGCCGACCTCCGCGCTGGCTGCTCGACGGCCATCCACCCCGATGACCTCTCCTCATACTGGTTCTCGACCCTCTACCACGTCAAGGACGGCAAACACATACCCATCCCGGTCAAGCGCTTCCAGGCCTACTACAACTTCGAGCGCACCCAGGCCGAGATCGCCATCCCCGAGAACTTCTCCGTCATCGCGGGCAACTCCAAGGCAACGTCCCAGGCCGAGGTCGTCAAGGAGGCCGACATGGCCTGGCGCTGCGAGGACGAGCGGTCCAACGGCGGCGGCAAGGAGCAGGGCGCGTGGCCGCAGAAGCCGTGCAAGGACGGCATGCTGCTCCTCACGCTCTGGTTCCCCGAGTGCGTCAACCCGGACACGCTGGCGAGCGCGTACAGCAAGGACGGCGGCAAGACCTGCGGCCGCGGCATGAAGCGCATGCCGCAGGTGCGCTTCTCGATCCGGTACGACATCAGCAGCATCGGGCATTGGGCGGGCGACCCGCCGCTGCAGCTGTCGTGCGGCAAGACGAGCTACTGCATGCACGGGGACTTCATCAACGGGTGGACGCCGGACGCCGCCGAGGCCATGGTGAAGACGCTGAAGGACCCGAAGAAACGGGAGGAGCTGCCTGGAGATAAGAAGGGCTCGAAATGTAAGGGGAAGGCCAAGGATGCGGACCCAAAGGGGGGCACAAGTGATTACGACGACAGCCTCAAGACACTGGCCCCCTGAATCCTGATGGAAAGATACGAGCTTCGATCTGGATCCTGCTCTTTGGTGTCTCCCTTCAGCAAAAGGGCTTCAGCCCTTGATGTGTGTAATTTTGGCAGGGCGTTCTATGTATGACCACCCATTGATTGTACTTGGTGCTGCCGGCGTTGGGGCGGGTCACCTACCAGCAACAGGAACCGGAGCCACGGATCCGGTCAATGAATAGGGAATGGGGGCGTTTGGGCATGGAAACTACTACGGGCTTGCCCCTATGTGAGAGTCTCAGAGGCAGTTGGGTTCAATTAGCAAGTAGCCAAGCCGTGAGTACAAGACTAGAAACGGTACGAATAAGTGGCAAGTTCTGAAATTCGAACAAAATATAGATTAAAGATGACTGAGGACTCCATGTCGCTTTGTAAAGGTACGGTAGATAGGTTGAACAAAGCACTACTATTCTATGGACCGGTGTTACCGAAATCATTGCAAGAGGCCAAGAGCAACGCTCTTCCGGAAGATTATTTAGATAGAGGAACCCCACACCTTATGACATTCACTTGAAATTATGACAGAAGTGAAGAAATTCGAGAGGTGGTCAAAGCTATCCCACCTTGTCACAGTGGTCACATGATGATAAGGTTGAAGGCCGTTGTCTCAAATTGACAATGCCGCTTCCTTCCTTCGACTCTCGAGTCTCTCAGACACATGATCCACACCGAGCCGAATGATCTGATGAGAACCGACCTCAAAAATACCTGATCTCAGATCACATCCAGGCAAGATTCTACCCAATTTTCATGAGCAACACTACTTGGCAATGGCAACACTGATCTGGATTTGTCCAGCGCTCATCTCGCAATGTGCGATAGACTACCCAACTTTTACACGCCGAAACCAGGAATATGGCTTCATAAAAGATAGAAACCGATCTTCGACATCTATTCTCTTCAAAGTCGTGATCGTCCACAGAATCGTCGCCCTCAGCTTTCAATCGATCCTGGCTGTCACTGTAAAGAGTTGGGATCTATTGGATATAGGCTATTGAATCTGTTGAATATTATTTCTTACTACACTGCTGTTACATATAGAATCATGCTAACAGCATACCTTGAGATCCATTAGAAAGCATTTTTGACAGGTATGAAGATCTGAGTATTTGATTATCCAGTTGAAGACTAAGCGTCTTGTTTATAACACTTTGTTTCACTAGTTTGATAGCTAGATCGTCGATAACGATTTGGATCGTGATGAGGATATAAATTATAGATAAGAATCAGCTTGAGAAATCGTTCAATAGTTGATGAATATTAGTTAAATTAGCGATAAAAAATAACTTGAAAATTAGTTCAATAGCTCATAAACATTAACTTAATCGCCGATGTATACAACATGAATATTCTTATCCTTAAACAGTTGGAATTTATTGATAGTTTTGAATACACGCTTGAAGAAGTACTATTTAGGAGGCATAACAAAAAATACTTGAGAGGCAAGGAATTTTCAAGTTAGAGGAAAAACAATTGAGTAAAAATGCTTATTACTATGATATAAATCAATAATTTTAGTAAAATGAAACAAAAGGGGTTTTTATCGACTACTTTTTTAATTTGATAAAGTGATAATAATTCCGTTAAATCATATATTCTCAATAAAATTATGATAGATTTAGATTAAAATTGTATACTACTTATTAAAACTAGGTTGATATTCAATTCGCTAGAGTTTTTCAATTTTTACCGGATGTTTTACCAATAGCAAAAGTTTTGATCATTAGTTTGTATTTTTTTCATCTCTTGAAACTTGGGTAATTTGTCGAAGGATAAATTTAACTTTATCTTGAATAAATTATTTGTAGCAGATGATGTATTGAGATTTATGGTAGAAATGCTGATACTATTACAGGTATTACTACTTTCAACTTTTCATCGTAAAATGATGAAATCTTATGACCTTCAATGAACAATAACTTTGACAGCTAATAATTTACGACCTTCCACCCTACATCGTCTTTTCCCCCCTTATACCTTTAAATCTTTATCATCATAACGTTTTAAGACGTCGAAATTGATATAATTGACGACCTCGTTAGAAAAAAAGTTATGAAAGCCCTTACCATCTTGCATAATACACCTCTCTTCCCCATTAATACCTTTAAACTTTTTTCATAATAGCTTTTAAGGATGTAGAAATTGGTAAAATTTCTGACTTCGTTAGAAAGAAAGTTATCAATGTCCTTGGCATTATTTTCGCTAAGTATTACGATCAAGACCTTTGATTTACGAACGTCGATAAAAACTTAACCCTTGAGCATTTTATTAACGTAATCGGCCGCTTTATCCTCAACTTAAACTCTACTAGAACTGTTTAAGGGCTTCAGGAACTGAGAGATTTTCAAAAATGATTTCGAAATTAGACGTTAGATATGTAGAACAAGACAGACAAAATAGGTTAAGATCAAGATGAATATTAAGTTGTTCAATCAAAGTGTTGATATTCGTAGGAAAAAAAAGAAAAAAGGTAACTTGGCAAACGTATTATACTAATACGAAATTAATGAAGAACCTCAATAGATTAAGGCTAAGGGTAAATATATCGTTGGCGATAGAATTCCTTAACGTTTTTATATACGATCATAAAGTTCTACCTAAGCCCAGATAAATTCTTTATATTTTTTTGCCTAAAATCCTTAATAAGCTAGTGTCGTTAACTATGAGAAATCAATTGACTCACGCGTGGTAAATCTTTAAGACTACATCTAACTTTAAATCCACAAATCAATTAAATAGAAACCTTGGTGAGCCGTCTAATATCAAGAGAATTATTACTAAGTTTTCTATAATAACTTTCAAATTCCTTACGACAACCATTAAGCCCCTTAGCAATTTTAGTTTTATTAAGTTCATTAAAGAAGGAACGGTTTTATACGCGAACCTATTATGGTCACAACCACCAGCTTTTTCCCTTTAAACTTTGCTAAAGATAAATATCTTGCCCATTAATATTAATACTTTTACTAATACCTTTTACAATACCAGTCAATGGATTCAACGTGTTTTTACGACCAGTATATTTTTTGCGTCATGGAAATACCTCTATGGTCAATACGTATTACGCGGTAATTATTACTTTCGTTAAGATTTCGAGAGGAAAGAAGAAGTATAAAGGTATGTCATATAACTACCTCGACGTTAATTTATATCCGGTTTTTAATATTTTCCAATAGATAAGAATTAAATTGACAGGCATCTACTCGTTATTTCCTAGTATACTTATCGGCTAAGTCGAACTTTATTACCTTTAGTATTTGACGAATTCCTTGTCTTTGCTAGAGATTTATAATAGTTTTAAAAGTTAATTTGAATAGGACATCAATCTCTCCTAATACCACAAGTATTGAAATATTATCAAATGATTTTATATGTTAAATTACAAGTAGGAGTCAGAAAGTATTATGGATCTTTTTAATCAAATTATTGACAAACTAATACTTTGTTAATGAATAATAGAGAATGTAGGAGTTGGCGAATACATTGTACGCTAGCGATTCAGCTAGGCTGTCATTGGCCATAAAGAGTTTTAATACGCCATAAAATATCTTACCGCTACCTATAAAGGATTTTTTTAGCTAGTTGCGATTTTCGTTTGCGATTGTAATAATACGGGTACCAGATTCAACAAATATTCAACTTTAAGTTTACGAGTTTAACAACGACGATAAAAACTTTTTTATACGTATTATGTAGACCGTAAGTACAGTAAGCCTAGAAAATACTATTAATAAAAAACTCGGACCAAAAAGTTTAACCTCTGAGCTATATAAAGGGGAGGATATTTCTCATTATTGAGATTTTTAAATTAGTTACGTAAGTTTCATTAAAATATTAAGAGGTTTTGTATTTGCTGTAAATAAGGCTATTAGTCAACACATTATGTTATTGTAAAACGTGAATCGAAGTAGGTAATGTACTATATGTAATACCCTTTTATCTTTGATTGCAAATACATTGAATGCGTTATAAACTTTGAAGACGTAGAGATTCAAGATGATGAAAATAAGCCTAAAGTTATCGGTTTGTATAAATATACTGGTACCGGCTCGAAAGCAACGTAATAATTGGCCAACCACGCTTTTTTGTATCACATGATAGGTAAAGACCTTTATCGTTGTTGTAACGATAAAAACCATAGCCTTATATATTTATTCATTATTTATGATCGTTATGCAGAATACGTCTCCTATCGCATTATTTTACATATGGAGGCAATACGGTACTTAATAGGAGATCATTCGTAATATATCGTGTTACGAAAGAATATTAATATTGTTATATAATTTCACTATATGGATTTTGATAGGATTAAAATTGATTTTTGCTTTGGAAAATATTTTCCTTCGTTAGAATAGGCAAGTATTATTGGAAATGTTAAGGTTATTATCTTCCATATCTTGGAATTTTATACTCCATTTTTCCTTTGGTTCAAGGACATAAAAAACTTCAGCGTTAACTTCAACATTTAATTG
This sequence comes from Anisogramma anomala, assembly GCA_038502455.1. Lineage (NCBI taxonomy): Eukaryota > Fungi > Ascomycota > Sordariomycetes > Diaporthales > Gnomoniaceae > Anisogramma > Anisogramma anomala. The sequence goes on along the minus strand of JASMMZ010000002.1, from coordinate 30,364,040 downwards.
AATGAATTGGTTAAGATTGAATGTGATAAGCGGTTTTTAGTTAGTTTTAAATGGAAATACTTTTGGTTTCATTTTCAAAGGTTAAAAGCGGTGGTATTGAATTTAATAAAGTTTAAACTTGGTCAATTATATTGACGATTTAATTACCAGGCGACTGATAGATTATGTAAAAACTGAAAAGCGGCTGGTCATTAAAATGTGGACTTACTAACGTTAGAGTCAATTGAACGGCTTTGCGATTACTGCAAAATACGTACTTAAACCCTATTAAGGTTTAAATTCACGTTGAAAGAAGATTGAAACTTCAATTTTAACGTTTTTTTTTTCGACCTTGTTAACCTTGATAGTGAGTTTGTAATTTACGTTATTAATTATGCAATGGCTTTTGACAGCGTGAGGTTTTTTTCAAACCATTACAATGAAAAAAATAAGAGAGGTATTGCGTATTTCTTGGATTGATACGTATATATGACCTTTCAATATATGATTTATAATATTCATATTAACTTTATTACGATCTTGATTTTAATCAATACAAAGTCGATATAGATGTAATATAAATTAGTTTTCGTTACGGTTTACTAGGTTATTGGTAAGGTTTAAAAGATTTATTTTGTTTTAGAGAGGGTTCATAGTATTTTACGTTAAAAATTCGAGGTTTTATGAATTAAAAACTAGGGTAGCAAATATTGGTGAAAGGATTAAACGATGCTATTAGTTTTGACGGTTTTGTATCAACTTTGTTGGTATTCAAAGCTTAGCTACATAAAATAAGTAAATCGCCATTATCATTAAACACTTAAAAGCGGGTAATGGTATATAGTAAACCCTTGACGAAATTAAGGAATGAATCGGCACACTTCTAAACCAATAAATCACTTAATACTATAAACGGAATATCGATAATTAATTTGTTATTTTTGATTTTTCAAAGTGAAGTTCTTAAATACAGAGAGTAAGACAAATAAGATGAATTTTATAAAATACTAAGTATCTTTAACCTAAACATAGTGGTTGAAATTGCTAACAGTTTTGTTACTTTTCTTATTACGTAAATTGAACTGTATAGAAACCCCCTTAAGTTTGATCAAGATTTTTAAACCAAAGATTTTGAAGCTGAGAGAATTAGTTAATACAATTTTTCCAAGATAATTGGTGATAAACCGATGAAACATAGAGAGCGTGCAAAACCATATAAAAGCAATATACACACTGAGAAGGAAGACGGTAACGAAGATTATAAGACTGGGAAAGTATATATAACGGTATGTGTATTGTGAAACAAAAGATTTAATGAAAACCTCACTTTTAGATTGCGAGTTAAATATATTATTCATATATACAGTCAACCTTTTAAAGAAAACAATAGAGTAGATATTGATGGTCTTTTATATGAGGAGTTATACAATTTGTACCGTTAGCATAATTTGAAAGATAAGACGTTACGATATTTTAGTCAAAGATAGTTTACAAGGTTTAGGGTAAGATTAAGAATCGGCCGCACAAGAAGTTACTGCTGATCTTTAAAGGATACATCGACAAAGGCACAAATTAGATTCTTATTTAATCGCTTATAATTCCGAAGATTAACCAGCATTTCATCATTGTATTTGATATCAATTTGACTGTTTGTTTAAGTGGTGAAATCACCCTTCATGGCCATAATATTACATAAGCTTATACATAATTTTCTACGAATCTTTCACGAATTGTGCTGTTGAAATTGTTGACAGCGTTAAGGCATAAATTTCCGGCCGGTACAGTAATACGATATGTTAAAGATTTTTATGGATTGGTTGAATAAGTTGTTTATTAAATTTTTAATATATTTAACGTATTTTAGAAAGAGATTAGGTACGAAGATTTTAACGATCTATTTTTATCTATTGAATATATAGGAAAAAAACATCGGTATTTTTGGTATACAGATTAACAATACCTTTTTGTTCGGCAATATTGAGTTTGTAGCAACAGAATAACGTGTTATCGAGAAGTTAGGTTTTTGAAAGTATAAATCGATCGAAACGTTAGAATAAGGTATATAATTCGATTTTGAAAGACTTTTAATTTGTATTTATTATGTAAACTATATTTGTGGTATGTATTTTAACTTACGTTAAAAAGGGAAAGTCTTGGTAGATCTTTATCGTTGTAATGTAGTCGATTCGAATCACTGTGGTTGAAGTAACTGGTTCTATATTGAAATTGGTTGGATACGTTGTAAGTTATAAGCTTGACAAACCGTTACTGGTTTGCACACTAATTTGTATAGCCAACCGCTTTGGCCTGTGTCCTACTTTGAAGTCGGCACCTACCGCATTACATTTGCAGTTAATCCCAAAAATTACAGTTAATTTATAGTCTGTATAATTAAGTAACTTTAAGTATAGTTGACTTGACTTTATTGTATTTGACTGCTATTCCAACACTAGCGGCTTTTTGTTTTGTACTTGTATGTCATCGTAGCCGGCTACCAATTGGTAGCATCCTTTGAAATCCCTCCTGAATTTACAGGTCAACCCCTTTTCAATTGCAATTATTTTGTACTGAAATTAACATTAATTACAGCCCTTTCCGGCCCTTATATTCCTTATTTCTGAGCTCTCCATTCCTCAAATTCCATACACAGGTCTTTCGCCATAAACCTATTCGTATCACACATTCTACTACTTACGTACCTTTTACCAGTAATTCAACTTACTAGCATTACTTCCGCTACCTTGACCATCAATAGCATTATATAAGCAGTGTTTGAGTTTAATAAGGTATCCCTATTTCTTCATATTAAGTGCCGAGAAATTCACGTAACCCTCGATTCGTATAGTTAACGTATTGCTTTTTACAAACCGTTCCAAGGCGTTATTAGGTGTAACGTTACTCATGGCGTTAGCGGGGTTATTTTTACCGTTGATATACCAAACCATACCGACTTCCAAGGCTTTGTATATCTCTTTTAAATTTATTTCGTTTATTATGAAACGTTTGTTATTAATCATACCTAGCTTTCATAGGCACTCCTGAAATCTCCGGGAATTTATAAATCTTACCATAAGTATCGGAGGTAATATTATCTGTTGGGTAATAATCCTTAATATGCCATTAGTTACTATACTGATATTAAATCTTGCTATTATACCGTAAATTTCTAAAGCCAATATGTTTCGTACTATACGTTTATACTTAACGAATGTTTAGTATACGCGGTTTCTAGTAATTGTAACTTACCTATTACACCCTTTTTCGTTCACAAAGATTATAAAAACCGAATTTAAGATGTAAGGTTAGTGTTATTGGAAAAAAGCCTATTCTTAAAAATTATTAACTTTATCGTCGTTGTCAAGTTTACTAAAAGCATATTGATATTATTTCTAGATTATCCAGTTACAATGAAATTCCTTTATTTAACAAGTTAAAGCTTTTGTTTTGTTGAACTTATATTTACGTCGCGATGGATAAGTCGTATGATACCTCCGGTTAATATAATGTTGTAATATCGGCTGTATGAGCCCTTTACCCTAGGTATCGCTGTAATTTTGCCTCGTTGGTTTTATCGATAGTCGTTAGGCTTATGGTTTACCCTTTTTAATATAGGCTGATATAAGTACCGTTTTCAGTCTTAATATTATAGATATAGATTAACGATCCATCGAAGTTAAGTTGTATATAATTATCCAACGTCTCGATTGGATTACACCTCTAGAAGCCTAATTTCTCGATAATACGTTGTTTCGCCGCTACAAACCCAGTGTTTCCGAGGAAGAGATTATCGTTAGTTTATATACCCATAATAACGAAATTTTCATCCTATGTAATTTACAAGAACGGGTTAAAAGTCAAAGTTTTCATGCCTAGATTGATTTTGAAGTGCATTTGGTATGTTAATAACTAATGGGCAACTGCTTCGGTCAATCTGTATAAAGATTTGATACAAATTATTAACCTACCGGCCAGAAACTTATCCCTTCATTATTTCGGTAATTTTAATATCATCATCCTTCCCAAAACATTCAAGGGTAGCCCCCATAATCTTTAGTGTTTCCACCAGACATACACATTGTATCCTAATATCACCAACGAAATCTTTTCAATAGCCCCTTTTATAGCTAACTCAAGAGGGGCACGACCGACCACACGCGTTATAAACGCGCCTGCAAAAGCTTTCCGAACTTTACAAAGAATTTAAAGGCTCTAACAAAAGCGTTAGGCAACTGGTTCGCCTCCGGCAAAAAAGGACAATGTTACGTATTGTATCTAAAGTTTTAATACCGAGTCCTTATACAAGGCCCTCGACGTGTAAAGGCGCGACCTTGAAATTCGTAAATACGTATATAAAGTTTATGAGTACGTTATTAATTCTTTCGTTATACGCTTTAACAGACCCCTGTTTACGAAATATAGGACTTTGATATTACGTATCGTGATGTACGTTACCGATTACTATATAAACAATGTTTAAACGAAATAAACAGTAAATTTGGTAACGGAGCTTAGGGCCTCTTCCCTATTGGTATAAGATGAATAAATACGAAAAACCCCCCGAAAAGTCCTCCGTACGCTTTTCTCTACCACCTAAATAACGGCGCCGATATTACCGGCTACCTCGGTGAAAAAGGGAACAAAACTTTTTACACCGCCTATATAAGCTATAGTAGCTGGCCGCAACAAAACGCCGGTTCTCTTTACGCTATAAAGGACCTCAAAACATTATAAGAGCCAATAAAACATTATTCGGGACTACCTAAAATATCATTTTACGTAACGTGTTAAATAACAAAGGGCGGGGAAAAAAAAAAAAAACTCATGGGTTTTCGTTAAGGTCTCCGAAAGCCTAAAACAAAATATAAAAGTATTTTCCCTTTATTACGTATTCGTTAAACAGATGTAATTATACACGTACTTTATTAAATCGGTAAACGAAACTTTTACAGAATACGGTATTCGTTACGCTGATTTGGAAATTAAAAACAAGCCTATTTTTAAAAACGGCTTAACGGCTTTACTTTATTCCTTCGAACGAACCTCTGCTATGTTTTACTAATCTTATTATACATACGTAATAAAAAAGGTCCCCCACTTTATTTGCTCCCCTTTTACAAAATCTCCAATCAAGATCTCAAAAGTTATAAAGGATGAAATCCGGCTTTAAACCGGGATTACACTAATATATATCCATTTATCGGTATACGGTTAGGACGTTAACACGGGTTTTACTACCTAAATCGTCTTTTTCCTCCATACCGTTAGGGTTTTTCGTCTTTTCGGTATTTAAAAACGGTTAAAGGAGATAAATAAGCATTAAAAACTTTAATTATACAAGGAAAGGTGTCTATAATAATGTATTAATACACGTTATATCCACTCTATACGTTAATTTAATTATATGGTTCCGGTTAATAAGTATACCCCTAAAATGTATACAACCTTACCCTAATAACATTAATATTACAGTCTTTTCCCTTTTGATTACAAAGACTATCCGACGGCTCCTAAACGAAAGGGCGGAAAATATATTCGTATTTCAAAACACCAGCTAAAAAAACAGATATTTCGGAAAAACTCGGTATAATACGATGGTGGTTACGAAGGCACTAGTTAAAAAGGTAGTTATTATCAAGCCCAACTAGTCGAATACTCGCCCGAAAAAAAGGGGCCGAAAAGCGAAACCTTGATACACTAGTATACGATAGTATTTCGCCGAAAATAATTTTGCTCGCTCCGTACAAACTACGCGAAATACAAATACTGACGGTTACGTAGACTTACAAACTAATACGGCTACGTCACTTAAGCCCTAATTTCCAGAACATACTTCGTTTAGATCGAATGAGGTTAATATCGTTTATATAAAGTCGATAATTCCCCCTGTTATAATGGTTAGCTCCTCCGAAGTACGTACAATCCCTATCACTTTAAGGACGTTTAAACCCTGGTCGATTAACAAATCAGTAACAGGTGCTAGATTTAACTCGGTCGAGAAATAATCCTTTAAGATTATAAAGGCTAATTTAAAACTTTGAAACTTTCGGTAATAAAAGCTCGACTTAATCCGACGACCGATAGTAAAACCTCGTTCGAAGGCAACCCTCTGATATTAAACTCGACTACCTTCATATCGAAGGCTGATTTTCACCATATCGCTAATGTTACACCTTACTAACGAACCGCAATTAGCCCCCCCTCGGACCGTAACGATAAGATAACTAAAGACTTTACCGCCTTTCTTGGCTTAACTAACGCCAACGCTACGAAATGCCAAGTACAATTAATACGTTTGTTTACATTTAAGGCGACTAAACGTTATCGAACGCCGAGAATGATTAAGAGGTATAAGTTTATATAGGTAAAAAAAAACAAATGAATGGCCGTATACTAAGCCATTTTCATAAGCTGCGTAAACAAAGTTGTAAATATTATTAATATATAAAAGCTGTGGTAAGATAATATGGATAACGGATAAAACTCCATATAACTTTACCCGGCATACAACCTTTTCTTAACAATACGTCATTAAAGTAAAAACTATCTTATATAAAAAAGACGACGTAAATTAATTTTAATAATACAGCCATGAGTCTTCTTTCACATCTCTTAAGGGGCGTTCTTTACGGCTATTTGAACACGCCTAAACCCAAAAATAATATATTATACCTACGGTTTAACGGGTAAGATATTATTAATATATATTAGAATCAAGTTACTAATGAATTATTGAACAAGATATACATTTAGTTACCTGAAACCTAAAGCATCATTAGAGGGGACTTTCACCTCGTATATAACCGGATGAAACAAACCCTAAAAAACGTTCAAGGAGGGTGTACCTTAGATAACTGTATCCTCTTTAAAGTTATACACTTTAATGGGGAGGTACAAATCCCTACATACCGGTTGGACTACATATTAATTTTTAGTTTCACTAATATTATAAAGGTTACGAAGATAATCCAATCTAACCTTAATGATGGATCGAATTACAAATTGTTACTTACAAACCGTTTTATCCTCGATATCCCCTAATAAGCTTGGATCTTAAGGAATAATATCCGTAACAGGTTTTCACCCGTAGATAATATCCCAAACTATCCTTTAAATACCTAGGTAAAAGCCGAATATATTATCACCTAAGGCTTTAAATTTTTTTAAAAAGAAGTTCGCTACAATACTATTTACGTACGTAATACGTCGGCCGGGCCGAACGACATTAGGATACACTTACTTAAAGCGTACTAAATGATAATAATGAGGCTCTTTCGCACTTTTTTTTAAAAAAAGAATACGCTTAAACAACTTTTTTCAGGCGTAGCAATAATTGAAAGTGTTTATCATACCGAAGCTTAAGAATCATAAATTATTTAATTTAAGGGTTTAAAAGTTTGTTACACGAATACTGGTTTACTTTAAAAGATTAAAAGATATTGTAACCTGGAGTACATTATAATCACCTATTATAATAGGTTTAATTGGCCTCTAATACGAGGGAAGGATGTTGAAACGGGTTGTATAAGACCTGGTTACGTTTTTTATATACGATATTGAATCTGTATTCACTGAGGGGGAGGTTACGTCGATTTTATCACGTAACAGATAAGGCGCTTTTGATACTATATTCTATAACAGCCTAATTTGGAAAATGAGGTGTTTGAGGTTTTATCGACGTCTACTAACTTTGATTAAAGGCTTCTTTATTAGCAAGATTATATGAATTCTATACTAAATTACGACTACAAGTTTTTTAAATGTTAACTACGAAACCCTATAAAGCTTTTCCTTTTCTCTAGTTCTTTATATAACTTACATATCTTACTTCGTTAAAATTTACCCAAAACATATCTTTATATATACTAATAACGTACTTTTCTTAAAAAAACATTAAATTCCCTGAAACAAAACGTAAAAGGCTTCGAAGTTAATTTAAGTAAAGCCAATTAGTAGGCGACTAATAATAAGTTCGTATTTAGACCGAAAAATTCCAAACTAATATATATAACCAGACGCTAATGATTTTTTAACTTTATTAAATAAGGATATTTACACGTTTTTATAAAGTTGGGGCCAATTTACCTAATTACAAACCTTTCCTCGAATACCAGATTTCTTTATATAGAATAATCAAGGTTTTGGTTTAATAAATCCCCATCTGAAAAGGCCTATATAGTGTAACGCGTAACAAAGACTTCAAAGGTTACTAGGTATTATAAAAGTTTTTTCGTGGATTAAACACAGACTTTCACCTTATTTGCTACGAACCGCCACCTCTGTCGTAATCGTACTTATTCTTACGTACTACGTTAAAATCTAGTACTACAGATACGGATAAAAGGTCTTTAAGGATTAGATTACGATCTCTTTAGCCGCCATGGCACAGGAGGTCAACTCGTTATATAAAACCTCGCTTAACGTTATCGTCTTTAGGAACTTTTAAATGTCTTTTAGCAAGGTCGCCGTTGAATCATAACGCTTTCGTTTCGTATATCGCTTGAAACCCCTCAAAGTTTAGCAACCCTTTATCTTACGGATTAGAGGAGGATGCCGGTATATAATACTTAAATTAGCTACGCTATTTAGCCTCTTCCCTAAGCGATACTTAAATAACCTTTAATAAGTTAAAAAACCTACAGCATCCCGCCAAACTATAAGCGATAAGAGGGGATTATAATACCTCTGATGACCTTAAGGCAACCCTACATATAAAATGGAGACGCCTGGTGAATAAACTTCGACCCAGGTTACTCGCGACTGACGAGGAATTTCCCAACTTCTTACAACCAGTATTATTAGTTTTTCGGTATATATTTAGGTTTTTTGACCCCTTTACCAACGGGTTCACGAAAGAGAACATTACTATGATATTTAAGGGATAATACTTTAACGTAAATAACGAATATTTTATGGTATTCATAAACAGTTTCGAATCAACGTTAAAAAGGTAAAAACACGACGGATACGGGTACGCGTTTTTTCGTAACGGTTGCGCGATAACGAAGGGGTTCGGCGGATTACATTATATTAGATATATTTTCGACGCGAAGGTCACTCATACGTTTCGTAACCTAAAGGCGACTACCTGCATTACTATAGTTAAAATTACAATATACGTCGATTACATATTTATGATATAAAGCTTAAAGGGAAACCCAGTTTCCTCGTTACAATGAGTCTTTAGGGAATTTCAAACGATAACCGAAACCCATTTAATCCGCTTTACAGTAAAATAGTGCCTAGGGTATATAGGTATCGGCGGAAACGAGGTTACAGACAAGTTAATAAACATCGATTTTAAATCATCTTTACTCTTAAACAATAACTATAAACCCTCCATTGACAAATTTAAGTTATATTTACAAACTAGTTTAAATGTGGTAAAGTAAAAGTGGTATAACTAATAAAAAGGAAATCTTTCCCCTTAATATAAAAGATAAAGCTTTATGTATTTTACTGAACTCGGTTTAAAATACCGGAAATTGAAGCAAACTGACCCTTTTCCGCCTTCACCACCGCTTTCGTAACCTTTTTCATATTAATTTTTAATTATAAAACACAAGTACGGGTATTTCGTATCTTATTATCAGCGATTCCGCCTTGAAAATATTAACGGATTTTACCATTAATATAATAAAAAACGTAATGTTTCCCATTGAGAACACTATCCAAACTCCTTCAAAGTTTAGAGATTATGACTTCGACTAGCCAAAAATACTTTAAATAAAAAAATAGACGAGATACATATATATGAAATCCTTAGAAACTCCAATAATTTCTGGATATTTGTATATATCATGGACTATTTCTCAAAAACAAAAGGAACTAAAAAATTATAAACTATATAAATCTCGTTTAACCCCCACCAGAAAAGAATACGGTTTTACGCTCGCTGGCGATATCCGCGTATCAAACCCGCCAGCTTCACCCCTCACATTTTATAACTGTTAGCCTATCCATTTAATAATTTTATTACCGCTGTTACTAAAGCCTTTGCAGCCGCCACTTTACGGCTGCTACTTTATCCGCGTAAGGGGATAAATCTCGGAAACGGGCCGGGGGCGGGGATAGGCCAAACAACAAAAAGGGAGGGGCGTGAGGGAATGGGGGCGGCGAAAACGGGTTTACTAGCGATAAAACCTGTGTTGGTAATATTAAGGCAATCGTCCTCATTCTCGTTACTAGCTTTTCCTTAGGCAATAATAAGGTCCCGCTGACCTATTAACGTCGCGGCCGCTGTTTACGCCGCACCGCCTTCAGCCGCCTTAACGGCGACATGAAGTAGTCGCCGTAAAGATGTTAAGCACCCGGAGAGCGTGTTTACCACAACAGTGACGCGGTAAACAGATAATAGCCCTGTAGCGTTAAATTTAACAAAGATATACTGGTTTTTACGCTTTATTATTGCTAGTAAATACTAATTAACATTCGATCTTTAATTACACTTCTTATATAACATCAAAGCCTTTACAAACGTAACAGGCGTATTAAACGCCTAGCTCTCCCCTCATAACATATACACCGTTGGAGGCCCCCGTTAGAAACTACCTTACGTAATCCTTATAAGGCTGTACCCTATGCGGTTTCGGAATGCAGGTGAGAGTAGCGGGTGGATAGGGAAAAGAGGAGAAGGAAAGGGGGAAGAAGGTATGGAAACAGGCACGAATAACCTGTACGGGGGTCTTTAACTAACTTAACGAGGTTAGCAAGCGCGTTCGGCGACGCGCGACGCGTAAAGATCGGTTTTTACGCGATAGGGTCATTAATTACGTTGATACAGGATCCTAAGTTACGATAAGATATATCATATGGTTTTAAAATACCGATTATATAAAACGTAAGGAATAGTTGTACTTACTCATACATTTACGATTGATCATCATTAGGGAAGGTTTGAGGTTGAGGGTAGATGAAACAAGGGGTCTTTTTTTATATTAAAACTTAAAGTTCGAACCGTTATATATATGGGGATCCTTCCACCACGTATAACTACGATAACGGGCCGTTACTCGCGTATATATATACTTTTATATACCTATATACAGGCACTGACGCGTATTTATATGTTTTAATATAACTAACACCCTATTATATAGTCGTTTTCTTTTTATTACCATAACTTCACAAAGCTTTTTTTAAAGGCCAGTATAATTATATCCTCAACGTAATTAAGCGTTAAGTAGGGACTAAGTTAACACCATTAAGTTTCTAGACTAAGGTTATAGTTCATACGTCTATGGGTCTCTAAACTGCAGGATAGCCTAAGGCTTTAATCGGGTATATAATGTAGAGTCCTACTAGCATATACAGATCTATATAGAGCCTGCGTTGCGATCTCCCCCGCCGGTATCTACAGCATAATTTCGTAGTAACTATTGCGCTACTGCTAAGGGGCACTGCTCGGTAATATTAAAAAAAAAATAGTATAATCCGTTAAAAACCAGTGGCAGATTATGTGTACGCTTATATCATGTCCCAGCTATTCAGTTTAAACTAACCGCTTACGCTAGTAGTTTAATTTGCAATAATTACGACTATTAAATACTAACTGATTTAATGAATCATAGACGCTTAAGTAAGGATCTAGTTCTTACCTTTATCATCGTATTTATAAGCAATGAGTTGTAACTTTTGGCTTATATAATCTGAAAAGTAACAAGGTCATTAACAATTTGAACCACCATGTTGAGGTTAATAATATTCAAAATATTATACAGATTATACAGTTTACCTGGTTTTCATTACGTAAAAAAAATACTTTAGAAATGTAGGGATAATACGTTTATTGTTAATGGTTTATTCCTGGCATTAAGAATGTCGTTGACCTAACAGCATTCCGATTCCTTCCTCAGTTCTTTAAAGGCTTTACTATATATTACAACACGTTTTTAGATACTTGACCATGATAATAAGTTTATCTTCATACATAGATGGGCACTAAATACCAACAAAGTTTATATAAAGCCGTTAAGGCTAATAATATCGTTAAAGTCATTTACCAAAATTGAAAGCCACGCTTTTTGATTTATAAAGCTTTCGATTTCCAGCGTAAATATATATTAAGACTTTTTTTTTAAAAAAAAAGCATAAATCCTTTTAACCTTATTAATACTCTAGTAAACCTCGATATAAAATTATTTATATTAAATCCCTATCAACTTAATATCAACTTAAAATATTATCGCAATGAAGTTGGTATCAGTGTTGAGAACTATCACATCTAGTAGCCCTAGGTACGTATTAATCCACAAAATATATAATATTTCCTATATTTCCTTTGCTGTAATGATTTTGACAAACTTGGCATCATAAAAAGCCGTAAAAAGGTTAATAACGTAAAGTACTAGTTCATCGTCCGAGTAAAAAATGTCTACTAAAACCTTAAAATTAAAGTCTTAATTTTCCTTCAACGTAAACTTGAATTTTAAAAAGGTTTGTAATATGTTTAAGAGTAATATCAAAGCTTTTCAATTGTTTCTAATTCTAGCAAGTCCATATCTTCATAGTTAGCCGCTGTTTTTAAGATCTTGTAAAACCTATTAATTGTCGATTAGTCAAACTTACTATATAATTAACAAAATTCCGACTCCGTTGAGTTTAACATTACTGCCTCCAGCCTTTGGAGGTGAAACCAGAAATGTTCCCATTTCAGGCTAAATAATAATCTTTTACTACCCTTAACATAACCTAGTTTATTAGTCTAAGCTTCAACATTAACACCGAAGTTTTTAATATCTTTAAAATGAAGGAGAAAGGGGATCAAGTATTCAAAAATGTGGAAAACAATGGGAATAAAGAAGGTGATGTCAATTGTCGATCCCAGTAAAAAAAGCCTTGTTCTAAGACCAAATCCGACCTTAGTTTTACAGGCATCCGTAGGGTCGAATTTTGTAACAGTATTAGTATTCTTTTATAACGCAACGTATTACAAAAAAACTCCTATTTAATACCAAGTTACTATAGTATCCAGTATAATACCTTTAAAAGCATACTTTGTGTAACGGTCGCAAATAGTAAATATATATATAAGTTCAAAAGTTTTATCGTCATGTTGGCATCAAGTTTTTTCACCTGTTAGATCGTATAAAAAGACGTGGTCGGCTAGTTATTACGTTGCTTTTGAACGGGTTCCGGTATCTTTGGTTTAATTGATAACCTTAGTTTTGTTTTCCTTTTTTTTCAACCTTTAAACTTGTATGTTTTTCAAGGTATTTAACGTAATTGAAGGTAAATGTAGATAGGAATTACATGTAGTATTTCAACCTTTTATCTTGGCGTTCGATAACCGTATAGATTATTCAACAATAGTTCTATTTACCGTAAATACAATATCTTTTAACGTTTAAAATAAACTTACTTAGCTAAGATAAAGATCTTCTTAGTTACGAAACATATTGGCTACGGCTTTAGTTCTGAGATTTCTAACCGTACTAATTAAGCCTTTTATACTTATAATCGATGTAATAAACGAGTTTTTTTTTTCGTCATTGCTAAACTTTAGAGTTTAAAGGTACATACCATTTGAGCCTAAAACTCGAGCCGTTACAGTCGCTAACGAAAAACGCAACTGGTCAAAAAACCATTTACAAGTAGCGTCAAAGCACCATAAAGCGTATTTAAACTATTAATAACCCGTAATACCTTAGCGGACTCGTTAACGTAATATACATTCGCTAGCTTCCACGTTCTCCATGACTTATTGGTAAAATATTAACCTATCAAACATCAAATTTAAAAGATCCATCTTATTTTACGTCTTTTTCTTTGTAATTCAACATTTAAAACCACTTAATAATGTTCCAGTATATGTGGTATGAGGCGAAATTAACATCGTATTCGAAGTAACCTTGAAAACCGTCGTAAATATTTTGGAAAGAAGGATCAAATTTTTAAGTATTGAAGGTATTAATCCTTGGCTCAACAGGAAAAAATACTGGGAAAAAGCGAGTAAAAGCCTGGCAATTTAACTCTTATCTGGTGGTAGATGTTAAAGAATGGGCTCAACTTAACGTCGAGGGAGCTGTACAGCTTACTATTATACTTCTAATTTTCTCTTTAAATATTAACGAACGTAGTCATTGCCGCGAAATTTGTATTTACCATAGGGACGTGTCGAGGGGAATGGGTGATATACTAGTCGTAAGGATCTTTTGAATCCCTTGAGTGGGAAATGTGCTAGTATTAGTGGGCGGGATAATTACCTTTAACCGAGTTTAGAGGGAAAAAGCTAATAGTCATACCCACAGTAGACTTGCGCGTATGGTCGCTCTTTTCTTAATTTGGCTGCTAAAACTCGACATATTAAAGAGCCTAAAGAAAGGGAACTTAATGGTTTCCGTCGCAGGGGACTTGGTAACATTCTTCTTAATATTGAGGTGTACGTCGATATTCATGATTAATTAACTAATAAACTTGAAGACTTCCGGAACGTAGGTTAATAAAAAATTATTGGCTAATAGCATTAAACCAGTTATTTCAAATAAAAGGTGTTGAGGAATTTATTTGAATTTGGGTAAGATTTTGCGAACATGTATAAGAGCATTAAGAAACGCTATTGCTAACGATACCTTTGCCTTTACCCTCAATCAATTGGGGTTTTTCATCTATTACGTATTAGTAGAATACATTTGACAAGTTGCCTTATTTCCCTTTTTTCGTAGGGAGTTCAACACCTCTATTTGTAAGCTCAGTCTTTAGCTTAAGTTTGACATGCTTATTTATTATCATTCAAATTTTGAGATTCTATTCTCGAAAACATTTTTAAAGGTACTTAATCATTTGAAGGTTTTAAAAGATTTATGTAGGGTTTACCTCGAGAATATATGAGTCGATCACATTGGTAAAACATTTAATTAAAGAGTTTTAGTTAGGGTCTATAAAATAGGAGTTTTCGTTATAATATTTTTCAAATATAACACCAAGGTTTTTTATTTCTTTTTTTCCATTGGGGTCATTAATGGTATCAATTCCGGCGTATTTTAAAAATATCGTGATAAAGATTGAAAAGTCTAAGGGGAAAAGAGTAAGGTAAAAGAGTGGGTTGTAGGTTTTCCTTTAAAGTTGGATTTTTTTTTCAAGTTTGTGGGACTTAGTCGTTTTTTCGATTTGAAATATATTGTGGTAGTACTTTTAATGGTAGTAGGGACTTAATCGTTTGATAACTCAACGATTTTTAAGAATTTCAGACGGTTATTCTTAAGGATTTTTCGAGACTGGTTTAATGAAGATTTTTTGGTATTTCTAATAGCGATACCGACGCCTGCTACTAAATTAAAGCGATAGCTGACATAATTTAGAGGTCGTCCCTACGTACTTCCGTAACAGCTGGCATGATACTATAATGGAGCTTTATAAAAATCTTTCCTTTACCCTTAGCCGCCGTTTGACGTAAATCGTAACCAGAAAATAGTATTTTTTTTACCTAGCTTATTTGTATTTGACCTTATAAGTACTGATTAGTTTTGGTAGGCATGTATCTATGAAACGTAGTTGATTTTAATCATTATAGTCGAAGTAAATGGTGTTACTTTAAAATTGGTTGGATTCGTTGTAAGTTCTAAGTTTGGCAGACCGCTAGACGGTTTGCACACTAATTTGTATAGCCAAACGCTTTGGTCCGTACCCCAATTTGAAGTGATTACCTACTTCGCTGCGCTCGCAGTCAATCCCACAAACTGCAGTTAATTCACAGTTCGTACAATCAAATAACTATATGTATAGTTGACTTGACTATACTGCATTTGAATGCTATTCCAATAGTAATTTACAAGATTGGCAAAAATTAATAAACTCGATAAGGTAAAATTATAACTGTTATAGTAGTAACATCTGTAGTGCATTAGGTTAACTTTACTTATAGTAAAGTTGAGTATACTGACTGCAAGTAAAGTTTATTGTTTGTAGGCCTACTATATTAGCTGCAAGTCAAGTACAATATGCGACGACTTTGTACTAGGGTATGGGCTAAGCAATTAGCCATATAAATTACTGTTTAAACTGGCTAGCGATCAGCCAAACCTAAAACAATAAATCCACCACTTGACCATATAATACTACTGTTACCTCAACCAATCGAATTAACAACGTTGTAACGTCTAAATACCTACCAACACTAATTAGTTATTATTAGATTAAGCACAGATTGACTAAGTAGAAGAAAAAACTACTTTCCGGTTACATTTTGTGAAAGGCTAAGGTAGAGGAAAGACTTTTATAAAGGGTTTTTATTGTTATGTCGGTTTTTATAGCAATAAACAAAGAAAATTCTTAGATTGCATCGGTTTTCACAGCAGATTAAAGGTAACAACAGTATTTTGATTCAAAAACACCAAAACATCTTCACTAAAAATTCTTTTTAAAAACTTTAAGATTAATTTTTAAATGTTTTAAAGTTTTGCAAGTTAGTAAACGGCTGATTCAATACTACTACGAGGGATACTATTGTAAAAACCAAGAAATCCAACGTTAAATGAATATAATAAACGACCTTTGCCTTTGCCCTTTATATTAAAACTTTGTCTTTACTTCACTCATTTTCTTATTTTATACGTTAATTTAATCGTTAAGGTTGATGTTTTAAGCAAAAATACCAAATCATTTTGAAAAAGACACGTCGCATGATTTAATACCAAGTCGCCAAGTTCCCACACAATCTTATGCTAAAAAACTAGGTTTCCATGTTCTAAAATAACTAAGTTCCTCGCTTACCAAGTTTTAAACAAGTTAAAACATTAAGATAACTACCTATAACGCCTATTTCCAGGCTATTAACGACCTTGTCTGAAATGAAGTAATGAAAGCCCTTGAAATAATTTTCGTTAACCACTACACCGAATAGTTTTTAATCAAGGGTTTCAACGAGATTTTAATTAAAGCCTATCTGACTAATTACATTGGTTGGTATATCTTTGACGCCAACTTCGATAACGACTACGACCGCGGCGCCCGCGCTTTTTAAAACTTTCGTAAGTTTTTCAACTACTAAACTCCTGATATATAAAAGATAATCCAATGCATGGTCAGAGCTAAACTAAAAAAAGAGGTTATTCTTCATATTATTTATATCCCAGAAAAACTCTTTTGGGACTAGTCGAAACCTTTTTTTTAAATTGAATTAATAAAAAACCCTTTCAAAATTTCATTAGTTAAAGCCCTTGAGAGAAAGGCAAGAGCATTAAAGACACTTAACACTCTTATACACATTTCAAGAGACCTCCCTTATATTTTCAGTGAAGTATATCCTTTTTACTTGTTAGGGATAAGGAATTTATTGATTTTCTCACTAGATTAACACTTTTAAATGACAACGCAGAATGTTTTCAACTACATCAAAGCGCGTGAAATAGTAACGGCTAACGCGGTAAGAGGTACCGACGTCGGTACTTTCCACTAGTCAATTAAACAATACTGTCAAGTCCCTTAATATCTTTAAGTCCCTATTAACTTCGAACCTTTTCATCAAAATCGTTAAGTCCTTTAAAAACCTTTTTATTGCAGGTTTACCTATACGCACGAACCCATCACAGTTTTTATTATAGAAATCTACCGTCTAGATTAGGCGACTGGTAAGTATGATAAATACCGTGATTAAGAGGCCCCAAAGTTTGAACTGTAAGGAAACAATAATGAAGATTGGGATGACTATTGCGACCTTTCTTCAAAACTTATCAAGATATTTAACATTAACTATAAGCTTTTTACGGACTTCGCCAAAATTTTAAATAACGTAAAGAATTATAATGGTAAGCCTTACAACATTCTTGGTATAAAGATAATACCCCTTCTTTGGGTTTTTAATCACTATTTACCAGAATCCTTACAGGGTACGCCAAGAATTATTACCTAACTTTTCTAAATCAAGACGCCATCTTTCGCTGAATTTACGATAATATAAAAAGCTACTTTGAATACGATGTCCACCTTGACCAATACTATACGGATTAGGTTATTATAAGGTGGATTACGATCATATGGAAGGAAAGAAGAGGAATAAATACCGATATATATGTTAAATTAAATGCTTAACAAGTTAATATCATGGTAGAAGGTAATAGGAAAGGTTTACGTTAACGAAGCCACACTTCGTAAGTAGGTACAGGTAGCCGTTACGGGAGTTGGTGAGTTTTAATACGCTTTATAACTTCTAGAAACCACTTGTAAAGGCTTTTTAAACTAGTTACGCTTTTCTCTTGCCACAGTAATAGCAAGTATACCAGACTCGTTTGTTATATGCCCTCAAATTAGTAACTTTCATAATGTGGATAAAGAAAACCGTACGGTAGTTAACTACATCGATCTCAAGTACGACTAAAAGTACCATCAACGCTTAAAATCATGTATATCAGTTTGAAATTGAAGGCTATAACCACGTTAGAGCTAATAGGGGTAAGATTTAAACGGATCTATTAACTGTAAAAATTATCACTGTAATAATAGTAAAAAATATTAAATTTGTGGTAAGTTTAGCTATTGTTTAATTTGTTACCCCCTTATCGAGTATAGTAATAGAAATGTAATATATTATATCCAATCACCTACTACTTGCGAACATGACTATTTGGATTATATTTCAAATTTCGAAGGGACCGAGGCTATTAATAACAAAGATACTCCTAAGTAAATAAAATGATATAAGAACACTATTACTAGAACAACTTAGTAATTAGCTGACTAAGCTTCCCTATATCATTTTAGTGGTAAAAATCTCTATTTTTACCTTAATTAAGCCCCTAACCCCTTACGAACCTTCAACCTTAACAATCGTTATATGGACCACACGTATTAAGATATTATACCAGACATAAGGGCAGCAAGTTATTTAATAGAGGGCTATTCGTAATACGTGGTATTATAAAGGAAACGTATTATAGCCACCGAAATTGATAGTTAATATATTAATAAAACCCAAGTTGTTATAGTCTCAACGAATAATTAACGTTATTCAAGATAACAGTAACTCATATTATTATTGGATTAATTACCTTTTACATTATTAAGTCCCCTACTCTTTTTTTACTTTATTTGGAGGATATAAAACCTTTTGATATTAACGTTAATATTAACGCCAATAAACTAGTTTAAAACGGCCAGAGGTTTACCCTTGCCTTTAAGTAAGGATATTTATAGTTTTATCCTTAAGGCCTAAAGATAACGGTATTGAACTTAACGGAGTTAGAGATAGGTTAATTATACAAACACTTTAATTATCCAACTATCAATAGGCTGTATAAAGTCATAAATTCCGCTGGGTACAAATATATGGAATATTTTACTTTAAAAGCTATCGAAACTCTTTATTAATATTGCCAAACATATATCTAAGCCCTTCGAAAATTTAGGTTTACATTAAAAATGATAAGGACTTTAATTATGAAGTTTTTGTTATCGTGTTTTATTTAAATGAAAACCCTGTTTTTCACGTTAGTAACTCTCTAACTTTTTTCTAAGGAGCTAAGTTTCTAAAATCCTGATGAAAAATAATACGTGGGAAACTTTACGGATACTATGGATTGACACGTACTTGAGCTTACTTAATGTCATGGGTTAACAATACTAATACCAACTTTACGATGACAAAGTTGTAGGAAGATATTAAGATAATAGAAACCCAGTGTAAATAAGTACTTGTAAAGGCCTACTAGAGTATTAGAAATGTTAAAAGGATATACAAACTACTTTGACAAACGTATAATATCCTTATGCTAGAGATTAGAAGCTTTGGAAGCCTAGAGGCACGCCTTTAAATAGCGGTAAAAGGCCTAAACGATATTATGGGCCTTAATAGCTTAGTATTAACGTTGCTGGTATTTAGAGCGTACTTAATCCTGACGAGTAAATCGCCACTATTCATAAATACTAAAAAATTAGCTTTGGCCTAGGGTAAAATACTAAAAGAATTGTGAAAAGAATTGGTACGACGTCAAGTTAATAACGCTTTTAATACAAGAAACGTTCTTACTATCTTTGAAATATTTATTTTGCCGTTGCAAAGTAAAGTCCTCGTGTAGTAGAAGATAGGCAAATGGAAAAGCCTATATAAAACCTTAAGTATCGCTAATTTTAAAGTAGTTATTAAAGTTTTTAACGGTCTCGTAACGTTTCGTACCACCCAAGTCAGGCCCTATATCAGGGTTACTAATGATAAAAACCTTTTAAATAAACGATAGAGTTAATACGATCCTCCTCTATCTATTATTAACAAACAAATGAAACGACGCCGGCGCAGACAACCTACGAAAAGGAGGAATGTTAAAGAGGAGGAATAAATATTAGGACGTATCTACAATAGTACTTGGTTAAGCAAGAAAAAGAAGGATAACGAAGACTTAGTATTGAAAATTCAGGTATAAGACACTATTAAAATTTTTGACAAACCTTTTAAAGAAAGTGAAATGGTTGAAATCGACGGCTTTTTAATTCGAGATGTTGTATAATTCGTGTCCAAAACCTAATTTAACCTTTAAACCCCAAATATTACGGTTTTCAGGTCGAAGATTATACACGAGGTCAATGGCAAGACCACAAGGCGGCTGTACAAAAAGTTACGCCTAATAGCTTAAGGATGCAGTAATAGAGGAAAATATTTAATCTTTACGTAGTCGATAACGATTGAGAGAATTAGCCAGCGTTTAGTGATTGTTTTGGTAATAAGTTTGTCAGGTAAAACAAAAGGTAGGTTCATATTTAATAGCCGAAATCTAACGTAAACATATACGTAGTTCACAACCGACTTATTGAACCGTTTTATTGAAGTTTTTATATGAATTACGTGTTATTTACCTTCTTGAAATGGTAGTACGATGTATTAAGCTACTGTAAGAATTAGCCGAAACGAGCATCTATTAGATCTTGACTTATTAATCGTACTTTAAGTTACGACTAGGTATAAAGTCGTTAAAATACAACCCGTATCTGTTGGTAATATAAAAAAGGAACTTCGGCCTAGTAGGTATATAAATTGATAATAACCTTTTCTTTGTAACGACTGGTTTTGTGGTGTTATGACTCAAGCACGTTGGCGGGTCAGGAAACAGGCCAGCATGTAGCTGAGCTACCGAGAGCCTGAAATCCAACACATCAAGCGGGGAACATCTCTTGGTGAGCTTCAGTGAGTACTGGTGAGCCTCAGTGAGTACTGGTGAGCCTCAGTGAACACTGGTGAGCCTCAGCACTGAAGATCGTATGAAGGCCATAGGATATAAAGACATGGCCATCACCACATAGATAGTATTTCCTTCATAGCTCTTCAGTTATCAATCTAAGTATTCAGTCTCATTATATTCTGAATAGCCTCACGGCTTTTGATCATTACTTGCACGGTTGCGATATTGTTTACTCAGCACCTCTGCTACCTTCTTGATAGCATAAACCCTCTGACACCTTCTATATACTCACGGGTATTTAGTGTGATCATTATATATGGCATCAGAATGGTAGGTGATTATGAACTTTAGGTTTTAGAATTATAAGCCGGTTACAACGTTAGCTAAAGACAATTGATTTGGTTTGAACAAATCGTAAATCCGTATGTTTGGTGTTAATGTTAGCTTTACGTTTTACTAAAAGAGATAAGACGTTAATCTAACTAGAATAGATGAGATTAACGAGGTTAAGGGTTAACGGTACCTGAAAAAAACGTGCCTATAGCAGCTATATCGCTAATTTATGCTAACCAGAAGCCTTCTACAACCTATTTATTGCGGTATGAGTACAGGACCTAACAGGTAAAGACTTTGACCGATTGAATAGGAGTTTTGAATAGTATATGCGAAACCTATACCGAGGGATTAATATGGTTTCGATCGATCTATCGAAGGGTAAATTACTAATATTTACAGATGAATCCTTTGTAAATAACACCTATTTTTCCTTACAAATTAGCTTTTTGATGACCCTCGTTAATGAATATAGGCGAGATGATTATTTTACCATTATCAGTAATTCAATTCATTAACCCTTCATTAAATGTAGGAGGATTACCCAAAGTGTTTTAGCTTTAAATGTTCACAGTATAATAGTTAGCTTTAATTTAATTATTGTATTATATAAAACCCTTAACTTCATTACCAGGTAATTAAGGATTATTTTCATCCCGTTGATGATTTGTACCAATTCGAAAATATTGTTCGAATACCTGTTAAAGTTCGAAATTACTAATGAAAAACGTTTGATAATTAATATAATGACACTTCTCAAAGCCTATAAAAGAAGTAAGATTGAGAAGTTCCGATATATTAATGGAGAAGATAATCCTATTGATGCTATAATGAAATCGTCATCGAATAAGGCTCTTAAAATGTTTATGTATAGTGATAGGCTGATTTTATGTATCGAGAACTACTTTAATAGGCTACCTGATAAGGCCAAATAACGTGCCAACAGACAGAAATACATTGGTAAATTGGAAAACTATTAATAAATTGACGATAATCACCTTTTTGATTGGCATGGCTTATTTGGAAGTTTATATAGGCTTGTAGGGGAAACCCTTTTTATAGGAATCGATGAAATTGGACCTTGGAGCCGTGGGATAATTGAAGGCAAATAAGGTTAATTTAAGTATAAAAGGAGTTAATTTTTGTTTAGAAGTTAACTGGAATAACAAAGGTTTAACTAGTTAATAAGAACGTAATTTACCAGTAACTGGAAAATTTTAGTCGATTGCACTAACGTGCGCGTATAAAATAAAAAGCCGCTAGTATTAGAATAGTAATATCTATAGTATAGTATGTTAATTTTCCTTATATTAAAGTTAACTATATTAACTATAAGTCTATTGTATTGTTTATAGGCCTGCTTCATTAGCTATAAGTCAAGTATAATATGTACCTATTTTATATCAAGGTACGGGCTAAGCAATTAACTATACAAATTACTGTATAAACCGGCTAGCGGTCTGCCAAACTTAGAACAATACATCTACTACTTGACCATGCAATACTATTGTTACTTCGACCAATCGAATCGATAATGTTGCAACATTTAAAGCCCCACCAACAATAACGATATTTGGAGTAGAGAGTCCATACGGCTCATATCGCCACATTATGCCCACTAAAATTATTTTACGATTTGTAGATTGTGATATATATTGAAAACCTATAAAACAAGGATTTTAACAAGTTAAATAAATGAATTCAGTGGCAAATAAATAATTCAGATAATGTTTGTAGGCTTGCCTATCAATGCAGGCCTTTATCATTGCAACATAGTTAATTTGAATCACTGTGGTTGAAGTAACTGGTGTTATATTGAAATTGGTTGTTCATATATTGTAAGCTCCAAGTTTGGTAGGCCGCTAGCCGGTCTGCATGCTAATTTGTATAGGCTACTACTTGACACATGCCCCACTTTGAAGTGGGCAACTACTACAATTGTGGATATTATTAGATAAAACTATAGTTAGTATACGTAGGAACTACCTTGTAGATTACATAGCAATGTATCACGCTGCAAAGTACACTCCTGCAGAGTATATGATAACGTGTCACGCTGTAGGCTGCACTCTTACAGAGTACATAATAACGTGTCGCGCTGCAAGATACACTCTCACAAAGTGCATCAATGCGTTGCGCGGCCTGAAAGAGATGCTGGCAAAGTGTATGATAAAATATCACACTCTGGGTAAGAGCTTATAAGCCCTTACCTAAGGCTTACACTCTATAGATACCTCCTCTCCCTTCATCAAATATCTTATTTTACTACTATAATACCAATTTTTACGATTACTCTTTTACTACGTAAATATACAAAGACCTTATCGAAACTAATCAGTAGCCGACTCGGTCGACTACAAATAACCTAGGAAATAGGAGATAGATATAAGTTAAATACATATAGCGGGATACTATAACGGTTCTAACTATTTGTATTTCAACACTACTCCTTATAAAAACCATACGGAAGTGCGGAAATACAAGAAAACGCCTTTAAAACACGAAGCGTAAAAAGACTATAAGAACCGAAGTAACTTGAAAAAAATTAATATGATATCATCAATTCGTTTAGTGCTTTATCTACTAAAAACTACGTTGCGTTATCCGTCAACTCGTTTTAACGCTTTAAACGTACCCGGGAACTTTTTAAAAAGCGTCTTATTACGTATTAGACTACGCGAGCCAAAATCACAAAGTTTCGGAACCTTTCATTTAGACCTATCCTATCCGAATACAATATTCAAACCGCTCGTATACTTCGGAAACGGCCAAAACGCAACAACTAAACCGCTCGCATACTTTAAAAACAGACAAAACTCAATATCCAAACCGCTCGCTCACTTCAAAAGCAGTCAAGACAAAACATTTACACCGTTCACATATTTCTTAAACGGCTAAAACTTAACATCCAAACCGTTTATAAACTTTAAAATCGGTTAGAAAAAAGATTTTTACACTACTTTTATATTTTATCATCATTTGAATTAATTATTTACATCGCTTTGAAAATTTTCGCTATTTGAATTTAATGTTTACAACAATTTAACCCTTTTTACGCTCTTATAACTTAATATGAAGTTAACCTAACTAAAGTCAACAGATATATAGACTCTCTTGTTCAATATAATATTCTTCTGAGAAACATTTGAAAATTTATTAACTCGAACTTATAAAATGATAAAATCTAGACGCTTATAGCAAATATTAACCTTTAACATACAAATGCAGATATTATTTTAGTATTTATCGATATTGGAAATGTACTTGGAGCTTACCTTTTTAGACTTCAATTTTTATAATGATTTTTAGAAGGAATTGTAAGGGTAAACGTTAGAAATTTAACGTACGGTGGATACTTCGATTTCGAGGGTATTACGTATATAACTATAGAGCAAATAAATTGATGTGACTAATAACAATATTTATAAAAGCCCTATCAGTATAAGCCCAGTTTTCTCAAATACCAAATTAAACCAACGATAAAGTAATAAACGTAAATTTCGTGGAAAAAAACTAGTTGAAAAAGAGCTGGGCCCAACTTTTTAAATTAATAGAAAGGAAACGAGAAAAAAAGGGCTAGGTACGTGATCCGAACCGCGGTATTAACAAAAGAAAGTCATAAATACGCCCTTCGAACCACGATATCAAAAAAAAAAAAAAACCCTGAATAAACAATCTAAAACGCGTCTTCAAAAGAATGAAACGCCGGTCGCTTTATTTGAGACTCAACTTTAGGAGGAGGAAAAGCTGCAATAGCATTTTATCACGCAAATTTTGAAAAAGAAGAAAATACCAGAAACTGCATCTACCACCCAACATTAAAGGAAGGAAAGGCCGGATACACTATCAAAACAGCGGCATTAAGGGAGGAAAGACCTTTAAAAAAATAACCGGATATATTGTTCGGACCGCAGCACCAAAAAAAGGAAAGTCTGGATAAAAAGTTTGAGCCACACCTTTTACAAAAAGAAGGGCCGAATACTACATTTAAACCACAACTTTAAAATAAAAAAGATCGAAATAAATAGTCCGAACCACGCCATTAATGTAAAGAAAAGCTGGATACACTATTTAACACTCAGCTTCAAGAGAAGAAAAGATTGAAAACATTACTAAAAGCGTAACTTCAAGAGAAGAAATGGCTAAATACATTATACGCAACTAAATTTCAACAAAGGGACGGATCGTAATAACAATCTGGCCTTCAAGTTTAAGGGAAGACAGAACCGTAATAGTGCTTCGGAACGCTACCTCGTAAACGGAAAGGGCTACAATAATATCTTACACCTTAGCCTTAAAAAATAGACGAAAGCTTTGGTTATCATGTTAAAAACACTCCTACAAGAGTAAAACTTTTTGGTAAACGAATTAAAAGCGCTCCCATCGACGTAAGGCGTTTCAAGTATCGTATTAAAAACGCTTTTATTAACGTAAAACACTTCAAATGCCGTATTGAAAGCACTCCTACAAAGTAACGCGATAAGGTAGCTTATATAACCTAAGCTACAACGCCTCTACTTTATTAACAAAAAAAGTAAAAGGAAGAAATTTTTCCTTAATTGATAACTATACTATTAACATTACCATCTAAGAACGACTTACACCACTATCGCTATTAAACGATTACTTAAAGGCTCGAGAAAATCATACTATCACTATTGAATTGTGGATACAAACCGTACTAAAAAAAAGATTGCCTATATAGATATTATTAAATGTCACTATAGTTAGTATACATAGGGACCACATTGTAAGTTATATATAATTATATCGTACTATAAGATACCCTCTTACAAAGTGTATAATAATGTATTACATTACAAGCTATACTTTTACAAAGTGTATAATAATATGTTGCGCTGTAGGATACACTTTTATAGAGTGTATTAATGCGTGGCGCGGCCTAAAAGGGACGTTAACAGAGTGTATGGTAGAGTACCACACTCTGGGTGAGAGCTTATAAGCTCTAAACTAAGGCGTGCACTCTATGGATGCCTTTTCTCCCTTTATCAAATATCTTATCCTACTACTTCAATACTAATCTTGACCATTACTCCTCCACTATGTTAACATACAGAGACCTTACCGACAGCAATTGATTTGCATGCAATGCAGTCAAATCCCACAAACTACAGTCAATTTGCAGTCGGTACAACCAACTAACTATAATTATAGTTAACTTAACTGTACTGTAATTAACTGCTATTCCAACAGATAAAGGTATTAATATGGTGTTGGTACACTTAACAATAGCAAAGTTAATGATTTTTGTTAACGGCTTTTTTACTAATACTATTATCTTTATATCGTAAATCATATTCTTTATAATATTTGTTAACGAGAATGAGTTTTATAGGCAGCTTACTATTACCGGTAATCCTATTTACTGGACATTCGTTACGTGTAAATATATAATACGAAGCGTATTAATATTGAAGGTTTATGGTTTAATAATAAGCTTTGATATCGGTATGATGATTAATGGTATGTTAAGGATTATTATCAAATAGCTGGGATTGTTTTCGATATTTGTGATTGTGTATATAAACTTCTGAAACTTTTACAAATATTTGTTAAAATTAGATATGATTAATAAAAACGTTTAATAATAAACGTAATAGTTTTAAGGAAAGTATAAAAAGCCTGATAAATTGATAAGTTCTGATAGATTAACGGTAAAGACAACCTTGTAAACGTTAAAACCAAAGCTATATCTAATAGCGCTTTGGATAGGTTTGTGGATAGTAATACATTAACCGTACAAATCGAAGGCTACGTGGACCGCCTAGTATGTAACGTGGAGGAACAGGGATACCTTGGTAAACTAGAAGATTATTAAGGTAGCGGTGATAGTAATAACGTATAAGAAAAGCATATTTAAATCTATTGGCAAAAGGTATATAATTGGTAGCGTATAAGTTTGTGATATATATAAGTTTATAGCGAAAGACTTGTGTACAGGAGTTGAAAAACGAAGGACTCGGGAATGTGGGATAAAGGCCGTAATTGGAGTTCATTCCGGTGTAATTTGATTGGAATGGACAAGCGTCTGGTGTGCGGATGAAGGAGGGAAGTGAGGACTTATTAAGGATTTGTAGTTGATCATATGAGCGTGCGTAGGCACAAAAACAAAAAGTCGCTAGTGTTGGAATAGCAGTCAATTGTAGTATAGTTAAGTTAACTATACTTACAGTTAGTTGATTGTATTGACTGCAAATTGACTGAAGTTTGTGGGGTTGATTGTATTGACTGCAAGTTAAGTACGGTAGGTGCTTAATTCCCGTTAGGGCACGGGGCAAGCAGTAGCCCATACAAATTAGCGTGTAGACCGGCTAGCGGTCTGCCAAATTTAGAAGTAACACATCACCACTTTCAATGCAATACACCAGTTACTTCGACCAGAGATTCGAATCGATTACGTTACAACGATGGAGGCCTACCAACAGAAATATCATTAAATAGATTCACTAGTGGATTGCTGATTTATTCCATGACCTGTCGGCTTATCTGTAGGGTTTTGGCCTACCTGTTAACCTACAGACTACCTACTGGTCTATTTATCTATATTGTAGACTACCAGACCTCGTTAGCCTGAACATGATCTTTATTGCACCCTACTTGTCTTGTTTTCAGCCCCAACCGCACCAGCGGCGGTACCCAAGCCCACTACATGATACGTCTTCAACGCCGATGAGGAGGACTCATATACTTGGACAAGATTGGGCCCACAGCCGTGTTCTGTCCGGCAGTTCTGTAACTGCAGGGCCTCTACTCAGTCCAAAAGACCCTGACGAGGCCGGCGCAACCGGCGTTGCGAGCCCTGCAGAGCTCAGAACCCTTTTCCTCTCGAAGTTCCGCGGCGGACCTCCCTCCACGAGGACCACGGCTCTCCTCGCCCGAAAACCCAACCGCCGCGACGTCCTGATCCGAAGCCGAGCGGACCCCAGGGCGCGAGCAGCCCTGCAAGAAGCTTCGTCTCCCTTTCCCGTCGTCAGCCTACGGAACGCGGATATCAACGCCTTGCCTTGCATTGCCATGTGGCGGTGGCGCTTGCAGTGGTCCTAGGCCGGTCTCTGCAAAGACGATTGAGTGAGTGAGTGATTGATTGATTGATTGGTGGGTTGGTTAGTTGAATGCCAGCGAGCCCAGGCTGCTCGACGAAGTCCGCCCCTTCGCACCGTCGGTGCTTCTTCGGAAACGAGCACAGCAGGACGGGGCCGAGCGCACAACGCCGCTGACGCGGGCGGCACACCCCGTCCATGGAGCTTGGACACATCCGACCAGGCGCGGCGGAGACGAGGTCTCGACGGGTCATGTGGGGGTGCTTCGAAAGGATTGTGACCCTTTGGGTTCTCTCTGGGGAGAAGATTGATGGCCTGAGCCTGACAGCAGCACTGTATGATGGACGACTCCGAGAGACGAATACGCCGGGGCCTCCCACAGTGACACCAAGCTAGTGATACCGTCGTGCACGTTGAGTTCTGGCGGCGGGCGCTTGCAGATGTTCAAGTGGAAACTCAAGTTGAAGTGGACCAGAAAACCAACTTGAAACACTTTCCCCATCTTGACTCAGTTTTCATCAAAATGGTGAAGCCGTAAATGCGGGTAGTAAGACATCCATGAGGCCTGACGTGTTGCTGTTGCGGGACACAGCCCTTGAGGTATAACCTCGAAGGATGAGAGAGTCTGGGCCTTGTGGCAGATTCAGTACTGGAGCTGCTGTCCTCTGAAGTTGTAGCCGTGGTACCCGTCGAGCGCGTTGACTGCTGAGTTGGCTGGCCAAATTGTCCTTCTCATTGCACCTTTATGTAAGTGAGCTCGCGATGACGAACTAGAGGCATTCCTCGTCCAGATGCTCTGATTCAAAATGCTGGGTCCTGAAAGCGCCTTCGAAGAGCCGAGTCGCGCGATGCATAAATGGCCATAAACATTATCAGCCTGACCCGCCGCCCTTCTTCAAATCCCCGACCCTCCACTTACTCAACCCAGCCGGCTCCTCTAAGTCGATGCTGGGCCCCCAACTGACGTCTCCCAGCCCCCCACCGTCGCTGTTGATCGCATAGCCCTTATCCAGCGGCCTTGTAGGCTCCGCCCCCTCCCAGTGACGCGCCTCCGCTGGCAAGGGCGTCCACCAGGTGTCGGGCGTCCCAGCGCGAGAGTGCCACGAGGCGCTGCACATCTCCCACAACCGACTGGCGGCGCGCTTGTACGCGAATCTCTCGTCCTCGCCGGTGAAGGCAGACGTGTTGACGAAGTCTATCTTCTGGCCCAGAAGACCAGAGTCGGAGTCGACTTCTGCGCTGGTGGACGAAGAGGGCGAGTCGTGATAGCTGGAGATATTGGGGCGAAAGGGGGCTGATGAGTCCTGGTACATTTCGGCGATAGTCTCAGAGTAGGTTGCGTCCTCGCGCTCACCAGCGCAGGGGGTGGTGGATTTGTCGCTAATGGTGGCGAGGCCTGCTTTTCCGAGCTTGCGCCGGTTCTGCTCCGGGAAGAAGAGGTTGTCCGGGCCAACTTCAGCTCGGATGAGAAGTTTGCAGCGGGCTTCGTAGAGGGCATCGAGGAAGGTGATGAAGCGCCGGGCCTCGTTCTTCATGGAAACTGGGAGCACCGGCACTTGGTCGATGATGAAAGTGTGGAAGTTGGAGGCCAGTGTGATATAGTCCGCTGGCCCAAAAGCGTGCACCAGCTCGCTGAATACCCAAAAAGACACGCCCTCGTATTGTCGAGGTACGTTTACTGACCTTCCGTAAACCACGCGAGTCGCTGGTTTCCAGGGGACAGCCGAGATGACAGGATTGTCAATGGTGTCCAGAATCATGCGGTCCCAGACGTCTGGTCCGTCAACGGTCAAAGCATACTTCCGGGGCGTGGTAGAGTCCCCGACGTCGTCTGTAAACAGCCGAATCTCATTTTCCACCGGCGCGTCTTCAGGAGTCAGGCCAGCAGCCTCAGCGAACCTTGCTGACACGCCGTGTTCGGTGAGGTCGCGTCTTCGCCAGTCTTTTGCGCCTTCCATGTGCCAAAAATCACAGCGCGCCTTCAAGACGTCCAAGAAAGCGGCGAAGTCACTGGTGCTGCCGAAAAGCTCGCCACCTCTCTTCGAGCCCGCACCAAAGAGCTGACGGACCAAGCCTTTGGCGGCTGGCGGGGCCTGGAAATTCCCGGTGGCCTTTTCAAGCTCGTCGGGCATGCGGTTCGAGGAGGCGACAAGCACGCCCCCTAGTTGGAAGAAGGGAATGAACAAATTGCTGAGAATTTTGCTGGATGCTCTGTCCGGCAGCTGAAACTCGTCCAGAAACAGGATAGGCGACGTCTCGATCATCTCTTTGGCCATCCATAGCAGTGACCACTCGCGGTCGTGGCGAGCCATTTCAGGCCGTGCCTTCCGGTACTGTTCCAGACGTGATATGGTGTAGAGCATGAATGTGTTGAAGTGCCACCGTCGTTTGCGGCTTGTGGGGAGTCCGGCGGCCAGGAGGTCGATCAACATGGATTTACCAGTGCCGACTTCGCCTGACAGAAAGAGACCCTTGGGAGAGTCCACATCGAGGGCGGCCTGATGGCTTGTCAAAACACGCGTCAAGGCCAATCGGTCTTCGGCGGCCTCGGTGTGTCGGAAGAATTTAGAAAAAATTGGATTCCTCCTGATCGGGTGGCTCCGAACGGCCAGCTGCTGCGTCTCATTGTCCCTGGCGCCATCGAGGGCCTGGGTAAGCGACCTGATCTTGTTACGGTACTCGATGGGGGGTTGGTAGTCCTTCAGACGGAGGTAAAGTTTCTGTAGATGCAGAGCCAGGCGATGCTGTGCAGGGTCTGGAGAGAATGCGCCGGTTGATAACAGGCTGTTGTATTTCACGAGCGGGTCAGTGATGGTTACCGTCGTGCCCAGTCGCTTCATCATGCACAGTGGAATGTATGGATGTGCATGAAAGATAAGACAAGTCAAGGAGAGCACAGCACACAAGGGCGCCAGTCTATACAATCAATGGCAAGCTCCATGAAACATGGACCGAGCGAACGAGGTAAAGATGGTGAAGTTGAAGGGGAAGTCGAGGAATTACCCGCCAGATGTGGACGATGATGTAACCAGTAGCCGCGGTCTGGCTAGCGCCAAACTGACGCCACCACACCCCTGAACGAATATATTATAAGCACAGTGCACTAGCACCGTGGCCTTTCTTGTGTTCAACATGGAAGAGACCATGGAAGTCACGGGTTTGCCTTTTTTGGGCTGTTATCAAGCAAACTTGATGCTGGCAGTTCTGGCCGCAATGCTTGCAGCTGGTGGGTGACCTGGTGTTGCAATAAGGTGCGGCTCTACCCCAGGATAACTTCGATCTATGTCGGATGTGCGTACCGGAAAACACGGAGCATCCGAGGATAATTACGGGGTTTACATGATCCATTACGTGATCCACGGGAGGCTTTGGGACTGTCTATTTTAAGTAGGGATAGATTTA
The DNA here is from genome assembly GCA_038502455.1 of Anisogramma anomala. Taxonomy (NCBI): domain Eukaryota; kingdom Fungi; phylum Ascomycota; class Sordariomycetes; order Diaporthales; family Gnomoniaceae; genus Anisogramma; species Anisogramma anomala. Next base: position 30,332,164 of record JASMMZ010000002.1, on the reverse strand, counting down.
CGGATTTATTGTGTTTTGATTCATCCAATGTAATATTGAATTTTAATGGAATAGTTTTAAACCCGGTTTCATTATTATATATTATTATGAGACAAAGGTTGTAGATTGATGTTTGTGTATTTGTCTATAAAGATGGAAATATTGAAAATTTAAACAGGCTGGCGGTAAAGGCCATATTTGTTGGTAGGCCTGCCTGTAAATGTAGGCTATTATCGTTGCAACGTAGTCGCTTCGAATCTCTATGGTCAAAGTAACTGGTGCTGCATTGAAAGTGGTGATGAGTTGTTACTTCTAAGTTTGGCAGACCGCTAGCCGGTCTGCACGCTAATTTGTATGGCCAAATGCTTTGGCCTGTGCCCCACCTTGAAGTGGGCATCTACTGCACTAGACTTGCAGTCAATCCCACAAACTGTAGTCAATTTGCAGTCAGTACAATCAACTAACTGTAAGTATAGTTGACTTGACTGTACTGCAACTAACTGCTATTCTAATAATATTAGCATAACAGTGTATTAGAATTAGGGTTAAATACTTAGGGTTAGGGTTAGGGCTTGTGTACTATATAGTTATATAGTATCATTTGAGTTAGTGATAGTATTTCGTCTCTATATTGCGTTTCATTCCAAAACGCATAAAAATAGATATCAGGTCTTTTTTATAAAATTACTACAGTTTATAGAAATATTGAATCATATATTGAAGAATATAGATAAAGGGTTGCAGGAAATGGAGAAGCGCAAGAAAGTGTATTTTCGTATAGTAGTGAAATTACTAAATATTTACTTATTTTACCACGTTTTATATTAGTTGGAATTATGAAAAGTTTCGTTAAGTAAAGCTAATGGTTTTGATATAGTTGGGGTAATCGGTAACAACGGTATTATAATATTTGTATAAGATTTCAGTTTGTAGTTTTTTTTCGTTTGGTATAACAGGTTTGTTACAGTTATAAATATAACAATTAAAAACGTAAAATTATTATCAGTTATGCGGAGTTTTCTTCTAACGGTCAAAATTAAATATAAGTAACGTTATTATTCAAAACGGTGATTATTTGTCGAAAAGGGTTATTGTTATCATAGGTTACGCTAATTAAATTGTTTATAGATTGTGTTTAGGTATAAAAGATTATAGAGATAAGCTAGGATGAGTGACTAAATTAGAATGTTTTATGGATATTTTTAACAACTCTATTTATTGAGATTTCCTAATAAAGTATAATACAAAGCGATATTAGGTAGTTGGCAATCAAGTTGTTATTATTAAGACTTTGAACAAAATCGTTATTGGAAACTTTTAGGGTGAATATAATACGTTATTCAAACCTAATTCGATAGTCGTTTCAATTAAGTTTCGTAGGCTTATTGTTGGGTCTTTTATTTAGGGTATCGAGTTGATTTGCTATTCTGTTACGCTAGTAAATAATACGAAAATTAAATCTAGTAAGAAATTCCAATAAGTGTATTTACTGTTAATTAAAATTTTTATTGATAGTATTTTATCTATAAGGTAGGTAACTTCTTTTGTTTTCTTAATAGTAAACGAGAATAAAGTTTAAGTGCAAAGTCAAAAGTCCATGGTATTAAAGGAGAATTAATTTGGTATACTCTTAGTTAATAACCTAGATTCTTATACTTTTACACAGTTGTAAAGATTACTCTCTGTATAACTATATAGTTAGTTTGTAAATGGTATAAGGTACAAATAGCTGCTTTTTATATGGCTGTACTTTTCATACGGCTAGTGAAGTGGTTGGTTTTAGTCGACACATTTAAAATTGTACATTGTGTAATGTATAATTGAATTATACGTTATTTGTAAACAAATATACTATAATTGAATTATACGTTATTTGTAAACAAATATACTATAATTGAATTGTTGATATTATAGTAAGTTTAATTGGTTTGTGCATCAATTTGTACTTTGGTTTAGTTAATATTACAATACTAGAGACTTTTTTTTTGTGTGGTTTTATTAGAAGTCAAGTTAAACCGATGATGTCAGTCTTATTTCCTTGTCGAGTTGAATGTCAAGGTCAATTGCACCATTTGAAATTTGGGTGTCGTAGGTTTATGACTGGTTTTGGAGAGTTCATAGAGATGCAGAGATGAGATTTTGTATTGTTACCTAATTTTATTTTGTAGAGTGAACATCCCTTTTCAAAATTCCAGATTTGAGTATATTATATGCAAATTTGGGTATAATTGTTGAAGTTGTGCAAATTGTGAGATTGTATTGCTTGGTTTCCTTATTCACTTGAGTTAACGATAATTTAAAGTTTTGCTGTTCGTTATAGTTACCTTAATATAGGCTTTTGAGTATTGTACTATATTTATAAAGTATTAATACTTATTATGTTAGATAATGGTACCTTGTAAGTATTATTTAAGCTAACCGGTTTTATGATAAAAGATTTTGCAGGGTTTTTATGAGTAAGTTTTTATCATAATATAAAATATATTAGTATATAGATATAGTATGCGGTTCGTAGTTTCTTTTTACTTTTCAAAATTACTGTACAGTGTCTTTTTTTCGGTACCACGTAGTTTGTATATTTTGTTTATTCCTTTTATAAATTTGTATTGTTTTTCATTTTTTTTAATTTTTTTAAAAAAATTTTTGCAATCAGAATATGTCTTGAAGGAGAAAAATAGTTGAATGTTATTTGAAAAACGTATGTTTGGTAATTGATATTATCCTTATCGTCTAAATATTGTTGTTTTTTTGGTTTGTTTATCATAGCCTAAGCTTGTGTTTATCAAAGTTTCTTTTTTTTTATTCGTGTCTATCACAATTTTTTCGATTTCTTATCATTGTTTCCTTTATTTTTGTATACTTACTTGTGCTTATATTTTTCCATTGCGTTTTACCCGGTTTTAAGTATGTTGTATTAGTCGATAAAGAGATAAAAAAGTTGTTTAAAAGCATTATAATGTTCTTAGAGAGATAAGAAGGTATATATGATGGTATAAGAATGATTTGCGATATCATTAACATGTATTTCGAGTAATACAAGGTTTTTTTGATATCGCTAATGATATAAATGTATTTATTTGTTATTTAATTAAAGTTGTTAATTCCAGGTGTTATGTATAGGATTTTTGGAGTTTTTGTAATTGAAAAAGGTTGTATTAGGTGATTTAATATTCAATTGTAACACTTTCCTTACTCGTTTATTCCACTTATTAGGTTTGTTTATTGGTTTTTTGTTGGTTAGTTAGGTTTGTCAAAGTATCTCTCAATGCCAATAGTTAACGTATTTGTACTGATAAACTGCTCTGAAGTGTTATTTGAATTGGTTTTCGTTATTACGCTAATGAGATTGTTTTTTCTATTCATTCATCGGAATTCTCCAATTTCCTTGGTTTTATATCTTTTGATGAGAGTTATAATATTAATTCTTAGTCGTTTTTTGCTTGTTGTATTAAGTTTATGCAGGAAATTAAACTTTTTTGGGGATTTTGTATAAATCATGATACTAATGGATGATAGTTTAGTTTGTTTTTTAACTACATTAATATTGTTGATAATTATTATACCGATGTTGAATTTTGTTATTTTACTGTAAATCTTCGAAGTAAGACTGCTATATATTGTCCTTTTGCATTTAACGGATGACTAGTATAGGATATTTCTAGTAATAATGAATTATCACCATTTGTAAGTCGTAATTTCTTCAACAATAATTATTATAAAGCATATTTATAAGTTCAAATCATCGTTGATTATGGAGCTGTTTGTAAAGATCATTGGTTTGATTGTTTTCAAGTCTATATATATTATGCTTAGCTGTTTGTTTATTGTTTTTATTTGATATTGGAGACGTTTTTTAAGTACTTTAACATTATCATCGAATGGATTTTGGGTTTAACCGGTTACCAAATGGTTGTAGGGGGCCTTTGGTTAATAAATAGTCGCAATATAAGCGATAAAATAACGTTATTTAACGTATTTTCATATTTTCTCGGTTTTTTTTTTTTGGATTGTACTATCACCTGGAAGTGCCTGCTACGAAACAGAGCACTAGCTACTACGAAATATCCATGTAGATACTGGCAGGAGTGGTCGTAACGTGGGTCGATAAAGTCATAGAGGGCCGTTAGCTTCTTCCGCCATCCCTTCAATCAAGACCTTAAGGTGCCCTGTAGTTCAGAGACCCGTAGGCGTGTAAACTACAGCCCTGATTAAGCTATATAACGTGGATATTTTAGTATCTGTACAAAGCCCAATATCTCTAGGGATAAAACTAGTTTTAATTCATTAAAAAAGGGATCCTGTGAAGCTAAAAAAAGCGTAGTAAAAGCCCTTAAAATAGGCGACTATTAAAAACACGTGTAGATATGCATACGCGTTAAAAAGATTTAAACTAATAAAGGACCCATTTATATATATGTAGTGGTTTATACACCGTTACCCTATATAAAAAGCACCCCTTATTAATACAACTCCTAAATTTAAACCCGTTTTAAACTAATCGTTAAAATAACTAATAATAGTAAACATCCCCCTTTTTTCCTATCTCCCCTCCAGCCCCCATATTCCGCCTCCCTTTCAACTAAGGTATCTTAGCTAACCTCATCGTTTAGTAATATTTACCCATAAAGGTCGCGTTACTCGCGCCTGAGCCCGCCGCGTTCGAGCCAGGGAGCTTCTACGTTTCAAACGCGTTAAACGCGCCTTCGGCAAAACCCCCTCCCCCGCCCCTTCATATTCCTTCTCCCCTCCTTTTAACTTTCCTTCGACCCACTCTATGAGCTCTAACCTCGCTTTTAACGGAACGTAACTTTATACGAGTTATATACGATCTTTTTCAATAGGGATTAGAAACGGAGTTTATACTGGGGAAGAAAAGGGTGTAGGATACGCCCGTTACACGTATATAACCCCCTTTAAATTTATATTAAGAATACCTAAACCCAATATATAACGGTAGTAAGCAAACGTAAAGACGAATATATTCTTATCGCCCCTAACACCGCCAAACCGCTAACAATCTACCGCGCCGCCATCGCGACAAAAGCTCTTTTTAAACGCCTTACCGCCATATAACAACCTTTACACGCCGTCGTAAAGGCGGCGAAGGGTGGCGCGGCGGAAGCCGTTATATCAATCTTACTGAGGAGGTGGGGTTTCGTTGCCAAGGGGTCCTAAGTAGGTATCGACAGCGACAACAATTTTAATAACGGGTGAGATACGGGTTCTATCCCTAATTAACCCGTTACCACTTTACCTGTCGCCCCCCTTACCGCCTCCCGCGCCCTCGTTCTTATTATTACCCAGAATTTCTTTTTAAGACCCGCAACTCCTTTTCAGGCGAAACGGACTCATCGGGCAGCCGCTATAAAGACTTTACTAACGGCTATAATAAAGTTAATGAAACGTTAAACTCCACCGTATTAATAGTAATAGTAATAGTAATGGTAATAATAACGATAATATAAGTTAACGGGCTTTATACGAAATCGCCGGCGGGCGTAGAACGTAGTTTTTATCGGCGAGTGATAAATGCGGCTTTATAAGGCTATAATTTAATTATATTTACATTTCGAAAAATAATTTGTTACGCGGGCAAAGTCCTGAAAAAATCTAAGATTCGAGAGGATCCTTTCTATATAAAAATAACGTATTGACCTATTTAAAGGTTTTTTTAGTATCCCGTAGCTATAGCTTTTAAATCTTTAACAAGATAAGGTAGTAAATTGGGTTAATCGCATTACGTTCGCCTTTATAACGTTCGTATTTTTCCTTCGCTTTGAAAAGCTAAAAATTTCGAAAATATATGGCGAAGTCCCTGTAACCGTACCTTATCGTAAAAAAACGATATAAAAGTGGCCGTAATAACGGTATTATAAGTGGAAAAGTGTCGGATTCACGAATTATGCCAAATTAGGATCTAGGTCTAATATTATACGTAAATCTCTATCCCTTATATCACGGAATTAGATTAACCTTCTTTTAAACGTACTATTCTCTTTTTACGACTTTAAGACGAGAATTGAATAGCGATTTTGCCCCGTTTATAAAAGGTAGGCCGTCATTTTTATAAGAGGTGGGAGATTTAGCCCCTAGGTTAGCGAGCCTATTTACTACTTCGTTTCCGATAATCCACATATACTCAGGGCTTTATTTAACTTTAATAAAGTCGGACTAAGTTCTAACTACCGTATAAAAACCCCCAAAAGCCTATTGAAAAAGGTGGTGGGATCTTTTGTTAAGCTTTAAATTACGAAGATACCATTTACGTAAATTATTATTTAGTTTAAGGTATTATGCGAGGTCTTTTCGAAGCCGCGGAAAATGCTAATAGCCTTCTAGTTAAAGATATATATATTGAGGTATAAGTTACCGGATCCCCTTGTAACCGTTCGTCTATTCTCGTATACCACGTACCTGTATCCGACGTAACACCTACCTTTAAAAATCTATTCGGACCCATCGGTTAAAACTATAATATAATAATGGTTTTGTTTAGCGTATGGGATTTAAAAAGACAAAGTTACGTTTTTCTTAATCATTTCGCCCATAAGGTTAATAAAAGAGCTAAGGGTAAACCGTGGGGCAAATAAACCAAGCTATAAAAAGTAAGGGAATTTAACGTCGATTACGAGAATTTGTAGACGTATTTTAGTTGACTGAAGCCTCCGTAATATTGAGGAAAGGTTGTTAAGGTCGCTATAAGTCGTATAAGCTAAGTGTACCTAAATTAGAAAAGATTTTTCAAGTGTAAAAACGCCGCGTGCGATCCTTTTTCTATCGGTTAATGTAGTTTTAGGGGCAGTATTCCTATTTTTTCTCGCCTTTATTACGGGCGATACTTCGATTTGTTATATAATCGGGTACTTAAAGTAGAGCGTTTTCAAGCGGAAAATGAAAAGAAGTCGTTTCTATTTTAAAACAATCTTGCTAAAAAGTAACTCGGAATCCTAGAGAGCGACGACATTTGGCGTAATCCTATATAAAGGGGTAACCGTCTTTCTTATAAAGACGATTAAAACCGTAACTAATCCTTTAAAACTTTTTACCTACGTCTAAAATACTAACTTTTAACGTAATAAATAAGTATAAGTATAATTACGACAATAGCTAATATATGTAGTAGGTGTGGTAGGGGCATGTGTCTTCTTTATAAAAGTCTAGTATAACGCCGGCCGAACTTTAAGGCCTTTATTACACGATCCCCAACGTATACCCTTCTTAATAGGGCGCGGAAAAAATAAAACCCTGATTATTGTATACCGTGGAACTTCGTGTAAAACGAAAGCCTTACAACCGGTTAAATTAATTTTAAGTCGGCAAATTCAAAAGCATTCTCCTATTGAAAGAATTTTGTAAAACTTTAACATATAGTTATATATAGTAAATTTAAATTTACCGGAGTAAAAAACGATCGGTTACTACCTACCCACATATTAGCCCGCAGTACGTTAACTTCGAAGCTTATAACATTGAATTTTAGGGCATTCGAAATACAAAAAAAAATATTAACATAAATGAAATCCCGGCTAATATAATATTCACTTAGGTCTGACATGTAAATTATATAAAGTACATAGAAAAAAGGTAAGTTTTACGAAGTATTATGACTAAAGTTTAAAAATAATTCAATCGCTGTTTAATACCGTACTTTTACCAGCCTCCCGGTTAAGAAAACTTTAATAAAAGTAAATAAACTTTGGTAAAATCTAAAAATTCGCATTTTACAAATTAGCTAGTTATAAAGTAAGGCGATGAAAGCCCTTTGCACGTCCTTGTAAAATATAAACGTAACCTTGTCGTTAACGAATACAGATTTTATATCGTAAGTTAAGGCTGAGAATAAATCGTCGGCGGACCGTTTAAGTGTCCCTTTTTTATATTAGGCGTTAACAAGTCCTTGTGTAATGAAGAATCAAGAGATCCGCCGAGTTAGGATACGTTTCAGTCTTTTGAAACATATTGAAATTACTACAATTAGTTTTTAAAAACCTAGTTATAAAAGGTTTCGATTTCCTACCTTAGGTATTATAAACACCTTCGACTATCGTTGAACCAACGAAAAGACATATGAACTGAGGTATTTTTATAAAATATACAAAAAAATCTTACGATACATACCTAATAAGTCTTAAAAAATTGTATCGTTATATTGTTGGGCTCGGTAGGTGTATTTCCAACGCTTATAGTATTTTACTATACCTTTTCATTGGAGATATTAAACCTTTACAGAACTGTATATTAAAATCCGTTCCAATAGTTTAAAAGGTTGCCTATAAATTTATTAACAATTAAAAACCTTTCAAAGATATAATCTCTAAATACTTAAGCCTATTAATATTCATCGAAAAAAGGTTAGCTCCTTTTTTTCAAGAGGGGAGCTAGAAGTGGTAAAAGGGATTTATATCAGTTGATAATACCATGTACTTTACCGAGGTCGAAGACTTAATCGAATTTATTTTTTATAAGCCGGCTTATACTTTTCGTACATTTGCTACAATATTCTTATATTTCATGAATCTATCTCTTTAAAGTCTAACTTTATCTGCTTTCCTTATATAATACCGGAGCCTGTTTAATTTATGGGCTAACTATTTCGTAAGTTTAACTTTTATCGTAATCGGTTTTCCTACCATATAAAGAATATTTCAATACAGTCGTATAAACTTTCGCCTAGCTATATACTACGAATTCGTTGTTTATATTCAAGGTATTAGGTAAAAAAATATACGCCAAGATTAATTAAGTCCATAAACCTAAATAAGCTAGTCTTTGAAACCCTGATCCGAGGGATCGTAATAAAGAGGGACCTACGCATTGAAAAACTTATAAGTAAAACCTTATAATCTAACCTATTATCTATGCTGAAGCGGACGACCGTATTAACTCTGGTAATATTAATAAAATTAAAATCGAGGACAAATTTTAAACGATACGTAGAAACTTTTACCTGACCGTTAAAATATATATCGTTAGCAAAAGTCTATATATCTAGGGGTCGTCTTTTACGAATATTATTTTACATTGGTTTTACAAGGTTATAAATAAGGTTAAAATAATATCGTAATATGTTCATAAGCTCGGGTATCCACTTATATACCTTCAAAAAAACCTCGTCGGTAAACTAAAGTTTATGAATATTTAATAATGTAAATCTCATTAACGTATGACTATAACGAATATTTGTTGTATCTTAACCATAAATACGTAACAGTAAGGAATACCGTTTTCCGGACATATATCAGGACCTGGAATCGAGTATTTAGTATCAATTTACGCTGTCACTTTTAAATAGGAGCGAAGTCTTCCCAGTCTAGAAACGGTAAAAAGAGGTTATACGTTAAATGACGTTACGTAAATTCGTACCCGTTGTTTTTCCTACCGTACCAAGGATTTTATAAATTAATAATATTAATACATTCGTTTTCGTAATCTATAAGTAATATTAAATATATAATTGCTACCTCACTTATGTTAATTCAAGTAATCGTAAGTTTCGTATTTAATTTCTGCATTCGGTAGCATCTAATCATTTTACATATTTCTATAAAGGGCGTGCCTAGTATTTAAAACCATTAAAAGTAGTTAGACCCTCTTATGTAACGGGGCAGGATCTCGACGTGTCGTTTTGTTACATAAGGTTTAAAAGGCTAACTTACGTAATATTTATAATTGAAAATAACGGGAGAAAAAATACGGATGGAAATATAGTCGAATTTAACGTAAGTAGCCTAATATCCCTAAAATATTTCATAACATTTGTCAAAAGAGTTTTGATCTTAGTAACTAAAGGCTTAGGATCATTAAACCCCCTTTTCCTAACATTAGACGAAAAGTATCCTGCGATACGTAACCTGAAACCTATAGCCCATTTAATATAATTACTTACCAACTGGATACCTATTTTATTAAACGTAAACCCTTTTATAATTAAGATTATTATAAGGACGAACTTGAAGCTTTTATTTGTAGTATTCTATAATATAGTTTCACCCGGGACGTTTTTAAACCTGCCTTCCTTAGGTGGCGTAGGATCCGAAAGCAAAGAGTTACGTAATATATAGGTATTAAGGAACGTACTTATATAATTACCAATTGCGTAACCAAGTTTAGGGAATATAAGTCGCGTTACCCTATTATCGGCGAAATACTGCCGAATACTAATGTAATAAGGTCTTAACTCCTTACCCCTTTTCACTGGGCGAAAGGTGTTTTACGCGGGTTTAGGCGCGGTAAAGACGGTGTTAACTAAAGCCTCTATTACTACTTTAGTATTATACCGAATCTTGTTAAAATACTTAATTTTTTTACAACAGTATCTCGATACACGTATATATGTAACCCCTTTTTTAAAAAAGCCTTTAGGTAATCATAGTATACCGAGGGGGGGAAACCCGTAATAATTGTAGTATTACGAAGTCGTTATATATACTTCGGAAACATAATCCTTAACTAAAGCCGAATAATGAAGGTATCGAATCGACCGGATACGTCTTTTATTTATATACCAATTTAAGCACCCGGCGTTATGAAAATATAATCGGTGTCCTTGATTTATTACCCGAGCTCTTTTATGAATCTTAATAAGGCAAAAGAACCTAACAGTCTTTAAAAAAAAGAAATAATCCAGGTCGTTAAGCTTAGATATACGTTTGAACCGTAAATTAATAAGTGGACGTCGATTAATACAACTTTAATTTACGTTACGATCTTCTTTTCGATTACCTTCGAAACCTTGATTAGTGTATTTTAAAAGGATTTATAAATAACGCGAAAACTACGTTTGATTTTATACGTGTATTACGTTTAATATAATATAATGAAAGTATCTTCCAAGATAATAATAATATTAGTAACGTTTTCTCCAAAAAGTTTATTTTCAATCCTTATATTCGTATATTATGTAACGAACCCTATAAAAATATTATTTACCGATTGAATAGTGAATGGTTTTTATTTTACTTTTTTAACTAAAGTATATCGAAGAAAATACCCTTTAACTTTTCCTTTAAAACCTTCAAGGAATTTAATAAAAACCCGTAAATTCACCTTTTCTGTTACCCTTTAGGATATAATAAGTTATATAAGGTAAAACTTAAATTAGTTGAAAGCAGGACTTTAGCGTCCCCTTGTAAACCTAAAAGAAACTCGCGACGTTTGGAGGACCGGAATCCTGTCTCGTCCTATTACCATAACCTACGTAATGTTTAGTTCCGGTACAGGTAAGGCGATAAAAATAATACCCTTATTATCCGTAGCTATGGGCGAAGTTAAAGCCGTTGTAAAGTTGGCAGGAAAGGGAGTTCGGAAAAACCTTTAAAGGTTTCCTTGAGTTTGATCACTTAAGGTAGGGAATTAGCTTATAAGAGGTAAATCTCACGTAATCCGCGTCGCTACGCCTTTATTAGCCAGGTGCTCGATGGCGTACACTATGGTATGTAACGCCAACGCCCGGTGCTCGATAAAGCCTGGTCCGTTATAATGAGTAACGAAGGCGTTAATAGCCTATTCGTACGCTGTGTAGACGGACTCGCGGACCTCGAGGTCGCGCCTTTATATATCGAGTGCCTTATGTAAAGACTCGACGTTAAAACGTAAGGATCAGTAAATAACAACGTTATTTTCCGCCAGAAACGGTCCAGTTACCTGACGCTTGTACTAGGGCCCTTAGATAATTTATACAGATCGGGCATCCTGTACAGGCGTACCAATGGTACGCGTAATTGTTTTGGCCCCTCTAGAGGTAGCCATAGAGGGTGCTATTGGAGAGTTTCTTCTGCAATATTAAGATATTGTATAAGGGTCTGGTGGCGGCACTTACAATTTTGGGGTCCGTCTATGAATGTATCTGGAAGGATATTTTATCAGTATTTATCTTATCGATAATAGATAAATTACATCCCTATTATTTTTGTCGAAAGTTGATAGACAATCTGTCCATCTCTTTTTATACATGCTAATTTTCGAGTCGTGAAACCTTTTTTAAAAAAATTGTATATAGAATTGTAATAAGTTCAACATTCTATAATCGTAATAATTTCATTTCTTTTTATTACTAGTCGACGAACTCCTATATGTTTATAAAGAGTGTATCGTCAATTTGTATACCGACTATACCAAGATATCCATAATTTTAACCGAAATATATGGGTTGAATTTTGAAATTATTATGTCGAATCTCTTCAGAAAATGGGTTTGATATATTAAAAACCTATACAAAACGGTTTTCTCAATGTCTTACAATGATTTTACATGCTTTTATAAATATAATTAGTATATACGTGTGTCAAAGGTATTAAAAAAGTTTCAAAAATAAAGTATATTGAAGTTTTGCATTTCATTATGTATATATTTGAATAATGGCGTTTCTGTTAAAATTATCTTTTTATCCATTATTACTTTATCTTCAAAGTTAATAAAAAATGGGTAATTGATTTTCTTCATTGTTGGTAATTACGTGAAGATTTTGGTTTTATTCTCATTAAAACTCTATGTAATAAAACATTATGTTCAAAGGGTTTACCAGATGTAATACCTTTTGTTAGATAAAGGATTTTGGAATTCAACTAATGTATGTTATTTTTTCTTTCAAATTTTATTTCAAAAATGATTTATAAGACTCCTCATTTGAAAAACTATTAGTATTAGTTTTGTTGTTTTCTCCAAGAGTTTTTGAACATTTTTCATCAATTCCTCATCTTTTATTTGAACTATCAAAATTTTATCATCTTTTTTTTGTTATTTAATTCAAGTTGTATAACAAGCCTCACGAAGTGTATTGTTATTTAATTCCATAATATCGGGTTGGTATTTATCGTCATCAAATATTTTTTTTTATTTTTGTAACCATTCCTGACGTTGTAGTTTCACAGCTTTATCGATAAACGGCGTACGGTGTTCATTTTTAATTAATTAGTTAAACGTCGTTATTTATTTGTTTGACGTATATAGTTCCTTATAGTGTAGTGTTACTATTATTGTGTGAAATTTTAGTGGTTTATTAGTAATATTTACTGTAAGTGTTAAGTTGGCTATGTTAATATTTTTAAAGGGTCTATTCCAATTTTTAAGGGTTACGTATACAAAATAACTTCTTTTTATAGGAGGAATGACAGTATATCTTTTATAGCATGTCCTTTTTTTATATTATTAGCTTTATTAATTCATTTCTTTGTTTATAAATTGTTCAACTCCTTTTAAAATTTAGTACAAGCATTATTTATCCTTAAAGTAAATACTGATCATATAGATTCATTGGTTAATTATGGATATGATTGAAAAAGAAGAAATTTTGGCACTAGTTTATCAAGTACTACTATATCATCAATCTCTTTGAAGGAAATTTATAGTATATCCGTACTTTTTATTAATTTGCCGATTTATTTTTCAAAAATTTCGTATATTCAAATAAACATACCATTTTGTTCTCTATCTTTCCAATGTTTTAATAAGCCTTAATTTGAATTTGGTAGCATTTAATCTATATAATACTGAAGTTCATTTGGAATTCTATAGCCGTGAACTTTATCCTGGCGTTGTAAACTATTCCATCTAGTAATCTGATATATGTTAATTTACAAGCACTATAAGGTTATTTATATGTTTTTAGCTCATATTATATACCATAATCCAGCGCTATGGAACAAGGTTGTTAAGTTAATATATTGATGTGCTAGTAGTATATGCAGGTAAAATATATTAACAAAACCTTTAAAACTAAAATCCTCATCTTCTTATAGTTTCAACTTCAAAGGCTATAGTATTAATATCTGAATTTAGCAGTTGTAACAGAACCTCCTGATTTTATCGATTATTAAGTGTTTTAAATCAGTATATTCATCGGTTTTATTGAGTCTATACAGTTTATTTAAGTTTGAGTAATTGAATTCCTGAGATAGTTATTGTAATTTAATTGAAATTAGATTCGAGATTGTTGATTATGAATCTTATAAATGAAACTATCGCCGGTTAAACCTTAGGGGCCCAATTAGCTTAATGGCTAATACCAAGTACCTTTTTTGTTTCACAAAAAGCTTTAGCATATTTGAGATTTATGTGAAACCCATATTAATATTAAAGAATGATATTGACATAATAAGTCGTCTAATTTGTGATATTATATCTAATACGAGTATTAACGTTTTTAAATACATTAAATATGGTTCATTTTTTTAAAAGAAATAAAGTGGAATTTTAAGACCTTTGATATATTTATAACCGGGTTATTAAACGAAATTGGTATTGCAACTAAGGATTTGTCTACTGTAGTTTCTCCAATGATAGAAATTTATTGAAATACAACAGGCACGGTCTTTACTCATTCCGACTCAATACCAAAGATAATGAATACTCTGGAGACCAGGATCTCCACCGGAGTACTAGTAAGAACATTATTAAAAGTACTAGAGGTAAAATCTACTACCAAGTAATTATTTACTCAAAGGTATAAGAGGATTAAGATGGAGATTATAGCTAGTTTCAGCTATATATACTAGTATCTACTAGTACGGGATTTTGATCGTAATGATTGAAATTTATGAGAATTTTTTGACCATATTTGATAGAATTTCATCAAAGTAAATTATAGATATTGCAAAATATACAAGCTTTTACAATATCATCTTTCATAGAAACTTCAACAAATAATTAGTACGATTGTGCTCTACTTGACTATTGAACAATATCTGTATTATATTTACTACAGCTCAGATCAATATATTCGCATCTTCCGGACCTTCTGATACTTTGAAGAATACTTCAGTTTTAACATTCCCAAAATCACGTGAATCCTTTTTTCTACCATACGGCCTGTCTTACAGCAATGCTAATGATAAGGGTTATTCATCTCGAAGAACTATCATTACTTCCGGCCCTTCTGACCCTTCTGGCTCTTCTGGACTTCCAAATTCCTCTATCATTTCAAATAAATCACCTTCTCTTTGTTTCTTTCACGTCAAACCTTGTAACTCCTATGTTTCATATAACCAGGCCTCAAACTCTAAAGCTCCATTAAGTACTAAACAAAAGGCTACTTGTAAGATCCGAAAGGCTAAAGTCGAACAAAACATAGAAACTATCAATTCTATTATACTTGTTGACAATAAGGCAGAGATGAGAGCCATCAATAACCTGAACTATCCTAAAAAGAAAGATCTTCGATTAAGTATCAACCTACATAACAAACTGTTAGCTAATATTAAATAAACGCCTTAAAATTCTTCTTCAAACAACGAATCCGAATCCGAAACCAGAAAAAAAGTCGATAAGTATTATACTATAAAAAGCGAAATTACTTTCTTCAATAATAAGGACAGAAGGTTACAATCGAAACCTAAATGACAATCGTTGAAAACTTGAAAAACGTTTACTTGTTAAAATATTGAAACATGGTTAACAGGAATGAAAAAAATATTCTGTTAATGATAACAATTTTAATGTATTAGAATAAATCTTCAAAATCAATAGCAACATAGTCTTTACAGAAATAGATTACACGTATTTATTTACTCCCGTCGATTACGGTCCTATAAAACATTCTAAAACTATACGTATCCGAATCAAAACACACTGAATGATTACTTCTTCTTTTACTTCAAACTTCTCAACTGCCATTATTGTCATTAAGAACCTGTGTAAACATTTTTTAAGTTGATTGGCATATTCCAAAGAACTAGATCGATTCATTATCAAAACCATCTTAAAAAACTTATTTTTCTATATCATGTACACTTCTCTCCTTCCAATCTCTTTATAACAGATTTTGAAAACACAAGACAAAGTCTTATACATCAAAGTCATCAGTTTAATGATATGGAGTATTGCATTTAATTTCTAACCTGTAGTAATCTGTAATTCCCCGTCTTAATATTTTGCATGCAAATTGAATTAAGGAAAACCATTTCGTCAATAATTTAATAAACTTTAATAAACTTTTCCAGATAAGAACCGACTACAAAAAAGAAAGAAAAAATACTTCAATCCTTCAAGAAACAAAAAAGAACAATTTAACAACCGAAATGAAAAAATCAATCAGTCTAGGAAAAAGTATATTACCGATGCATACGAAGTTATTTAGCAAAGACTGGTAAGGTTATTAATCTAAAGTTAAAGTCTTCCTTCAATAAACCTAGAAACAAATTATCTATCAGACAAATGAAAAGGAAAAAAAAGCCAACTTTCATTCAATTAACAACGATAAAGTTATTTCATATCACACACTGAACTATAGTTTGATAATAATACCGCTCCAGTCAAATATTGAATTTAACTGAACTACCCTACAGAATGTATTACATGAATCAATGAACCATTCAAGGACTATATCTTACACATGTATTCCTACTTTAAAACATACAATTTCAATATTAAAATATTGACATTTAACGTTGATAACTTCACTTTTAATGTTTGACCGCCAAAATAACCAATTGAAAATCGTGCCAAAAGCGGGTAATACCGCCTTACATAACACACTTTCAACATCAAACTATCAAAGTTTAACGTCAAATCTTATTAATTTACCTCCTTTTTTCACACCACAAAATTTCTTTACAATTGATAGACTTTAATTTCGAAACACTATGAAAGCTAATTACAGCTCATCTTCTTCTTTTTTCAACGAAAATAAATAATTATCTCAACTCTAAACATAAAATAGCAATTAACCTAAACTACAAACAAAACGTTATATAAATAAACCTCCAAAACAAAAAGAGTATAAATAAAAATAGAATGTAATAAGGACTACAACAATTTATCTTTATAGAATATCTTTTACTACCCTAAATTTATCATAAATATAATAATATTTTTGAAACTTAATAACTTTGGTATCAAATTCAATAAATTATCTTGAATTAACTCGCTAACCAAGGAAACAATCGCTATGATAATATAATACTTTTTGGAATAGTAGTATTTTCAGTGTATTAGGTCAACTTTACTTACATTAAATTTGACTATACTGACTGCAAGTATAGTTTATTGTTTTGTGCGGGCCTACTGTATTGGCTGCAAAGCCAATAGAGTATACACCCATTTTACACCAGGGGATGGACTAAGCAATTGACTATACAAATTAATTTGTAGACTGGCTAGTGGTCTGCCAACCCTAGAACAATACATCAACTACTTGACTACACAATACTACTTTTACTTCAACTAATCGAATCGACAATGTTGTAACGTCTAAAGATCTACCAACACTAATTAGTGCTTTTTAAGTTAAGCACAGATAAGCTTAGTAAAAGAAGATGATACTTTCCGCTTATGTTCTACTTAAACAGCGGCAGCTAAGGTAAAGGAAAGATTCTTGCGAAAGGTCTTTACGAACTGCGTCGGTTTTCATGGAAATAAGGAAAAAAAAAATTTAGTCCGCGTCGGTTTTTACGGCAGCTTAGAGATAACGACGGTATCGTTATCGAAAACACCAAGAAATTTTTATTAAAGATTCTTTTTAAAAAGCGTTAAGATTGACTGTTAAAAGCCCTAAAGTTCGGTAAGTTGGCAAACGGCTAAGTCAATACTACGATGGGTGATAATACTGTAAGAAGAACGACCAAGTCCTTACTCCAAACAACCTATAATTACAATAAACGACTTTTAACCTTACCCTTTACACTAAAACTTTGCTCTTACTTTACTCATTTTACTTCTCCCGCACCAATTTAACCCTTAAGATTGTTTCTTGGAGCGAAAGATACTAAGAAATATTAAGTAGCGTTAAAAAAAGTATCTTCATACGATTTAACGCCAAGTTTCCAAGTTCATACGCGACTTTATACCAAAAAATCAAATCTCTACGCCTAGGATCGATAAATCCCTCGACCTAAACAACATGCTATTAAGTACTATATAAGTAAGAACATTAAAATAGATAACTTTAATACTTAATTTAAAGTCATTAACAACTTTATTAGTAAGGAAGCAATTAAGGCCTTTGGACACCTCTTTGCCAAGTATTATAACCTCAACTTGTAGGGATACGATGTTAATAAAAGCTTAATCCAAAATCATTTAAATAATTTCGTCGGCTATTATATCCTTGAATATGATTACGGCAAAGACGCTAACCGTGCTTTCTGCAAGTATACTGAGTTCTTCGACGACTGGATAATTAACATGTAGAAGGCAACCCAAAAAACCGGCAAGTCCAAGTTAAAGGCTGAATTCGAGCGCCGAAGGATTTACGTGTTAAAGGAAAGCTCTACTAGGATGGCAGAAAACCTTTTTTAATTGGCCTAGTTTGAGAAATTCCCCTAAGACCTACGGTATAAGGGAAAAATTGCTAAGGAACTTTAATACCCTTTTACGCAATCCTAGAAACCTCTCCTTTATCCTTATCTAAGTCAAGCCTTTTTACGCGTTAACAATAAGAAACCTGTTAATATGTTCGGTAGCCTAACACCTTTATGCGATAGTGCAGATTACGTCTTTAGCGGTGGTAGAGTATATAAAATAGCAGCCGCCAATACCGCCATTGACATTGGTGTTTTATACTAGTTAATTGAGTAAGATTATGAAGTCTCCCAGAACCTTGAAGCCTTTATTGCCCCTTATCCCTTTAACCTCCAAGTATTTTGAGAGCTTTTACACGGTAGGTTTACCTATACACATAAGCCCACTATAGGCCTTACCATAGGACTGTACTCCTTGAGTGAAAAGACTGGCAATTACTCTTAGCACCGTATCTCGTCAGCTTTAAGATTTAAATTGCCAGGAAATCTTATTAATAAGCATTGAGATAACTATTGTGACCTGCCCCCAAGACCTATCAAAATGGTTAATATGAATTACAAGCTCCTTACGAATTTTGTTAAGATATGAAACAACGTAGAGAAGTATAACAAGAAACCCTATAACTTTCTTAACACGAAGATGATACCCTTTTTAAACATTTATAAATGAATAAAGGTTCCCCTTTTTAGTTTTTACTTACTATTTTCCGAAATCCTTACAAGGCATGCCAAGAACTATTACCTAACCTTTTTGATCTGAATAACTAAATTTCGTGAAGTTTACGATAGTATGAAGAGTTATTTCGAGCATGATGTTCATCTTACCTAATATTATATAAATTGGGTTACTACGCGGTAAACTACGATAATGGTGGGAAAAAAAAGATGAGAAAACAATAATGGATGTATTTAACTAGATGTTTAATAAGCTGATATTATGTTAATAAGCAATAAGGAAAGCTTACGTTGGTGAAGTTACACTTCGTGAGCAGGTATGAGTAGCTGTTACAGGTAATAACAAGTTTAAATACACCTTATAACGCCTATATACCACCTGAAAAGACTTTTTGAACAAGTTGCGTTCCTCGCTTGCAACTATGATAACGTGTATACCAAACTCGCTCGGTATATACTCTTAAGCCGGTAACTTCCCTAACGTAGATAAAGAAGACCTCGCAGTAATTAATTACATTGAATATAAGTACGTCTAGAGGCATCTTTAACGCCTAAGGTTTAGTTTACCGACTATAGACTAAAGGCCGTAAGTTTATTGACGTTGATAGAGTTAAAATTTAAGCGGACCTGTGAACCGTAAGAATTATCTTCAGAATAGTGGCAAAATATATTAAATCTGTAGCAAATCTAGCTATTAGTTACCTCGTTACCCCCGCCCACTCCTTCGAGCGACATAATAGAAATGTAATATGTTAAATTAAATACTTTACCACTTTGAAATAAGATTACTGTTGGAATAGTATTACATGCAGTGCAGTAGGTAAACTTTACTGACAGTAAAGTTGACTGTGCTGCAAGTGTATTGCTTTGTAGAGACTTACCTCATTGGGTGTAAATCAAACGCAGTACGCTGCACTTTACTCTAAAGTATGGACCAAGCCATTAGCCATACAAATTACAGTGCAGACCGGCTAGCAGTCTGCCAAACATAGAAGAATACAACTACCAACCAACCACGCAATACTCCTGTTACTTCGACTAATTGAATCGGCAAAGTTTTAACGTCTAAGGCCTACTAATACTAATCAGTGCTTGACTGCCTACTAAGTTGAACACAAATAAGTTAATTAAAAGAAGAAGCTACTTTCTGATTACGCTTTACGTTAAACAGTGGCTAGGGTAGAGGAAATTTTTTTACGAAGTGCCCTTATTATTATATCAGTCTTTACGGTAGTACACAAAAATGATCTTTGGGCTGTGTCAGTCTCTACGGTAGACTAGAAGTAACGACGGTATCGCTATTGAAAACACTAAGAAATATTCATTGATCCTTTTTAAAGACGTTGAGTTTGACTGTCAGAAGTTTTAAAGTTCAGCAAGTTTCCAAACGGCTAAGTTAATATAACTACGGGTACTACTACTGTAAAAATAAAAACTAAGTCCCTACGCTAAATAACCATAACAAACAACTTTCACCCTCCACATACAACCTCTAACAATAAACGACCTCCGAGCTTATCCTTTACACCAAACTTTTGCCCTACTTTAATCTTTTTTTTTCACTTCTCAAACCACTTTAATCGTTAAGTTTACTTCTTTGAGTGAAAACACCGAGAATTTCCAAGTCGCGCCAAAAATCTACGTTGTGTAACCTTATACCAAGCCATCAAGTCGCCAAAATCGCCAAATTCCCACACGATTTTACGACAAAATACCAAGCCTCTACGCCTAAGATTACCAGGTTTCTCGCACTATACATATTACACAAGTCTAAACATTGAGATGGCATTTATATTAAAGACTTAAAGTGAGATTAACGACTTGTGATCCATTTTTATAAAATACTACGACAAAAACCTGTAGGGATAAGATATCGATGAAAACTTAATGGAAAAGCATCTAGTAAACTACATCGGCCATTATATCGTTAAGAAGGATAAGTTAAAGAATTTGACCGCGGCGATCGCGTTTTCTGAAACTTTCATGACCTTTTTGGTGACTAGACTCTTAATATGTGGAAGAAGATTTAAAAGGGAATCAAATCTAAACTCAGGGTTAAACTTAAACGCCGAGAGATTTACGTGTTGGAAAATAGCTTTACCAAGCTGTTAAAAACCTTTTTTAACTTAAACCAACTTAACAAACGCCCTTAGGACCCATAAGGAAAAGGGAAAGACGTTAAGAACTTATAACGCTTATATATACGCTTTAGGGAGCCTTTAACCTACCCGCAACGAAGTTAAGCCTTTTTCTACGTTAGCTATAAGGAACCTATTAACCTATTCTGCAGTTTAATACCTTTATGTAACAGCGCAAAGTATTCCATTAGCGTCGGTATAACATGTAAAGTAACAGCCACCAATGAGGCTAGAGGTATTGACGTTAGAATTTTATACTAATTAATTAAGCAAAATCGTTAGGCCTCCCAAAACCGTTAATTATCTATCCCCCCTTAGCAATTTAATTGCCAAATCACTTAGGAATTTTCCACTTTTAGATTCGCCTACGTACGCGAGCCTACTATAAGTTCTACTATAGGACTTTATCCCTTAAACCAGACGACTAGCAACTACTTTTAATACTTTACCTTGGAAAATCTAAGGTTTAAACTACTAGGAAATACTATTTAAGGCTAAGATAATTATTGAGACCTTTACCCAAGGCTTATTAAAATAGTTTATGTTAATTACAAACCTTTTACGGATTTCACGAAAATTGAGAATAATACAAAGAAGTATAATAAAAAGCTTTATAACCTTTTCGACGCCAAGATTTTACCTTTCCTATGTATTTGAAAGTACATGAAGGTCCTTCTCTCTGGTTTTCACTTATTATATCCCGGAATCCTCACAGGGCATGCCAAGGACAACTATCTTACCTTCCTAACTGGCGCTATCACGTTTCGCGAAATTTACGATAATATAAAGAGCTACTTCGAATACGACGTTCAACTTACGTAATACCACATAAACTGGGTTACTACTAGGTGGACTATAATAATGGCAAAGAAAAAAGGGGAGGAAACTCTAATAGATGTATTTTACTAAATAATTAACAAGTTTATGTTGTGTTAAAAAGTAATAAGGAAAGTCCATGTTGGCGAAACCACACTTCGAAAACAGGTACGAGAAGCAGTTACAGGCGTTAGTGAGTTCGAATACGTCCTATAACGTTGAGATATTACCTGCGAAGGCTTTTTTAATGAGTTGCATTCCTTGTTAGTTACCGTGATAACATGTATACCAAATTCGCTTGGCATATAATTTTAAACCGGCAACTTTTTTGATGTAAAAAAAGACCTTACGATAGTTAATTACGTCGACCGTAAGTATGGGCGCCCATAAAGCCTAAGGTTAGTTTTATCGATTACGGCCTCAAATTGGATACAATACCCCTATTAGTACTAATAAGCCTAAACTTTAGACGGATTTGCTAACCGTTAGAACTATTATTGTAATAGTGGTAATACATGTTGAATCTGTGGTAATTCCGACTGTTACTTAACTTGGTACCCTTACGTTAAGTGAAATAACAAAAGAGCAGTATACTATGTTTAATTCCTTACTACTTCTAAGTAAGATTATTTAAATCAAATCGTAAAATTTGAGAACGACGAGCCAATCGACAACGTAAACGCCTTGAAGCAAGTTAAGTAATACGAAAAGGATATTACTCCTAATACGACTTAGTAACTAGATAACTACGCCTTCATATACCATTTAGGTAGTAAAAACCCTTACCTTTGCCTTAACTAAACCTCTAACCCTTTATACACCTTTAACCTTCACAATCATTATGCGGACCACACGTTTTAAGGTATTATGCCAGACATAAAAGTAGTAAGGTAGTTAATAGGAGGATATTCGCAGTACATGGCATTATGGAAAAAAAGTACTATAGTTACTAAGATTAATCGTTACGATAATGGTAAAGCTAAAGTTGACTTTAGCCCAGGCGAATAACTGGCGTTACTAAGGATAACGATAGTTTAAACTATTTTTGAAGCAATTACGTTTTACTTCCTTGAATCCCCTACCCATTTTCTTCTTTATTTAAAGGATATAAAGATTTTCGGCGTTAATGTTGACGTTAATGAAGACGAACTGGCTAAAAACGGCTAAAGGTTTCTACTCGTCCTTAAGTAATGTCATTTATAGTTTCGTCTTTAAGGTCCAGGAGTAGTGGTATTATATTTTGTAAAGCCGGAGATATGTTAATGCCATCGGCTTTTTAACTATTTATCCGTTAATAGGTTATACAAAGTTCTAAAGTCTGTAGGGTATAACGATGTAGAATACTTTTCCTTGAAAGCTGTTAAAATACTTTTCTATTATTGTTAAACGTATATCTAATCCCTTCGAAGGTTTAAGTTTATATTTAAAAACGATAAGGATTTCAATTACAAGATCTTTATTAATATGTTTTACTTAAATAATAAGCCTGTTTTTCACATCGTTGATTCAGCAATCTTTTTTTACGGGGTTTAATTTCTAAATTCGTTTTCGATAAAAGATATATAGGAAACATTAAGGATGTTGTGGATTAATAAATACCTAGGTTTACCTTAAGTCGTTTTTTATAATATTAATATAAATTCTTCCGCTGTGAAATTCCAAAAAGATGCCAAAATAATGGGTATCTAATGCAAACAAGTACTTGTGGAAGCCTATTGGAGTATTAAAAAGGTTGAAAGGGTATACACCTTACTTCTCCGAGCGTACAATATCCTTACGCTAGAGATTGAAAGCTTTACGGACCCAAATGCACCCCTATAAATAGCGATTAAAGGCCTGAATGATACTGTAGGCCCTAACGGCCTAATGTTAACTCTGTTAGTCTTCGTAGTGTACCCACGCCTAACGAGTAAATCTTAGACTTTGATAAATACTTAGAAACGTGTTACGGCCTATATAAAAGCGTTAAGGAAACTGCGAAAGGAATCGGCACGCCACCAAGTTAATAACGCCCTTGATACAAGAAACGGACCTTTAATAATCGACGTAATAACTTTGCCGTTGTAAATTGAAGTCCTTATTTGACAGGAGCAGGACAAATAGGAAGGCCTATATAATATATTAAGTATTTTAAACTTCAAAGTAATTGTTAAAACTGCTAATGGTATTATATTTTGTTAAACTATTTAACTTAAGCTATATATCGAAGATATTAAAAATAGAAACCCTTAAGCCGTTTTAGCCAAACGACCGAGTTAATACGAACTTTCTCCACTCATTATCCATAAGCCGATAGATCGCTGCTAGCAGGGACAGCTCCTAAAGAAAAATAATAACGTTGAAAATGAGGAATACATACCGGGCCGCATATAAAATATTATTTAGGTAAGCAGGGAAAAAAAAGGATAACGAAGACTTAATAATGAAATTCCAGGCGTAAGGGATTATTAAAACCTCCGGTAGGCTTTTTAAGGAAAGAAATAAGGTCGTGATTAACGGCCTGTTAATTAGAAGGGTTGTATAATTCGTGTCTATAACTAACTTTAACCTTGAAAACCAAAACGTTAAGATTTTTAAGTTGAGTATTATTTATGAGATTGAAAGTAAGACTATATGGAGGCCGTACGAAAAGTTACGACTAAACGCTTAAGGATACGGCGATAAAAGAAAGTACTGGATTTTTACATAATAGTTAACAATTTAGAGAATTAATTAAGGATTAATAGTTGTTTTGGTAATAAGTTCGTTGGTTAAAACGAAAAATAGATTTACTTTTAATATCTGTAATATAACGTAAGCCTATGCGCAATTAACAACGGATTTATAACAGATCGTACTATTAAAACTACTATAGAAACTCCGTGTTATTTACCCTTTGGGTACGGTAATACGTTGTATTAAGCTATTATATAGATTAACCAAAATAATCATTTCTTGGTTTTTGATCTATTAATCGCACTTTGAATTACGGTTAACAATAAAATCTTTAACGTACGACCCATATTTACTAGTAATGTAAAAAAGAGAACTTCAGTATAAGAGGTATGTAAATTAACAATACCCTTCTCGTCTAAACGGCTGGCTTTATAGCATTAAAACAACAAGCGATTAAGAACTCTAAGGTCTAAAATTACGAACCGGTAATAAAGTTGATAGAAAACACACAACTGGACTTCAATATATCGTTAATCGGTATACTTGGTATTAATATCAGCTTTAACTTTCGTTCAAAGATCTAAGGCGATATTTTAGCTATGATTAACAAAACTAACGAGGTTAAAGCTTAACGATACCTGGAATAGCGT
This sequence comes from Anisogramma anomala, assembly GCA_038502455.1. NCBI lineage: Eukaryota > Fungi > Ascomycota > Sordariomycetes > Diaporthales > Gnomoniaceae > Anisogramma > Anisogramma anomala. The sequence continues at coordinate 30,307,018 of JASMMZ010000002.1, read as the reverse complement.
GCTCGAGATAGTTATATTTCTACTTTGTACCAACCGAAAGCTTTCTTTAACCTATCCATTATGGCATAAGCATAAATACTAATGGATAAAGACTTCAACCGGTTAAATAAAAGACTTAAGTAACAAATACGGAAATTTAACCGTGAAATTAATATAGTTTGAATTAACCTTTTAAATGCTAAGTTCATAATCTTTACTGATGGGTGGTTTGTAAATCATACCGACCTATCTTTACAGATAGGTCCCCCAATAACCCTTATTAATAAAGATAGATAGGAAAACCAATTTAGTATTATCGGCAACTTATTTACTGGACCTCCGTTAAATGTACAAGGATTATACGAAACGTGTTATATTTAAAGGTTTATAGCATAATAGCGGGCTTTAATATAGGTATAGTATTATAAGAGACTATCAACCTTATTACCAGGCAATTACAAATTCCTCCTATTCTAGTGGTAATCTTTACCGACTTGAGAAGCCTTTTCCAATGCCTTTTAAAGCTCGGAACCACCAGCGAAAAACGCCTAATAATCAACGTAATGGCACTCTGTAAAGCTTACGAAAGGAGAGAGATTAAGTAGTTCTGATAAATCGATAGCAAGGACAATCCTGTAGATACCATGACGAAGGCGACGCCAAATAAGGCCTTAAAAAGGTTTGTAAATAGTAATAAGCTGACTATGCGTATCGAAGGCTATGTTGATAGGCTGCCCGGAAAGGAAAAATCACGTGAAGGCGGGCAGAGATGTGGTAGCAAATTAAAATACTGCCAGAGGATTAATGATGGTGATCTGTTTGAATGGCACGGTCAAAGTAGGGACTTGTAAAGACCTGTGGTAAAAGAACTTTTTATAGGAATTGATGAATTCGGGCCTCGGAGAGGCGGAACAATTAATGCCAAATGAGATCAATTTACAAACAAGTGTATGTAATTTAGTAAAGAAATTTATTTTAATTGATAGGGGTTTGGACAGTTTACGAGGAGGCGATTTAATAGTAACTGGAAAAGATTGGTTAGCTATAATAGTATACGCGCACAAATCAAAAAGCTGCCAGTATTAAAATAATATTACATGCAGTGCAGTAGGTCAACTTTACTAGCAGTAAAGTTGACTATACTGCAAGTGTATTACTTTGTAGAGACTTACCGCATTGGGTGTAAGTCAAGCGCAGTACGTTGCACTTCACTCTAGGGCACGGGCCAAGCAATTGACCATGAAAATTACAGTGTAGACCGGCTGCTGGTCTGCCAAACCTAGAAGAATACAACCATCATCTGACCATGCAATACTACTGTTACTTCGACCAATCGAATCGACAACGTTGCAACGTCTAAGACCTACCAACAATTACTTAGATTACGTTATATATTTTGAAGGCGAGGAGCTAATTAACGGTGATAATGCCTCTAAGTAAATTAAGTGATATAAAGATAGTACTCCTGGTACGGCTTACTAACTAACCGATCACGTCTTTTTGTACTTTTCAGGTGGTAAAAACCTTTACCTTTGCCTTCATTAAGCTCCTGATCCCTTATATATCTTTAACGTTCGCGATCGTTAAGTGGACTACATGTTTTAACGTATTATTCCAGATAAAGAGGCAGTAAATTACTTAATAGGAGGCTATTTGTAATACGTGTTAATGCGGAGGAAAAGTATTACAGTCACTAAAATTAGTTGTTATAATACTAATAAGGCTAAAGTTGACTTCGAATTAGGCGAATAACTTTTATTATTAAAAACAACGGTGATTTAAATTATTATTAAGTTAATGACGTTTTATATCCTAAAATCCCCTACCCCTTTTTTCTTTTATTTAGAGGATATAAAGACCCTTGGCATTAACATTAACGTTAACTCCGACGAGCTGGTCAAGAACGGTTAAATGTTGTCCCTTGCTTTTAAGTAAATGTATTTATGGTTTTATCTTTAAGACCCTAAAGTAGTGGTATTAAACCTAACGGAGCCGGAGATATGTTAATTATACCAGCGTTTGAACTAATTAGCCGTTCACAAGTCATATAAAGTCTTAAAGTTCGCAGGGTATAAATATGTGGAATATTTTACCATAAAATCTATTAAAAATCTTTTTAATTATTATTAAATGTATACTTAAATCCTTTTGAGATTTATGTTTATATTAAAAAACGATGTGGATTTTCATTTCTAGATCTTTATTAAGGTGTTTTACTTAGATAATGAATCTATGTTTTACATCATTGATTTCGTAACCTTTTTTACAGAGCTTATTTTCTTAAATCCCTTTCGATAAAGGATACGTGGGAAATATTAAGGATGTTATGGATTGATACATAGTTGTGCTTACCTAATGTCGTTCATTATAATGCGGGCATTAACTTTAGGGAAGCGAAATTTCAAAAAGATATTAAAATAACGGGTATCCAGTGTAAACAGGTGCCTGTAAAAGCTTACTGAAGTATTGGAAAGATCGAAAGGGTATACGCGCTATTTCTCCGAACGTATTATATCCATATAATAGAAATTAAAAGTTTTACGGATCTAGAGGCACGTTTTTAAATAGAGGTAAAGGGATTAAATAATACTATGGTCCTTAACGGCCTAATGCTAAAGATACTGGTTTTTAGAGTTTACTCACGACTGACGAGAAAATATCTATCATTAACAAGTATTTAAAAGCTAGCTGTAACTTATGGTAAAACTTTAAAGAAATTACGGGAGAAATCAGTACACCGTTAGGTTAACGATGCCTTTAACACCAGAAACGTCCCTTTGATAATCGACGTAATTATTTTACGATTGTAAAATAAACTCTTTATGTAGCGAGATCTGGGAAAATGGAAAGGATTCTATAAAACCTTAAGTATTGTTAATATTGGAGTAGTTGTTAAAATTGTTCAAGGTCTTATATCTTTTCATATTATCTAGGTTAAACCTTATATTAGGGTTTCAAATGATAAAAATTCTTGAGTTAAGCGATTAAGTCAATACAAACCTCCTTTACCCGTTATCGACAAACCGATAAAACGCCGACGACGCAGACGGTCTCTGAAAAAAAGGAATATTAAAGAGGAGAAATATACACCGGGTTGGATTTATAATACCGTTTTGGTAATTAGGGGAAAAAATGATAACGAAGACTTGGTATTAAAGCTTCAAGCATAATATATTAGTAAGACTTCCGGTAATTCTTTTAAAAAAAAAGTGGTAAGGTCGAAATCGACGGCTTATCAACTCGAAGAGTTGTATAATTTATGCTAGAGGTCGATTTCAACCTTCAAGAGCGAAAAGTTACGATTTTCAAGTTGAGGATTATTTACGAGGTTAAGGGTAAGATTACGGGGCAGCCGTACGAAAGGTTACGTGTAATAGTTGAAGGATACAGCGATAAAGGTAAAACTAAATCCTTACGTAATTGCCAAAGATTAAGAAAATGAGCTAGCGTTTAGCAGTTGCTTTAGTAATAAGTTTATTGGCTAAAATTGAAGATGAGTTTACATTTAATAGTCGAAATATAATCTAAACCTATACGTAATCAATAACCGATCTATATCGAATTATATTGTTGGAATTGTTATAGGGATCACGTCATATTTATCTTTTAAAAACGGTAATACGATGTATTAAACATTTATAGAAACAGGCTAAAATATGCGTTTATTAGTTTCTCACTTACTAATAGTACTTTGAATCATGGCTAGTATTAAAATTATTAATATACTACCCGTATTTATTAGTAACATAGAAAAGGAACTTTAGCTAAGTAAGTATATAAATTAAAGATAACTCCTTCATCGGAACATCTGGCTTTGTGGTATTGAAATAATAGGCGATTAAAGACTCCAAGTTTTTCAATTTTAAACTGGTACCAACGTTGGCAGAAGGCAGTTAACTTGACTTTAATGGATCGTTAATTCGTATACGTGGTGTTCATGTTAGTTTTGGTTTTTGCTCAAAGGGTTAGGGTACTAAGTTGGTTATAATCGATAAGAATAATGTAGGTAAGGCCTAACGATACCTAAAATAGCGTGCTTGTGGCAGCTATATTTCTATACTATATTAATCGTAGGCCTTTTACGACCTTTGTATCGCAACTTAAGTATAAGATTTAACAGGTAACGACTTTAACCGGCTCAACAAAAGAATTAAATGGAAGATGCAAAATTTGGACTAAAGAATTAATATAGTCCTAATCGATTTGTAGAGAGCTAAATTGATAATCTTTACGAATAGAGTTTTTCAAAAAATAACACCGACCAGTTTTTATACATTAGCTTCTCAATAACACTTGTTGATAAAAATTGACGGGAAGACTAATTTATTATTATCGATAGTATAATTTACCAAACCTTGATTCAATGCAAAAGAATTACATGAAGCGTACTAGCTTTAAAGGTTTAAGGTATAATGATAAGCTTTAATATAGATATAGTACTGTGAGAACCCTTTAACATTATTACCAGGTAGTTAAAAATTTCTTAAATCCCGGTAGTAGTTTTTACCAATTCGTGAAACTTGTCTTAAGGTTTTCGAAATTCGGAATCACTAATGAAAAACGCCTGATAATCAACGTAATAACACTTCGCGAAGCCTACGAATGGAATGAAATTAAGGAGTTACGATGAATTAATGGTAAAGATAACCTTGATAATACTATAATAGAAACGTTTCTAAATAAGGCGTTTAATAGGTTTATATATAGTAATAAGCTAAATATACGTATCGAAGGCTACGTCAATAAGCCGCCGTATAGGCTTAGAATACGTAACGATGGTAAGAAATGTACTGGTAAAGCTATAAAACTGCCAGGGGATTAACAATATTGATTTGTTTAATTGGTATGGCTGAAGTAAAGGACTGTATAGGTTTGTTGCGAAAAAACTTTTTGTAGGTGCCGATAAAATCGGACTTCGGAGTCGCGGGGCAACTAATAGCGTTTAGGGTTAAAGTGCATGTAACTAGGTGCATTTTAATACGAAATTTAATTGAAATTAACAGGGCTTTGTCTAGTTAACGAGGTTGCAGTTTAATGCTTACTGGAAAAGATTGGTTAACGATACTAGCGTACGCATACAAACTTAAAAGTCGTCAGTATTAAAATGGTAGGTCAACTTTGCTTACAGTAAAGTTGACTATACTGACTGCGAATATAGTATATTATTTTGTAGGGGCCTAATATATTGGCTGCAAAGCAAGTATAGTATGCGCCCACCTTATACCAGGGCATGGGCCAAGCAATAGGCCATAAAAATCAATATGTATACCAGCTAACGGTCTGCTAAACCTAGAACAATACATACACCACTTGACCACGCAATACTACTATTACTTTGACCAATCGAATGAACAACTTTACAACGTCTAAAGCCCTACCAAAAATACTACACCATCATTCAAACATTAGAACATTACTAATCTACTGCTATGATTCATTCAAAGTCATTTTATACTTCCCTCTAACATATCATATTCGGTTATACTAATCTAAAGTCAGTGTTGTGTTGTGGAGGAGGTACTGTACTTGTGCATACCTGGCTGGGTCTAGGGGTTGTCTCGTGCCTTCTCACGAGACTGCCTACTCATGAGTGCGCCTTCTCTTCTCATGAGTCATCCTTCTCATGAGTACTTATTGTTATCATGCTTTGGTAGATTCCTACCTTAAACTTAGTCTTTATCTTAAAATACAAACCGGAATACCACTATACATTCCCATGTATATACAGTATAACAAATGCTAGCTATAAGCTGAGATTTTGCTTGGATTAGACTAATTAATTGCTGTAAAGCAATTCAAAAAGTTACCAATGCGAACTAGTAACTATATAGCTTTGCCACTAGAAAACACCACCTTTATCAACTTTAACCTTTCTAATCTCCCTCTTTCTCTACTTTTACCTTATATCGTTAGCTTTAGTTTTACGAGTTTGTAATCTCAACATATAAGCCAGCGAGAGTTGAAAACGTTGGGCGTCACACTAAACAAGCCCTAAACCCCTCGCAGTACGTGTTAGCAAACTCGTACACAGGAGTTTTGGAAAAAAAATTACACCTGCCATGCCAAAGTTAACTATCACTTTCTCTTTACTTCCGTCAAAAGCCACACTTTCGCCTACGCGCATACCTTTACCTATAATATCTTCGCTTACAACCTTACGTTATTACGTCCCTTTAGCTTATTCTTTTTCTACATCTTTTGCCACCATAGAGTTAGAAAAAGTATCCTCTGTAACGGGTCTCTTTAAGGCTATGGAACTCGTGGAAAACTTGCGTCGTAAATTTAAGAAACGCGACACCAGGAGACGTACAGAGTATAATGTCGTTATGAGGCGCCTCGAAAGCTTAATTGTTAAAAGTTGCTATTTTCGTAACAATAAATCCTCTTCCCGTCGTTATTAATACTAAGTCTCCTCTATTTCCATAAACTTATTGGACATTTTTGAGGGCAGCCGTTATCGCCTATACAAAGGGAAAGAACGTAAGTTTTCTTGCCGTTGTCGCAAGCTCTCTTTTCGCTGCCACCGCGAGCCTTTTTGCGACCATCGCGAACCCTTTCGCCGCTGCGAACCCTTTCGCCACCACGAGCCCTTTCGACGCCGTCGCGATCCTTTCCGAACCCCGAATTCGATAATTACCTAATATTCGGTAGGCGGCACTCACCTTCCAAAACGTGAAAATATTGGGATATTTGACCTCGAGTATCCTAATTCTTAGGATATGGGTATTGTTATAGTAGGTAAAGATATGGTTTTTACTAACATGTAAAGCTTTTGATAATTTTTTGATACTTCTATAAATACCTTTTCAATCTTAAAGAGTTAAATCGTGGATTTTTCATTTTTTTTTTTATAAGAATCGGCTGTATATTAGTGGAATATTGAGGTTATTTTTTACGAACGTTGTAAAATGCTTTGCCGTGGTTTCGCCTATATCATGAATCTTTTCATCAACCGCCTTACCATAAACCCTCAATATGTTACTATAAAGTTTAGGGAAATTAAGTTCTCGTTACGCGACCTGTTAAACGATGAACATAGGTTACGTAAGTATATATAGACAAAGATGCGAGATTTAAGGGCCATGGATATATTGAATCGTTATAGTAACAATTGGTATGGCGTTATAATAAACATTTGGTTTGTATTAGATCTAGGTATTTAATAGTATCTGTTACTTTTATATTGTAAGTAAACTTTAAAGAAATACTTGTCTCAAGTCGAATAGTTAAAAACTGTGTTGTTGGTAATAGTAATACTATAATATCCCAATTATTAGCCTTCTTCGAGAAATATACGCGCGAGTTACGACTCGTGGTATTTTTTTAAGGACGAGTACCAACCTCATAAGGACGAGTATTAGTCCCGTAAGCCCAAAAATAACGCTAAGAGATACGAGAAACGCTCCTTGTAGGAATACAATCGTAAACGATATAACTACCATCCTCACGAATATGTCGATGGAGACTATGGTCAGAATAAGCGAAAACGTGATTGTAACAAACGAAAACATAACGGAAACCGTTCTTGTAATAATCAAGATCGCTACGGCAAGTATAAAGTCAACAATATATAGTTTAAGGTAACCGATGTTGACTATTCTGATTAGGATTATTCTGATTATTTACGAACGCCCTTATAAATAAGCTTGTATTATTCGGATAATAAGGTGGATTAAATGATAAAGCCTACTTTTACGCCTTTTAACCGACGTATTTACGTTTATTATAGCGAGAATTGTGGTCTTCATAACGTTTTATTTAAACATTTAAAGGCTTGTACTCAAAGAAATGTTTTTTAACGATATAAAGAGACGTATACAATGACTGGACCGTATATTACTCGTAACTGGCCTAAATCATGTTGTAAATACTACGGAAAATCTTGATATTGTTGTAGCTAAGCTTGTTAACAAGGAGGTAGCATTCGCTATAGATTACTATCGTTAATTACAAATTTCTATACGAGTAAGCTCTATAGGCAAAAATTACATACTTTATCTAGATACCGGTGTTGTTAGAGACCTTATATCTAAGTTCTGGATAAATATAAACTTTTTTGATTAAATTACGACAAAAGTGTTTATAATCGAACGCGAAACTATTAGCGGAGTAATAGGTCTTTTTATTCGCTTTACCATTAAGGCGCGTTGGATCTTTTATACCCTTAGGAATAAATTTAACGGTACGTCTGCCTTATTATAGTAAACAGTTCAAGCCTGGATTATCAATCGCCTGGATATTGGCGTTTTATTTATAAATTACTAGATTAAGCCTTATAATACTAATGTATTAATGTCTAAGAATGAGGTCTTTTTCAAAAATAACTATTTCGAGATTTTTTTCGTAGTATATAAAGTGGCTAAACAACCAGTTGTTCGCAAATTTACATTTGAACTTGAAGTTATGATTTAACTTGAATAAATAATATATATCGCGGTCAAATACATTTCCCTTTTAAAAGGAAAATCTTTTATGTTTACAACCTTGCAACTATATACTCTTAATACTACAATCGACGCGACTACTTTTCATATAATATAAAGTTATAATCTCACCACTAAGTCAATACGCTTCATTAAGTATACTCGTCTAGGAATCATTACAAAATACCAAAATAATGTTTACTTTTAGGCTGATTAGACGGGAGCTATATGAGTCTTTATATGAGTTACAGGCGTTAATAACGTGTTATTTGTAATAATACAACCTACCGAAATGGCTGTTGGCAATTATCAAGTCTTTTTTGCTTTTGCTGAGGCTTTGGATAAATCCATCCCTATTCCGGCAATCGGTGTCAAATTTGAATTGGATTTTCCAACTTTTTGTGCTATTGTCGCGCTCGCGAGTACGTTTTTTCTTACTGAAACTCTTGTAAAGCCTTACTCCACCACCCATCTTTTAGAAGTAGTAACGTATTGAATTTAAAAATATAAAATCCCTAACGTAGTAAACCTCGCTAATAAGAAAGCCGGTTTTGCTAAGCCTCGCAATAAGTTATATTACCGAAATAACTCTCTAAGTATAAAGATACCTAAAAAATTTCCCATGGTTTAAACTCTATACGGCACTTATATTATCGAGATTAACCAAATGTAATTTATTTAATCCTCATTCATTTGCGAACGATATCTAGCCGTGTAAAAGAATATTAGTTTAATTGAAATTCATATAGATCAAATGATAAAGGTTTTACTAATGAATGGTTGATAATATATTATGTTTTCCTGTTATCTTTATCTTATGTTTAAACGATATAAAACGCTTTTCCATTAATCATTCAATACTTTTCACGAATAATAACTCATGGAATTTCCTGATAATATTTCGCTAATAATATTACCGGTGTTCGTGGTGTAAAAATTATGTAAAGAGCGGATAAAGATCGAGTAGTATTGGATTTACAACTACTTAATAAATGAGTCGTTTTAGATTCATATCTACTACATTTAAAGAAGGATATTATTCAATACATTGGTGGTAAAAAAGTGGATTACTGTTGCAAATGTTCCCAAGTTTTTCTTTTAACTTTTAATATATCCAAATTTCTGCGACCGATTTAATTTCTTTAACTATCGCGGACTTGAACAAAGTAAAATTACTCCTATAGGTTTTTGCAATTCGCTTTCCCACGCCCAAAGTTTTATAAATTAAATATCAAAAGAATTTCGATTGTTTTCTTATGTTTTTATCGACGATATTTTTCTTTCTAATACGTTCGAAAAATAAATTACTTATTTCAAGGCAGTATTTCAAGTCTTTGTTAATAAAGGCGTCGTTTCATCTCTAGAAAAATCTTATATCGGCTTTTAATTATGAAAACCTTTAGTATTTTACGCAAACGCCATTAGATTTTTAACCATTAAGAAAAAAAACTTAAAGTTTTCGAAATCTTTCCTTTCCTCGTAACTTAAAATCACTCGAAATGTACTTGTAAATAACAGGGTTCCTAGAGCTAATAATACCCTATTACGCCCAATTATCAGATTTACTTTAAAAACTTAAAGATTTAATAATACAAGAAAAAAAACCAAAGATAACTTAAATTTGGTAACCAAGACAAAAATTGTATTATATTCAATTTACACTTATTTATTTTACGCCTAAATAACAATAGTCTTTTAAGGTTATACAAGCCTATTTATGTAAATAACTTAATTTACATTAATTAGATCTAATACGTTAATGGTTTTTTCATATTAATAAAAGTTTTATACGCGGATTCGATGTTATATCTTTTCACCTTAAAAAAGCTATTTTTAACAATGGGGGTAACTTATTCCAGCTATTATTATCAAACTAGTAATGTTTTTAAGTCGTCGCCTAATTCGAATTTCATTTAATTATAGTTTTTTGAAAACATAGTGTTTCGTATTTTGTATAGGTATATTAATACCTACGTATAATATTGGTCAAAAACCCTTTACCAACTATTATTTTTCCCGATCATAAAGTCATTCGTGGTATTATAAACTAAAATTTTTTAAATACGACATTTCCAAACCGGATAAATCGACGATTGATTAACGCGTTAATTTACCTTAATTTATACTTTTTGAATGTGGTTTATTTGTCAGGACGCTTTAACTTGGTACCAAATACTCTTAGTAGATTGAATCTTAACGAGCCGATATCCTTACAAAACTAATATATAGGTATTGAATCAACTTTTTCATAATTTACTAACGGTAAATTATCAGGCTTAAATAATATACCTTGTTAAGGCCCAAATACCCGATAATATAGGATTTTGCTTTTGGGTTGGTTATTATAAGGATGCCGTTTAACGTGGAATTTTATAAGATTTCATAAATAACAAAAACGATAATAATATATTTTTCAATACTTTCAAGTTCAAATACTCATTTCGCTTGGTTAATCGCTTATTATATAATTGTGATACGAGTAATCGTAACAAACTTGTAATTTTTATAATACTGATATAGGAACTCTGCACTGAATTATACTATACAAAATACCATTTCGAACTTAAGAAAGTAATAGCCACCTTAAACGGAGTATATTTTCGTTAAAAACGTGAGCTTGTAAAGGTATACGTTAAAAATTGCATGTATTGCGGAAAGCTGCGCAACGATAATCAAAAACCACTAAGTCGCCTTAAACCCATTTAAGTACCCTAAGGAACCAATAAATACGATTCGTATAGACTTTAAGGTCCCACTGCCGACAATGCCTTTAAAATACATACCTTGGATACTACCTGGTAAGTAATTTTTTTATACTGTAATACCTATTATATATAAAACTTTTAAGCGAACACTTCAAATTACTAGTTATACGACGTAAACGGCCGAAAATTAGGTAATTGTTTTGGTTTGATAATTTTTATTTTAAAACGAGCTTTATTCACGATAAATCATCTCAGATGAAGATATTAAGTTTATATTGGTTATTTCTTTGGCAAAGTTTGTGAAAAGGATTTGGAATACTTCTTATTATAATGAAAGACTATTATTAATAAGCGGATAGAAAATTAAGAAAACAAATTGAGAAATTAAATTAAAGCTACGTTACTTCATCGTAAAATATCCTAGATAATATTATGGTAATAATATACCGGATGTACAATAAAACCTTTATAATGTTTACTTATATACTTTAAAAGTTAGTTTATATAGGTATTTATTCGGATTTAAGTTTATGGTACTAGTAAATGTTCTTATAATAATTTTACCTTGTCGACAGGCGGAAATTCGTTTTATACAGGAATATTTGCGACGAGAAGTATAATGAATAATGAATATTGTTACTGTTAGGGTAAAAAAAACGATACTATTAGAACCATCTTTGGTATAAATTTGCTATAGACGACAAAGTATAACTAAAGTGAGGAAAAGTCTATAAACCACTATATAAGAAAAGAATATTATCACTATCGCGTATATAGCTATATAAAATCGTTAAAAAGGTTAATAATTTGGTTTTTGTTTTGGATTTTCCACTAAACTTACAATTTCATCTAATTATTAGTATTACTTATTAACTACCTTACTATGACCTAGTAAACGACATATTAAACAGAATCGCGTTATCGTTGAAGCTTATTAAATACGAGAACGACGAATGAGATGTTAAAAACTAGGAATTAAAATGTATATTGGTTAAAAGAGGGAATCGACGCCGTCGTAAAGGGGATTAAGTTTAATATCTTTTCAGATGGAAAGGCTTTACGGTTCGTAACGACGAATGGAAACCCGTATCAGAATTGAATCGCCCAGAATTAATTGAAGCCTTAAAGAGTAATAATAGGAATATTACGGGGACTTGAATAATAAGGTCATTATTGTTTCTTTCCCCCTAGGCATTTATTATGTTGCGGAGGAGGTACTATACTTGTACATACCTAGCTGGGTCTGAGGGCTATCTCGTGCCTTCTCACAAGACTGTCTACTCATGAGCGCGCCTTTTCTTCTCATGTGTCATCCTTCTCATGTATTTATTGTTATCATTCTCTGGTAGATTCCTACCTTAATCTTAATCTTTATCTTCAAATATAGACTGGAATACCACCATACGCTCCTATGTACACACAGCATAACAGTCAGTAGATGAATCCTTTCAATTATTAGATCTTTCCAAGAAAACCTAATGGAAAAAAATCGTCCCCATCTATACACCTTATAAACTTTGCGAAAGCTCTTGATAAAGATGAAGTTTCTAATATAAAAGCTCTAAAAGAAAAAAATGAATCTAAATATTTAACAGCTTCCTGAAAACAACTACTAATTCAAAAGATGAACGTCATAACCTAAGAGCTACTAAAGTCAAATACCCTTTTAAAGTCTATAATACAACAATTATATTCCAAAATAAGAGATAAAAAGCCGTTTATTTTATGATAAACGAAATCATTAATCTTATTAGTTTTATTATTAAATTTGTAATCCTCGATGAAGGATATAAACTTATTAACTATTCGGTTCGAAATATGGCTTCAAAAGACGAATTTATCTTCAAGGAATACTCACTATAATCCCCTAACGGAAAAAAATATTTCAACATTCCAATGAATTAATTTGAAAAAAAATTATAGAATCAAATCGTTACCGGAAAAATACCAAATTATCTGTAGCTTCACTTGTTCCAAGAAGCTATGATTATAATCGACTAAACAATCCACAAAAAAGACGAAATCTGTTAAACTATTCCATATAAAGGTTACTTCATTCAAATTAAGAGATATAGGAATAATCAACTAATTCTTAAATTTACTTTCACCTCCGACTCTACCTTCAACTTCCACATACGCCAGAAAAAAGAATGAAAGGTCAGAAGACTAATCTTACAGGAAAAATATGAATTCATATTTTATAGAAATTCTCTATTATAACAAATCCCCGATATATCCTCACGGTATACTTACCAAACCAACCAGAATACTCAACCAAGAAATCTTCAACACATTCAATGTAATAATTTTGAAAAAGACTATCAGGAAACGTCAAGAAATCCACCTTTAGAAAGGATAATATACTCCAATCCATGAAGGTAAATATTCCTTATAATACTTCGACGACTACTTTGAGTTCCAAACCAGAAAAAAATTGCTATTAAATAATAATAAAAGCAGAAAACAACCTACCAACAAATAAAATTGTTGATAACGATATATCCCAGTTTGTGCTCTGGGTAAACAAAATAAACACTAACTATGAAAGAAGCTTTGAAAAGCCTAAATGCTAAACACTGGAAAAAAGTTCTCCACAATAAAATACGGAGTTTACTATCACTCAAAGTCTTCGTACCTATCAAAAAAACAAATAGTTGCCATACTCTAACCATAAGATAAGTTACCGAAATCAAAACTAATACCAATAGTCAAATCTATAAGTATAAGACCGAAGTTGTTATACAAAAATTTAAATATTGAAATGGTGTTAACTATACTAAAATGTTTACCACTACTGTAAAGTCTTATATATGGATAATAGTCGTTATTCTAGGTACCTTTCATAATTGAAATATTGATTAAATAGACATATTTAATATTCCTTGACACAAACTTTTAGGAAATGGTACTAATGAAAATATCAATTACTATCAAAAACTTTTGATTTAAGTATACCAATAAAAATAACGTATATTGAAACCGTACTATTAACCAAGTCTTTTAATATATCGCCTCTATATACAAGCTTTAACAAGCTTCAAAACAATGGTCAAAAAAATCTTTAATACTCTTGAATTCAAAAGGTTAAGTTCTAGACAAGGCGATATATATCCACTATCGCCACAGGCTAATTATCTGTACTTAAGTTAACTATGTTTTCCTCAAAGTTTTGATTCAAAGGCTATTAAAGCTTTTGAAATAGATATAAGAAAACTGTTAGAAAAATAGTAATTTCAGTATAGTCTGTCAACTTTATAGTAAATAAGTTGGCTGTATTAACTGCAAGTTGATTGTATTGTTTTGTGGATCTACTGTAAAGTCAAGTACAGTATGCACCTACTTCACACTAGGGCGCAGGCGAAGAAATTGGCTATGAAAATTAGTTTTCAAACCGTCTAGTGGTCTACCAACCCTAGAACAGTACATCTACCACTTGACCACGTAATTTTATTGTTACTCTAACCGATTCGAATCGACAACATTGCAATATCTAAAGGCTCATCAATAGGCTAGGCCTATCAATACCGATTATTATTTATTAGGTTAAGTATATATTGGTTAAGTAGAAGAAGAGGCTACTTTTTCGATACGTTTTCTGTGAGACTACGATAGATGAAAAACTTTTTCGAAGGGACTTTTCTATTGCATCAGTTTATAACGGTAGTGAGTAGAGAAGAATTTTTGATTGCGTTAGTTTATAACGGTAGTTCGGAGTTAGCGACGATATTTCCATTGCAAAAAACCAAGAGATCTTTACTAAATCCTTTTTGAGGATGTTGAGAATGACCGTTCAAAGTCTTAAAGATCGTCAAGTTGGTAAACGGCTAAATTGATATTATTGTGAGTGTTACTATTGTGACAACTATCAATTCTCATGCTATTAAACTATAAATAATAATAAATAAACTTTGATTTAACTTTTTGTACCAAA
The DNA here is from genome assembly GCA_038502455.1 of Anisogramma anomala. Classification (NCBI taxonomy): domain Eukaryota; kingdom Fungi; phylum Ascomycota; class Sordariomycetes; order Diaporthales; family Gnomoniaceae; genus Anisogramma; species Anisogramma anomala. The sequence goes on along the minus strand of JASMMZ010000002.1, from coordinate 30,291,980 downwards.
CTTTGCCCTTAATATTAAGTCTTTCTCCTTACACAACTCTTTCCCCCCTTCCTCTACATTACGAGATCATTAATTGTTAAGATCATTATTTCGATCGAAAACATTAAAAACTACTAAGTCGCGCCAAAAAAGCTACGTCGTGCGACTTTACGCCAGATTGTCTAGTGTCCACACTCGCAAATCGACAAGTTATTTTTCTCAAATCACCATGTTTCACATTATTTAAAACGTTAAGATTGCACTCAGTAAATAATACCTGAAGGTAATTAAAACTTCTGGAACTGGTTTTTCCAACGATTGTGATTAGAAGCTCTAGATTAAGTATATCGATAGTTTTTCAATTGAGAAATACTTGACTAGTTAATTTGGTAAATATATTCCCGACACAGACATCAATGAAAATTTTGGCCGTAGTTAACGCATTTTCTAAGATTTTCGTGATTTTTTTTTAGCTGTTATACTATTTATACGTTGAAAGAGATTTAACAACTCATTTAAATTGAATTAAAAGAACAGGTTAACAGGCGTAGAATTTATATAGCTCATAAGATTACAAAATATTTAGTAAATACCTTTTTTAAGTTGGCGTAACTAAAGGACCGCCTTTAAAATCCTTGACCTTAAAACCTAATAGTAAAAGGTAAAAGCGTTGAATATTTTAATCCCCTTACACACGTTTCAGTGGACCATCCTCTAATTCCTAGTTAAATGAAGACTTTAATATTCCAGCTAATACCAATTTTTCATGCGCCGATAATAAGAAATTTTTCAATCTACTAGGAATCCTAGTATCTTTAAGTGATAGCACGGAGTATACCTTTAACGGTGTTAGAACATGTACAGTAACGGTCGCCAACGCTTTAAGAGGATTTGATATCGATGCTATCTAACAATCAATTAAACAAAATTGTTAAGTCTGTTACCACTTTTTTTAAGATAGAAAAGTCCTCTTTACCCCTTAAAATTTCTTTCAAAATCGTCAAGTCATACAAATTCATTAAGGTTCCCCCCAAAATTGTTAAGATTTTTAAAGTAAAGTTTTCTATAGTAGCTGCGCCTATACACGTAAATACACTACAAGTCTTATCACAAAACTTTACCCCTCGTGACAGACGACTGGAAATTACCCCTACCATTGTGATTAGGGGGCTTTAAGGATTAAGTTGGCGGCAGAAAACACCATTAATGATTAAGCCAATTAGTGTAACCTTGTTTTTAAACCCATCGAAATGTTGAAAATTAACTATAGGCTTTTTACAAATTTCGCAAATATTTGGAACAATATAAAAAGAATTATTGAAAGACTTATAACCTATTTAACATAAAGACAATGCCATTTTTAAACTTCTGCAAGTGGATAGAGATCCTTCTTTCTGACTTTTTCTAGATTTTACTTATTGTTCTCTAGAGCTTTCACAGGTTACATTAGAATCTACTACGTAATCTTCCTAACAAGAGTAACAACATGCGGGTAAATCCATAATAGAATGAAAATATACTTCGAACATAGTATCTATTTTGTGTAATATCATAGGGATTAGGCTATAATAAGGTGGACGACGATAATAGTTAAGAAAATAAAGGAGAAAATTCCGATGGATTTCTTTAATCAAATACGTAATAAGCTGTTATTATATCAACAAGTAATGGGTAAGGCTTACATTGGCGAAATTACACTTCGCTGGAAGGTCCAAATAGCTGTTACAGGTGTAAGCGAGTTCGAATACATCTTATAGCGCCCAGATGCTACTTGTAAGGGTTTTTTTTAGCCATTTACGTTCCTCGTTTACAACTATTATGACATATACGTCAAACTAGGTTGGTATATATCCTTAAACTAATAATTTTCGCAATTAGGATGAAGAAGACCATATGATAGTATAGTATATTAATTGTAGTTACGGAAAGCTCTAGTACTTAAACCGTAGGCCAAGGTCATTAGACTCAACGCCACAACTACACTAACTTTAATAATGAGGGCAAGATGTAAACGAACCTATTAACCGTAAAAATCATCGTCGTAACAGTAGTAAATAGTGTTGGATTTGTAACAAGTCCAGATATTAGTCAACTCGCCATTTTTTAACTAAGCGTCAAAAATAACAGGTGATGTATTACAACTAGTACCCTATTACTTTCAGGTAAGATCATTTGAATTATATCGTAAACTACGAGGGTAAAAAGGCTGTTGACTATAAAGATATACACAAATAAGTTACGTGGTATAAAGATAATGCTTTTAAACCAGCCTAATTACTAGTCAACCATGCCTTCCTATACCGTTTAAGTGGTAAAGACCTATAAATTTTCCCTGAATACTAAGAAACTGACGTCTTGAATCCCTTTAATTTTCACAATCGTTACTCGGACTACACGTTTTAAGGTATTATATCAGATATTGGGGCAGCAAGATATTTAACAAGAGGCTATTCGTAATATTGAGTATTTCGGAGGAGAAATAATACTGCTACGGAAATCAATCGTAAAAATGCTAGCGAGACCAAATTTAGCTTCGGCCCTAACAAACGACTATCGTTACTAGGATTGATGACTATTTAAACTATTGTTGGGTTGATTACGTTTCACATACTTAAGTCCCTTATTACATTCCTTCTCTGCTTGAAAGATATTAAGATCATCGGCGTCAATATCGACATTAATGCTGAAGATTTGGTTAAGAATGGCCTAAGGTTTCCTTTCGAATCCAAGTAGGGGCACCTTTGATTCCATCTTTAAGGCACAGAGGTAATGGTGCTGAATTTAATGGAGTCGGAGATGCGTCAATTTAACTGGCGTTTCAATTACTCAGCCGTCGACAAGCTTTACAAATTTCATAAGTTCCTGTCGGCGAAGGATACGTGGGAAACGTTGAGAATACTGTGGATTTATACGTACTTGGGCCCACCAGACGTCGTTGTTCACGATGCTGGAACCAACTTTTCGACAGCAAATTTTGAAGCGAATGATAAGATAATAGGGATCCAGTGTAAACAGGTGTTTGTTGAAGCCCATTGGAGCATTAGAAAGGTTGAAGGGGAATACGTACTATTTCTCAAAGCGTACGATATCCTTATATAAAAGATTGAAAACTTTACAAACTAAGAGACCCGCTTTTAAATAGCAGTAAAGGGTCTGAATAATACTGTAAGCCATAACGGTATGGTATTAATATTACTGGTATTTGAAGTATATTATCGTCTGAGAAGTAAATCTCCACTATGAATTAGTACCTAAAAGAGAGGTTTGATGTATGGCAAATCCCTGAAGGAATTACAAAAGAAATCGGCACATCTTTAAGTTAATAATACTCTTAATAAAAATAAACGGCCCTATGACAATCAACGTACTCTTTTTACCGTTACAAAGTAAATTTCTTGTATGGAAAGAGCTAGGTAAATATGAAAGCCCATTTCAGATATTAAGTATCGTCAACTATAAATTATTTATCAAAAATACTAACGATCCTACAACAATCCACGTAACTCAAATCAAACCCTATATTGAAACGAGTAAAAATTACAATCATCATTAAGATCTTTGAGCCAAATGAATCAGCCAATATAATTATTCCTTTTTTAAAAATGTCAAACCGAAAAAACATCAATGAAGTGGTGAACTACTAAAAATAAAGAACGTTAAGAATAAAGAATATATACTGGGCTGGATTTATAATAATGCTGAAGTGAATAAGAAATAAAAGGATGATTGAAACATGGATATTAAACTCTGGGTACAAAAAATTATGAAAACTTCTGACAAGCCTTTCAAAAAAAAACAATAGGATTGAAATGAATAAATTATTTACTCGAAAAATCTTACAATTTGTACATAAACGAGAATTTAACCTTAAAAACCCAAAAATTACGATTTTCAAATCGAGAATTATACATAAAGTCAAAGGCAAAACCACGGGGCTACCGTATGAAAAATCACGTTTCATCGTTTAATGATACAATAATCAAGGCAAAAACTAGATCCTAAAGTAATCATTAATAGTTTGAAAGATCAATTAACATTGAATAATCGATTTAGTCAAAGGTATTTGAACTAAAAAATAATAGAAAGTTCACTTTTAACAACTATAATATTACGAAAACATATTTAAAATTAACAACTAATTTATAAAATATTGTTTTATTAACATTATCACAAAATATACGCAATGAATACTCTTCGAAAACAGTTATATAATGTATTAAACCATTATATTAATGAATGAAATCAAGCGTTTATTAGTTCCTAACGTACCAATAGCATTTTGAATAGAAACTAGGTATGAAATCTTTAACTTATAACTTTTACTTATAAGTTACGCAAAGCAAAAAGTTCGTCTTAGTATGCATAAAGATTGATTATAACCTTTTTATCCGAATTACTAGACTTATAGTATCAGAATAGCAAACGATGAATGATTTAAAGTTTTGTTACTATAAAGATAACACTTTCTTTAAATATATATTGTCGGTAAGGGTTGTCTGTTCCGTTTATGTTAACGTAGAGGTAAGTAGAAGATTTAATTTTATATATTCAAAATAGATAGATTGATTGATTGAAGGGAGAATAGGTATCTGTAGAGTGCACACCTCAGGTAAGAGCTTATAAGCTCTCACATAGAGCGTTGCACTCTACCATACACTCTACAAATATCTTTTCTGGAGTGTGCCACGCATGATGTACTCTGCAAGAGTGCATCCTGCCGCATGATACGTTATCATGCCCTTGGCAGGAGTACACTTTACAGCTGCACCTTGTAGCGTAATATAATATCATACGATCTATAGAGTAGTCGCTTTGTATGCTAATTATAGTGATATATAATAATATTCATATAGACAATTTTTTCTTTTTTAGTAAGTTTTGTATCCATAATTCAATAGTAATAGTGGTATATTTCATTAATAACAGTAGTGTATCGTTATCGGTTTAGGTCAAACCTGTTTCTCTCTTTTTCCCCAAATAAAAACAGATGTTAAAGATTATGTTATATATATTTTCTATTAATATTGTTAAATGAAGGGGTGGTCATAAGAACGAATGTTGTCAATGTATTAGTCGGAGCGTTATTCCTTGGTCTTACTCCCAATACGTAATTTAGAGCGCTTTGCGTTGGCAGAAGCGCTTTTAATACGATATTCAGAGCGCTCTGATTTGGTAAAAACCTTCTCAATTCGCTTTTCGACGCGTTTTCCTTTTGTAGGAGCGTTTTCAATATAATAAACAAAGCGCTTTATTTTGGTAGGTACGCTTTTAATACTCTATACGGAGCTTCCTAGTATAGCGTTTTTTTAAGGATTGTTATCCATCTCCTTTATAGCGCCTTCATTGCGGTCTATAGGGCTATCTTTTATATTTTTTTACGGAATTGACGTCTGTTCTTTCTGGGGCGGCTATATCTTCGTTAGATTTACTATTAGTGGAAGATAACACCTGCTACCCTTTCGTTTTTTGAAATCGAGTGTTGGATTGCTACTTCGGCTTTTTCTTTTCTTGAAATCAAGTATAGAGCGACGATTTTAGAACTCGAATACCGGTTAAATCTTGTAACACTTTTTAATAAATGTAAGACAATTCTTTTAGCCTTTCCCTCTTTTAAGCTTAAGTAAAGTATAATGTTTTAGGGTTTTCAATCTTTTAAAGCTAAGATGTGGACTATATTATAAAAGTATAGTTATTGTGTATAAGGGCTAAAATGGTGCGCAAAGATTAGTTGTGGTTCCTAGCGTTTCTAAATGTGGTTTAGTCACGTGATAAGTATTTAGTCAGCGGTTCGAATGTTGCTTTAGGATCGTGAAGTGATTATAGGAGGCGCCCTAAAAGATGTATTTTGGTTGTTCATAAAGTTTATAAACGGTTCAGATATTGCTTTTAGGTCGTATAGGTTTTAATGAAGGGCTTCGAAACTTTGATGGCTTACGTAGCCGATATGTGATGGGATGTTCTTCAAAAAGTGCTCGGATACGTTTAAAATGACAACCGAATAAATGATAATGTGACAAAGCTTATAATAGTTAAAGAGTACTAACCGAGTTAATAATATTGTACTCAAGTTATCCTTTTTAGAATCACTTCGTTATATAGTCTTTCCAGACTCCCGTGTGTTTATTTTAAAGTGTAGTATTAGAGTACGAAAGTTGGGACCGTTATAGTATTCCGCTATATATATTTAATTAGTTTTGTCTCTTCTTTCCTAAACTGTTTATAGTCGATCGAATCAGTTACTGATTAATGTTGGTAAGGTTTGTCTATACCGTATACGTTAATATAAAGGTAAGTAAAAGCTTGAATATTGTATATTGAAGAAAGATGGATATATTAATTGAAGAAGGAAGAGGCATTTGGAGAGTGCACGCCTTAGATGGGAGTTGATAAGCTCTCACCCAGAGCGTGGCACTCTACCATACATTCTTCCAACGACCCTTCTGGGGTGAGCTATGTATGATGCACTCTGAAAGAGTTTATACTGCAGTGTGACACGTTATCATGTACTCTACAGGAGTACACCTTACAGCTGCACCTTGTAGTGTAATACACTATTATGTACCCTATAAGGTGGTCCCTAAATATGCTAACTATGGTGATATATAATAATATCCATGTATATCTTTCCTTAAATTCCCTTAAAATACTCACGTTAAAGTAAAGAAAAATTAGTGATAGACGCCGTTTTTCTACACTTTCTAAAAGTCTATTACTTAATTTCCAAATGAGTCAAATTTTTATCTTCTTATATATAAGTATCGTTTCTATATATCCTAGCAATTAAAAACCCATAAATCATATGTAACCTAATCCAAAATGAAGAAAATACCGAATAGATAATCAGATAATAGCTAATACGCGAGAACAAATTGAAGTTGATACTGTAAGATAAATTAATATTAATGTATTTATTCATTTGGTGAAAAATAATTGTTACTATATTAAAGATACGACAACGTTAAGATTTGAAAACATGACTATAAAAAATCTTTAAAACACTTGAATAATGATTACTAAAGAGCATACACTTACAAATATGAACCAATTATAAGCTTTATCCAAGAAGCTTTGCATACTAAAACAAATCATTAAAAAGATCATATCACTACGAGTAAAAAAAGAATATATAACACCAATAATCTGTCAAAATATTGTCGCGAAATACCACTCAAATCAATTAAAATTATTGACATGAAATAAAGGACTATCAAGAACTTCAGGCAAATTTAGGGTAATAAAACAGTATATAGAAACTCCACACAATTTAATATTTATTAAAATGTTGTTAATCTTTAACATTTGGCAATCAATAAACTTTTAACCATTAAATTTACACCAATACTTTCTAGAAATCTCTATTGAATGAGTTATAGACTTTTACTTCACTTTCGCAATCAAGTTTTACATCATTTGTGAAACATTCAATGAAATAAAACAACACTTCGAATATAATTTTGACCCTACCCAACACCAATCAGATTAGGTTATAACGATTTAAAAGACTATAATAGCTAAGGATAAATGGGAAGAAACATCAATTAAAAACTTAGAAATATATTTAACAAATGAATATTCTATTCAAAAACAATATTGAAAGTTTATATTAATAAAATAATATTACTTTCGCGAATGCAAGTAGCTATTAAAAATATCAAAGGATTCAAATTCTCCTTATAAAGTTCAAATTCCACTTAAAAATGGTTATTAGGCCAATTTCGGTCTTTTGTAACATCTATGATAAGGCGTAAAATAAATTTAAGTTCTCTATTTACATCAATTATTCATTACGGCGACTAGAACAAGAAAAACTTCACAATCATATATTAAATCGACCGTAAGTACGATATGTTCAATTTAGAACATAGATAAACGATACCTTATTAACAGTTATATTAATAACGTGGATGAGGTAAATACTTTGACTTCTTTAACTTAAAAAAGACGAGAAATACAGAAACTTTAGGTATAATTATATGACGAACTTTATATATCAGGTAGGTAAGTTACAATATTTCTATTTAATAATAGAATTATATAGTAGAACCAAGTGCAAATGAAAAGTGTAGTATTAAAAGGAACTAAGTTAGACTACTGCTAATCAGTGACTCAAATATTGTTACTTCTAGCTTCTTTTGAAGATCACCCCTTGTGTAATTGAACAGTAAATCTATGATTGGTAAAAGTCATAGATACTTGCCTTTTACTTGGCCGCTTTTGTTAGATGGACAAAAAAAGTAGCTAGATTGGGATAGAAATCTAAAACTTTGACTTTTGGGGAGTTATAATTAAACTAGCTGTTGGTAGAGATTTAGACGTTGCAAAGTTATCGATTCCATTGGTCGAAGCAATAGTAGTATTGCGTGGTCAAGTGGTGGATATCTTATTCTAGGTTTGGTAGACCGCTAGCTGGTCTACACAGTAATTTGTATGGCTAATTGCTTAGCACGTGCCTTAAATTAAAAAATTTGTATAGTATACTTAACTTGCAGCTGATATAATAGGCCCACAAATAATATACTTATCTTGCAGTCAGGATAGTTAACTTCATTGTAAGTAAATTCAATTTACTATATTGTAATTAATATTATTCCAATATTAGCGGTTTTTTGTTTTTTGTTCGTACGCTAGTATGGTCGACTAAAATTTTCAGGTTACTACCGAATTACATTCTAGTCAACTAGCTAGACCCCTATTAATTCCAATTTACTTCCGTATTCAAATTAACTCTAATTACCTTTAATTGCTTTACAGCTCCGAATTTTGGCTTTATCTATTTCCGTATATAAGTTTTCCATCATAAACTTACGCGTATTGGCCTACCGCCGCTATTAGCCTTTTTAACCAATATAAGTTAAACTGTTTCACATTTTAATTAACTCACGTATATTAATTGGGTTACTACTGCTATTAATACCCTTATTACCCTTGTAGCTATTAGATATTTTAACAAACATAAGTTAAGTGACCATGAAATTTCATCCAATATACGTGAATTAATTGAACTATTACTACCCTCAATTTAACCATGCCACTTAAAAATTTCGCTATCTCCCTAATATTTTTTTAGTTTACCAGTATATTTTTATTCGCTGGCACGTGACCTAGCTTTGTATGGTGGTGTGTTTATGTAGTCCTCGATACGTATAGTCAGACTCTTGCCGTTTATAGATTCTTTAAGGGTTTTATTTGGCTATACCTTCGTTATAGTGTTAACAGAACTGTTTTTTCCATCGATTTATTGGAACTTCTGTATTTTTATTCCTTTATACGCTTTACAAAGTGCAATTACGTTAATTATCAATCGGTTTTTACTGGTGGCTTAAAACTTTAAAAGGCATTGGGTCAAACTCTTCGAATTAGTATAAATTATTACCAGAATAAAGGGAATCTTCAGTGACCTAGTAACGAAGTTAAAGGGTTTCTATAGTGATATACCTATAAAAAGCCAACTATTATACCGTAAACCTTCAAAGTAAATATATTACGCGTAATATTTTTATATTCGATGGATGTTTAGTAAATTCAGTTGCTAATAATATTAAATTAGGCTTTTCGCCTATTATTATTAACGAAAGTTATTAGGAAGTCGATTTGTCAAGACAACTCGGTGTTATTTATACAAAAACCGTTTGTAAAAATTATTAAATTTTCCTGGACAGGTCAATCGGGATTATATTATTTCCCCAGTCCAAGTTTCATATTTTTCATTTAAGCCTTTATTTAACCTGTTAAAGTTTTTATTTGTTGGGTTTTATGATTGTATCGTAATAGATGGGTCGTAAAAGGCTGTCGGTTGTCATAGGATGGAGATGTAGTTCATACGGGCGCGTTATTTCAAGTACCGTTAAGTCTTAGCTACGTTGATCTTATTAATTTTTGCTAATTTATATTCCTGACCTTTTTAACGAAAATTGAAGTTATTATTAATATCAAGTATTCTGATCAGCGATCCGTTAAAGTTAAACCGGTTACCTTTAGCCAGTGTTTTGACTGGCTTGCAAATTCAAAATTTGGAGTCTTTAATTGCTTGATATTTTGATATTATAAAGCCAGTATTTTTAGCGAAAAAGGTATCGTTAATTCACATAAATATAGATTCAAACTTTTATCCTCTACTTTAATAATGATTATGGGTTGTATTTTGATATCTTTATACCTAAACCTAACTTAAAGTACTATTAATAGGTTAAAAATTAATGAATGTATGTTTTAATTAGTCTATATAGTAGCTTGATATATAGTATTATTGTTCCTAAAAGGTACGTGGTATATAATTCCTATAGTAGCTTTAGTAATACGATCCGCTTTAAATAGATCGTCAATTATATGTATACCTACGTTATATTACAACTACTAAGGGTAAATTTCCCTTTAATATTAGTTAGAAAACTTGTTACCAAAACAATGATCAAAGGCTAACTAATGTTTTAAATAGTTGGTGATTACGTAAAAATCTGATCTTTACTTATATTACCATATTATTAAGCGATTAGGCGTAACGTTTCATATAGCTTCGTAGTTTTTCCTTTAACCTCGTATATAATCTTTGACTTAAAGATCGTGATGCTTGGGTCGTTAAAGTTAAAGTTAGTTTTAGTTTCGAACTGTACGACTCCTTGAGTTAAAACCCCATTAATTTCGACTCTATTGCTTTTTGCAAAAGGTTTACCGGGGGTTTCAATAACGATTTATACCCGAAGCTTTAATACCAAGTTTTTATTATCCTTTTTTCCTGCTTACTTAAGCATTATTGTAAATTCGATCCGGTATATATTTCTCGTTTTTAACGTCCCTTTTTTAAGTGGTTTTATGCGTTTGCGGCGTTCTAATAATTTATCGATGAGAGGTAAAAGAGGGTCGTTTTAGCTTATCTATTTAACTTATAGGTTTTAATTATCAGTTATTCTAATATAAGGCTTAACCTATATGGTGCGAAACGTCTCAGGGTCGTTAATAATTTTAATAATTACTTCAACGTTTGCAAGACTTCAAGTCTTGTTTAAGTTATCCCATTTTCCTATATCCCGCCAAATAAGGACTTTCCTTCGCAACGGCAAAGCAAATACGTCGATTATTGTATAGCTATTTATAGTATTAAGAATATGATTACCTTTATCCTGTATCTATTCCATCCTTGGCTCTTCTAGTTCCTTACTGTAGGCCATTACTCTCTTTTGGGTAATTGTTAATGGCGGAGATTTACTCGTCAGGCATGAGTACACTTTGAAAACTAATAGCGTTAGCACTAAGCAATCAGGGCCCACAATGTTGTTTAGGCCATTTACCACTATTTAAAGGAGTTTCTTTTAATCGGTAAAACTTCTAATCTTCAGTTTTAGTATATTGTACACTCGGCGAAGTAATATGTATATCTTTTCGACCTTTCTAATACTCTAATATACCTTAATAGGCATCTTTTTATACTTAATTTTTATTATGTTAGTATTTGACCAAAATTCCTCCGCCGTAAAATTAGTATTAATATCATGGAAGACGACGTTGAGTAAGCTTCCATATGTGTCAATCTACGACATTTTTAATGTTTCTTATGTATTCTTTACCGATAATTACTTTAGAAACTTAGCTTCGTGGAGAAAGTTTATAGAGTCAATAACATACAAAATAATTTCATTTTTTAAGTAAAAAACGTTAATGAAAATTTCGTCATAAAATTGTATATCATTTATTAGTACAAATTTCAATCTTCGAAGGGCTTGGATATACATTTAGCAATAATCGAAAAGCTTTTCGGTAGCTTTTAAAGTAGAATATTTCATTTTTTATATCTTGCGTATTATAGCATTTTCTACTACCTATTAATGAATAAGTGGTTAACGCGTTAATATAATTAAAGTATCTCCAACTCCATTAGGTTTAACACCGTTTCTTTTAAACATTAAAGATCAAAATATAAATTCTCGGACTTAAAGATAAAGGGAAACCTTTGGCCGTTTTTAAACAGATTATCGATGTTAACATTAACGTTAACTTTAAAAGTTCTTGTATCTTTTAAGGTAAAGAGAAAAATGAAAAAATAACTTGAGAATATAAAACTTAATTAATATAATAACAGTTTGAATTACTGTTATTCACAGTAACGATAGTTATTCGCTTGAGTATAGGTTAACTTTAGTTTTTCCAGAATTTAACTATTAATTTAGGTAATAGTAGTGATTTCTCTCCATAATTTCAGGTACTATGAATAGCCTTATATTAAATACCTTATTATCTATATATTTGGCAGGATATTTCAAAACGAATAGTCTACGTAATAGTCGCGAAAGATAAAGATATATAAGGAGTTAAGGGCTTCAGTGGCGTAAAGGTAAAGTTCTTCGCCATTTTAAAGGTATAAAAAGGCATAGTAAACTAATTACTAAACCGTGTTAAGAGTAATATCATCATACTACGTAGCCTATTTGAACGTATCGTTATCGTTAAAGTCTTCTTTACCTTCGAAATTGACGATACAGTCAAAGTAACTTTATTTAATAGTAGCAGGATACTAGGTATAATATATCACCTAATGCTCGTAACGTTGATTGGGAGGGTCGTAAGTGCACTAATAACCGAATTTACTACAAATATAATACCTTTTACCACTATTATAACGATAATTGTTACGATTAACAGGACTGTTTAAATCGTACCTTCGTTGAATCCAGTGAGGTTGTAACTTCTAATCCGAAGGTATTCAACCACATTTTGAATATTAGAGCCGCTCGTATTTATGATCTACGTAATATACTATGATACGGTCTTTTTTATCTCTATCACGAAGATCATTAGCTTGAGAATACATACTAAGCGAGTTTGACGTACGTGTTATTACGGTCGTGAACGAGGACCTCAACTGGCTAAAAAAGCCGTTACAGGTGGTATTTAGGCGCTATAAAGCGTATTTAAAATCACTGACGCTATTATAAGCTAGTGCCTAGCTAGTATTACCAGGGATCCAACCCTGGTAGTTCTACACGCTCTTACGATTCTCTAAAGTAGGGTGAGAGAGCCGCTTGAGGATATGTCACATGACTAGGGAGAGAGCTGTACCATCTTAGCTCTATAGCTGCTCCCTAACAGGAACTTCTCCTTTTTCTTCTTTTTAATCAAGGTTTATAGATAGAATCCGACTACTTGAAACGATAGCTCCAGTCTTAGTCCCTTTATATATAAACCTAGATTCTTTTCCCGATGGTGTTTTGACTGCTTTTTAATGGTTACAGCTTAGGGCTATGTCTTTATCCTCCAACCCTCCAAATCTGGACCCCCAGGCCCTAGAGAAATTCCTTGACGCGCGCGTTAGGGATCAGTTCCAAAGCGCTTTAACGACTTAACACGATTACCTTACGATTTAACACGAAAGTTTTACCGAAGCCTTATGTATAAAATTTATCGAACGGGATTAAGCCATTCGAAAGTACGCTTTACAATTAGAATAACAGAGTATGAACGCGTTAAACGTTTTAACGAATATAATCCGACAACTTGAAGTTGTCGGTACATTTACGTCTTCAGGTTAACTTTCCCCCTAATAGGTTCCCCCTATATAAACAACGAATAATGCCGTTACCATACCACTCCTTATTAGGGATCGCGTCAACTCCTTAAATAAGAATGAATTTTTTTAACTCCGATTACGATATTAACTCCCCTTTTAACAGGCGTTACCGACCTAAACATAAACCTTTTAATTAGCTGGTTAAGTTTTCTGGTATTAAATTACAATTTTCGATATAAAAGGTTACAATGATACATAAATTGCGTCGGAACCGGAAATTTATCGGTATAAAGAAGGATTACTTTTACGTTATCTTTCAATCGTTGGAAAACTCCGCGAAAACCATTATGGATAATTACTACGCACGCGGAGGCGACGGCAGTATTAGCGACCCCGACACCTTTATTACTATACTGCGTATTTACTATTACGACCCTAACGCGGCTAAAATAGTTATCTCTCGGCTTACGAATATAGAGTAAGGAGTTCGTAAACGATTTTACGTTTTTTTTAACGCTTAAAAAGCCTTACTCGCGAAAGCCAGTGGTAAACCCTAGAAATTCGCTGCCAAACTTGCCATTTTGAAAATAGTTATTAATAATACACTTATCAATACGTTATTCCACCTCGATATACCGGCGGATTACAATAAATTAATTGCTTGCGTTTAACTTGTCAACTGTCGCTTTTATAATCTCTGTACTTGTTATAGCGGTATTAATATTATCGTTACCGAAGGCGCCTTCCGCGATAAAAACAATGGCGGTAATACATCCGTTTGAGATAGCTAGAGCAATGTTATTATAACTAACGTAAACGTTTTCCGAACCGCTCCTAAGCGGCGCGCCGCCTGGGTTAATTACGCGAAACTTTCCCGCCGTAGAGACCTCGGGTTATATTTACGCTACGGCGGAAACGGCTATCGAATGCTTACTTACCTATAAAACCCAGCGTAATACCTAAACAACTTTAACTACAAAGCTGTTATAAAACTTATTTTACTTTAACCGAAAACCTTATCGACTTTTAAGAAGGAAAAGCTTAATTCCTCTATATAATCGCGTATAAAAGTTAATAAAGCTTTAATTTAATTTGGCGGCTCCACCCTAGTTTTTAAACAGCTCCCCGTTCATAATTAATTTTCTTTATAATCTTATTCGTTTTATTTACGCTTGGGTTAACATTAGTTTCAAATATTATAAAGTCGCGAATAAAAAACATATTAACCGTTCAAAATTACCGCGTTTTTTTTATATTTTTACGATGACTCGGTAAAATTATGTTTCACATGCCCAGTTCTCCCTTACAACTTATTTCCTTTATAAATTTTTTCAACATTAACTTTGGTAAATATTATTACCATACATAAGTCTACGTTATCTCCTTATAATATGACGTTATTTTGGGTAAATTTTAGATAAAATACCAATAAGTTACCTACGACTTTACGAAATGTATCTTACTTTTAAGGCGAGCCGGTAACCATTACATTTAGAAACGAAGGTTTACGCTCGTTTAAAAAGTGCCGAAAAAGGTTAGCGCCGCCACATTTCACTTCATTTTACAATAAGCCCGTAAAAACCGAGCCGTTATTACATAACTCGACGCCGTTTCTTTCGAAAATATTAATAAATTATTCGCCCTAAAACCACTTATCTCTGTTTATGACAAACTTCCCATTAATCTCCGGGAATTCGTACCCTTATTCGATAATTCCCTCGGCGATAAGCTACCTTTTTATCGCTTTAAAACGAATTATGAAATCGCCTTTCTTACCAATAACCAAGGCTAACTTTTAAAGGTACCATGGGGTCTTTTATATGGTATATCGCGTAAAGAGCTTTTCGTATTACGTAAAACGTTAACCGAATTACTTCATCAAGGTCATATTCTAGTAAACAACTCTTTAGCGGACGCCTTAGTTCTTTTTATTAAAAACCCCGGAAAAGGGTTACGATTTTATATCTATTATCGCCGGTTTAATGTTATTATGAAGGCAAATCGTTACCCTTTCCTTTCGTAAAAAAAACGCTCGTAAATATTTCGCAAACCAAATGGTTTAATAAATTAAATATTAATACTTCTTTCTACAAGATTCGTATTAAAAGAGGAGATAAATGGAAAATTGTATTTCGTATACGTTTCAGACTCTTTAAATAGCTTATTACTCCTTTTTGGTTTTTAACGCCCCTATTACCTTTTAATGGTATATTCACAATTCGCTACGTTTTCTTTCGATATTTTTCATTTTATTCGCCTTAACAACGTCCTCTTTTATTTTAACGGTTCCTTTAATGGCCATATAACTAAAGTTTAGTCAATTCGTATCATATTAAGCGCTGTAAAACTCAACCTAAATAGTTCTTAATACAAATTCGCTATTTAAAAAACTAAGTACCTAGGATACGTTGTAGAAGTTAGCGTCGGCGTTCATATAAACCTAAAAAAGTTATACGTTATCCGGAAATAAACGGCTTTTACAACATTTTTAGGAATACGGGGTTTTTTTAAGTTTGTAAATCTTTATCTTTATTTTATCCGCGATTATTCGACGATTATTAAACCATTATTACGGCTAACCACTAAGGGTACTTCATTTTGGTTCAAGCTCGAAAAAAAAGATGTTTTCGAGTATTTTAAACTTAACTTTTTTTCCGAACCCGTGTTTACCTAATAAGATCCCGATTACAATACATTCTTCGAAGCCGACTGTTTTGGCAAAACATCAAGAAACTACCTCCTTTAACGCGACGACTACGGAATCCTACGCCTAATAGCATATCATTTCCGTCGTTTGTCTTCCGCCGAATACAATTACTAAATCGACAATAAAACGCTATTCGGAATTATAAGTTATTTAAAAGTATAAAACGTGGAGCACCGAGACGCAAAGCGTCCATTCATTATCCTAACGAATGAAAAAATTTTAAAATACTTTATAACCATACGGCGGCTTTCTGAACGATAAATCCGTTAATTTAAACGCTTTTCGAAGTTTGGCTTTCGATTAATACATAAAGTAACGGATTACGCGTAACCCGGCGTATTATTATAAATAAACTAAGATATTCCTAAAAACCTTTTAAACCTACGTCACCTAAGCCGAAAACTCTAATTATTACGGTCTGAATAGTTCATTTCCGAGCCATTTTCGCGTACATACCTTTCCCGGTTAACCGTCGCCGTAAAATTAACTTTAAAAAGCCGTAAAGTTTTACCAATGTCGACTTTCAAATTTATTAGAATGCCGTTATTACACGCGACATTAGCTACCCCCGCTTAATACGTACAATATATATAGGCGACCGACACTTTTTAACGGATATATGTATCGATAACGACCGTAAGTTAAAGGTTTTAATTTCGAAATATTTAGTAAACGACAATAAAATCTGAAGGTTTCGTAATCGTATTTCGGTAACTATTTACAAGTCGTTTATTACCGCATAATTTAAGTTACCTACAATTCGCTTTTTACCAGGTACCTAAGCCGCGACGTTACTATCGTTATCCTTTTTAAACTTTATTTTTAGTTAGGTTTATATTGTATGGTTCGCCGCTTTCACCGTAACTACGATGTTTATAATTGTATAACCTATTAGAGACACCGTCGAAAGGGGATTTTTAAACCCCTTTCAGTTTCCGAAAAGCTTTAAAGCGAGCTTTCCGTCGATTGATAATTAATTTACCTTAAAAGAACAAAGGTAATTCACGTTAAATTATAGTTATTATGAACTGTTTAAATAGGTCTATTACCCTTAAGGCTATAAATATTATAAATACCGAAGCTTATATGAAACGGTTTTTTAATTATTATAAACGGCTTTATAGTTTTTTTCGTACGTTTATTAACTACCGTGGTTTAAATTAGACCAATAGGTTTTAAAAACGATTTTACGATTTTACTAGGGTAAAGCAACGCCTAAACACCGTCTTTTACCTCGAAATTAACGGCGTAACCGAATGCGTAAATTAGGAAATCCTTATATATTTACGTTTATTCGTCGTTCACGCACAATTCGACTGAAACTGTTATTTATTCGGCTATTGATCAATACTAAAAATAAAGATATGACTATTATCAATATTAACCCGTTTTCTCGTTTCGATGACGATATTACGCGTAAAAGCTAAAATTTCATTTAAGAAATCCACGAAGTTACGGAATTCGTATAAGCCATAATAATGATTACGTAATGACGTATAAAGGAAACCATTAGTAAGCGATGTTTCCTCTCGAAACGTTTTCGAGTTGACGACGATATTTAGCTTTTTTAAAAAAAACTATAAGCTAAACGGATTTTCTAAAGAGTTAAGCTATCTTTACGATAAATACTAAGTAACTCAAATAATCGACTTTTACATTACCAAATCTAATGTTCCTAGCGGAAAGTATTTTCGATTTTATATAAATTAATTCGTTCGAACAGTTTCAGATCTATTTTTAAGCTAATAAATTCGAGATCCTGAACCGTATATTATCATTGTTAAAAACGAAGATAATAAGGCGAAACCGAAATACCAAATCGAAAATATATTATGGGCTCGAAACAAACTCAAAGTCGAACGTACCCGACTTTATAATTAACCGAAACGGCAGGTTTTGATGAAATGGGTAAGTAATATATACCTAACTTAAAAGCCGTTTTTAAGCTTCTTTATTATCGTGGAATTCGATAACTTCGAATCGCGTTATAAACCAGCTAAATATAAAAATGAATCTTTACGTCTAGACCGTAAATGGGTATAATTTTACACTTTCTTTTACCAAACAGAGTGGCGTATAAGCTGCTAATGAAAGAATACCAAATAGGCGTATTAATATTGATAAAAATACAAAACGAATAACTATAACCGGATTTTACTTACATATACCCTCTAAATTCTGGTCCGAACCCTTACCTAATATTTTTTTACCCATTACAAAAAATGAGTTTAGTTTATTATTCATACGACCCAGATTAACATTAATATACTTCGAAACAGTAATAATTTTTTATATTACTTTTAACAAAGCTACTTAACTATTCGTTTGCTGCGCTCCTCCACGTTTTAACCTAGATATAAGAAACTTACTTAAATATTAAGTTCCTCTTTTATTAATTGTACGGCCCATAAGCTCTTATACCTCATGGAATTAACGAGGACAAAACCCCTCTCGCTTCGGGTATTAACCTTACGTTACGTAGAGCGACGGACTTTTATAGATTTTTTAGCGACAATTACCTAGATTTATACGCTTTTTAGCCGCTTGTTAATTCCTAAAAAGCGGCTTATAGTGCGTAAACTTACCTCGATCTTAACAGTCGAACGCTAAATACGCTTTCGATAACTCCTTAAAAGCCTTATTTATATCTGATTTTAAATTTAGCGACGTTCATGTATAACTAAAACTGCGACCCGTAGTCCTAACGGAATAAAGACGGCACCGGGCTCCAGTGTTTAACTACTCGTTAGTAGCTTCCTCATAGCTATTGAAATTACTTACCCTTAATATTTTAATAATGTTTTCTGGGATTATACGCTATTTTATAAACTTATTCGAAATATGAACTGTTATACTACGCATAAACTTGACAAATAATAGTTGATATATGATATTTAATAATTTATTACTATAGATAATAATTACCTAAAACAAGTTATAAAAACCGAATGTGAAGATAAGTCGAACAGTAAAGACACAATGATAAATATTAAGTAATACAAAAAATTGATTCTAAAGAAATCCAGTAAATATCGTGTTATGTTTTTTGTATCGAGTAATAGGTAAGGATCTATAATACTATTCAAATGAAACAGAACCGACGAATTTATTCTACTTTAATAATTATTACAAAATATATAATTTTTAATACATTGTGTAAAAAATTTAGTAAATGAGAAATTTGATAGAATGATATTAGTTTAACATTATATTACGGACAAAACATCGCTGTTATAGAAATTGATTATTAGTATGATAATAAATCTTAAATTCATTTTGGGTTCTTTAAGCAAAAATCATAATAAGATTTAACGATTTTGAAAATGATCGTAGAATTTATCATCGTTTATATTCTGAACATCTTTATTCAGTTGATCTTTAAAATAATAAATAGAAAATGTTTGAATATTAATCCCAACGATAATACTAAAAATTTAATGGAAAATACCTAAGAGTTTCATTTTATCTTTATATGAAAATAAGGTTGGTTTTATTCTAAGGGTTTGAGGTAGCGATGATATATTTGAAGAAGTTGGAAATAGATTAGGTACACCTACATTTGAAACACCAAATTATTCAAAGTGTTGGTAGGCCTTGGATCATTGCAGCATTATCGATTCGATTGGTCGAAGTAATAGTAGTATTGCATTTGTCAGATGGTGGATTAATTGTTCTAGGTTTGTTAAACCGCTAGCCGGTCTGCACTGTAATTTGTATGGCCAATTACTTGGCCCGTGCGCTAGTGTGAAATTCAGTATGCTGCACTCGACTTACACACAATGCGGTAACTCCGCACAAAGTAATACACTTGCAGTACGGTCAACTTTACTGTAAGTAAAGTTGACCTACTACACTGCATATAATACTATTGCAACAAAAAGATTATATAAAATTTTCAAACCCGTAAGATATAAATATGTAGAATACAATACAATGAAAGTCATTGAAAATTTGTGTTTCTCTTGTTGAACCTATGTTAGAATATCCCAAAAATTTCAATTAATTTATATGACAACAAAAAAGTTAATTACAATATATTGGCTTTTGGATTCTACCTGGATAACAACTCTATTTCTCATATCATAAATGCGATAACTTCTGTTTACAACTTCAGATTTTTCAGATTAGTCAGAGCAAAGTATAATTAAACAAAGTTAATGATGTTTTTAATTAACACATATCATGGACCTCCAAATGTTATTGTGGATATTATTATATACCTTCATAGATAGTATATTTAGGTGGCAGTACATTACGCTGTAAGGTACACTCCTGTAGCATAATACGATCACGTGTTATGCTACAGGCTGTATTCTTGCAGAGTATATGATAACGTAACACGCTGAAGATTACACTCTCATGCGTAACGTGGTCTAAAAGCAGGTATTCCAAAGTGATACACTCTAGGTAAGAGCTTATAAGCTCACACCTGTAACGTATTCCTTTGGATGTTTTTTTTTAATTATCGTTTTTCATACTACAACTACCAATCATTTGGATTACTCCTTTAAAGACCTTACTTTACGTGAATATCAAGGCTTAAAACCTTCCCGATACTAATCAGTAGCCGACTCGGTCGACTATAAATAGCCTAGGAAAGAAAAGACAGATACACGTTAAATACTTATAGCGGAATATTATAGCGGTTCCAATTTCCTATGCTTTAACACTATACCTTATAAAAACCATACGGAAGTGTGGAATTATGCGGGAGCGCCGAGAAACCCGAAGTGTTACAAGACTATAAGATTCGGAGTAACTTTAAGAAGATTAACTCCGTTCCATTAACCGCCAACTTACATTAGCGCTTTAAAAGAACAACTGAGCTCTTTTTAAAAGGCTTTCTATCACGCATCAGGCCATGCAAGCCAAAAGCCACCAAATTTCAGAACCCTTCGCTAAAGCCCATCCAATTTTTTTTTTCGAACTACTCGCTCCAACAAAGCTAAGATCGGTTACATACAAACAAATAACCCGATCGCTTTAACAAAATTAGTTATACACCAAACAACCAAATAGATTCCCTCTATTAAGTTCGGTTACGATACGCTAATCTGGACCAATCACTAAACACCAGATTACACAATTATATTCCCTTTACCCTACCCACTTTCCTACGTTCTCTCTGTACATTTTAAGTTTAGTAATTATAACGTTTTAAAATTTATTCGCTACTTGACTAGTATAGCGCTATAAACGCTAACCAAACCTTTCCGTATTCACCTTGCTTTTACGTTCGCCTTGTTTTTTTTTATAATTTTTTTTTCGCGTGCCCCATTTATTTTAATTTTATTTAAGTTTTTTAGCCGTTTAGCCAATGTAGCGTTACTAAATATTAACAAAACATTTTTATGTTCGCTTTATTTTCAGTTTCGTTTACCCTTTTTATTCTAAGTTTATTTAAGTTTTTAGCTGTTTGGCCAGTATGTCGTTACTAAACGCTAATAAAAACCTTTTTACGTTCGCTTTTTTAAAAAATTTAGTTTTCCCTATTTTCTTTAAGTTTATTAAAGTTTTCTTAGCCTCTTGGCTAGTATAACGTTACTAAATGTTAACTAAGTCTTTTCGCGTTCGACTTGACTTTAAGTTCGCCTTATTTAAAGTTTATTTGTATTAGTAAACGCTATTACCCTTTAGGAATATATAATAGCTTTACTAATAACGGATCTGATAAAAGCTAACGAATATATGGAGTACCTCTTTACATACATGTCGTTTCGAAGAAGTATCTTTAAACATTTGGACCTTAACCTTTGGAATGATAAGCCCTAATATTAAGTAAAGGATCTAGATCTATATACGGAAAATATATATGTTATAAAAATGATTTTTAATTATTATAGTTATTAATTTAAAGGACGCGACTTATTTGACGATTTTGGGGATGACTTTACGGATTGATCACTAGATATGTGGCGAATAGTGGATAGTACAATTACAAGAATCCTGTGGAAACAATTATGAATCAGAGGTATTAATACACTTAATAGATACAGCTGCATCGTAGAAGTCCTGTTTGTAAAGACCCAGTTTACATAAATGCCGAAATGGACGGACGAAGAAATCATAGAAGGAGAATTTGTGGAGGGATATTACCTGCAAAAGCGGAAGGAAGGCCTATTTAGGTTACAAAGAGGAAAGGGACTGTCAGGGAAGGAAGTTCTATGTGGGCCGCAAGGAGAAAAAGAACTACCAGGGAAGGAAGGCTTATATGGGCCGCAAGAAGGAAAAGTACTGCTAGGAAAAAAAGGCCTATGTAGGCCACAAGGAGGAAAAGAACTGCTAGAGAAGAAAGACCTATATGGGCCATAAGGAGGAAAAGGAATGCTAGGGAAGGAAGGCCTGTGTGGGCCGCAAGAAGGAAAAGAACTGCCAGGAAAGGAAAGCCTATATGTACAATCCAAGCCTAAGCCTCAAGACAAGGGAGGGCTGAAAAAGGAAGAAAAAGAAGGCTTAGATATACAGTCTGGGCTGCATCTGCAAGGAGAAGGATAAAGGCTACAGGAGAAGGAAGGCCTGGATACCACACGCTTTAAGAAGAAGAAAAGAAAAGGGCTACTGGAGTAGGAAAAGCCAGATCTGCCACGGATACAGTTTCCAACCGACCACGAGTCACAGGATCTTCCACGAATACCACAAACGCACCTCTCTCTTAATTTAAAATCGGTCACAATTACAATACTTACACCGATCGCTTTAACAAAATCTGCTGCACCACACAAATCCGAACCGATACTTTAGGAGAAGGAGTAGCCAGATACTTTATACGTAATTAAGCCCCTACAAAAAAACAAAAACACTCCTGTCACCACGAAAACGAACCACCTACCTACGAAAATAAAACACCTATATCAGTATTTCACCACTTTCACCTACATATAACGCCCTAAAATACGTATTTAGAACATGTACGTTTCTTTTAACACTTATTACGACTATCGACGTCGCGAAAAAGGTCACGTAACCTAATTCGTAAGATATCACTGCTGTATCATAAGTAAAAGGAAAGAAGAAGAAAAAGAAGTTTTGCTTGAAACGATAACATATACAACTATTATTATTAATCAGAAATATTACTATGCCTGGAAAGATTACATATACTACTGTTACTATTAACTAAGAATATCGTTACTATATAATTAATACGGACCGCACCACTTATACTATTACTATTGGATTATGGATACGAACCAAAGCTATACTATCACTACTGGATATAGAACGTATAAAGAAAAACAAATTCCAATATAGATATTATTATATACCTTTATAAATAGTATATTTAGGTGGTAGTACATTACACTGTAAGGTATACTTCTGTATCATGATACCATCACGTGTCATACTAGAGGATGTACTCTTGCAGAGTATATGATAAAGTGACACGCTTCAGATTACACTCTCATGCGTGAAGCGGTCTAAAAGCAGGTATTCCAGAGTGGTACGCTCTGGGCAAGGGCTAATAAGCCCTCACTTGTAACATACACCCCTGGATGTTTCTTCTTAATCATCATCTTTTATACTACAACTACCAATCATTATGATTACTCTTCTGAAGACCTTATTTCACGTGAATACTAAGGCTTGAGACCTTATAGACAGTTATCGTTCATGATATTTAAACAAACTTCACGATAACAAAGCTTTCAAAAAATATTAAATAAATAGGAATTCATCATAAATAATTGCCTATTAAGGATTATCAAAGTATTAAAAACGTTAGGTGGGTATAAGCTTTACTTTAAAAGACTTACAAAAATGCCTATCCTAGAAACAGGCAACTTTATAAATTGAGAATATTTTTTTGAATAAAGTGGCAAAGGTCATCAATTATATCATTAAGCTTGGTTATTTAATGGTAACCCTTTTTATATTGAGATTATATCGTTGTTTAACGAATGAAGCTGCCCTTTAAAAATGGAATAGGATTATAGTTTATGATAAGGCATTTAAGAAACTATAAGAAGAATTTATAAAAAGTTGAGTAAACAATAACCTTATTATGATGAATGATTTATTAAAGATAAATGTTTTGTTTCTCTTAGTGTCAAGTAAAGTATTCATGTGGCGGAAACAAGGAAAATAGGAAAGCTTATTAAATATTTGAAATACCGTAAAACTAAAGATAGCAGTCAAAATTGTTGTTGGTTTAATAGCTTTTAGCACAATGCTAGTAAATTATACCTAGGGGTACTAATGAATCAATATTTCACAGTTAAACAAACCAATTAATATAACTTATCTCCGGTACTTATTGATATATTAACCGAATAAAAACATCGTAGAGGATCGTTACATAATGGATTTATAAAAATGTTATAGAAATTACAAGCCTAGATAGATATATACAACGACCTAGATTAACTAAAAAGACAATTAAAGATTGAGGTTTAAACTTTATATCAAGAGAATTACCAACAACTTAAATAGATATTTGAAGAAAACATGTATGTTTAAATTGATGGGTGTTTTATACAAGAAGTTGTTTAGTTTATATTCCCAAATAACTTTGATTTGGAAGATATGACGATTTCAAAGTCATGGATAATCTACAAAGTTAGAGGCAAAATAATGGACCGATTATACAAAACATCTATATTAATCGTCGAAAGATATAGCGATAAAAGTTAGAATCAATACTTCAACTTGAACGGATCGTAAATCCGCTTCTAAAGTGATGACTATATCTGTGGATATTATCACATATTTCTGTAGTTAGTAAGCGGTCACACTATAAATTGCACTCTTGCAGAGTGCACGGTAACGTGCCACTCTATAAGGTGCATTCTTGTACAGTGCATGATAGCGTGCCACTATCCAGAAGGGGCATTGGTAGAGTGCATGGTAGAGTGCCACTACTCAGAAGGGAGATTGACAGAGTGCATAGTAGAGTACCACTTCCCGGGTGAGAGCTTATAAGCTCTCACCTGAAGCGTGCACTCTCCGGATGCCTCTTCTCCCTGTTAATAGATTCAATCTGTGTTCAATATACAATACAAATCTTTTACTGCTACCTTTATGTTAATGTATCCAATACAATAAACCTTATCGACAATATCAGTACCAAATAACTAAGGTTTTGTTAAAAGGGATAAGAAATTCATATAGTTAACATTGATAAAACCAAAGTCGTTAAGGCCTAAAAACATTTGGAATAACATGTTTACAGCAATTACATTGTAAGATAATGCTAGCTGAAATTATTTCACAACCTCTTCATTATAGCGTAAGTTTAAAGCCTAATTGAACAGAATTGCAATCGTTTAAGTAAACGCCTAGAATGGTAGATCTATAATGTAGATCAATAAATCAATATTGTTTTTATGGATTTGTAAACTGCCAAATTGAAAATATTTATAAATAGTTTCTTTCCACTAACATTGATCTATTACCATATATTGAATTTTTACAATAGTTTTCTAGAATAAAATATTACCAGGAAGCAGGTTTTAATTTTGTATAACCGAATTTACTTGATATTGATTAAATACGAAAAATTTATACGAAGCTTATTTTATCTCAAAATTTACGGTATGATAATAAGCTTTAATATAGGTGTTTTTACGTGGAAGAGGCTAAATATCATTTCAAGATAATTGATAATACTATCGATTTCAGTCTTTATTTGAATATGTTTGAGAAACTTATTGAAATACCTTTCGAAGTTCAAATAACGAATAAAAATTTAATAGTTGATATAATAACGCTTAATAAAGTTTACAAAAACAGGAGAATCAAAGAATTCAAGCAAATGAATAGTAGAAATAAACCGACAAAACATATGAACGAAAAATATATTGAATGAAACTCTCATTGGCTTATATATTGTATTTAATCAACAATTTGAATAAAGGGTTGTTGTGGATATTACCATATATCCCTATAGTTAGTAAGTGGTCACGTTGCGGAATGCACCTTTGCAAGAGTACATAGTAATGTACCACTCTGCAAGGTGCATTCCTGCAGAGTGTATAATAGTGTTCTATTGGTTGGAAGTAGAATTTGCAGAGTGCACGATAAAGTGCCACTTCCCAAAAGGAAGATTAGTACAGTGTATGGCAAAGTATCATTACCCGGATAAAAGGTTTAAAACCTCTCACCTGTAACGTACACTCTATGAATACTTCTTCTCCCTTTAATACCTTATCTTACTATTACAATACCAACCTTTACAATTACTCTCCTATTTCATTACGTTTATGTAAATAAGCAAAAGACTTACCGATACTAATTAGTAACTGACTAGGTCGATTATAGATAGCCTAGGAAAAAAAGGGATAACCCGAAGTTTAATACCTATAACATAATGTTATAATGGTCCTAACTATTTGTGTTTTAATACTACAATTTACAAAAATAATATGAAAGTGTAAAATTACGCGGGAGCTCCTTTAAAAACCAAAGTGTAACAATACAATAAGATATGGAGTAACTTTAAAAAAAGACCACTTTAGTACAATATTATTTACCAATTGGTGATTTATCTATTGAAAGCCATGTTACTTTACCCCTCAGTTCGTTTCGGCCCTTTAACTCCACCCAGGCACTTTTTAAAATAGTCCTATTATATATAAGTCTACGTGAGCCAAAACTATCAAGTTTCGGAACTCTTCGTTGGAACTCGTTCGATTTAAACGTGGTATCTAAACCGCTTACGAAATCCAAAAGCGGCTAAAACGCAATATTCATGCTGTTAGCAAATAACAAAAGCGGTCACAATACGATATCCGAACCGCCTATAAAAATACGAACTAAGTCTTATACACTGGACCACATATACACACACCTCTTTACATCCTTTTTTTCTCTTTTCCATTTGCTCTTCCCTCCCCCCCCCTTGCTCACCCTACACCGCTTATTTTTAAACTTACATCGTTTGAGTATCCTAGCCGCTTGGCTAATGCAACGTTTATAAAACGTTAAAAAAATAATTTAAAACGCTTCACTTGTTTTTGGTTACGCCTTATTTATACTTTATTTATATTTTAATTGTATTAATAGGCTTTAAACGTCTTACTCTGAGCGTTTCTTTCCACCTTATTCGGTTTGTATTTACATATTTGTACGCTTTTGATTTTTGTTATTTGGACAAAACTACCTTAATTACCGTATTCCAACCGTACACGAATCCCATCTACTTTATAAAACCAACATTTACACCGTTCCAGAATTTCAGGTATACGCAGAAACCGCCCGTACAACCGCTCTTATATACTTTATACTCCCACGACTATGGCTCTACTAGTAATAAACCTAATCAAAGCCAACGAATTCATGGACTACTTATTTACAAACAAATTGTTTCGTAGTAATATTGTAAAGTATTTGGACCTTAACCTGTAAAACAATAAGATCGAGGTACTAATAAAAGATCTGGACCCTTTTTCGGCGAATACATACGTTATGAATATAATCTTTAACTACTGTACCAGTGATATTAAAAGGAGATACTTATTCGATGATTTTAGGGAGGATTTTTTTAAACTTAACGCTAGACATATGGCGTGTAATCGATAGTACAATTTCTAAAGTTTAAGGGAAAAAATTACGAAGCCAAGGTATTAATATAACCGATAGTAATAAAAGCCGCATTACAAATGCTATATTGATAACGGCTCAACTTACCTTAATGCCGAAGTAAACCGATAATAAGGTAATGAAAGTAAAGTTTGTAAAGAGATGCTGGCTAAAAAAGCGCTAAAATCACCTTTTGAAAATAACAGATAAGAAACGAGGAAAGACTTCGTAAACACAAGGAATGAGGCGTTTTACAAGCCCAAAAGTAAGTTACAAATTGGAAAACAAGCTATAAAAAATCGATAGAAAAGGAAGAAGTACCACAAAGATTATCTATAACGCGGGTTAAACACAAATCATTCCCGAAACGTAGTTTGAAATAGAGACTAAGATAAGACTACGCTTCGGATACCGTTAATAACTAACTTGTTTATAACAAAAACGGCCTAAATGGCGAAAACAGCCCGTGTAGAGATAATAAAAGCGGCCTTAAACGCTAATATATATCGTACTGATTAATATCCGTTAACCAAGAACCTTATTGTAACATTTTACCGTACCGATTTCCTACTAATAAGAATAACCTTAGAAAGTTTTCCAACTTTGCCAGGCTTTGAGATAAGGACAAAGGTCTTAACAGCGACCTATACAATGTACTAGATAATAAAATACGTGTAATATTAAATAAAATAAAAGGCTGGATATTAAAACATCCTAGTTTTACGTTATTTTATCTTAAATACTATTTAGGTAGTCTCAAAAGTGGTATATATGTTATTTAACGTAAGTAGATACATTTACCAAGTGTTATAACCGCCTAAAATCACATTTTAATACAGAGATAAAATAAGAATTTTATAACAAGAACTGTATTTGCATTACTTGGGAATCCATAAAATTTTAGCCCAAAAAACCTAATAAAAATCCCCCAAAAGTGCTAATTACCTTGTTAGCGAAGTTCAGAAAATATCAAACAGCCTTTAAACTGACATACAAAGGTAATGAACTATGAATCAAAATAGTGATAAAAATATACCACGAAAACTCATATTTCGACCTTGTACAATTTCAATCGAAAATGAAACCTAAAATCTCTTGAAGTAAGCTTTAAAATATTACTTAAAACCTTTATACACCGATAGGCGAATCTCGAGTCGGTATTCATAGCCAACAAAGTTAAAAAGAAAAGTAAGATTATTAAAATAAACCTCGCTGAAATTATTTACTACGTTTTAAATCGAATGTTTAAAGTGTACTTAAAGTAAAATATGAACCCCAAATACTACTATTAATGAGAAAGTAATTGGGAAGAGAGCCTTATAAATAAAGAGTAAAGTAACTATTATCGAAGACGATTTTACGGCTAAGGGAAAAACTTGCCGCGCCTATAACAATACCAGATAAAAAGTATACGAATCTTTACGGGTTTTTAAAAAAGTTGTATTATATACGATATAATCGGTAATTAATTTACTAACTATTTAGTATACGGGTAAATTGAGACTAAACGATAGTATTAGGTCAATTAACCCCCTAAGGACTAAAGAAAGTTAATTTTACAATATACGCAGCCGAATACAAAGATGTAAAGGATAAGATTAACGTCTACCCCTATAAATATACGTCAGGAAAAGATAATTTTAAAGGTAATTGTTCGTAGGCCTTAGACGTTGCAATGTTGTCGGTTCGATTGGTCTTCAAAGTAATAGTAGTATTGCGTGGTAAGATAGTGGATGTATTGTTCTAGGTTTGGTGGACCTCTAGCCGGTCTGCACCGTAATTTGTATGGCTAATTGCTTAGAACTTGCCCTAGAGTAAAGTGCAGCATACTGCACTTAACTTACATCTAATGCAGTAAATCTGCATAAAGTAATACACTCGCAGTAGGGTCAACTTTACTGTAAGTAAAGTTGACCTACTGCACTGCATGTAATACTATTCTAACACTGGCAGCTTTTTAGTTTTGTGCGCGCACGCTAGTATAGTTAATCAATCTTTTCCAGTTGCTACTGAATTGCCTTCTTATCAACTGGCTAGACTCCTGTCAATTTCATTTGACTCCCATACTAAATTTTACCCAATCGTACGCAAATTAACCTCATTTAACCTCAATTTATTTGTTTCCCCGAGGTCCGAATTTATCAATTCCCACAAAAAGTTTTTTTGCTATAGCCTTTCACAAATTTAACTGTACCATTTAAACAGGTCTCCATTATTAATTCCCTGGCAGTCTTTCAATCTGCCAGTACCGTTAAGTGATTTGGGCTTTCTGGGCGGTCTATTCATATAGCCCTTAATGCGTATAGTTAGTTTGTTACTGTTCACAAACCTTTCCAGGGCTTTGTTTGGCTTGGCTTTCGTTATGGTATTTGTAGGATTATCTTTGCCATCAATCTATCGGAACTCCTTAATCTCCCTCAATTTGTAGGCTTCGCGAAGTGTTATTACGTCGATTATCAGGTGCTTTTTAATAGTGGTTCCGAGAATTAAAAGGCACTCAAAGATACTTTTCGAGTCGGCATAGATTACCATCGGGATAAAGGGAATTTTTAGTTGCCTAGTAATAAAGTTAAGGGTTTCCTATAACATTATGCCTACGTTAAAGCCCGCCATTATACCGTAAACCTTTGAAGTTAATATGCTTTGTATAATCCTTTTATACTTAACGGAAGTTTAGTGAATTAAATTGTCAATAATATTAAATTGATCTTCCCGCTTATTCTCGGAAACGAGGGTTATTCAAAGCCGATATATAAAGATAATTCGGGGTTATTTACAAATGACACGTTCGTAAAGATTATTAACTTGACCTTTAAAATGTCGATTAATACTATATTGATTCCACGGTCTAGGTTTCGCATTTATTACTTTAATGTTTTGTTTAGTCGATTAAAGTTTTTATTTATTAGTATTTATACTTATGCCGTAATAGATTAATCGTATAAAGCTTTCGGTTGGTATAAGGTGGTAATATAACTACCCCATATACACCATTCCAAGTACCGTTGAATCCTAACCTTATTAGTCTTTCCGGTTATAGTAAAAATAGCATCCTAACTCTTTTAGCGGAAGCCTAAACCGGCATTAATATGAAGTATACGGATTAACGATTTATTAAAATCAAGTTGGTTATTTTCGGTTAACTTTATTATCGGCTTATGATCTCAGAACTTGGAGTCTTTAATCGTTTATCATTTTAATATTATGAAGCTAATCGTTCCAACGAAAAATGTATCATTTATTTATATATCTACTTTGAGGAGGTTTTTTCTTTATATTACAATAAATACGGGTTATATATTAAAGACTTTATTGTTAGCTGGGACTTAAAATGTGATTAATAGGTTAGAAATTAATTAATACATGTTTTAGCCAATTTATATAGTAGTTTAACATACCGTATTACCGTTTTCAATAAATAAATGACACATAGTTCTTATAACAGCTCTAATAGTATAATATGTTATAAATCCATTATTAACTATATATAGGCTTACGTAATATTATGGTTATTAAGTGTAAGTTTTCTTTTGATCCTAGCTAGTAGACTTGCTGTTAAAAAAATCATTAAGTGTTAGCTAATTTTTTCAATTATTGGCGACTACGTATGGATATAGTCTTTACCCTTATCTTTGTATCCTTAAACGATTAGCCGTAACTTCTTATATAGCTGTTCCGTAGTTTTACCTTTAACTTTGTAGATAATCCTCAACTTAAAAATCTTGATATTCGGGTTCTAAAGGTTAAAGTTAGCCTTTGGTACAAATTATATTACACTTCGAGTTAGTAAACTATCGATTTCGACCTTGTCGCGTTTCTTAAAAGATTTATCGGAAGTTTTAATAATCCCTTATACCTTGAGTTTTACTATTAAGTTTTTGGTATCCTTTTATTTTCTACTTACTCAAATATCATTGTAGATACGGCCCGGTGTGTATTTCTTCTTTTTAATATTTTTTTTCTTCGAGAGTTATCCGCGCCGACGACATTTTATTAACTTATTAATAACGGATATATAGATTCGTATCAACTCGGTCGTTTAACTTAAGGGTTTTTATCGTTAATAGCCTTAATATAAAACTCAACCTAAGTAATTCGAAAAAACACAACACCGTTAGCAGTTTTAATAACTATTTTAAAATTTATAATACTTAATATTTTATATGGCCACTTCTATTTTCTCAGCTTCCGTTATATGAAGACTTTACTTTACAATGGCAAAGTAAATACGTCGATTATTATAAGCCCGTTTCTGATGTTAAGGGCGTCATTAACTTAAAGGCGTGCCGATTCCCTTCGCAGTTTCCTTAAAGCTTTGTTATAAGCCGTAACACGGTTTTAAATACTTTCCAAGGGTAGATATTCACTCATTAGACGTAGGTATTCTCTAAAGACTATTAACGTTGGCACCAGGCCATTATAGCCTACAATATCATTCAAGCCCTTTATTATTATTTATAGGCGTGCCTTTGGATTCATAAAACTCCTCATTTCTAACGTAAGGATATAACACATTCGGTGAAGTAGGGCGTATGCCCTTTTAACCTTCCTAATACTTTAGTAGTCTTTTATAGGTATCTATTTACATTAAATACCTATTATCTTGGCACTTCCCTAAAACTCCGTTATCGTAAAATTGGTACCAGTATTATAAACGACGACGTTAGGTAAACCTAGGTATGTGTTCATTTATAGTATCCTTAAAGTTTCCTACATATCTTTTACCGAAAGGGACTTTAAAACCTTAATTTCGTGAAGGAAAATTGCGAAGTTAACAACGTAAAAAATCGGCTTATTGTTTAAGTAATGTATATTAATAAAGATTTAATAATTAAAGTCTTTGTTATTTTTTTATGTGAATTCAAATTTCCAGGGGACTTAGGTATACGTTTGACAATAGTGTTACGACCCAAGCATGATGGCGAGTTAGGAAGCAAGCCAGCATGCAGCTGAGTCACTTAGAGCCTAAAGTCCAACATATCAGGCGAGGAATACCTCTTCTTTGTCAGCAGGGAAATGACTAAGTCAATCACGTGATTAAGATCAGTGGAATCAGTACTGATCCAAGTGATTTAGGATCAGCGGGCTCAGCACTGATCCAAGGGATACAGTACTGAAGATGGTATAAAGGCACAGATATATAAGGACACGGTCATCACCATATAGATAGTATTTCTTTCAATGCTCTTTAGTTGTCAATCTAAGTATTCAGTCTCAATATATTCTGAATAGCCCCACAGCTTTTGATCATTACTTGCACAGTTGCGATATTGTTCACTCAGTACCTCTACTATCTTTTTGATAACATAAACCCTCTGACACCTTCTATATATTCACAGGTATTTAGTGTGATCATTACAAATGGTAACAAAGCCTTTTAATAGCTTTTGGGGTAAAGTATTCCACATCATTATACCTTCCAGAATTTAGGATTTTTTATAACTTATTAACAATTGAGCAATTAAAACGCCAGTGTGATTAATATATTTCCAGATTTATCAGGTTTAAAACCACTATTTCCAGGCCTTAAAGATAAAACTATAAATACCTTTACTTAAAGGCAAGTGAAAACCTTTAGCCGTTTTTAACTAGTTTGTTTACATTAACATTAACGTTAACGTCGAAAGTCTTCATATTCTTTAAGTGAAGTAAAAAGGAGGTAAGGGACTTAAAGATGTAAAATTTAATCGTTCCCATAATAATTCGAACTACCGTTATTCCCAGTAACGATAGTTGTTCGCCTGGATTAAAGTTAACTTTGGCTTTGCTAATATCGTAACAATTAATATTAGTGGTTGTGGTAATTTCCCTCTGTAATGCTATACATGACGAATAGCTTCCTGTTAAGTAACTTACCACCCCAATATGTGACATAATACCTTAAAACGTGTAATCCGCGTAACGATCGCGAAAGTTAAAAATATATAAGGTGTTAAGGGTATGGTTAGGGTTAAGGTAAGGGTCTTTACTACTTAAATAGTATAAAAAGATATAGTCGGCTAGTTACTGGATTACCATACCAAAAGTAGTATTTTCGTACCACTTAATCTGTTTAGGAAAGTTAGTAATGTTAATTGACTTATCGCTTTTGATATTTGTAACCTAGTTAAAGTAATTTTGTTTCGAAGTAATAGGATACTAGACGCGGTATGTTACTTTCCTATTACTACACTGTTCGAACGGGTAACGAATTAACTAATAGCCAGCCTTATTATAAATATAATATTTATTACCACTATTACGACGATAGTACTTGCGGTTAACAGGTCTGCCTAAATCTTATTAACGCCAATATAAATTTTGCCTTTAGTTTGGGTCCGAAGTCAATAGACTTAACCTTAGGCGTTGTAAACGCCCGTACTTGCAGTTAACGTAAATAAACACCATAAAGTCTTCCTTATCTACGTTAAGGAAGTTGCCGGCTTAGGAATACATACCGAGCGAATTTAGTGTACGTGTTATTACGGTGGTAAACGAGAAACTTAACTAGCTAAAAAAGCCTTTACAGGTGGTATCTAAGCGTTATAAGGCGTATTCGAACTTACTAACTCCTGTAATAGCTGCCTGTATTTATTCGCAAAGTGTGGTTTCGTTAACGTAGGCTTTCCACATTGCCTTTTAACACATTATTAACTTATTAAACATTTGATTAAAAACATTTATTAGTAATTCCTCCTATTTTTTTCTTTACCATCATTGTAGTTTACCGCGTAGTGGCCCAGTTTATATGGTCTTGCGTAATGTGAACATTATACTCGAAGTAGCACTTTATACCATCGTAAATCTCACGGAACGTGGTAACGTTTATCAGAAAGTTTAAGTAATAGTTTTTGGCGTAACATGTAAGGATTTCGGAGAATAGTAAGTAAAAATCAATAAGTAAGACCTTTATTTACTTGTAAATATTTAGTAAGGGCATTATTTTGATATCGAGAAGGTTGTAAAGCTTTTCGTTATACTTTTTTATACTATTCCAAATATTAGCGAAATACGTTATCAACTTGTAATTAATATTAACCATTTTGAAAGGTTATGGAGGAAGTTCACCATAATTATTATAGGCTTGGTTAGTGTTTCCTGGCGGCTTAAATTTGGAGGTTTGGAGGTATGGTGTTAAAGGTAATTGTCAGTCGCCTAGCCCGATTAGTAAAGTCTTATAGTAGGGTTTATAGTCGGTGTACGTACGTAGGTAAATTTAAAGGGAAAGGGTTTTTAAAGTGTTTGGCGATTATAGTACTAAGGGTTGATGGATCTTTAGAGGTTTTGAGAAGCCTTACGATTTTGCTTAATTGACTAGTGTAAAGCACTAACGTCAATACCTTTGGCCGCCTTAACAACTGTTGCTTTACACGCTTTGCCACCGTTAAGGGCGTACTCCGCACTGTTACATGATGGTACTAAACTGCTAAGTAGGTTAATAGGTTCCTTATAGCTAGTGCATAAAGAGGCTTAACTTAGTCAAAAGTAGGTTAGAGGTCCTCTGAAACGTATGTGTGGGCGTTAATATCCTTTAACGCCTTTCTCTTTTCCTTAAGAGTCTTGAGGATTAGGGTTTTAAAGGCGTTTTTAAAGTTGGGTTAGGTTAATAAGTCTTTGTGTCAATTTTGTGGTACCCTTTAATAGTATATAGACTCTTTACTTTTTAAATTCGGTATTAACCCTTAATTTA
The DNA here is from genome assembly GCA_038502455.1 of Anisogramma anomala. NCBI lineage: Eukaryota > Fungi > Ascomycota > Sordariomycetes > Diaporthales > Gnomoniaceae > Anisogramma > Anisogramma anomala. Next base: position 30,256,610 of record JASMMZ010000002.1, on the reverse strand, counting down.
ATCCCTTTTTAAATTAAGTTTCATATGTTAATGGTTTAGTTGCCGACAAGGTTATGGAAGTTGTTAAAAGCGTGGTTCGGGTCCTCAATATTGTTATGTTCGACGATGTAATATCTATTGAAGTTAGTAAGGTGTTTTTCCGTTGATTTTTCGTTAACATCCAGCGCCTAAAAGTTTTCGTGGTAAAACTTGGTAAAGGTAGTTCCGAGGGCGTTAATTCTCTTTTAAATATCCAGGGTAGGTGCTATCTCGAGGTTTACGGCGATAAAGGACTTGGTAGGATGTATAGGGTGAGGGACTTGGTGATTTTTGGGTGTAAAAACTTGGTGATTTTTGGGTGTAAAAACTTGGTGTTTTAGCGTAAAGTCGCGTGGGAGCCTGTCGACTTGGCGAGAGGTTGCGCAACGTGACTTTTTTTTTGGCACAGTTAGGTGTTTTCGCTTAAAGTAGCGAACTTGACGATTAACGTGACGTGGGAAGTGAAAAAGAGTAAAGTATGGGTAGAGATTTTAGTGTAAAGGGTAAGGTCGAAGGTTGTTGTTGATGGTAGAAGTTGTAGGTGGAGGGCGAAGGTTGTTGTTTTGGCGTAGGGACTTAGTCGTTTTTCTTGTAGTAGTAGCACCCGTAGTAGTATTGACTTAGCCGTTTGCCAACTTTCCGTACTTTGAGACTTTTAGCGGTCAATCTCAACGCTCTTCAAGAAGAATCAATAAATATTTCTTGGTGTTTTCGATAGCGATACCGTCGCTAACTTCCAGATTGCCTTTATGAGACTGACATAATCCAGAAGTCTTCTTTGTTTTCCTGCCGTTGTGAGACTAACACAGTACTAATAAAAGTCCTTTACAAGAATCTTTCTTTTATCCTAGCCACTATAGCCATAGAGCGTAACCGAAAAGTAGCCTTTTCTTCTACTTAGCTTATCTATGCTTAATCTAGTAAGAAAACACTAATCAGTGTTGGTAGGTTTTAGACGTTGCAACATTGACAATTCGATTGGTCTTTGAAGTAATAGTAGTATTTCGTGGTCAAATAGTAGATGTATTATTCTCAGTTTGGCACGTGCTCTAGATTGAAGTGCAGCGTACTGAACTCGACTTATACCCAATGCGGTAAGTCCGCACAAAGCAATACACTTGCAGTACGGTCAATTTTACTATAAGTAAAGTTTATCTATTGCACTGCATGTAATACTATTCCAACAGTATTAATACTTACCTAGTAACCCAGGATGACGAGGCCGCCTAACAAATTTTTACAAGCCTATAAGATATCTCCTTCCTATATAGTACAAGTTTAAATTGCGTAACCGATGTGTTAAACATTAATATAACATGGTAGTTTATACTTTCTGATAATTACGAAAACCAATTTCAAAGTATTATACCTAATACCGATGCGGCCGAAATCTTAACCGCTGGAAAACAACAATTCGACGCGCTTGCAGCGAAGTTTTCGAAATTTCAATTCGACTGTATAGGGGAGTACAGGAAGGTTTTATTCAGCAAAAATAAAACGTCGTTATTGAGTACAAACGTTAAAAACATACGATTTAAACCGGTTAAATTTGAAGTTATAAAATTTAAAACGTTATTCTTATTATCGTTAACTAATAAAAATGAATTTGAAATTAAGGTTTGAAATACAACGAATGAATTTATCTGTGCTTTGGATATCGTATCCAAACCACTTCATCTTAAATTCAGCTATTTATAGTTTTTACCTTTAATATGTACGATTAAAGTTGTTTACCTCACGTAGTCGAAATTGCGAATACCATACCTTCGATTCGGATACCCAGTTGCAAAACGCTTTTTATAGTTATTTTACGCCGTATGCTATACATATATAAGAAAGGATACGCTTAAAGCTATCGAAGAGTTCTAATATAAGTGCTAGATACAATCTTAAGCTTTACTACAATTTAAATTCCGCTTTTGAAACGATGTAAACATGAATTACGAGTTAATTGTAAATATAACATACTTTGACGGCTAGTTAATACTATATGTCGTCAAAGTAATAATATTATTTCAGGTCTCAAAATTTACGCGATTCGCTTTCGTTACAAACTACTAAAATACTTCAATTAATTGTTAGTTCAAGATTTACTTAAGGCCTCCGGATTAAATTTCCTATAACGTGGATATAGCTTTTAACTTTCATAAATAACGAATTGAAACTAGGATCGCCGTTAAAAAGTATAAATCAATACTGGTAAAAGAATTATAAGAAATTTAAAAGTGTAAACGGTATTATAAACCTCTTAAAAGGGTATATACGGTATTATTTAAAAAACTAAAGGGTACCAGTTGTAAGGAATGCATTCTATGTATAATGGTTGGTGCCGTTGATAACACTTTCGGACCGAGTAAACTAATCATTACACTCCTCATTTTTAGTGTTTACCTAAGAATTTATATAAACTTTACACTGTCACCAACCACATAATAAAAGGCGAATACCATAACGAAATCTATAATAACATTACTTTTTTTTCTGATAAAAGATAATATTTTAAAAATATTAGCTATTAGGAACAGCCCACGTGAGATGTTTGTTTTAAACATATTATTATAGTTTCAAATTCTAGTTTCAAAACCTAAGACCAGATTACCCAACCTATAAAAGATAAACGGATTTAAAGGCTATAATATACTTATGAATTTACCAAATTGTATAAGTTTGTTTCGTTCGATAATAATATGAAGGTATAAAAGGGAAAAGATAAAAAAAGACCTCAAATTACATTTCGACTAACGGTACCGGCAACATCATTTTTACGATAATTAATCTTAACCGCCTCTAAATTAAATACAGCCTTCAGATCGTATTTTCGAACAGTTTACGCGATATAAAAGTAACTCGCTTATTCTAATACCACCAATACCTTGCCGCCGAGACTGTCTACATAATTCGAAAAATAAACCACGTTTTAAGACTTTTATTATAAACTTTTTTATTACTTCAAAGAAGATAGAAAACCTTAAACTTAACTTAAAGCTCTGCCTCAAACGTATTATTACTGCCTTAAACCCCCCGTCCGAATAATTTACCTAAACTGAAATCTTTATCTTAATCTAATAAAGGGGTTTCTACTTTGGAAGATTCGACCTAACAATTTACGACGCCTATAAGATTTTCCCCACACCTTTCGTTCACGAAACTAAAGATGAAACCGAAAACCGATAAGAAAAAACTTGCTTAATTATAAAAATATATAAAGACGACGGTAAAAAGGATATTATAACCTAATCGTCAACCTTACAATGGGTAAGTCACTGTTTAATTCTTATGTTCGCAGCTTCTCTTAATACTCTTTACAATCTATATATTAAACTTCGTAATATTATGTAAGCTTATACATAATCCGAGAAATAGCTTAAGCGGCTGTTTACGCTGATATACCTACGGTTTTTAAAAAAATAATTATCTATCCGGAACGATCTTACGTATTATAAAGCCATTTTACGGCTTAGCTAAAACTAATATATATTAATGTAACACATGCTCGAGTTATTATAAGGAGCGGCTTGGAATAGCCTATTGAACCTTTAACCTATACTTATTAATTTTAATAAACGGGTTTAAAGGCTTTATATTAATGGATATATAGACAAATAATACGTTCACATTATATAACGCGTTGTTTTCCACATTTAAAAAAAGGAAGCTTTGAAAAGTCGGCCGAAAAGTAAAACCTTAAACGTACCTAACAGAAAACTATATAATTGACTTTAACTGAGCAATAATCACTTTTCGAAATGGTGTTGTCAATATTAACTAAAAAGGGCAATTAGATAAAGTTACTCATATCGTTTTAAATAATAAAAAACGGGCTGCCGAATATAAATGCTAGCACGTACGTGGCGTTTAGATTACCTTAGTAATATAAAATAAAACGGTACTAAACCTTTTAATCGTTGCGTAATGCCAAAGTACCCCATTACACGATACTTACAAGGCATTTAACAAGCGTTTTACGTAGTAAGTATATAATTGAAAACGCGGTTTATATTTCGTACCATTTAAAATACGCATTACGAAGCTATTTGTTTTTATGAACAGGTACCTTATCAATAATACCGATTATAGCTCGAAAATGGGATTAGTTTTTATTTTCGGTAATGAAATACCAGTCAGAAACGTATTTACCCTTCGTGGAAATAGTATTTATGAGAATTCGACTAAGTATAAACGGGTTATATGGAGCGTTTTGACTTTAAAAATCTTTAGTATAGTTAAAATTTTTGATTTAGGAATTATCACAACAATAACGGTTCGGATAATTATCTTAACTTTAGTATAAAACCCTTTTTTTTCGTCTTTTATATTAATTCCTTTTCGCTTTACAAATACTTCGTTAAACTTAATACTACGAATAAAAAAAACCTTATAATCGATATTTTAGCCTTATACGAATCGTATAAGCGCAGAAAAATTAAAGAAATAAGATAAATAAATGGAAAGTTGAATCTAGCAAATGAAATAACGAAAGGCGCTTTAAACAAGATATTAAAGACGTTTATGTTAATAAGTACTTTTTTTATTAGTATTACCAACAAGGTTTTACGACCTTACCTAAGTTAGCATTCTACGCCTTACTCTTACCCTGTTTTATTTTATATTATTATACCGATTTCAATATTTTCAAGTGGTCTGAAATACTTAATTTACACTGTTTTTACGAAATTTTCCTCTATTTACATCTATCATTCACACCGCTTCTAATATATCATCACTTTTTAATATAAATGATTCAACTCTATTGAATTTACCTATACTTCTTACCTTTATTTTTGTTACTTTCGTTACGATGGGTTTTTAAAAAAGTAATAATATTATTACATAGCGTATTATATTATGGCTGGATACGTCTGCTCAGCCGAAAAGGGTAGTTATTCACTATTAAAGGGAAAGGAAGAGGGGGATACTGTCGCATCTCTACCATCCTCCCTACCGCCATCTCTCTTTATGCTATAATGCCACCGCTATTACCGCTATTAATGACGTTATCGACGCCACCGGAGAGGTGGCCCCGCGCCTTAAGCCTTCTATCTTTAGGCAAAGATACAAGGGGTTCCTTACCCTTTTTATGGCGACGCGGAATAACTTTATCAAATTCGCCTACATAATACAAACATAGACCCTACCTTGAAACGGTTATAATGGTTACCGACTCCTAAGTCCACCGGTTAACGCTTATTACTAATTAGTATTAACTCGTTTTAATTATTTATAATAATATTTATTTTTTAAAAGCGCCGTAAACGACGTATTTTTAAAAGTGAAGAAATTAGGTCTACAGTTAAAAATACGGATTCAAATTCAATTTACTATAAAGCCGGTAGGTGCGTAATACAGCTTCGACTTACGGCTCCAAGATTATCGAAGTAAAAGCGTATCCATTACCAATCCAATTATAATAGTAATAACGGTCTAATAGACCCCCGTTTTGGTAGTACTCGCTAATAAACTTACCCGCGGCCGCGAACGCGATATAAAATACGTAAAGCGTATTTATTAACGGTCTGGAGCTATAGATCCAGGTACGTTATTTCAATACTTTACGCGTTAAAAAGGCCTCACGACGTATCTTAACAATACATAGCTTGAGACAATGAAAATGGTCCGCTCTGACCGCCTCATTTAGGGGGATATTAGTATAACTAAATAAACAAAAAAGTTTAACGATACGAATCGCATTGTAACTCTGTTAGGTTATGTTTACAGCAGAAGGGGGGGGGGAGTTCCTGCGGGTAAGGTTTATAACCTTAGAAGCTTTTAGCTCCTCCTCTTAAAGGTTAGGAGAAAGGGGAAAGGGAAAAATAAAAATAAAGGGGGTGGTAGTTTTAATAATGGCGGCGGTGAGGGAGGCGAAAAAGAAAGCTGGGATAAAAGAAATGTCACTCGAAGAGGCAGAATTAGTATTGGTGGTAATAGTAGTGATGACGCGACTAGCGGCGGCGTCGGCCTCGGCGCGCTTATGCATACACACCAAACGGCGCCTAAAGGTCCTGTTTTTACGCGGTATTTATTTAGAAGTGAAATTAGTGTACAGCAATTAGCTAAGTAACCTACCGATTGAAATAATTTAAAATAGGTAATTGAAATTATAGGTTGGATTTGTATATGTTAATTAATTAGTTAAGACTTTTATTAATTATGGGTACGCATAGTTAAAAGAGAAAAAAGTTTTACCAAAACCGATAACAATACATCTTTTTATATTAACTTTAAAATACATGATGGTGTAATTATCTCTATATAATTACACTCATAATCATACATTTATAAAGAAGAAGAATAAATACGATTATAATTATATCATTACCGATTGATTAAATTAACCAAACCCTTACTATAATTACTACTGCAATTAAAAACTACTAATTCGAACCTTTACAATTTTTACTGTAATTATACTATCGCTACTAAATTACGAATACGTATTATACCACAACTATACTGTCGTTACTAAATTACGAATACATACTACATTATACCCATATTATTATTACTAAATTACGAATACGTATTGTAATAAAATCAAACTATTATTACTAAATACGGGCCGTAATAGGAAAAGAAAAGATTGCCTATGTGAATATTTCCATATATCCCTATAGTTAGTAAGTAGCTATATTACGGAATATACCTTTGCAAAAGTATATAGTAACGTATCACTTGGTAAGGTGTATTCCTATAAAGTGTATAATAGCGTGCTATTGACTGGAAGTGGCATTTGCAGAGTGTACGATAAAGCGCCACTGCTTAGAAGAGAGAAAAGTACAGTATATAGCAGAGTGTTACTGCCCAGAGGAGAGGTTTATAACCTCTCACATGTGGCATGCACTCTTTAAATGCTTCTTCTCCCTTTGATAAATTATCTTACTGCTATAATACCAATCTTTACGAATACTCTTCTACTATTTTACGTTCACATGAATAAGCAGAGATGTTACCAACAGCTATGTAGATGAGCTGTTTGGTAAAGGTAAAATATATGACGATAATTGGAATACTAAATAGAAGGATTTTAATAACTTTCAAAATTGATAGGATCATAGTAACGTAGATTGATATATATGGTTATGTGTATTAAATGATTTAATTTGAACGATTTGATTATAAGAGTGAAAGTAACAACAAATAGAACCGTTATATACATAGTATATGAAAAAAGTAGAAACCATTATTGTTACCAAGCGTTTATATTACGAAACGCACTAATATTGGAAGAAAATCGCTAGGGTTGATATATCCATGAATTTTAGTAGCTTATAAGTTTATTACGTTATGCCATCTAACATGGGGTATGGACCGAGTTTTGGCTTATACAAATTAAGGTGTTAGCCGACCAAGAGCTTGTTTAACTTAGAACTTTACATCTACTACTTAACCAATGCAATACCACTGTTACTTCAACTACGATTCGAATCGACGTATGTTGCAATGTCTAAAGGCCTATCAACACAAACCAAATAATACAGAGTATCCAGTGATACTTACAAAGGTGATATAATCTGTTACGTGATCTATAAAAGGCCTCTAAGACTGTTTATTTTAATTAGGGATAGATCTGAGGATCTGTCCTATTTTAGTTAGTCTAACCCACCATTAATCCTAAATGCAATACCTGGCGGATGGTGGCACACCTCACCCGCCTTTCTTCCGCATGTGGCGCCTTGGGATATTAGGTACACGTCATTTTGCTCGGTTGTTTCGCTATGTATGTATGTCCTAGTGCCTGATGAAGCTGCTCAGTGCCAAAAAAAAAAGACAGGAATTGCATCCTCTGTTGATGGCACCCGTGCAGCTAACCGCCACCGGGATACACTACAGGAGACCTCAAGCTCCTTTGAGGCTGAGCACGAGCAGATGCAGGCCTGGTGATATTCAATATGAACAGGTCAAAATCGGTAGGTTTTCCAGGCGTCAACATGTAGACCGGAGAAGGCCCCTGCGACATGATGGCGATCATCCTGACAGGCTTACACAGTACACCGTGAAGCCCAACAACAAGCAGCTGAAACAACCCGAGGCCGAGTCTGGAAGCCCAAGAAATTCAAGTGCCTACACGGACATACTCCTCGAACACAGAAAGTGATGTGAAATTAGCAGAATACCCGAAAAGAAGTCCATGTAGCAGGTGCCGCGGATGCCGTGTAGGGTTTAGCGTCGTGGGGAAGCTAGAGACCCCTGCCAATGGTTCCTCCCCTCAAGCAAGCAGCAGGCAAGCATCAACTTTCGACGCCTGCTTGATGCCTGCCAAGGAAAGAGCAGGTCACCTACTTCCTTCAGCCTTCAGGCTTCAACCACCGACCGGCCCTCACATTCAGCGCCTGGTCTGCCGAATCTGATCTCAATCCATCCACTCCTACGGTCTGTTCTGTGTGTCCATTTGAAAGGCGCGACTGCTTCCAACAACGACGGCTATTCATGTCCTCCTGTTTTGCATCAAAACATCACGGCCAATTTATTCGCTGAACTTGATCGGCACACCATCCCTCGATGGAATAGGCGCTTTCTCTTTACCACACCTGCATCGAATCAAGCCTTGTTCAATTCTCTCAACTTAATACCGCTGCCCACCCCAGGCGACACAACACACCTCACGCCAGATTCGCAGCCATGTTTTCGCTTGACAGCGGTCCGGTCACTCGAAGTCGGCGACGACAGCGCCAACCCAACGGCGACACCTCCCTGAACCAGCAACCCAAGCCGAAGCGACCTCGCGGCCCCCTGACCGAGTCTACGGCCCTCACAAATCCCGATGCCCAGAACGCGCAGCCGGAGATGGTCGAGGTCAAGAACAACAAGGTCGCGAAACTGCCTAAGCAACCAGATGGCATCGAGAATACCACTGCCATTCCTGCCGTCCCTGCCGCCCCTAGGGCCCTGCGCAGTCAAGTTGCCGTCCGCTCCAAGAAGCCCAAGCAGGGCGAGAGAACGAGCAAGAGTGATGGGAGCATAGAGCTGGTAAGTCTACACCAGACATGTCCCTCAGACATGTCCGAGGACATGCGACAGCCCTGTCTGGCCATCTGCGTCTACGGCCTGCTAACAACCAGTGCCTCTGTAGACAAAGACCAATGCATACACCGTGAGCAAACTGCAAGCACTTCCGGACAGAGTCCGCGCAGACCCCGCAGGTGAGTAAAAGCTCCATCTCCTGTACCGCGCCTCGCTGACTGACTGTGCCCAGCTCGACAACACGGTGTTCTCGATTCCTCCAATGGGTATGCCCTCTGTGTTACTCATACCCATGCCTTCGTATGGCAGTATGCCTCGACCACGCCCTCTCCCGAGACCTTCATCTTCGCCCTTCCCTACCCCTCGAAACACGCCTCAGACCCCCTGCCCCTCGGGGCTCTGGTCTCTCCAGGTTCTGCAGCTGAGGAGCCTGGTCTTATGGTAGTCATGCCCGTCAGCGGCAAGGTCTCTTTTTGGGAGCACATCTCGAGCGCAGCCACACTGGACTACTTTAGGCAACAGAAGTCTGGGGTGGAGGAGATAGTACCTGGCATGTGGAGCGGAGAGCACATTGTGCAGGTCACTAGTTCCGACTCGGCCAGTTTTATTCTGTCATTCAGCAGTGGACGAGTGGCACACCTCAGCGTGCGTGACAGCCAGGGAAAGCCCGCTGTTTCGGTACAGTTTCTTCGATCCACGAGAGGTCCGGCCTCTGGCGTATTGGACAGCTTCTTGGGTGGCCTTCGGACTGCCCTCAAGTCCGCGGTGCACAGTAACGACCTGGCGGCGCTACGAGTCGACCCATTCAACAGAGGCGGACTGAAAAATGTGGTCGCAGCGACTCAGAGTGGCAGGCTGCACGCTTGGCGTGTCCAACGAGGTGGGCACCACGAGCTGATTGTCAGCGTCGATGCGCGCGAGTCGATTCTGCGATGTCTCCAGCACGCTATACCGTCCATCCCCACCAATGTCGACTTCGAGCTCCTGGATTTCGCGTTCGTACCTCGGGGTATTGAAAACAAGCACAAACAGGCCAGCCGGCTAAGCGACGCTCTGTTCAAGGACGAAGACACTGTTCAGCACTTGCTGCTCCTGGTGTCTCTTAGCGACAAGCGCCAGTCACAATATGCCCTTGTCGAGATCGAAGTGGAGGGCGGCAACTTCAAGGTCGGCATGGTTAGGAATATCTCCTCGTACACAACACCGGTCAACCCTTCTGCTACCGACAGGCCCCGTGTCTACCTCCCGAGACCCGCTCTCGTAGCCTTCGTAATCTTTGATCGCGCCGTTGTCATTGCCTCTCTAGCCGCACTACCGGAGACGCCAGACTCGCAACTCCAAGAGGAGAACCACGTCATCCCTTCGACATTCGAAGATGTAATCGATTTAAGGAGTGAGGACTCGCTGGAAATTGTTGGCACGGGACTCGAAGAGCCCCTGGGACCAGGCCAGGAGTCAGAGGGCTCGAGGCCTCATCGTCCCAGACCGAAGAATCCCACCGCGCTGCTCATGATTCGCGGCATTGGCGTGGTCAAGGTGGCTCTTTCTGAGGTGGAACGATTCGCTAGCGAGCAGCCTCCCGAGGTGACGGCGAAGGGAAAGCTTGAACAGGCTGTGTTCTATGGGCTTAAGGATGACAACCCTCTCGTATTCGAGGGCCGGAGGACCATGCCCTTCTCACACGAAGACATTGCCCGTGCGGCTCTCGAGCTATCTGAGGACATCCTCGCGTCCAAGTCATCCTTCCTCTCTGGTGCCCCGGCCGCGACGGAGATCAATCTTCGACAGCGCAGTGCGTGGCTGGACAAACTCATTGCACACCTGCGAGCGCAGAATGTGGAGCTTAGTCGTGCTACGAAGTGGCAGTTACTCGCCAACGCCGAGAAGCTGAATATGGCTCGAGAAGTCTGGAAGCTCCATGAGAGGTTCTTGAGCGAGAGACCCGGCCACGAGAAGAAAACCATCGTCTCGGAAGCTATCGAGTGCATCAACGAGGAGGAAAAGAAGGTCGCCAACCGTGCCGCTGGAGAACTCGACCGTACCCGCACCTGGTTTCTGTACGACAGTTGGCGTCTGGATGTATTTCTGCCCTGGACTTTCCAAGTCATCAAGGCCTTGCGCAAGCAGCAGCTCGCAGACGATGCCAGCATGACACGATTCTTGTACGAAGCTGCGCATGTCTTTGATGTCACGCTGTCTGGCGCCCTCGAATACCGCAAGCGCAAGCTCGACTCTTACGGTCTCGGTAATGAGCTCGTCGAGTATGGTATTCTCACGAGAGCGCAAGATTACGAGGGTCTGCCCAGGTTCTGGACATCGACGAATTTCAACTGCGAATACTTCTACCGCCTCATCGAGCTGTGCCAAGCGTGGCTTGGTACGCATTATCCGCCAGCGAACAGGGCTGGAGGGCCAGACCCGGCCTTGATCCAGTCGCTCCGAGACACGCTGCCCAGCCTAATTGACCAGCTCATTCTTACTCTGAACGAAGCTGTGAGATGGTGCGAAGGCACAGGCGATGAGGAGGCGGAGCCAGGCGGCATGCTGTTCAGCGAGAAGTGCAGCCATGTCTTGGAAAACACCACCGGCCTGATCCTTAGGCTCAAAGAGTATGGGCTATGGGAAGGTGCCTTGGGCATCGCCGAGAAGTACCGCGACAACAAAGCACTGGCAGATCTGGTAGTCGCCCGATTGGTGGATCTCAGTGACCAACTCAAGAAGGCTTCACCTGGAACGACTGACCAGCTCGTCGCAGAAGTGGAGGACAAGAAGAAACAACTGCTCAAGTGCATGTATGAGCATGGCCCGAGCTTTGCTTACGAGGCCTACCACACTCTCCTCGCATATGGTGGGCCTTCGAGGGTACTCGACTTTTCACATGTAGACCAAACCGGTAATGCGACTCGATACCTGCGGACTATCCCGAACCTGGGCAAGATCTCTTGGATAAACGACATTGAGCACGAGAAGGACCTGCCCACTGCCGCGAAGACTCTCTTTCACGTTGGCGAACAGGAGGAGCAGGTGTGGTGCAAGAAAATCGAGCTCAGCTTAGGAAAACTGACACTTCTGGCCGCGGGCGCTGGCACAGATCCCGAGAGCGCCGAGGAACGCAGCAAGGCCGCTCGCCACGATGCGGAGCTTGCTCGAGTCGAACAAAAGCTGGAGATGATCCGCATCCAGGACCGCACCTACCAGCAGCTGGCTCCTGCTTTTCAAGACGCTCTCGACGACGAGGCTGCGGTCGAGCTTGCCATCCAGGCCTTCAGCCCGAAGGTGCCGAAGAAGTACAAGGTGCTCGACGAGGACCTGCAAGTTGCGATGATGGACCTTGTTGCTCACAAGGCCATGAAGCCGCTTCCTTTGATCAACCTGCTCACCCTGATTAGGCTATCCGAGGTAGTTGGCTCGGAGACGGATCTGTTCTGCTCTGCGATTCGCGTGGCAGATCTCGGCCTGCACGGCGAGCAGAAGCGGCAGGCCCTGAGGCTCATCTGGCGCCGCTGCTACATTCGCGATGAGTGGCCCAAAGTCAACTCCTCCACCGAAAACGTAAACGACCAGGACGGGCTCGAGATCCTCAGCCAGACGCAGGCGTACTCCACCATAGTCGCGTGCATGAGATATCGTACGTGGCCGACGCTGCCCCCATCACCCGTTGCAGACACCGTTTCTAACCGGCTTGCCTGCCCACAGATCTCAACCTCACAGACGACGGCGCAAGCACCGAGCTGACCTACATCCTCACGCCCGAGGAGGCGCTGGCCGTCTTCACCAACGCGCAAGAGGAGAGCCTGGTCCTTGGCGCCGGCGACACGCCAACCGCACTCGAGAAGCGCGCCGAGGCCATGCGCTGGGAAGATGGCGCACTCGAGAAGTATATCAACAAGCACCAGCTCACGCGCTGGGCGCAGGCGGCCGTAGAGCACGCCGACCGTACCGTGCGGTTCAGTGGTGGTGCGAATGGCCACAGCGGCGGCTCCGCGAACGGAAATGGCAACGGCAAGGCGGAGGCGAATGGCCATGTGTTAGACAGCGTGGAAGCCGAGGATGAGGATGAGGAGATGGATGGCAATGTCAGTGCGATCGCCTAGGTGCTGCTCAAGACCATACCGCGCTCCTCGTGTGATGAGATATGTTATGAAGGAGGGAGTGTCCCACAATGAGGTTTGCGTCGGTTGTTGGGAATAGGCAGAGAGACATGACCTGCCGGGGTATCCGGTATCATGAACACATGCACAAACTCATTGGCGTTACATACAAAAACGGCAAGGGGCACACGGGCTTTCTTCATGAGGCTTTTGATTCGGCGTCGAGGGAAAGAGACTTGTATGGGGGGGCCAAAAGTTGGCAAGTCGATGGGTGTGCTGCAGCCGCCGCCTTATATACCATTCGCTTGAGCGGCTTCACTGGACAGGGTGCAAGATGAGAATATGATATAGGCATATACCGGTGTAGTCGCCGCCAAGCAAGCGCCCGACGGCAGCCAGCCTCCCATGCTGCTGCGGCCTGGCCCCCCTCTCGACCTATGTGACGCGGGGTGGAGTACGGAGGCCGGAGAAGCAGGCACCGAGGGCACTGTTTGCAGCAGAGCGTGGAGACTCTCACCAACGTCCATAATCGAGAAACGAAAACGCTCACCCGTACTCACCCACCTTCCCACCCCACACAAAGACGACCGCATCGCGCTCTAGGGCATGATGGAGGACAGGAAAACATGCATGACAGACGAGGCCCAGGAGGCCCAGGGCCGTGGCCGCAGCAAACTTGGCCATGGATTCGAGCTGCATCGAGGCCTGAAGCCCCGTCACCTGTAAGCAGCAGTGCGATCTTCTGTCCAGTGGTCGCTGATGCCTACAAACAGGCAGATGATTGCCATCGGCGGTGTCATTGGTACCGGACTCTTCCTGGGTACGGCAGACAACCTGAGGGATGGTGGTCCAGGCGGTCTGCTGTTGGGATATTTAATCATGGCGTCCCTTCTGTTTGCCGTTATGGTCGCCCTCGGCGAGATGATCAGCCAGTTTCCCGTCCCAGGCGGCCAGCTCACTCTCGCCGAGCGATACGTCTGTTCTGAGATGTCGTTTGCGCTCGGCTGGGTGTACTGGTTTCTCAATATCGCAGTCCTGCCCGCCGAGATCTCCGCTGCCGTGGTCCTGATCACCTACTGGACCGGCGATTCCTGCGCCAACAGCACCTCGGCCATCTGCAACAACGCCATGTAAATTTCTTTTTTCCTTTTTTTTTCTTTTTGTTCTTACTTTTGCCTTCTGGTACGCCTGAGGACATTCTTTTTATGCTCTTGTGTGCACATTCTTTTGCGGGCCCTTGCTGACCGCCACACGCTTTGACAGGTGGGTGGGACTGATGCTCGTCGTGGTCTATGCCATCAACTTCAGTTCCAGCAAGGCATATGGAGAGATGGAATTCTGGTTTTCCTCCATCAAGGTCATCACAGTGATCGGCCTCGTCCTCCTTGGCATCGTCATCTCTGTTGGCGGCGGGCCCAACCACCAAGCGATCGGATTCAAGTACTGGAACGAGACGGGCGGCTTCGTGCAATACCTCGGAATACCAGCCGCCAAGGGACGCTTCCTCGGATTCTTCTCCGTCCTCATCAACGCCGCCTTCGCCTTCACCGGCTCCGAGGTCACCGCCATCGCCGCCGCCGAGACGGCCAACCCGCGCCGTGCCGTGCCCAGGGCCATCCGGAGCGTCTGGATCCGCCTCGTCGTCTTCTACCTCAGTAGCGCCGCCGTCATCGGCCTGCTCGTCTCCCCGTCCGACGCGGCCCTGGACCTGGCCTCGACGGCGGCCAAGTCGCCCTTCGTGGCCGCCCTCCGGGCGGCCGGCCTCCCGCGCCTGCCCGGCATCATCAACGCGGCGCTGCTGACCTCCGCCTGGTCCGCCGCCTGCGCCGACCTGTTCATCTCCAGCCGGGCCCTGCACGGCCTCGCCGTCCGCGGCCACGCGCCCGCGGTCTTCGCGCGCACCTCACGCAAACGCGGCCTGCCGCACGCGGCCGTGGCGCTCGGCGCGCTGCTGGCCCTGCTGTCCTTCGTGGCGGCGCCCGCGCCAGCGGACGCCCGCGCCGGGACGGTCTTCGACTACTTTGTGCGCTGCACCGCCGCCTGCGGCATCCTCTCACCAGCGTCAACGAATTCGAATACGCTTTATAATGCCAAAATACCACACATAAAGGGTTTTTATGTAATTATAGTCCTGTTTTACAATTATAATAATCTGTACACCAAACTCGCCGATATTTTACCAAGTTAATAATTTGCGCAATAAGGATTAAAAAAATCCGTACGATAATATATTATACCAATCGCAAATACAAAAAGCCTTGACACTTAAATATTATTATAAAGTCTTCGAATCAGACGTCACAACCATACTAGCATTAGCAACTGAGGCAAAACTTAAGCGGACGGATGTACCATGAAAACTATTGTTCTAATAATAGTAAAACATATGAAATTTATAACAAATATCATTATTAGTCGACTCATCAATTTCCGGTTAAACACTACAAATAATTAGTAATGTATTACACTTAATTCTCCATTATTTATGAGTAAAACTTCTTAAACCATATTATAAACTACGAGTATAAAAAGTCTATTAAGGATAATAATATACCTAAGCAAGTCACGTAGTATAATACTACTCCTAAAACGACTTAATAATTAGCCTACTACGTCTTTCTATACCGCTTAAGTGGCGAAAATTCTTATATTTCCCCCGACCAAGTACTCAACTCTTTACATATCTTTAATCTTCATAATTGTTTAGTGAACCACACGTTTCAAAACATTAAGTCAAATACATTGGTAGTAAATAAGGTAATTGAAAAAATGATATTCGTAATATTTGGCAAATAAAAAATACTACCATACAAATTAATCGTCAAAATGGTGGTAAAACTAAAGTTAGCTTTAGACTTGGAAAATAAATATTGTTATTAGAATCGACGACTATTAAAAATATTATTTTGCCGATTACTTTTTACATTCTTAAGTCTCTCACCCCGTACTTTACTTGAAAAACATAAAAATTCTCAGCGTTAACAATAATATCAAAATTAACGAACTAATTAAAAACGACCGCAGGTTTCCTATTATCTTTAATTGAGGGTATATTTGATTTCATCCTTAAAATTGAAAGTTAATGATAATAACTCCAAAAAAATCAAAGATACCTTTATTGTTTTAACGCTTTAATTACAAGCCATAAACAATCTATAAAAATTATCTATATCTGCAGTGTACAAAAATGTAGCATGACCTATTTGAAAAGATATCAAAAACATTTACCACTCTTACCAAATATATATATGAAACCCCACAAATTTTAAATTGACATTAAAATATAATAAGATTTCAATCACAAAATCTTTATTAACTTATTTTACTTAGATAAAGAGTTTAGGTTTTACGTCGTAAATTCCGTAACCTTTTTCTATCAAACCAAGTTTTTTGAATCCTCATCAATAAAAATTACATGGAAAACGTTGAAAATATTATGTATTAAAAAGTATTTTGGTTTACCAAATATCTTCATCTACGATACTAATACCAACTTTACAGTGGCAGTATTTTTAAAAAAAGTCTAAAAATAGGAATTGAATACAAATAAATACCTATTGAAACACACTAATATATTAGAAAGATCAAAAGGATATACGTTCTACTTCGTAAGGCGTATGATATCCTTAAGTTAAAGATTGGAAACTTTAAGGACCTAGATCTGTTATAACTCAAGAACCAACTGCAAACCATGGAACAAGCTAGCGGCCAGCTGCGCCATTAGATGCTTAATATCTCTTATGTAAGGATCCAGGGTTAGGGTTGGGACCGCAAGGACCGAAGAGCGGTCCAGTCGATACTACATAGAACTGCAGGAAGCGACCAGCGACTTCAGCGGTCCAGTACTAAAGATGGTATGAAGGCTATAGAATATAAGGACATGGCCATTACCATATAGATAGTATTTACTTCATAGCTCTTCAGTTGACAATTTAAGTATTCAGTCTACACAACTGAATAGCCTAACGGCTAGTAATCATTCTATAGCATGAACAAATATCTTCTTGATATTGCACCTTTGTTACCTCTGCTACTTTACTACTAACATAAACCCTCTGACACCTTCTATTTACTCACGAGTATTTAGTGTGATCATTACAAGAGCCACTTCTTTAAATAACCATAAAAAGCTTTGATAATATTTGGGGCCTTGATAGCTTAATGTTAACACTGCTAGTTTTTAAAGTATATTTTCGTTTGAGGAGCTAATTTTATCCGTTAATAAGTACCAGAAAAAGAGGTTATAGTGTAAGGCAAGGCGCTAGAAAAACTGCCGAAAAATGGAAAAAGGTTAAATTAATAATGCCTTCAACATAAAAAGACGGCTCTACAATAATTAACGTAATAGTTTTACTGTTGAAAAGTAAGATCCTTGTATAATATAAGCTAAGAAAAGAGGATAACCTATTTGAAATCTTATATATCGCTAACCATAAAGTAATTGGTAAAATTACTCACAATCCTACAAAGTTTCGCATAATTTAAATCAAACCCTATATTTAGAAACTAACGATAACGATAATAATTGAAAACTTTACGCTAAATAAATGAGCTAATACAATCCTTCCCCTTCCATAATCAATAAGCCAATAAAACGTCAACGATATGATAAACAACTAAAGTGAAGAAATGTTAAGGATAAAGAAAATACACGCTGGATTTAATTTAGAATATTATTTGGGTTCCTAAAAAATAATTGAGATTTAGCTATGAAACTCTTGGTATAAAAATTATTAAAACATTCAATAAACCTGTTTTTAAAAAAGTGATAAAGTAAAGATTAATTGATCTATTATTTGAAAAATTATATAATTTGTACCCAAACGCGACATTGACCTTTAAAAACCAAATATTACGATCTTTTAATCAAGGATTATATACGATATCAAATATAAGACCATGAGAACACCATATAAAATGTTACGTCTAGTCGTTTAGATATATAATAATGAAGGCAAAGATTAGGATTTTACGTAATCGCCAACAACTTAAAACACTAATTAATGTTTGATAGTTGTTTTAACCATAAGTTTACTCATTGAAACTTTTGAAAAGCGTACCTTTAACAAATATAGTATTAGTAAAACATATACGTAACGAATAATTAATTTATAAAGCATCTTCTCATAAAAGCGATTATAAAAACTCCGTAACATATACCCTCTGGAAACGGTTATACAATATATTAACTTACTATATAGATTGGCTAAAGTGGGCTTTCATCAACTTCTAAGGTATTGATTACACTTTAATTTAAGGTTAGACAAAGATCTTTAACTTGCAACACGTATTTGTTGATTAAGTAAGGTAAAGATTTTGGTTTCGTAGGTTTACAGATCGACAATACTAATTTCATCGAAACTGCTTGCTTTATAGTATCTGAAAAACAGGTGATTAAGGATTGGAAGTTTTGAAATTACAAGCTAGTCTCGACTA
Source organism: Anisogramma anomala (assembly GCA_038502455.1). Classification (NCBI taxonomy): domain Eukaryota; kingdom Fungi; phylum Ascomycota; class Sordariomycetes; order Diaporthales; family Gnomoniaceae; genus Anisogramma; species Anisogramma anomala. The sequence goes on along the minus strand of JASMMZ010000002.1, from coordinate 30,238,107 downwards.
TAGCAAAGGGAAAATACCTAGATTTTAATAGATTGTTAATTCGTAAATATAGTGTTAATAATATCGATATTTACCTTAGTTTTTGTTAAAGGGGTTAAGATATTAACTTGGCTATAATTGACAAGATTGACGTAGCTATAGTTTCAATGTATTTAAAGTAACACGTCTATAATAATTATATCGTTATCTTATGCCAACTAAAAGCTTTTTACAACTTTTCGATTACGATACAAGTACAAAATCCAAAGAACGAGAATTACAATCGATTGAATTAAAAGTTGAATTAATAGATAAAAATTTGATCCGGGGGATTAATATGTTTCCAATTAATCCATCGAAAGCTAAATTGATAATTGTTACGAACTTTTTCTTTATAAATAATACCAACTTATCATACAAATCAGATTTTTAATCATAATCGCTAATAAAATTATATTATCAGAAAGTTCTAAATTACCAGAAATATGACTTATTAAGCCTTCTTTAAGTGTAAGAGAAGTACTTCAAATATGTTGGCTTCGGAGGTCTATGGTATGATAGTTGGCTTCGATGTAGGTATAGCGATGTAGGAAACCCTTAGGATCGTCACCAGGCAACTAACTCTTCCACCTACCCCGGTGGTAATTTATACCGATTCGAAAAGCCTATTCGAATACCTCTCGAAATTCGGAATTACCAGTGAAAAACGCTTTATAATCGACGTGATGATACTCCGCGAAGCCTACGAAGGTAGGGAGATCGAGGATTTCAAATGGATTGACGGCAAAGACAATCCGGCTGATGCCATGACGAAATCAACGGCAAACAATGCCCAGCAAGTTCAAAAGACCGAGGTACAGGCGCCACAGGCCCAGCAAGCCCAACAGGCCCAACAAGCGCCACAGGCCCGGCAAGCCTAGCAAACCCAACAGGCCTGGCAAACCCAGCAGGACCGGCAGGCCCGGCAGGCCTGTCAAGATCGAGATGTACACTCTGAAGGCGTTGGTTGATTGGCAAAGCCACCTGGCAAAGCCAAATCACGTAACGGCGGACAAGGAGGAAGACAGGCGTACCCTGGCAAACTGGAAGACTGCCAGGGAGTTGGAATTAAAGCCGGCGACTTGATTGACTGGCACGGTTAAGTTTGAGGTACGCACAAGTCTGTGGCGAAAGACTTGTGTACGGGAGTTGGTGAAGCTGGAACGCGGAACCGTGGGGCAAAGGGAGGTAATTGGAGTCAATTTGGGTGCGGAACACACCGGAATAGACAGAGGTCTGGCTGGCAGACGAGGAGGGACTTCAGAGACTGCCACAAATAAGTGGTTAGCCACACTGGCGTGCGCGCACAAAACAAAAAGCTGTCAGTGTTGGCACAATATCGACTGCTATTTTTAGCAGGTCAATTGCAGTACAGCTAAGTCAACTGTACTGACTGTAAGTTGACTGTACTGACTGTAAGTCAGTAGATTGTGGAGTGCCCAATTCAGACTAGGGCACGGGCCAAGCAATTGGCCATACAAATTAGTGTGCAAACCGGCTAGCGGTCTGCCAAACCTAGAACAATACATCCACCACTTGATCACGCAACACTACTGTTACTTCGACCACGATTCGAATTGACAACGTTGCAACGTCTAAAGGCCTATCAACAGGCTAGGCCTATCAACATAGTTAAAATTTTGGCAAATTACCGCAAATAATTCAATTTGATGTTCATATATTATAAACAATCATGTTATTAAGTTTTCATCCTATATATACCTATGTTTTTTTCAAGTTTGTAGTTTAATAAACCATAATATAGCGTGGTAAAAAGATGGAGTTCAAGATTTTAAGCAAATGGCGGTTGGTAAACGGGAGTATTTGTATTGAAATTTGTTTTGAAACATTAATATGATTTAGTAACAAACGTAGTTTAGTTTATTGTTTTTCCAAAGAATCAATTGTATTCAATAAATCAATAAATCTTTATGTTATCCTTTTTGAAAAACGTTGGTATTTATTGGCAAAGATATATATATATATATATATATATAATTTTTCTTCTCCTTCTTATACATATACTTATTCAATTGTTAAAATGTTTAATTACGGTAGTTTAATAGTAGATTTAGCTAGAGTTGTAAATGTTAATACCATATGAAAGTTTAAATAACATTTTATTTGTAATATTACAAATGATTTGTAGATATTAAACCTTATGGAACATTGGAAGTTTGTTGGCAAGGTCTTTAATACGTTAACATAACAGAAAAGTAATCAGAAAGATTGATATTATAGTAATAAAAATAAGATGTCAAAGGGAGAAAAGGTATTCGGAGAGCGTACGCCACAGGTGAGAGGTTATAACCTCCTACCCAGGTAGTGTCACTCTACCATGTACTCTACTAATCTCTCTTTCAGGTAGTGGCACTTTATCGTACACTTTGCAAATGCCACTTTTAGGTAGTGGCACGTTATCAAGCACTTTGTAGGAATATACCTTATAAAGTGGTACGTTACCATATACATTGTAAAAGTATATCTCATAGCGTAGCTGCTTATGTATTATAAGCATATATAGTAATATCCATATAAGTAATCTTTTCCTCATTATAGTCTATATTCTTTATTTAATGATAATAAAGTTAATAACGTAGTCCGTATCCATGGTTTAATAATAATACTTTGGTTATAATATAATAAATATCTGTAATTTAGTAATAATAGTCAAATTACAGTAAGAATTGTAAAAGTTTAAATTTATAATTTTTAACCGCAACAATAATTGTAGTAAGAACCTGGTTAGTTTATTTAATAGGTCGTGATATGGTCGTAACAGTATTTGTTATTATTGTTTATAGGGGTGTAATTACATAGATGTTATAGGGGTGTAGTTTACTTAAAGTAATTATAGTATTACGTATTTTAGAGTTGGTATAAAAATATATTACTATTAATTGAGGTAAATTTTCCTTTTTCTCCCTTTAATGCCGTATATCTACAATTAACGTAAGCTCTAACTAATAAATTATCGTATATAAATTTAACTAATCGTTTTAACCACTTCTTTTAAACTTCTTCGATAAATAGGTTACTTAACCAATTCTTATCTATTTACTTTTCCTGCAAGTAGATATCGCGTAAAAACAGGTTTTTTAAGCGTTGTTTAGCGCGTAAACGTAAACGAGTAAAGGCGGATATCATTGTAACCTGTCGTTCTGCCGACACCATTACTGCTGCCACTACTTACCCCGTTTCCTTCAGCACTATACTGTTAATCCTTACCTCCTTTTTCGCTTCTTTCCCGTCGCCGCTGCCGCCGAAACCGTTACCCTCTTTCCTTTTTTTGTCACCCTCCTCCCCCTTTTCTAACCCCTAAAGGGAGGAGCGGAGGGCTTTTAAAGTTATAAACCTTACCTTTTCCCTACGGGAAAGACTTTATTACATGTAGAAACACCCCCCCTTCGTTGTCGTAAACTTAATTTAACGAAGTTGTAACGCTATTTATATTGTGAATTTTCCCTATATATTTAGTTATATCAATATTTTCATAAAGAAGGTGGTTGAGGCGGACGTTTTCCATCGCCTTAAGCTACGCATCTTTAGGGTACATTACGAAGCCTTTTCAACGTATATAATGTTAAAGTAATGTACCTGGGTTTGTATCCTCATTCCGTTAATATATAAGTCCTACATGCCGTATATCGCGTTCGTGGCCACGAATAGGTTTATTAACGATTACTATTAAAAAGGGGGGCGGTCGGCCCATTATTACCGGTATATACGAATTAATAACGGATACACCCCTATTTCAATGGTTCTAGAGCCGTAAACCGAGCAGTATTACGCGTCTGCCATCGTTATAATACGTTTATTTTAAACTGGTAAATATAACCTCGGACCTAAATCCCTGATTTTGATGAATATAACGCCTAAAACGTTTGTAAAATCAACCACTATCGCAAATAATGAAAATAACCTGATATTAATTAATATTAGGCGTTAACTGACGGATTCAAAAATCGATAGCTGTCATTATCACCTAAAAGCGGAGTTTATGTATATACTATGTAAGCAACTTCGATGACGTTATTTCGTGTCACCGTAAGGAGGATAAAGATCCCCCCGTGTTACTACCTAAGGATATACAGCTTAAAGCGCGGGGCCACCCCTTTGATGGTGCCGATGGCGGCATCGATAGCGATAATAATGTTGGCGCCAGTATAAAGGGAGAGGGCAGCAAGAAGGAGAATAGTGGGGACGCGACGTCGTTCTTTCCCTCTCCCTTTAGCAGCAAATATCTGCTTCTTTCTGCTGGACCTGTGCGCCTAGATATAGTGCAGTACGTTTCATAGTAATGAAATTGTTTTTTTTTTAAAAAAAAATCGTAACGCAAGTGACAAATGTAAAAGGTAAAGAGTAAAATTAATTTTAGTAGGGACGAAATGGAAAAAAATAAAGAGTGATAATATGTCAGAAGCGGTGCAAATGGCAGATCCAAACAGAGAAGAAAAATCAAAAATCGTAAAAGCGGTACAAATGACGGATCCAGACCAATCCAAAATATCGAAATATATGTAATTATGCAAAACAAAAAAGGGCAAAAGTGAGGCGCAAATTTTTTAACTTGAAAGGGGTTGTAAAACCTTTCTAGCAAAACTAACGAAAAGAGTGCTCGTTGATACAAGCGCCTCTAATTCCCCATTCGGAGCGCCCTTAGTTATTACATTTGTAGGGTTTGAATTTTTATCGATCCATCTTGTTTCTTTAATTTCGAGACGTTTATACGATTCGCGTAAGGATATAATATCGATTATAAGGCGTTTATCTTTTATAATAATAAGCTCTAACAGGTATTTATAAAGCGAAAAAAAGTTAGTATAAACGACGAGAGGGAAACGCTTTGAACTAAAGTTTCAATGATTATTTGGACCATTATCGCAATGGTAATATCTGAATCGAAGCCTTTAAATATGCTATAAATATCCGAGGCTAATTTTTTATGCAACCCGTTTATATTTAGTTGAATTCCGATAAATAATATTTCACAAAGCGTAAATCCGTTTCAGATTGGTATTTTGTTATATAAAATAAAAAGGAATTTTATTTATGAGTTATAATCGGTATTATTGGCAAAAAAACCGTTAGTAAATACAAAAAGCTTTACGGTTTGTATATTAAGCGGTGAAAATCATCAATCGTTATTTAAATTATGTATTTACTACGTAAGGCGCTTATTCAGTGCTTGTAATATATCGTTCGTAGGTTTGGTTTTGCATTATACAGCGTTCGAAAGGATAAATACCACTTTCATTCATATAACTAATACAACCTAATATTTACGTATACGCTGGTATCTATATTCTTTGGCCCATTTTACGATATCTAGAGAGATAAGTGCCACTTTTTCTAATTATCCCTTCTATAAAAAGCCTAAAATACCGTTTCGGAAAATAATTATCACGCTGTTAAAGTCGACTATACGGCCCCCAGTTAGGTATATCATGGGTTTCACTTTTAGGCGGGCTTTCGAAAGCTTCTTTTCTTTAAATTCGAAAAACGACGCGTCACATAACGTTGACGTGTCATTCGTTTATATACCCGTTAACGTAGAGACTTCCGAACGTATTGTTAAAATTAATAGGTATGAGTCAAAGGTTGAGCTAGCTATTTCGAGCCGTTTCTTGGAATTCTTTGGGTAGGTGTTATACTAATATATACTAAATTTAACTAGTTCGTAAAATGATTTTATAATACATAAGATCGTTCCGTGTAGACAGTATTTTCTGAGGTTTATAGGTATGTGGGCGTAAATACGTTGTTTAAACCTTTTCTTGGATTATGTGTAAGCCTGAATAATATCGAAAAGTTTAATATATAGGTTGTAAGGGGTACTAAGAGAGTGGTAAGCACACAAATCAAATGGTGGCTTACCCGTTGTAATATAGACGATAAAGTTATAATTTTCTTATTGTCGTTATTATACTTTTTTACAATAAAGCGAGTTTTTTGTATAGGTTTTCCGTATTTTTTTTTACTTTATATACAAGGCGTGTAAGTAAAATCTTGTAGGCATCGTAAATTGTTAATTGGAATCTTTTAAAGCGAAAAATACTTTGTTTAATTAAGTCAGAGATTTATATACAAGTTGATTATTCGAACGGGGTACTAAGGGTAGTAATAATGCGTTCGTGGAAAAGCTTTAAGTTAAGTTTACAGTTTGTCATTTCCTTTTAAATAATAAAGGTTTTAGGTTTTTTTTTTTAGGCCAAGCCGGCATTTTCGGTAGCGAGATGCTAGTACTGTTAGTATAAACGAGCCGGTCCCATATAGTGGTAAAGGTTCGAAAGTGGTATCCAGTAGATCTAAAGGATTTGGTGGCGGTTTAAATCAGTTATTGTAAAAGTGGCTTCGTTGGTACCATTAGCTGGCTTATGGTCTCGGGTCGTATTTCTTCATGTTTTTTTCTTTTTGTATTTCTGTATTATTATTTAGCGAAACGAAGTTGTATTATTTGGTAAGGTTACGAATATACTGTGGCCTTTAAACCCGTTCATTTCCCAAGGGTTAGTTTATTCGTCTTCAGTTTATCAAACTAAGACCTTAGATTATAATAATAAGTTTAAAACGTCGGTTCTACGTAAGCTGTTCCTTATAGCCAACGTTTTCAAAACATTAATATTAGTCTATAAAAAACGTGATTATATTATAGATTTCGCTATAGTATTCGCCTTTTGTAATGTTGCTGGTAAATATGTATAGTTTCTTGTACTTTTGAGTAAATATCAAAAATAAGGAACGTGGGGATTAGTTTACTCGGGTCAAAAGTGTTGTTAAGAGAGTTAACCGTTATTTATAGGATAGATTACCTAGAATTAGTGCTTTTTAGTTCCTTGGATTGTATCATATACGATTTTTTAAGCAGTTTATATTATTTTTTATACTTTCCAATACCCTATGGTTCTTTTACTGGTATTCATTTGTACTTATTGGCAATCTAAAAAATTAACTAGCGTTTAATCTTTTGAATTGTTGCTAATGAAACTATTAACGTAAGCGGTAAATTTACATTTAACAGCAGTAATATAATGTAAACGTACACGTAGTTTACCGCCAATTGTTAGCGGATTATGTTACTGAAATTACCGAAAAAATTGAATAATAAGTTTCCGGCTGGTACGGTAATACGATATATTAAACTCCTATACAGATTATGCGAATAAAATATCTATTGATATTAAACGTACCAAACGTACTTAAGAAATTAGCTGGGTATAAAAAACTTAATGTTCGACCCATTTTTACGAAATACGTGGGGGAAATATTTTGGTATCATATATATATAAACTAACGATACCTTGTTTTTTCCGCGAACTATAGGTTTGTAATGGCGAAACAATAGACCATTGAAATGTCAGGCTTTTAAAAGTATAAGCCGATGAAGATGCCAGCTAAGAGTGTATAACTTAACTTAAATAAATCGTTAATTCGTATTTATAATGTTAAAACTGAAAATACTAACGACACGTATATTATTTTACGTCAAAAACAGCCAGTTATGAGCCTTATACCGATTAATAAGATCAAAGAGGTAAAATTACAACGATACATAGAGTAAAAGGTCTGTATGGCCTATATTCATACTCCATACTAACTAAAAACATTGTACGACTTATAGATTGAAATATAAGCACAGAAACCATAAAGCTAGGATTTTTACTTCTTAAATAGAACGATTTAATGGTAAATAAAAAATTTGAAAAAAAAGGTATCAACATAATTTGGATAAATTTAACGACGACGAAATCAATTATTTTTACGAATGGATTCTTTATTAATCATCTTGACCCTACATCGAAAATATAGTTTTTTATGATTTTTGTTAAGGAAAAAAGTCTAATGGGTAATTTATAATTGCCAGAAACCATGTATACGAAATAATCCTTTAATATAAACATATAATACGAAACGTACTAGATTCCAAAGTTAACAGTGTAATAATAAGCTTTGACATCGGTATGGTAACCAACGACAAGTTAAAGAATGTTATTAAACAATTGAGATTACCTTCGATCCATATAATTATTTATGCAAACTCCCAAAGGTTTTACAAGTGTTTATTGAAGCTAGTCACAACTAATAAAGAATGTTTAATAATAAACGTAATAGCTTTAGGGAAGAAATATAAGAATAGGGAAATCGATCAGTTTCGGTAAATTAATGAAAAAAATATCTCTATTAATAGTATGACTAAGGCCATGCCTAATGATGCTTTGAAACGGTTTGTAAATAGCAATAAGTTAATCGTATGAATGACTGGCTACGTAAAATGCTGAGTACATGATGTGTAGGATTAGAGATACCTTAGTAAACTAAAAAATTACCAAGTTAATAGTGGCGATAGTAACGATAATGATGGCAGTAGGTGAAACTATTGGTAAAAGGTACGTAATTGGTGGAATACGTAGTATATGTAGGTTTATAATGGAAGACTTGTGTACGGGAATTGAAAAATGAAAGGCTCGAAAATATGGAATAAAGGGCGGTAATTGATGTTAAATTCAGTAAAAATTGATTAAAATCGACAGAAGTTTGGCTTATGGATTAAAGAGGGATTTCAAAGGTTGCCACTAATTGGTAGCCAGCAACGCTAGCGTACAAACACAAAAACAAAAAGCCACTAGTGTGGGAATAACAATCAAATACATTACGGTCAAGTTAACCATACTTATAATTGGTTAATTATACTGACTAAAAATTGACTGCAGCTTGTAGGATTGATTGCAAGTGTAGTGCAGTTGGTGCCTACTCCAATTGTGGCACAAGCTAAAGCATCTGGCCATACAAATTAGTGTGTAGACTGGCTAGCGGTCTAGCAAACTTAGAACCTACAACTTATCAACTACTTTCAATGCAGCACCAGTTACTTCGAACACAGTAATTCGAATCAACTACGTTGTAAATATAAAAACCTTCCCACAAATTTTTTATTTCATAAATAAAATAAAAACAAATAGTAAGAACCAATTTAGTAGAGCCCTTTATACTGGATATAAACTTTATATTACAACTAAAGCCACCCATAGTTATGAACTCATAACATTTAAATGAAAAAAATTAATGTGCGCGAATTTGTTTATAAAAAAGGAAAACGAAAGACTTCAATACTAAGGTATTCAAGTATTATACCAATATAAAGATAAACTAAAGTTGAGATTAGTTCATATAGATTGTAATGCCAGTTGAATCCGTATTGTTCTTTTGTTTTTAACAAGACCTTTGTCTCAAAATACGTAAAAGAATATCAATCTTTCAAAGGTTTTTGTGAACAGAATTATAATACATCATAATCCTAAATATAATTCACTTACCTAGTTTTATCAGTTTTCTCTGTTGGATGACGAGTTTCAGTCTCATTGCAAATGATTTTGATGTAACTCGTTTTAATGTAATCGTATATCATTGTACAATATAAATTTATAGTAAAGGGGTTAAATTTTCGTTGATATTTGAAATTAAGGTTGAAAATACGGTAAAATATGTGCTGGTATTTATCATTGATTTAAAGCGCAGTAATCTGGTTCTTTATTTATTTGATATTAATGTTAGGCTTATAATGGCGTTTAATCAAATTAAGCAGGTATCCGGTTTAACTGTAAAAACTGTAATATAAAAGTTCGTATCTATTTCAATAAAAGTATTATCCTCCAATATTATTCCCGCTAATTGATATCCATATCATGGTTTAAAAATTTAATTTATATCAAAAGAACTATTTAAAATTAGTCACATATATTATTTGAGATCTTTAAACTCAATATAGGTTGTTATAAAGTGGTAGAAATATGTTATTGAACTTCGTAGTTGTTGATTAGGTCATACACGACAACGTCAATAGTAAATAATGTAGGTGGGTTTATAGTGAAGTAGTATTGAATGGACAATAGAAGGATTAAAAGGCTTGTGATATTGCACGTCTCCAAGTAAAGTATAAGTACTCTACTTCGAGTCATACAATCCTTCCAAAGTCTTCAAACACAAGGTTCATACCATATGTCTTCTTTTTATACAAATTATCTATGTGATTTATTTAAAAGAACACTTTTTGTATTACATTTCAAAACTCCTTTCGTTTATATTATTTTTGTCAGTTTGATAATAATGATTTTTCTATTTATTTATAGCAATTAAATTCATTTTATTGACCATAATATATGCTACTAGTTTCTAAAGTTCACAGTAAACGTATTGGGTTTTAAAAATTATATATTGAAATGTTATCAAACTTATTATATTTTAATGAAATTGTTTTTCTTAAGATAAATTGGATTAAAAGTTATCTCAACAAGTGTAATCTGATTATATATCATTATGTAATTAGTAATTTTAATAAAAAAGGTAGAACTTGTCAATTTTTTTAATGATAATAGCAAATGAATCAAGGAATAAAATTATAGAAACTTGATCCTTCAACTTATATAATGTATTTTGTTCCATCAATTATAATACAAGTATTTATTACTAACAATTTTTATTAAATATCTTCTCTAGAGTTTTTATGTATTAGTTTAATAAGTATTTTACATTATATCAGTACTTAAAAACTATTTAGACCGTTTTTATGAGCGGTATAAACAGTAACGCGAGTATGTCACACATTAATTTTCCATTACACGCTTAAACACGTCTAAATTTGGGCGGTTATCTTCACCTTACAAACGATATTACGAACGTATTATACTTTCGAAGTTATTCTTCACTTAGAAAACGATATTTATATCTGGGAAGTATAAGATTCCTATTACGGATTTCGTGAGTAATATATATATTTTTATAATCGTATTATGAAATGTATGATAGATGAAGTATAAGCACAGTGGATAATGCAAAAAAGTTTAAGCATGTTTAGTTACAAATTTACTAGCTGCATAAAGAAGAATCTTTAGTTCAACAGTTAATTTAAACAAGTATTAAGGATTATTAAATTGGCCTCAATACAGCTCATATTTATATTTCCTGCATAATTTCGTTGTTTACTGGTAAAAGTGTTGATTATTATCAATTATTCGTTGGTAGCAGTTGTATTTGTTTTATACGTTATGAATACAGCGATAATATTTGTAACCTACCGCCCAAGGTATTCTATTAGATTGAAAAAGAAAAAAAAAACTTGTTAAGTTGCGTTTTATTCATGGTAAGTCTTTCAGTATTATATTTAAAACCCATTCGTAAACTTTCAAATTAATTCATATGAATTTTACTGGTAATAGTGACGTGTAAAATACGTAACCCTTTGAATTTTTTATAAAAAAAAATTGTGATTCGGAGTGTAGATATTATAATGATGTTGCTGAATGGTAACAATGGTAATTTACAGTATGTTTTCGACAATAAATTCATATACATGTTAAAATATTTCCTTCATTAGCAGCCACCACATTTGCTAGTATTTCTACAAGAACTATATACGATTTATTAATATCGTCAATAAACTCTTCGATGGCTCCCGCTATAGCCAACGCCAAAGGAACCAAATCAACCACGCGCATATTAGGTGCGTTTGCAAATAAAACCCGACCTTTGCAGAAAGATTAAGGGCCTTAACATAAGTGTTAGGCAACCATACCACCCCCGGAAAAAAAGAACGTAGAAATACACCAATTCTAGCTCTTTAACGTTAAGACCATATATAAGGCTCTTGATGGGTAAAGCCGCAATCTGGAAGTTTATAAGTCCATATACTGAGTTTACGAATAATCTATTAATGCTCTCGTCACTTGTTTCGATAGACTCAACTTCACTGATTAACGCGCTTTAGCGTTATATATTTCGATGAACGCTACTAATGATATTAAGGACAATGGCTCAAGACTCTACTCAAATGAGCCTACGATTTCCACTCTCCTCACAAAATTTGGCTAATTCAAAAAGATTTTTACTGCCTTAAATTACTTTACGATACCGTTCTCTTCAACACCGAACCATTTATTACGCCAATTTAAGTATTTACGTAAGCATTCGTAGCAAGCCGTAATGAAACACTTATCTTCCTTATAATTTAAAAGTCTTTGCCTCTTACCAAGAAGCCATAAAACTCTGTATTGGACTACTCGAAATACTACTTTTCGTAGCATACAACCATTTAGAAAGCGCTATAGAAAACGGATTTACGGGTCTTCATTAGAGTCCCAAGAGGTTCCAAACGAGACATTAAAGAAAAATTACTCTCTCTAGGACGCCCTCGTTAAACTTATAAAATTAAACTCGTTTGATATAAAGACAATCAAAAAAACCGTTTTAAATTTCGTAATTCGCTATTTTTATATTCTAGTAAAGAATAGGCTCCTCTTTAAAAAAAACCATTCTCATCTTTTTCTACTTGTTAGGGGGGCCTTTGACTATACTTTATCATATCTAATACACTTACTCGGTAAAGAGAGTCCTCTGTATAATTCACACGCCTTTTTAGAAAAGCTCGATCGAAATTTCAAAAGTAAAAGATAAATTACGATTTAAACCGAGATTGCACCAATTACTATTTATCTATTGGTATATGACTCAAAGGTTTATATAAGTCCAACAATGTAAATAATTTTATTTGATAAACCTATAAAATTCTTCTGGTCATTTTTATGATAAGAAGTGGTTTGAAGAGATAAAATGCAACATTAACTTCGTCTTTAGGAAAATAACTATTTATAATAATGTATCAATTTACATTACGTAAAATCTATTCGATACTTTAATTCCACGGTTTCAGTATGAGATTATATCCCGGGACTATATAAGCGGGAGATTTAATATACAAATTATTGTTACGGTCTTCTCCTTTAGGCTTACGTGAATCATATAATAACTTTCATATTGAAGGGAGGAAAATTCATTCGTCTTTCGAAACTTTCGTTAAATTGGATTAAAACCCTTATAATAATTCATTACAACACGAAAAAGAAGGCAAACGCCCTGGTCAAAAGCGCCAATATATCCTAACCCGGCCAGCCAAACGTTCGTTCAACGAAAAAGCACCGTGAAGCCGAGCTTTACTTCATCAATATACGTGAATAATTCGCTAGTAAAAACGCGGTACGACCTGTATTTCCCGCCCATATCCCCAAGTTTTTCGATTACGTAACTTCGGGCGTCAATACGCCCTTATTATATAACAATTTTCTTCGAGATCCGTTATATATGTAATAGGTAAAACCGTTCACATCTAAAAAGAACAAGTGTACGTAACTTTAACGTCGAGAATCCCATCCCTCCTATTAAAAACCTTGTTATTTCCAATACGCGCGAATAACCCGCCCTATGAAAAAATAGATATCTGTACGATAAGCAGGTCGATTATTGGCCTCAAAACATACGTATTAGGATAAAAGTCTTTGAAGGTTATAAATGTTAGTTCGAAGGCTAGGAAGACTATCATAAGAGAAGCGTAAACTATCTTGGCTATTTCAATCGAATTTTTATATAACAAAGCTGTTTTGATATTATAACTGGTTACGTTTATATTTTAATTAGTGTTATCACCCTTATTCATTCCTATGGATATCGCTATATAACCTCACAGCTATTACATATGGGCCAAGTGACAGTTCACAACACTGCAAGGTATACTCCTACAGAGTGCATATTAACATGTCCTTCGCTGCATGATGCACTCTTGCAGAGTTCATCATGCGTGGCGCGGTTTGAAAGGGGCGTTCCAGAGTGTATAGAAAAAGTACCACTGCTAGAATAAAAGGTTTATAACCTCTTATCCCTGGCGTACACTATCTAAATGCTTTTTCTAAACCCATTTATCTTTACTTCAATACCAATTTTCCGATTATTTTTTATCTTTATTAACGTAAATAAGCAGACATTACCAATACTAATTAATAGACGACTAAGTCAACTACAAATAGCTAAGGAAAAAAGAGATAAACTGAAGTTAAATACCTATAGCAGTATATCATAACGGTTCCAATTGTTTGTACATTACCACTACGTTTCACAAAAACTATACGGAAGTGTAAAATTATGCGGGAATACCTTTAAAATCCGAAGCATAGTAAGACTCCAAGATCCAAAATGACTTTAAAAAGGATCACTTTAGTACGATATTGTGAACAAATTGGTGCCCTGTTTATTAAAAGCTCTGTTACTCTAACCGTGAACTTGGTTTAACGCTTTAAACATACCCGATCACTTTTTGAAAAGCGTCCTATCACGTATCAAGCCATGTAAGGCAAGAGCACCAAGTTTCGGAACCTTTCGTTAAGACCCACCCAATTGAAATATAATATCCAAGCTTCCTACGAAACCTAAAAGCGGTTACAAACTTAATATCCACACCGTTAATTAGACCTAAAAGCGGTTACAAACACAATATCTATACCGCTCGCAACTACTAAGAACAGCTATAACACGATATTTCGGACCGCCTACTAAATACGAACCAGGCTTTAAACACTGGATCACATTATACACCTCCCTATATCTACATCCCCCCTCCTTTTTTATATTTTCCCTATCCGCCTCCTTATGCGTACCTTATACCGCGTGTTTGAAGTTGAGAAATTACGAATTTTAAGTTTTTTTAAAGTCGTTTGGTTGGTGTAGAGTTAGTAATCATTAACAGAACTCATTTGAGACGCCTAATTAGGCTGTAGTTACATTTTATTTACGTATTATTTCATTTGTACTGGTAAGCGTTAGATACTATATTTCATTCGCATTTACGTATTCATACGCCTTTTTAAAAAACCCTAAATGTACCTAAATCTTAACTATTGGAGAAAATTGAGAATTTACACCGCTTTAGTATTACAGGTGTACGTAGAAATCACTTACCCTAGATATAACTATGACTTTACTAATAACGGATTTGGTAAAATCTAATAAATGTATAGAGTATCTTTTTACATATAAGTCGTTTCGTAATAGTATTTTGAAGTATTTGGACCTTATCTTATAGAATAATAAAATCGAGGTCCTAAGAAAGGATTTGGAACCTTTTATAGAAAAAATATATATATATTTAACATGATATTTAAATGTTATAACGAAGAAATCTATGAGCGCGACTTGTTCGACGATTCTAAAGAGGATTTTATTAATTGGACGCAAGATATGTGGCGTATGGTTATTGGTACGATTTCAAAAATATTACAAAAACAACTATGGAACAAAGGTATTCATAGAAGCTGCGGAAAAAATAGCCGTATTGTAAAGACTTTGTTAGTAACGGCTTAGCTTACATAAATGCTTAAATAAATAAACGATAAAGTAATGGAATTGAACTTTATAAAAGGATATTGGCTGAAAAAGCGTTAAGAGAGTTTATTTAAAATAAAAGACCGGGAATAGGAAAAGCTTTGGTAAATAGACAAGAGACGCTTTAAAAAGTTGAAAGCCTGTCGCGAAGTGCAAACGGGGCTGGAGGGATCGACGAAAAAAGAGGAAGTCCTGTAATGATTATCTACGACGAAGGTTAAATACGAAACCTCTCCATAACACAATTTTAAATAAAGATTAAAATGATACCACGTTTCGAATACCGTTAATAACCAGCTTAGTTACGATGAAAGCGGCCTGAAGGAAGAAAACACACTGGTTTTAAAAAAAAATAAGCGGTGTAAAACATTAATACGTACCTTACAGAATAATACCTATCAACTACGACCCTTATTGTAACCTTTTACTATACCGTTTTTTCACCAATAAAAACAGACCTTACAAATCTTACCAATTTCTTCAGACTTTATGATAAAAACAATAATGATAGAGGCGAACCGTACGATATATTGAAAAACAAAATACGAATCATGTTTAATATATATAAATGGCTAAATATCAACCCATTTTAATTTCACCTTATTTCAGATTATATAATATTTATATCAGGCTAAATAATAATATATATTCCACCTTACGTATTTGGATACATTCATAGAGTATTATAATCGCCGAAAAATATATTTCGATAGAAAAATTAACTACGAGTTTTACAATAAAGACTAGACTGGTATGACTTGAGAATTCGTGAAAAATCAACAAGAAAACATTGATAAAATTTTTTGGAAGGTATTAAAAGCACTGTTAGCGAACTTCCGAAAGTATTAGGAGGTCTTTAGGCCGGAATACAAGTGTGATAAACTATTAATATAAGTAGTAATAGAAGCATGCTGCGGAAACATAAATTTCTATTTTGTACAATTTTAACCCGAAAAGAATTTAAAAGCCTTTTTCATAAGTTTCAAAATATAGTTCGGGACCTATAATACGTCGATAGATGAGTTTAGAAATAGAATTGATAGCTAATAAAATTAAAGGCGAGAGTAAAATTACTAAAGTAACCCTCGTGAAAACTATTTACTACGTTTTTAATCGAAGGTTTAAAATGTATCCAAGGCAAAGTAAACATGTTAAATACAGCTACCAGAAAGAGAGGTATTAGGGAGGAAGCTTTGGAAATAAAGGGTAAAGTAACTATTATCGAAGACGATTTTACAGTTAGTGACGAAATGCACCGCGGTTATAATAACATTTAAGAAGAGATATACAAAGCCCTGTATGTTTACAAAGACGTTATATCGTATACGATAAAATCGGTTATTGGTTTACTAACTACCAAATTTACGAGATAATTCGGATTAAACTATAATTTCAGGCAGATTACATATTCAAAAACCAAATAAAAGCTAATTCTATAGCATGCATAGCTGAATACGAAAACGTAAGCAATAAGTTTAGCGTTTACTCTTACGAATACACTTTCATAAAAGAAAAGTTTAAGGGTAATAATATTTACTTGATAACCTAAGACGATGAAATCGCTTAGCGTATTTTTACAAGCCTATAGAACGCCTTATTCCCATATATCATAAGTTTGAATTACGTAGACAGAGTGCTAAACGCCTATATAACGTCGTAATTTACTCTTTTCGATAGATAAGATAATGAGTTTTAGGGTATTATTTCTAATACCGGCGCAGCCGAAATCTTAACAGCTGGAAAACGAAAATTCGACGTACTCGTAGTGAAATTTCCGAAGTTTCAACTCTAATTAATAGAAAAATACCGAAAGGTTTCATTTGATAAAGGCAAATCGTCGTCGTTTGACACGGTCGTTGTAAATATACGATTCGAATCAGTTAAGTTTTACGTAATAAAATTTAAAACACTATTTTTGTTTTCGTTGGCTAATATAAAAAAAACTCGGAATTCAAGTCCGGAATACAACTAATCAGTTTATTTTCGTTTCGAATAGCGTATTTGTACCGTTTCGGCTTAAATTCGGCTATTTGTAGTTTTTCCTCGAAGTAGGTATAATTAAGGTCATTTATTTAACGTAACCAAAATTGTAGATATTATACCACCGATTCGGATACCCGATTATAAAAAGGTTTTTTACGAATATTTTACGTCGCATGCTATATAGATATAAGCAAGGACGTACTTAAAGCTATCGAAAAGTTTTGCCATAAGTGTTAGCTATATTTATAGGCTCCACGGAAGTTTAAATTCCGCCTTTGAAATGAAGTGAACTTTATCTACGAGGTAATTGTCGATATTATATATTTAAATATCTAACTGGTCCTTTACACCGTCGATGCGGTAACATTATTTTCGGTTGCCAAATTTATACAGAGCGTTTTTTCTGCAGATTATTAAAACGCTTTAGCTAAATATTGGTTAAACGTTTACTTAAGGCTTCCGGGTTAGATTACTTACAACGCCAATATGGCCTTCGACTCTACTAAGTAGCGTATTAAAGATAGGATTTCTGGTAACGAATGTACATAAATTCTAGTAAAAACACCCAAACAAATTGGTAAATATAAACGGTATTATGAACCGATTGAAAGGGCGTATACATTGTTATCTCAAAATTTAAAGGGTATTGATTTAAAGGAATCTATCTTATGAATGGCGATTCACGATGTTAACAACACTTTCGGCTCGAGTAAGCTAATCCCTACGTTTTTTGTTTTTAATACTTACCCAAAGATCCATATAAACTTTATATTATCGCTAATTCTAGTATAAAGACCGAATATTATAGAGAAAAATAAAATAGCGTAACGTTCCTCACGAGCTAAGAACGACGATTTTAAAGCGCTAGCTATAATAAACAGCCTATGTGAAACTAACGTTTTGGAATCATTATTGTAATTTAAGGTCTTGATTTTAAAAATTCAAAATGAATCAACTGTCCCTTAGAAGATTAACGGGTTTAAAGGCTATAATATGTTTGTTGATTTGCCAAACGGTACAAGTTCTTTTCGTTAAACGATAGTATGAGTGTATAACAGAAAGATGAAAAAAAAAACGGGTTGAAACTGCAATCCAACCAAAACTACCGACGGCATACCCTCTAAAACGTTGCATTGAAACCGTCACTAACTTTAATTTACCCCTCGAGTAGTATTTCTGAGCCGTTTTTACCAAACGAAAGTGGCCTATTTATAGTAACCCTAGTAGTAATTTACTGTCAGAGCCGCCCTTTTGGTTCGAAAATTAAAAAACGCCTTGAAAACTTCGTTGCAAACTCCTTTATCTCTTGAAAGGAGATGGAAAACCGCGAGCTTAGTTTAAAACTCTGCCATAAAGGTTTTATTACTACTTTAGGCACCTCATTCGAATATTTTATCCAAATGGAAATCTCTTCCTCAATCGATCAAAGTATATTTTACTTTAAACGATTCGACCAAACGGTTTACAGTGCTTATAGAATTCTTCCTCCTCGCTTCATATATGAAATTAATGATCAAACCAGAAAACCATACGAAAAAAACCGCCTAATTGTAAAAGGTTATAACGACGATTGTAAAAAGAATATTATAACCCAGTCTCTCACTTTGTAACGGGTTAATTACCATTCAATTCTTACATTTATGGCCTCTATTGATACTTCTGATAACTTATATGTTTAATTTCGTAACACTACGTAGGCTTACGCATAGTTTGAAGGGCGGTTCAAACGATGTATTTACGTCGCTATACCTACAGAATTTACAAATTACTATTTACCCAAAAATATCTTATGTAGTATAAAACCGCTTTACAATCTAGTTAAAATTGGTATTTATTAGTATAACACTCATCAAATAAATTATAAGAAACGGTTCGAAATAATCAATTTAATATTTGACCTGTGCCTATTAGTTTATACACACCGTTTTAATGGCTTTGTTACAACAGGTTTATAATTGGACGATATACTAACGCTGTGTAACGCGTTGTTTTCTGTATTTAAAAAAAAGAAAACTTTTAAAAGCCGGCCTAATGGCAAAACCTAAAACGTACCTAACGAATAACTATATAATCGACTTCAATAATGTTATCATTACTCTTCGAAACGGTATTTTATACCTTACTTAAAAAGGGTAGTTGTATAAAGTTTCTTTTGTCGTTTTAAATAGCGTGAAATGTGCCGACGAATACAAATACCAAAGCGTACGTAACGTTTGAATTGCTTTAGTAACAGAACAGAAAGCGGTATTAAATATTTCGGTCGCTGCGTAATGCTGAACCGCCCCGTTAAACGATGTATGTAACGCGGTTGATAAACGTCTCATATAGCAAATATTCAATTTGAAACGAGGTTTACCATTTATTCCACTAAATAAAAGTACTGTAAAACTGTTTGTTTTTACTAACAGCTTCTTCGCCAATAATAACTGTAATTCGTAAATGAACCTTATTCTAGTTTTTGGTAACGAAAGATCAGTCCGAAACGGCTTTAAAATCCGTAAAAATATTATTTATTAAATCTTTACCCAATGTAAACGGGTTACAAAAAGCGTCCTAGTTTTGGAAATCTATAATATAGTTAGAGATTTCGATTCGTGAATTACTATAAAGATAGCGGTCCAGATAATAATCTTCAACCTTGGTTTACGACTTATCCTTTTCGTTGTATACACCAATTCTTTTTCGGTCTACAAATATTTCGTTAAGATTAGTACTATAAACGAAAAGCGTTTAATAATAGGTATTATATTCTTACACAAGTTATATAAGCGTCGGGAAACCGAAGAACCGAGGTTAATCGATGAAAAATCCAATTTGCCGGACGTAATAACTAAAAATACCTCGAACGAGGTATTGAAAACGCTTATATCGATAAGCACACCATTTATTTGTATTGCTAAAAAGGTCTTACAACCCTAATAAGATTGACGTACTAAGTTTCACGTTTTTTAAATTTTTGTTTTTCGTTATTTGCATCGTTATTGACATTTTAAAGCTGCTTGAAACTTATAATTGTATCGCTTCTAACATAATATCATTCTTTATTTTTCGTACCTCGGACCTATTATGTATTTTTGTTCGCAGGTCTTTAGATCATTGAAATGTTGTCGATTCGATTGGTAGAAGTAACAGTAGTATTGTATTGGTTAAGTAGTTGATGTATTGTTCTAGGTTTGGTAGACCGTTAGTCAATTGATTGGCCCGTGCCCTAGTCTGAATCGGATACTCCATAATCAACAGATTTGCTGTCAGTACAGTCAACTTTACTGTAATTAAAGTCGACTAACTGCACTGCAATTGACCTGCTAAAAATAGTGGTCAATACTATTCCAACAATTTTACTATTTTCCCTTCTCTATTTAAGTCTACGATTTCGTACTATTTCTAACATATTATTACTATTCATTATATAAACTTTAAAACTTTTCAATTTATTTTTGTCATTTGTATCACAATTGTTATTTTTAAAAAGTAATAACATTACTATATAACATGTTAATCTATGGCTGGACGTGCCGGCTCGGCCGTTAAAGGCAGCTATTTACTATTCGAAAAAGAGGGAAAAGGCGACGCCGTCGCGTTTTTACTATCCTTCCTATCGCCCTTCCCCTTTGTATTGGTATTACCGTTATTATCTCTATTGACGCCGCTATCGACGCCAACGAAAAAGTGGCCCCACGCCTTAGGCTGTATATCTTTAACAGAGGCGTGGGGGGGTTTTTACCTTCCTCACAGCGACGCGAGATAACAACGTCAAATTCGCCTGCGTAATATATACTTAATCCTAGTTTCCAAACAGAAATAACGGCTGCCAACTTCTTTGTCCGCCGGTAAACTTTTATTAATAATTAATATCGTCGTATTTGAGTCATTTACAAACGTAATTTTTTTTAAAAGTACCTTCAATATTGCTTTTTTTAAAAAGAGGGATTTTAGAAAATTAGTCAAAACTTACCATAAAGCTGGCGAGCACGTAGTACGTCTTTGACTTACGGCACCAAAACCATGAAATGGGGGCGTATCCGCTGCTAATCCGCTATTAACGATAGAAATAGGCTCACTAACACAGTTTTCGTAACAATCGCTAATAAACTTACCCGTGGACTCGAACAAGATATACGGCACGTAAAGCGTATCTATTAACGGTCCAAGGCTATGGACTCAGATAAGCCGCTTTAACGCTTTACGTATTAAAGAGGTTTCGCAACACACCTTAGCAATACGTAGCTCGAGGCGGCAAAAAAGGTCCTCCTCAACATTTTCATTTAAAAAAACATTAAATACAAATATAAGGGTGGTTTTGATAAATACGAACCGCGGCGCAGCTCTGTTAGGCTACGTTTACAGCGTAAGAGGGTTCCTGCGAGTAAAGAAGTTTTTACCTGCGGGAAAAGAGTAAGGTTTATAACCTTAAAAACTATTCATTCCCTTTTTTAAGAGCTAGGCGGAATGGGGAAGGGAAAAGGAGCAGTAAATAAGGTGGTGACGTCCGCGGCGGCGGCGGCGGCAGGACCAGGAGCGAAACGGAGATAGAGGAGATGGTGCTCGAGGAGAGAGGGAAATTGGTAGTAGTGGTGGTGGCGGTGATAGCGGCAGTAGCGACAGCGGCGCAGCGGTGCTTATGCGCCAAACGGCGCCGAGAAATTCTGTTTTTACGCGGCATCTATTTAAAAGCGAAGTCAGTATATAAGTATTAGTTGAGTAACCTACCTATCGAAGCGGCTTGGATTAATTA
Organism: Anisogramma anomala; assembly: GCA_038502455.1. Taxonomy (NCBI): domain Eukaryota; kingdom Fungi; phylum Ascomycota; class Sordariomycetes; order Diaporthales; family Gnomoniaceae; genus Anisogramma; species Anisogramma anomala. Next base: position 30,216,170 of record JASMMZ010000002.1, on the reverse strand, counting down.
ATTAAAGTAGGGGTTAAATTCAATTGAAAGAGACACTTATATTGACTTTAGGTACGCGTTTTCGAAAAGAAAAGAAAAGCGGTTTTGTTTAAACCGATAACGATATATCTTTTCGTAATCACCCCTATAATACCTATGTAATCACACTCCTGCCGGAAATAACAAAAGAAGCCATTAATAACCATATCGCTACCGATTAGCTATACCAATCAGGCCGTTACTATAATTACCACCGCGGCAAAAAATGACTAATTCGAACCTATGTAACTAATACCGAAACCATACTGTTCTAATAAAGACTACTGATTCTAACTTTTGTAATTGATATGTAATAATACTATCATTACAAAAACTACTAATTTAATCTATTATAATTTATGTTATAATTATACTATCGATACTAGACTATAGGTACGAAGCGTATAGAAAAGAAAGATAATATTTCTTATATGGATATCATTATATACCCTTACAGCTAGTATTCATATACCAAGTGACAGTGCACTACACTGCAATGTGCACTCCTGAAAAGTGCATCATAAAGTGTCATGATACAGGCTGTACTCTTGCAGAGTGCATTATGCGTGGCGCAGTCTAAAAGAGGCGTTTCAAAGTGTATAGCAAAAGTGACACTGCCCGAATGAAAGGCTTAAACCTCCTATCTATGGTGCATACTCTCTGAATGCTTCTTCTGAACCCATATATATTTACTACAATACTAATCTTACGATTTCTCTTCAATTACATTCACGTGAATAAGTAGATCCTACCGAAAATTATCTTTACAGATTAACTGGTCCTGATAACTCCCGCAAAGTAACGCAACCTAACGAATAAGAACTTTGTTATATATATGAGTTGAATCAAAAACAAAATTTTTGAATTTGAAATGGGCTTAGGTTAAATTTATATGGAACAGTTCAACTATTAAATGTAGAAAATAAATACTAAGCTTATGATTACTTGAATAAATATAAATAAATGAAAATGTTGTATATTGAACCCTATTTATGGGTCATGCGAACGAAGGCATTGACGTTTTTAAAGTATAATAGCCTCAGTGCAATAGAGAGGACAATAACTAAGGTTTAACATAATGTTAACCAGGTTACGATTTCTTTTTATCCATTCGTAGTCAAGGTGGATCTTCCTTTACGTAAAAGAGCCGGCACGAGTTTTGTCTTGTAACGATGCTTCAAGTAGTTTCTTATATTTGGAAAAAGGCTTTCTTTCCTATCATACAATCTTGGCCGAGTTCCAGAAGTAATATTTTGAGGTTACAAGTTTACTAGATTGATATAGTTAACAAGTATCAAGATTCATTTATAAATGATATATGAATAGAGATTTTTTACTAGGCGGCTAGGTTTTAAAGTATTGTCAATATGACTTTAATTATATATAAAATGGGGTGAAACTGACTTTACGTAATATTTGCGGGGGAAAAAAACTTTGACAATTAGAACCTCTTAACGTATATATATTCCAACAACGAAATAGAAGTTTTTACATACCATTTAAAATGAGTTTTCGAGTTTACCTTTACCAACATTACTTGGGCTACTACCGTATTCCAAGTTAACCTTAATAATTGTTTAATTATATGGTTTTGTTCACGACGTTTTTATCTCGTGGGTTCTATATAACGCCAACTACGCGTATTAAAGCGTAAAAAAAAAAAAACAATTTACCGAGATTCAGCGACCTAATCGCTATTGGAATAACTTTTCTATCACCCGCGTCTAAAATAGCTTATAAGCCCGTAACATACACGTGGATAAAAAACTTGATCCAACTATACGATAACGCCTTACACGAGATCGACAAACCCCTTGCAATATATATTGAATTTACAGAGTCATGAACCTTTCCATTTCATCGGCTTTGTTGTTGTACAAAGGAAGTAGATGCGGTGCGATTACGAAATGACGGATCCTTCGAGCGTGAAAACTTCATCATTAAAATATAAAAAGCCCATGCAGATTTACAGAAACAAAATTGATGAAGCCGCTGACTTCTAAAAAGTCCATAAAATAATCAGATAACACAAATATTTCTATCCGTTTCAAACCCTTTTATTCGAAGTGAACAGGAATTTTATATTTGGTATAAGTTGATAAACATAAATATTATGAAAGAATATACTTAATTAATTGTCTGCTGATAAAGATATTATGAACGACCTTTCAAACGATTGGGATGGGTTTGAATAAACCATCCCCAAAGGCTTCGAAATTTTCAACAAGAACGTCTTTTGTAATACCATTAACGTTTAATATTTATTGGCTGGGCTAAAAGATATAATGGTCCGCTTATTTACAACATGCAGGAAATTTATAATAGAGCTCTTTCACACGATTCATAGTAAATATTTACGGTTAAAAGTTTTTCTACAGGTGTAACAATAATCGAAGGTATTAATAATACTAGGATTGAGCGATATGAGCCTATTATAACCGTGTGCATAAATGCTTATCGTGTTAATTTTGGCGTGACTAAAGGTTTGGAACGTATTATGGAACACAAGCTATCCCAGACGCTTATATATCAGAGATTGATTAGCGATTGATACGGCGGGGAGACTCCTAAACGATCCACTTTGAACCTAATAACGTCTTTTATCTATAACATTGAGTCCGCCTTAGTAAAAGGCAAAATATCTTCGATCCATTACCGCGATATATTAGGTATTTTCAGCGCTATTTTGTAAATTATATTCATATGAAACATATAGCATTAATCATTTAATCGGAGTTCAGTTACGTTGATAAAAGGCTTTTATAAAGGTAGAAAAAAGTATAACATTAAACAACGACTACGGGGTTTACAGACCTTAGTTGCGACACCTTTGAGGTTAGAACCTTTCTTTAGCTCTATACATAATTCATATCTCTTACTTTATTAAATTATATGTTGATTTTCTTTCAATATATCGACAATATATCATTCTTTAAGGTTTTGAACTCTCTTAAAAATAATGTCGCGGGGTTGAAAGACGACTTACGGGAGATGAACCGAAAAGAAACTAATAATAAACTCATTTCCTCCCCCAAAAGGTCTAAACTTTGATATATTATAAATTGCCGGATCCCGTATAACTTTCAAAAACAAAATGATAAATCCATTATTTCCGCTATAGAGTTGATTTATCCTATTATAAACCGTTTTCTCAATATCAAAATCCTTAGCATATCATGATTAAGGTTTTAGTTTAACTGATATTTGTTAGACTAAATTCACGTCGTCCAAAGTATAACCAAGGTTTCGAAGTTTCACAATAATACACAATATGTTCTCCTAGAAAATATATGCTCCTGTCGCGCTTATTTCAAATAACTATCGCTACTGTAGTTATATTTATACTCAAATATTACGCCGAAAGTTAGTATATCGGGTAGGAATAATTCAACCTCAAGAAATGGGTTAAACCCCACTAATTACCGCGGCGCAAACAGTCGCCTCATTTGATAAAATTTCGCCTCATATCGTCATCTTGAGGGATGATAGCTAACGCTCATGGAAAATGAATTTAAAATAATGAAGTTTACGATTCGCTTTTCGTTTAACTAATATCAACTTCAGCTACTCCTTCATTCGAAATATTATAAGGTTGTTTATCAATTTAACGTGGACATTACATCACAAGACTTCACGACTTTAATAATAGATGAAAGCTGGTTTAATTACCCTATACAAACACTTAGGCAGTCCGCACAGCTTCATATAGAAACGACGATACCTATTCACGTTTTAGCTGAATTAAGGGAGATTTTACGGCAACACCATACATAAAGAAACAATCTAAACTACGATGAATTATAATAAACGAAAAGTTTCCTTACTTTCTGCAACTTATACTATTTACACGAATACTTAGTACTCGGGTTTTCAAATACCCTATGGACAGAAAATCCAAGGAAATTATCACTTGAAGATTTAAGGATTGATATGCCAACCTCGAAACTAATTATGTTACGGTATTTATCGACGAATTCGAGTTATTTCTACGGATAGAAAAACGTTGGATATTGTTACATGGTTTTTCGTAATGGTAAAGTTATCACGAAAGAGTTTGTTAATCATTATCTCACCACCTACCTCTTCGACCCAAAAATTATGAAATATTTCAGAGTTCAAAAGCGACTACACGTATTTCGATAAAAGAGATTACAATATACGTCAATAATACCTTCGTAATTTAAGACTTAAAAAACAACCTAGCTCCATTGTCCTAATAAACTTTCAACAACTTCCACACCGTTATCAAAACCTAACTTAACCCCATCACAGTGAAATAAAACTCTGGGTATATGGGAGTCGATGGAAATAAAGCCGTACATAAACTCGCGAATATTGACACCAAATTTTACACCCGCTTTTACGACATCGATTCACCTTTTACAATAGAAATTAAATACATACACCAATGACGGGTAACAAATATTGAAAATGAACAATATGTCTCTGAAAAAATTAAATTATCCCCTTGGTAAAAACATTAAGGATTTTCGTATTCGATTAAACTTCATCCGAAATTTGGCAAATCTCGGTATATAAACCCCTCTACATTTTCGCAGCCGTTATCACAGATTCTATTATCTCGGCTTTTAACAAGAAAACATGGTTATAAGGACTTGAATTCGTACTATTCACGTTTCAGACCCTTTAATATAAGCAGACGTTACATTCGATACGACGGGGAGGGAGGCATCTTCCACTTGATATACTATCCGACCTTTTTAGGAATACGGTTACTATGGCCATAACTACTTAGAAAACTCCTAAAAACGGGCAATCAAAAACTATATGTAAAGTATTTTTTTTGAACCTTTGAAATTTACAGGTCTTTATTCATATTAAAAATGGTTTTTTTAAATATGACAAATTGAAATTTGGCTTTAAAAGGCTTAGGTTTTGATCCACCAATAACAATTACATTTTATACTCAGGTTTTACTTACATATTATACTCGTTGACCATAATAAATACAATAACTAATTCAAAGCCTTATCCTTTAAATTACTTTAGTTCGGTTGCTATTGAAGCCTTTATAATCACCGCCCGCCTAGTCCAACCTTATCGTTAAAGTTGGGTAAAACTCAGAGAGGGATTAGAAATGACGGCGAACCGGCATAAAAAAGGGTAGCGACAGTGGTTACAGAAGTAGCGGAAATAGGCTAATTATTGATAAAACCCGTATCTATCTGGTTACTATTATTTATCAATATGAAATTCATCTACATAAAGTCGACGAAAACATTAAGTTCTATACAAGCGTATCGAATATATTTAACGCTCGGTTCTTCCCCACCAATATAAATACCAAAGTCACCTTTGTCAGGAAAAGCCGTACATAACCCGTACAAGGCTATACCCCGTTCATCGATACGGGGTTAACGAAGGCCGAATAGGCTAAGGTGGTGTAGAGAAGGGGTGAAGGGGTTGGAGAGGAATTCGGCCAAGGCGTACTTAACACTTTTTAAAACCAGAAGCCCCCTTACACGAGCTCGGAAACGACGGTTTTCAATGTACAAGGCCCATCCTTATCGTCAAAATTCCATTTTTTATATCAATATAAAAACTTTAGCTTTGATACATGAAAGACAAAAGTATAGAATAGTACGTAAAAATACATACCAATTTGGATAACGATTTTGTTAATATATATGAGAAGGTTTGAAATTAAGGATTGTGTTAATAAGGTATTTATTTTATTAGTTTTAAGGACGCGACGCATGGGATACTACACTTACAGGGGTACTCTAATCACAATATCATATAACAATATACTATAACGCGCACGCACCACTTTTATGCGGTTTACTTCCGCCTTTCACACGGGCTACTTTTCTGCTTTCATGTTTTACAGGGCTCTTTTCAAGGGCCCATACAGTCGCATCTCCGGCACAAGTAGGCGCCGGGCGGAGACTGAGAAGGCCGCGTTTTACGGCCCGACTAAGGCTACAGCTTACATGCCTACGGGTCTCTAAACTGTGGGGCACCCTAAGGTTTTAATTCGAGGATTATTACGAGGCTTCTAGGGCCACTAATGATCCTCAGCTAACCTGATTTACGATCCCTCCCGCCGGTATCTACTGGATTGTTTCGTAGTAACTGGTGGAACGCCTGATAGTTGACACTACCCGGTGATAGTAAAATACCAAAAAATGTGTGTATTGAGCTTCCACTTGTAAGAAATATAGGGTTAATAATATAAAGTCACAAATACCACTTCCATTGTAAATATATTTAAAGAATTTTGCTTGGCATATCATTTACTTTTCTATTTTCTTAGCTTAGCACCCGTCATTGATTTTTCAATCGAATATTTTCGAAGTTTAGAATGTATTCGCCAAGAAAATAGTAGTTCTTGATAATATTATAGTTAGAAAAATGTAACATATAAGTGTTCGAATAACAGTCAATTACATTTTAGTCAAGTCAACTATACTAACAGTAAGTTGACTGTATTGACTGCATGGCAAGTACAGTAGGTTTCCAATTCAGAATAGGCAACGGGCTAATAAATTTATCATACAAATTAGTGTGTAGACCAGTTAGCAGTCTGCCAAACTTAGAAGTAAAACATTACCACTTTCAATGCAATACATCAGTTAGTTCGACCACGATTCGAATCGACTACGTTGTAGCGATAAAGGCCTACCAACAGTAGGGGTAAAAATTAAAGTTTAAAAATCATATATAAGGATATAATTGTATATTATATAGAACCCGGGAGTGTAAATAGATTATTAAATATGAGCCGGCAGGTTATACTCTGTTAGTGTTGGTAGGGCTTTAGACGTTACAACGTTGTCGATTCAATTAGTTGAAGTAACAGTAGTATTGCGTGGTCAAGTGATGGATGTATTGTTTTAGGTTTGGTAGACTGCTTGCCGGTCTTTACAGTAATTTGTATAGCCAATTGCTTGGTTTATACTCTAGTATGAAATGGGATTATACTACACTTGACTTGTAATTCATTGCAGTGGGCTCATACAAAATAATACAGTTAACTTACAGTCAGTATAGTTAATCTTACTGTAAGTAAAGTTGATATACTGTATTAAAAGTACTACTATTTCTATACTAGCGGCCTTTTAGATTGCACGCGTAAGCTAGTATAGATTACCAATCTTTTTCGGTAAACATTAAACCATAATATTGTCAACTAGCCCAACCTCTATTAATTTAAATCAACCTCCATATGAAATCACACCCAACTATATGAAAATTGACCCCGATTGCCATTAGTTGCTCCACAGCTCCAAGGTCCGACTTTTTCGACTTCCACAAAAGATTTTTTCGCCAAAAGCCTTTACAAACTTTTAATTTGACCGTATAAATCAAATAATTCGTTATCGTTAGTCCCCTAATATTTTTCTAGTTTATGAGCACATCCTTAGCCGCCGCCATTACGTCATTTAACCTTGATAGGTGGCCTATTAACGTAGCCCTCTATTTTTATGGTTTGCCTATTACTATTTACAAACCTTTCAAGGGCCTTATTCGGAGATACTTTCGTCATAGTACCCGTAGGACTATCTTTACTGTCAATCCATTGGAACTAATCAATTTCCAATTTTTCATAGGCTTCGAGGAGTGTTAGTACGTCGATCATCAGGCGTTTTTCGCCAATGGTTCCAGGTTTCGAAAGGCATTCAAATAGGTTCCTCGAGTAGGTATAAATTACCACCGGGATTGAAAAAATATTAACTTTTCTTATAATAACGTTAAGGGTTTTCCCTAATACTATACCTATATTGAAGCCTATCATCATGCCGTAAATCTTCAAAGTCAACAATTTTCGTATAATACTTTTAAATTTAATAATGGTTTAGTAAATCAGGCTACTATTAATAATAGACTCGTCATCCTGCTTATCTTTATTAACGAGGGTTATTAGACAGCCGATTTGTAAAAACAGGTCGGTATTATTTACTAAAAGCCTATCTGAAAAAAATATCAGCTTGGCCTTCGATAAATTAATTAGAACCATTTTAATCCCTTGGTTCAAATTCCGCATTTGTTACTTGATCTTTTTATTGAACTGGTCAAATTTATTACCTGTTGGATTCTGTACCTACGCCCCAATGAAAAGGTCGTAAAAGGCCTCCGGTTGATATAAGGTGGCAATATAGCTGTTACAGGCACGCTATTTCACGTACTGTTAGGCTTTGGCTATGTAGTCTTATCGATTATGACCAAATCAGGACCCTGGCCCTTTTAGCGAAAGCTAGGGCGGGCATTAATAACAAATATACGAATTAACGATCGGTTAAAGTCAAGTAAATTGCTTTTTGTTAACAATGTAATCGGCTTGTAATTTTAAAACTTAAAGTCATTAACTTCTTTCTATTTATATATCATAAAGGCAACCGTTTTGACGGCAAGAGTGTCGTTTTTTTTTATACTTGATAAGCTAAAGTCATTTCTTCAGTTACTCATAAATACGTGTCATATATTAAAAACTTTGTATACAACCGTAATTTAAAATACGACTAGTAGGTTAAAAAGAAATAAACACCTATTTTAGCCGGCTCATATAACTTATTATATTGTATTTACATCCTGAAAGGGTAAATAACACGTAGTTCGTATGGAAACTCAAATAATAAAATCTGTTGTAAATCCGTTAGTATATATTTCAGCTATTCAACGTCAACTTACTTTTAATTTTGTCTCATAAATTTGCTATTTACACGAGTACCAAACGCTAGTCAATCTTCTAAACGTTAGTTATTACTTAAGTATTTAGTCCTTATATTTATTACCATATCTTTAAGTAATTACACGTGATTTTTCGTACAACGGCGTTGTGGTTTTTCCTTTAACCTCGTAAATAATCCTTATGTTAAAAATCGTAACATATAGGTTTTAAAAGTAGAAATTAGCTTTCAATATAAACTATATAACTCTTTGAATTAGTAAGCCGTCAATTTTGACCTTATTGCTATTTTCGAAATGTTTGTCAATAATCTTGATAATACTTTAAGCTTTAAAATTCAATGTTAAGACTTTGTTATTCTTTTCTTTCCTGTTCACCTAAGCATTATTATAAATACAACACGATATGTATTCCTTCTCTTTAATATTCCTCTTCTTTAAGGGTTGTCCTCGCCAACAAAGTTTCATAGGCTTATTGATAACGGGTAAAAGAGGTTCTTATTAACTCGGTTGTTTATCTTGATGGTTTTTATCGTTAGTAACCTGAACATAAATCTTAACCTAGGTAATATGGAAAGATACAGGACCGTTATAGTTTTAACAATTATTTTGAAGTTCATGATACCTAAGGTTTTATATAGGTCCTCCTCTTTACTCGGCTCCCGTTACATAAAGACTTTATTTTACAATAGCAAAGTAAGTACGTATATTTTTAAGGGGCTTTTCCTGATATTAAGGGAATTGCTAATCTGGCGGCGTACCAATTCCTTCCACAGTTCTCTTAAAGCTTTAGCCGTACGCTTTAACTCACTTTTAGGTAATTGACAATAACGGAGATTCACTTGTCAGGCGTAAGTATGCTCCAAAGACTAGTAACGTCAACAATAATCTGTCAGTGCCTATAATATCATTTAGGTCCTTTTCTGCTATCTTAAGGCATGCCTCCGAATTCGTAAAAAATTTAATTTCTAGTAAAAGAATATTATACGCTTGGAGAAATAGGGAATATACCTTTTTAATCTTTCCAATACTTCAATAGGCCTTCATAAGCACCTATTTATACTGGATACCTATCATTTTAACATTTTTCGAAACCTTTGCCACCGAAAAGTAAATTTTGATATCGTAAACAACCATGTTAGGTAATCCTAAATATATATCAATTTACAGTTTTCTTAACGTTTTCCAAGAACTATTTATCAAAAAAGATTTCAAAAACTTATCTTCGTGAAAAAAGGTTACGAATATAATAATACAAAAAGCAAGCTTATTATCCAAATAAAGTACATAAATAAAAACCTTCACATTAAAATTATCATAGTTTTTTAGTGTAAATTTAAATCTTCGGGGGGCTTAAACATACATTTAGCAGTGGTAATAAAGCTTTTCGATAGCTCTAAAGGCAAACTATTCTACATCTTCATACCCTACAGACATTAGGACTTTATATAGCCTGTTAACAGCTAGATAATTAAAACGCCAATTTAATTAACGTATCTCCGGATTTATAAAGTTGTATACTACTACTTTAAAGCCTTAAAGGTAAAACTATAAATACACCTACTTAAAGGCAAAGGGAAATCTTTAATCATTTTTAACCAGTTAGTTGGCGTTAGCGACAAATTAAACGCTAAAGATATTTATATTTTTCAATTAAAATTAGATAATGAAGAGAATTTCAAGATATAGAACGTAATCGGCCTAATAATAGTTCAAATTACCATTATTCCTAGTAACTATATTTATTTACCTAGTCTGAAACTAAATTTAACCTTAACAACATCGTAACGATTAATTTCAATAGTCGTAATACTTTTTTTTCAAAGTAACATGTACTGCGAATAGCCTCCTATTAAGCACCTTACTTCCCTAGTATTTGGCATACTACTTTCAAAAGTGAAGTCTATGTATCGATCGTGAAGGTTAAAGGTATATAAAGGGTTAAGAGCTTAATTTATGCAAATGTAACGGTCTTTACCACCTAATCAATACAGGAAAGCGAAGTTGGCTAATTAATGAGTCGCGCTGGTAGCTATATCTTTTTATCACTTAATCTACTTAAAGGTATTATCGCTGTCACTTAGCTTATCACCCTTAAAATTTTTAACTTTATTCAAGTAACCCCATTTAGAAGTAATAGGGTATTATATATAGTATATTAACTTTCTTTTATTTCGCTTATTGGGGGGGTGGCGAGTTAACCAACAGCTAAACTTACTATTAGTCCAACAATTTTTACCACTATCACGACGATAATACTTACGGTTAACAAGTCCTCCTAAATATTAGCCTTATCGGCGCCAAAGTAACTGTTACTACCTTTAGTTTGTGGTAGATTAATCAGACCTTAGGCGTTAAGGGCGACCGTAACCGTACTTGCAATCGATGTAATTAACTACCGTAAAATCTTCTTTATTTACGTTAGGAAAGTTATTGTCTTGGAAGTATATATTAAACGAATTTGGTATATATTCCATTAAAATTGTAAGCTAGAAACGTCACTAATTAAAATAGTATTCGCAGATAGTATCTGAGCGTTATACGGTGTATTTTAACTCGTTAACGTCCGTAACTACACCTCGTACCTGTTGACAAAGTGTGACTTCACTAACCTAGGCTTTCCGTATTGATTATTAGCCCAACATCAACTTTTTAAATATTTGGTTAAACACATACATTATTATTTCATCTTTTTCTCCGCTACTATCGTAGTTTACTGCATTGTAGACCAATCTGTAAAGTATTAGGTATGGTGGACGTCGTATTCAAAGTGGATCTTTATATCATCGTGAACTTCGTGAAAGGTGATTTTTTGGGTTAATGAAATTTGGTAATAGTCCCTGACATACCCTGTAAATATTCCGAGTAATAGTGAGTAAAAACCAGAAAGAAAAACTTTTATGTACTTATAAATATTGAAATAGACATTATTTTCGTATCGAAAAAGTTGTAAGGCTTTTTATTATACTTTTTCATATCGTTTTGAATCTTAGAGAAATCCGTAAAATGCTTATAGTTAATATTAACCATTTTAACAGCTCTTGGCAGTAGGTTGCGATAGTTATTCCAGTTTTCATTAGCGTTATTTTCGGGCAATTTAAACCTTAGTACCTCCAAAATACGGTGTTAAGGGTAATTGCTAGTCGTTTAACCCGAAAGATAAAGTCTTATGACAAAATCAATAATGGGCTTTCGCGTATAGAAAAACCTGCCGTAGGAAAGATTTTAAGAGACTTAGCAATTAAGGGGCTAAGAGGTAATAAGTATTTAAAGTTTTTAAAGAATTTAACGATATTATTTAATTAAATGGTGTAAAGCGCCAACGTTAATACTTATAATCATGTTAGCGACTGTTACTTCATGTAACCTACCTCCGCTAAAGGCATACTCTGTGCTGTTACGTGAAGGGGCTGGACTGCCGAGAAAATTAATATGTTCCTTATTATTAACGCGTAAAAAAGAGAAACTTAGCTAATGGTAAAAGGGGTGGCACGCTAAATATCATTTAAGAGTCTTAAGTCTATTCAATATATTTTCCCTTCAGATATAAATTTTTAAGGTATTCCTCAAGTTTTGATATACCATAAAGGGTTTTTTTCCAGCTTAATGCAACTTTTTTCTGATATGTAAATCCATTTTCGTTAAACATATTCTTTTCACCTTGACTCAACATCTTTTTTTAATTCGTTTTCATATATAAATAATTCAGTCGTGAAAAAACTTATAATATTTGTAAAAAATACAACTGCCACACTGAAGGTCTTCGACTTCATCGTAGTGAATAATATAAAAGTTAACGAAGTTGACTGTAATGATCTAACTAAATACTTGTGAGTAAATAGAAAGTATCAGAGGGTTTATGTTAGTAGTAAGGTAGCAGAGGTAACAAAGGTGCAATATCAAGAAGATGTTTGTTCGTGCTATAGAATGATCACTAGCCGTTAGGCTATTCAAGTGTGTAGACTGAATACTTAGATTTTCAACTGAAGAGCTATGAAGTAAATACTATCTATGTGGTGATGGCCATGTCCTTATATTCTATGGCCTTCATACTATCTTTAGTACTGGACCGCTCTTCGGTCCTTGCGGTTCCAACCCTAACCCTGGGTCCTTACATAAGAGATATCCCCGCTTGATGTGTTGGATATTAAGCTTCTAATGGCCCAGCTAGCCGCTAGCCTGTTTCATGGTTTGCAGTTGGTCCTTGGGTTATAACATTGACCAAGTGCCTTTCCTTTAAGTCTTCCTCAATATCGCACTCCCAAAGCTCCTTATCGAAATGTTCAACAAAGAGTGGTCTGCACGCTTTAATTTCCTTCATTTTCTTTTGACTAAATTCTATTTTGAGGTTTTGGCTTACGTAGAACTTACTAGGCGTGTAAAGCGTGTAGGGCGAGAAACTTGGTATTTTGGCATAAAGTCGCGTGGGAATTTGTGAACTTGGCGTCGAATCGCGCGGTGTGGCTTTCTTGGCGCAAATTGGCGATTCTCAATATTTTCACTTAAAGAAGCGGTTTTAACGATTGAATTGGCGTAGGGAAAGTAAAAGAGGTGAAATAAGGGCAAAGGTCTGATAGAAAGGGTAAAGTCGAAAGTTATTTCTTGTTATAAGTAAAAGTCGAAGGTTATTTGTTATTTTGACCCTAAAACTTAGTTGGTTTTATAATAGTAGACCCGCAGTAATACTAACTTAGCCGTTTGCCAACTTGACTATTCGAGACTTTTTACAGTTAATAGCAACACTCTTTAAAATAGGTTCGTAAAGATTTCTTGGTATTCTTAATAACGATACTATCGTTACCTTTAAACTGCCATAAAGACTAGAGCGTTTCAAAAGTCTTCTTTACGTACTACCATAGAAACTGACATAATAGTAAAGGACCTTTACGAAAATCTTTCCTTTACCCTAGCCGCCATTGTTAACGTAAAACGTAACCAAAAAATAGCTTCTTCATTTACTCAGCCTATTTGTACTTAACCTAATAAGTATTGATCATTATTTGTAGGGATTTAAACGTTGTAATGTTATCGATTCGATTGGTCGAAGTAACAGTAATATTTCGTGGTCAAGAGGTAAATGTTTTGTTCTAGGTTTAGCAGACCGCTAGCCGGTCTACACAGTAATTTTTATGGTCGATTGCTTGGCCTATGCCCTAGTGTAAAATGGGGTCATACTGCACTTGACTTTCAATCAGTTTCAGTAGGCCCACACAAAACAATACACTTAACTTGCAGTCAGTATAGTCAACTTTACTGTAAGTAAAGTGTTATGACACGAACTGCAGTTGGATCCTCTGACGCTGCATGTTCCCCACTACGCTTACAAAGCACATTTCCCATGTACGGCACGGCAATTGGACAACGGATGACTCAGCAGAAGTCACGTGACCTGGATCACTTGGATCACCTGGATCACCGGCTCACTTGGATCACTTGGATCACCACCAGTGATCCCGCAAACCTCATACTGGAGCACCCCCAGTATGGGTACCAACTGAAGGAACTAGATATAAGGACATGGTCATCACCACCTTAGATAGCTTCATTAGATAGTTCTTCAGTTGTCAATCTAAGTATTCAGTCTACCCTGAATAGCCTCACGGCTTCTGATCATCACTCGCACGGAACCCAGTCTTGATATTGCACCTTTGTTACCTCTGCTACCTTACTGCTAACATAAACCCTCTGAACACCTTCTACATACTCACGGGTATTTAGTGTGATCATTACATAAAGTTGACCTAGTACACTGAAAAAAAAATACTATTCCAACCGTTATAGCGTATAACATTGCTTGTACTATTAATAGAAAGTATATTCATTCATTTAACAGTTTAAATAAGATATTTGATGAAGCTTTCGTTATTATATCTGTGGGGTTCTAATTCCTATTGATTGATTTTGTATTGGTAATTTATAGATATTTATGAGATTAGCTTGATAGTATTATATAAATTATAACACATTTTCAATGTGTAATACGGAGCCTAATTTAATAGATAAAAATGAAAATGAATATATGTAAATAATAATTGGTAAATCATTTGTATGAAACTAGAGAATCATTGAGTAGAGAATTATCTTTATAGTAATATTATGGTTACTTTTTTTCATTATCACGTAAATTTCCAATATTGAAACGTTACGTATTACCTGTTCCTATACCTTGAAGCTTTAAGTAAGGATGTAACCTGTAGGTACTATGTCTTTATCAACTCGACTCAAGGAATTGTTATCCAATATTATTGTAGAAATAGGCCAAAAACTGTAAACTGTGTTATTGGTGCACAATATATCTATGAAAATGCATACTTATTTTTTATATGAATAGTAATGAGATGTAATATCTGTTTCAAATTATGAATTATTATGAAAAATGTTTGTTTCATTATTTAGTATTATTTTCCATGGTTTCGGCTTAATATTGTACAATAATTCAAGAATCGAATATCGCTTTTAATTGTATCATCAATAAAATTCAAGCTTCGTACAAGCATTAAAGACGATATTTATCAGGGCGTGTAGTATTTGAAATGTCAATAATGATGATTTTTTGTAGTTAGTCTTTTCAAATATGATGGTGGCTTTTTTAAATTCGATATGTTGTTTTTGTAAGAAACGACTTCAACTTCCTGTTTTCCATTACGTTATTACGCAATTGGTTCTCGAATTTAAGAATTACACATTGTAAAGTATTATAATGCTGTTAAGTTAAGTATTCATAAAAATGAAACCTCGCAATATTTCAGGTATATTAACCAGTCAAAATTACTGATTGAATTTTTCATTAAAAAAAAGGTTGGTAAAATATTTGGGGTTTATGGAGAATTGTTAAAAACTTGTTTCCACAAATTCGTAAAGTAATTTTAAGATACGAATCTGTATTTGAGACGGGTATTGGTTCCGATGTTTTACAGGGAGGTATATGTATTTTTTTCTCACAGTGTTTTTTTTAATTTGATAGGAGTCCAAGTGATGTTGCGTAACTCAATAGAGAGGTTATACAAAGAGTAAAGAGCAAAGTTTGATACTAGAATTGATCGGTGGTTTCCGCATTTAAAATAGATAATGCAATTAAAATATCTTTTTTCCTCTAATGAATGTAATTAGTCATTTAAAAGAGACTTTTTGATATCATTCTTAAGTGAGTTTCCCAGTTTTACATTTCTTTCATATTAGAAAACCTTTGTATTTATTATGAACGTTCGGATCGTATTATTGGAACAGAAAAACGCTTTATTATATTGAAACAAACAGATTATTTTTAATTAGAATTTTGAATGGTATACCCAAAGCGGTAATAGTTTACTTACAATGTAATTTGAAATTGAATTCGTAGTTTGCATCAATTCATTCACTTATAAACATATAATATTCGAAAGCGGACTGTAGCTTTTTTTTCTCCAATTGTAAGGTTATTCCTAACGGAATCATTTGGAAACCAGTATTCTCAGAAAAGGTTAATGGATTTTAGAAATTTCGAATAATAGAGAAATTTCTTTGCTATATTGTGAAATATTGTTAGTCAGTAGATCCTTTATTTAAGCGTTTTTATAAAAAACGTTAACCAATATTTATTGATATAAATTTCATCTTTTTGGTATTTCTACGACAATATTGAGGCTTTTAATTACTTCAATGTCCCAAAGTTTTGTTTATGCGTTATGATATCTCTAGAAAACTAATTTTTTTAATAATCATCATAATACATCCATTTTTTTTAATCCGTTTATTTTTAACAGTTCCCTTGAAACAGCTTATTTCGCTTTCTAAGCGCAGAACGTAATTATTACCCTCGTGATAGTGTTCGCTTTTCAAACTATCTATAACGTCAATCATAAGTTATTAGATTTTCCGGTATATGAAAAATAAAAAGTGTATAAATCAAACCATTTAAAGCGGTATTGTTATTAACAGCATTTAAGTCAATCTTAAGGAATTTTTTTTTTAAGTATAACCCTGTTTAATCATTTTCAAAGTCCTTATATACATTTTTGAATAGTTTATAATACCTTTCTACTTTCCTAAATCCTTTGAAAGCTTCAACTATAATTGACTTCCATTCGATTCCAGTGATAATAACATTCGTTCGCATTTTATTGAAGGTAAAAACTATCACGGAATCGTATATTATCCAGTTAAGCGACATAAAAAATACGTTTAACTAAAAATCTGCTATTGTATACTGGTAATCAGCTATTAAGGCGCTTTTCGTAAATTGCGCTGTTCGATGGAATATCGTAACATTTACAATCTATAGAACACATATTCTCTCAGATACATGATATTAATCACCACTATTGGTAGGCCTGCCTGATAAGGCCTTTAGACGTTGAAAAGTTGTCGATTCGAATCACTGTGGTCGAAGTAACTGGTGTTGCATGGTCAAGTGGTGGATGTATTGTTCTAGGTTTGGCAGACCGCTTGCTGGTCTGCATAGTAATTTGTATGGCCAATTTCTTGACCTGTGTCCTAGTATAAAGTGGGCGCATACTGTACTTAACTTGCAGCCAATACAGTTAGCCCACAAATAATACACTCAATTTGCAGTCAGTATAGTTAACTTTACTGTAAGTAAAGCTAACCTACTGCACTGCAATTACTACTATTCCATCTTCGACCTTACATCAACTTTCTTGGCATGGGTGCACGGACAACCTTGTTAAAGAGGGTAGGGGGCCTACACTGTAAACCCTAACAGTGCCCACTTCCGAGAAAAAATTTCAGGTCCAGCCGCTTTCAACACCATCACTTTACATGCATCCCATTCTACCACAACATCTTTAATCGTCTTTATTATCATCTGAATATTTTCCAGCGACCCATTTTTGGCTAAAGAGATCATCGTTGGCCTGGTTCACCGCCTGCGTAGCGGTATATACAGAGAATAGCCTTTATAACTAGCGATTCCGTCTTTTGTTACTCGTACCAACCTAGGTTTTTGGACTCAAACTGTATATTCATTTACGTGCAAAATCACGTCACCAATAAACTTAATAGATGATAGCTCGAATTTATAACAAAATTTACGATTGTCATTTTTACAAATTATATGGCGAATATATTACTTTTTAACTTGAATACGAATTATTGAAAGGATTTCGACAGAGTTAAATATAACGATTACATCAAATAAAATATTAAGTAATATTTTAATTACATGAAGTAGGTTATGGAAACAAAGGTCATAAAAAATTATAGTAATTGTAAAAAATATTTCACTATTTATTATTATATTTTCTTAAAAAAAAATTTACGGTTTTTATCTTGACGTATACTCGTTTCAAAATTTTATACAAAACGATATTAAATTCATCAATATTGGAGTTTACCGCATATTATATTATAACTAACTGTCGGTAGGCCTTTATCATTATAACTTATTCGATTCAAATCCCTGCTCGAAGTAACTAGTGTATTGAATGAAAAGTAGTGATGTATTACTTCTCAGTTTGAATAATTGCTAGCCGGTCCAACGTAAGTAACGCCTAGTAACTTGTTTAGCCTAACGTTTTTCCGACGTTACCTACATTGCCCGGCGTCCTTAGTCCTAGACTTAAGTTAAACAGGTTCATTAGGATGGCCGATCGTAATTTCCGTAGCTTTTCGATAAAGATATTCAAATGGCTTAGACCCTGTTATAATTGTATCTTTATTCGGTAGCGACACTTATACTGAGCTCGATGACTATTGATTCAAACGTCGGTTTAAATTTTAAAACACGAATTTGATAGCGCGCTTACGGTATTTTATTCAAGTAACAATATAGTTCATACGGTTCATATTTACCGTTATAAATTCATTCTGAATACAGAACGAAATTCAAAAATAAAGGTTATTATATTTTAGAGTTAAAATGGTTCAAACCGTCCACTTAGCTACAAAGCGTTTCAAATTTAATAACAAATAGTATTTATTAATTCTTTTTTATTAGTACTAATCCTTATAATTCGACAGAAAATTTATCTTCGTAGCCAAGGTTAGCGAAAATAGTTTTAATACAATCCAGGAATTTATTTGTTTGGTTTATTCAATAGTGCCCTCTAGCCTCATAATACGCCGTAATATTTTGTTCAATAGCCGGTATATAACATGCCTATACGTAAATCAACGTACATCGGGTTTTTCCAACTTACATTGAATTCGTAGTTAGTACAAATTCTTTTTTTTAACGTATTGTTATCTAAGTAAAAGGAAATTTATCAAATTATCGTTATTTCGTTCGTTTTAAGAAGTTTTAACGCGTTAAAGAACTCATCCAAGTGGTCGTTGGGTTGGTTTTAAGTTATTAATTTTTAGTATCTACTTAAACGATATGAAACGTAAAAAGATACGAAATGGCTTGATTGATAGCGAAATTTCATTAAAAGGGTTATTACATTAATTTTAATATAAATGTAATATAACCCAAGGCGTTTTCAAAACGAATCAAATCGACTTAAGTTGGCTTTAAAAAGGTAGGAGGTATATCCGTTAAGGTAGAAGGTTAGGTATTCGCCAACGACTGATTCTTTATGATAACATCAAATTATAAGTCGAAATCATGAATAAATACTATCTATTCGTTTATTGAAATAAATATTCTTTTACGTAAATAAATGAAAATTTTAATTGTATATTATAATTCACCTTACGAAAATATACCAAGTAAATTCTACATAGTATTTGTAGATAAAATACTAAAGAAAATCAGAAAATTTTACGGGAGGTTTTCGTACAGGACTTATATATACGGTTCGTATACGTTCTGTCACATGCTTTTATACATATTATCCGCGGACCGTGTCTGGACCGCGCCTAGATTGGGTACTATATATCCATTTACGTTTCAAATTAAGTAACCTAAAAACTCAATAAATAATAGCCTAAGTCTTTAACATAATTTACGATTGTTATTTTTACAAATTTTATCGTGAATATATTACTTTTCAACATTATGAATAGTTGTTGAAAAGATTTCGACGGAGTCGAATGTAAGGATTATACAAAATGAAAACAGTAGCAATATATTCATTACATGAAGTAGGTAATGGAAACGAAAGCTATAAATAAATCATGGTAGTTGTAAAAATGATTTCACTGTTTATTATCACATTTTACAAGGAATTAAATTTTTATTACGTCTCTATATTGATGTACACTCGTTCAACAATTTTATACAAAATGATATTCAATTCATCAATATTAAAGTTCACCGCATATTATATTATTACTAACTGTTGATAGGCCTTTATAATTACAACGTAGTTGATTCAAATCTCTGGTCGAAGTAACTAGTGTATTGAATTAGAAATAGTGATGTATTACTTCTAAGTTTGAATGATTGCTAGCCGGTCTACTCACTAATTTTCATGGTCAATTTCTTATCCTGTACCATAATATAAAGTAGGCACCTACTGTACTTTACTTAAAATTAATACAGTAAATCTTATAACCAATCTAGTCAACTTATAATCAGTATAATCGATTTAACTGTGCTGTAATTAACCTGTAAAAACAACGGTCAATATTGTTCTAATACTACCGAATTTTTGTTTTATATCAATGCGCTAACATATCTAACTAACAATTTTCGGTAATTCCTAAAGTCTTTTATAACTCTGGGAGCTAGACCCCTATCAATTTCAGGGTTGGTAGGCCTTCATTAATTCAATATAGACAATTCGAAGAATAAAATACAAGTTTGATGTCTAAGAAACCAAATATTTAGGATTTATTATCAAAGTTGGGGTCGAGGTACGTAGAAACCCAGAAAAACCCCGCGTTATCCAGGAATAGAAAATTTCTACATCAATACTAAAAGCAAAAGGATTCATACTGTTCAACAACTTCTACCGACGATTTATTCGAAATTAAATTACAATTACTGGCTTTCTTCTTGGATTAATTTAAAAGGAAGATACCTTTCGTTGAAGGCATAAGGAAAAATAAGTATTGAAGAGACTTAAACTTTCGTTTTTCTTGAAATTTACTTTCACTTAGTAAGACACTAAAAAAAAACCCTTATTAAAAGCCGAATACTCAGGACACGGCACGGGGAGTTGACTGTTTGAACTTAACAACAAAGCAACCATCTGTCTTTAACATATTACTTCTGTTGTTTATTATTTACCAAAAATAATTCAAAAATGAATAGGAAGTAACTTTTAAAGATTAAAAATGAATCAAATACTAAACGTGGAGTTCCTTAGCGCGGTATATTTGTTGACCATTTTCAAGGATTATTGAAAGTTGATATATTTTATAATAATGAAATGATGTCCCGAAGAACAGATCTGCTGATCAAAACAACTCTCTCAATTCTGCTTCAAATTGATTTACAATGAAGGGCCAGATCACGTTTTACTAAATACACTGTTATGATGAGAACAAAACATACCTCAAAACCTTCTGAAACACAGTTTTGTAAACGGAAAATTACGGCTTCTTCGTCATAAATAACTGGCTCCCTCGCCGCTCCCAAACTTTTGTATCTTCCAACTTACTATCGCCGGCGAATCATCCCTAAAAGCCGCAAAGTATTCGTTAATAGAGACCATTAAAACAATAAAGACGCAGTTATTGCCTGGGACACCACATATCCTCACCTGTTTTGTATGATACGAATAAATAATCTTAGTTTTTTCGCCGATATTCATGTTAACAAAAATAAGGTATTGAAAGTGTTTACTTTGAAATATACGCTTAACAATAATATTGTTTCTGGTATTCGCCACTGTATTGAGGTCCTTAATTACAAACAGTTCAACATCGTATTAATACAAAATACGTACGATTCGCTTATTACCGGCTATTTGGGCCGCAATATTATCATTATTATGTAATTAGAATTGTACTTTCAAGCTGGGTTACTGTTGGTAGACCTTGCTTCATAGGTCTTTAGATATTTCAATATTGTTGATTCGATTGGTCTAAGTAACAATAGTATTGCTTGGTCAGATGGTGGTTGTATTGTTTTAGGTTTGGCAGACTACTAGCTGGTCTGCACAGTAATTTGTATAGCCAATTGCTTGGCCCGTACCCTAGTGTAAAGTAGTTGTATACTATATTTTCTTTGCAGCCAATATAGTAGGCCCACAAAAAATAATTCACTTAACTTGCAGTTCAGGATAGTTAACTTTAATGTAAGTAAACTTGGCCTACTATACTGTAATTACTACTATTTCAATACTAGCGGCTTTTTAGTTTATATGCGTACGCCAGTGTAGTTAACCAATCTTCTCAGGTAAGTGTGAAACTGCGACCTCGTTAACTAACCAAACCCTTATCAATTTCAATTGACTTTGGAATCAAATTACACACATTTGAATTTAAATCAACCTAAATTGCTATCACTTACCTCACGGATCCGAGGTTCGACTTTATTGACTTCTATCAAAAGTTCCTCCATTACAAACCCATACAAACCTTTACTCTTTCCGTGTTAATTAAAAAATTCATTATTATTAATCTCCTGGAAGTCTTTCAGTTCGTTAACACATCCCTAACTGCCGCCATATAATATAAACTTGTCGGGCGGATCATTAACATAGTTTTCGATACGTATAATCAGCCTATTGCTATTTATAAACCTCTTGAAAACCTAGTTAAACGATGCTTTTAACATAGAGTTAATAAGATATCTCTCCTATTAATCCACTAAAACTCTTTAATCTCCCTTCATTTGTTAGCTTCGCAAAATACTATCACTTCGATTATTAGGCGTTTTTCACTAGTAGTTCCGAATTTCAAAAGGTATTAAAATAGGATTTAGAGTCGGTATAAATGACCACCGGGATGAAGGAAATCTTTCACTACCTAGTAATAAAGTTAAGCGTTTTACATAATAATATACCAATATCGAAACCCGTTATTATACCATAGAACTTTAAAGCTAGTACGTTTCGTGTAATATTCCTATATTTAACAAAGACTTAGTAACTAAAGTCACCGATAATATTAAATTATTTTTTCGCCTATTATTTTTTACGAGGGTTATAAAAAAAGCCGATTTATAAAAACAAATTGGTATCATTTATTGAAGATCTGTCCGTAAAAATTATCAATTTAAACTTCGAAAAGTTAATTAAAATCATATTAATTCTTCGGTTTAAATTCCGAATTTGTTACTCGAGCCTCTTTTTCAACCCTTCAAAGTTATTAGCTATTAGATTTTGGACTGATGTCGCAGGAGATAGGTCGTATAAGGTTTTCATTTAGCATAAAGTAACGATATAGCTATTACGAGCACGTTATTTAAGGTATTGTTAAACTGTAGCTATATCAATTTTACTTATTATAACCAAATTTATATCTTAACCCTTTTAACAAAAGCTAAGGCCGGCATTCATGCTAAATTTACGAATTGATAATTAATTAAAATCAAGTTAAACACTCTTTGCCGACGATATAACCGGCATATATTTTCGGAATTTAAAGTCTGCAGTCGCCTGTCATTCCGATGTTATAAAGCTAACTGTTCCACCGAAAAAAGTGTCAATAATTTATATAGCCACTTGGCCGAGATCGCCTCCTTAAGTTACTTATCAATATAGGTCGTATATTGAAAGCATTATATCTATTAAAAATTTATAGTACAATTGGTAAATGAAAAACCACTAAACGCTTACTTTCACCAGTCCGTATGGAGATTTAATATATCGTATTACCTTTTTGACGGGTAAATAGACCGTAATTACTTTAATAATTATAGTAGTACAATTCGATATAAATCTGTTGCTAACTACGTATAAGCTTACATTATATTTCGGCTATTAAACGTAAACTTACCTTTAGTTTTAACTAATGACCTTGTTGATAAAGGGAATATTAATCGTTCGCTAATCTTCCAAATAGTCGTCAATTACGTAGAAATCCAGTATTTACCTTTATCATTATATCCTTAAACGATTAAGTGTAGTTTTCCGTACCGCTGTCCCGTAGTTTTACTTCCAACCTCGGAAATGATACTTAATCCAAAGATAGTAATATATTGGCCTTAAAGGTTAAAATTGGCTTTATACATAAATTATGTAACCCTTTGAGTTAATAAACCATCAATCTAGACCCAATCCTTTTTTAAATGGGTTACCAGAAATATTAATAATACCTTATATTTAAAACTTCAATGTTGAGTCTCCGTTATTCTTTTTTTTCTCCTTGCTTAAGTAACATTATAAATACGGCCCGATGAGTATTCCTTTTCTTTAACATTTCTCTTCTTCTGGGGTTTTCGTATTGGCGGCGTTTTATTAACTTATCGATAATGGGTAAAGAAGTTTTATATTAGCTCGTCCGCTTGGATGAAGGTAATTAATCATTAATAGCCATATTATAAGTCCCAATCTAAGTAATACAGAAAATTACGGAAACGTTAACAATTTTAACAACTACTTTAAAGATAGTAATATTTAAAGTCTTATATAAACTCTCTAATTTACTCAGCTTTAGTTATACAAGGACTTCACTTTATAACGGCAAAATAAATACGTCGATTATCGTAAAACTGTTCCTGGTATTCAAGTCATCATTAACTTGGCGACATGCTATTTCCTTCCGTAGCTCCTTTAGTACTTTTCCGTAAGCCACAACTAGTTTTTAAATACTTACTAATAGAGGATGTTAACTCGTCAGACGTAGGTACGCTTCAAAGACTAGCAACGTTAGCACTAAGCCGTTAAGGCCTATAGTATCATTTAGACTCTTCACCCCTATTTAAAAAGGTGTCTCCAGATCCGTAAAACTTCCAATTTCCAACGTAAAGATATTATATACTTAGCGAAGTAGGGCGTATACCCTTTTAACCTTCCTAATACTTTAGTAAGCCTTTACAAACACCAATTTATATTTAATACCCATTATTTTATCATATTTTGAAAACTCAACCATTGAAAAGTTAGTACGGGTCCCATAAACGACGATAACAGGTGGGCCCAAATACGTATTAATTTATAATATCCTTAACGTTTCTCACATATCTTTTATCGAAAGAGACTTCAAACAATTAGCGCCCCAACAATGTTACAAAGTTAACAGCATGGAAAACATGCTTATTCTCCAAGGAAAATACATCGATAAAGACTTAATAGTGAAAGTCCTCATCTTATCTTAGTATAAACTTAAAATTTCGAAGGGTTTAAGTATAAGTTTAATTATAATATTCAAGTTTTTTAATAGTCTTTGGGACGAAGTATTCCATATTTTTATACTCTATGGACTTCATGATTTCGTACAACCTATTAATAGCTAGGTAATTAAATAGCTGGTATAATCAATGTAATTCCAGCTCTATCAAGGTTAACAATATCGCCTTTAGATCTTAAAATAAAACTATAAATACCCTTATTTAAAGGCAAAGAGAAAACTTGAGCCGTTTTTAATCAACTCATCGGCGTTAACATTAACGTTAACACCGAAATTATTTATATTCTTTAAGCAAAAAAGGAAAGGGATAACGGATTTGAGGATATAGAACTTAATAGACCTAATAAAAGTTTAAACTACAGTTATACCTAATAAAGATAATATCTTGACCAATCCTAACATTGTAACCATTAATCTTAATAACTATAATACTCTCCTTCTGTAGTGTTACGTACTACGAATAGCCTTATTTTAAGTACTTTGTTGCCCCTGTATCCGATATAATACTCTAAAGCATATAATCAGCGTAATGATCGTAAAGGTTAAAAGTATGTAAAGAGTTAAATGATTGATTAGAGTAAAAGTAAGGGTTTTCATTGTCGAATCGGTACAGGAAGGTATGGTTGGCTAATTACTAGGCGTCACTAAGAGAAATATCTTTATATGACTTAATTTACTCGGGGCTATTATTATCGTTACTTGGCTTTTTTCCTTTAAAATATGAGATTTAACCTAATTATTTATATTTAAAAGTGGTAAGGTACTAAATATAATATATTAACTTTTTTTTGTTTAGATCGGTGGGAAGATAACGAGTAAACTAATAGTCAGACTTACTATAAATTTAACATCTTTTAACACTATTACAATAGTAGTTCTTACGGTTAATAGATCCGCTGAAATCTTAAACTTACTAGCGTTAACGTGGCAATTACCTCCAGTTTATGGTCGATAGGTCAAATCTTAGGCGTTAAAGGCGCCAATACTTATAGTCGACGTAATTAATTATCGTACGGTCTTTCTTATCCACGTTAAAAAAGTTACCGGCTTAGGGGTATATACCAAACGAGTTTGGTATACGCGCTATTATAATTGCAAGTAAAAATCGTAACTAGCTTAAAAAGCCTTCGCAGGTAGTATCCGGGCGTTATAAAGCGTATTCGAACTAGTTAACACCCGTAATTACTACTCGTACCTACTCACGAAATATGGCTACACTAACGTGGACTTTCCTCATTACTTTCTAGCATAATATCAGCTTATGAAACATATGGTTTAATATATCCATTAGTATTTCCTCCTTTTTCATTTTCGCCATTATCGTAATTCACCTTATAGTGGCCTAGTCTATATAGTATTAGGAAATGTGGACGTCGTATTCGAAGTGGCTTTTCATATTATCTTCATTTTCGTGAAACGTGGTTACTTGAGTGCAAAAAGTTAGGTAATAGTGCCTAGTTTACTTTATAAGTATTTCGGGGAATAGTAAGTTGAAATAAAAAGGGGTAACGTTTATTTACTTCACGATATTTTAAAAAAGTTATTTTATTTGTATCATGAAGTTACAAGGCTTTCCCCTATATTTTTTTTATCGTTCCAAATTTTAAAGAAATCCGTAAAAAGTTTATAATTAATATTAACTATATTAACAGGTTTTGAGGGTAGGTTACGATAATTATTCCAATATTTATCAGCAGTATTTCATTGTAATATAAACTTTAAAGCCTTCGAAATACGATATTAAAGGTGATTGCCAATCGCTTGACCCGAGGGGTGAAGTCCTGTAATAAGACTTATAACAAGTTCGTGTATGTAGGTAAACCTTTCGTGAAAAAGCTTTTGGAGGGCTTGGCGATTAAAAAACTAGGGGGGCTAGGGGTTAAAATATTTTAAGTAACTTGACGATTTTGCTTAATTAATTAGGATAGAGCGCCAACGTTAATTTCTTTGCCGATATTCGAGGCCGTTGCTTTATAAGCCCTTCCACCGTTAAGAGCGTATTCTGCGATATTACGTAAAAGGGTTATATTACCAAGAAAATTAACAAGTTCCTTATTGTTAATACGTAAAGAGGCTTAACTTAACTAGGCGTAAAAGGAAAGCCCCTTGGATTATGTATAAAAGCGTTAGGGTTTTTTAATACCCTTTTCCTAGAGCGTGGATCATAGGGTCATTTATAAAATTTAACTATTATTAATAGGAGTTTTACTCGCTTTATAAAGCTCTTTTATAACAAACGAATCCCTTGTAGTTTTAGTTTCACCTTTAGCTTGAATTCAATACTTTTTTCAACCTTTTTCGGTATATTAATAGTCAAGTTGTCAAAGATATAACAAAATTTTGGAAAATACGGTCGCTGCGGTTAAAACTTTCGCTGTTCTCCTAGTCGATAATTTGACAACAAAAGAAGTTAACCAGATGTCTCTCCGTTAACTCTTTATCAACATTGAACTCCTCAAACTCTTTATCTTAATATTTAGTAAAAAAGGGTCTGAAGGCTTTAATTACTTTTTCCCTCACGTGATCGGTAATGGCTTTCAAGTAGACACTAGCGGTAGCCATCTTAACTTTTTTGTTAACGTGTGACATAGGACTTGGTTTTTTTACGTGAAATCGCGTAAAAACTTAGCGACTTGGCGTTAGGTTGCGCGACATGACTTTTTCGGCGCAACTTAGTGTTTTGGTTTAAAGTACAGATCTTAAAGATTGAATTGGCGTAGGGAAAGTAAAGAGAGTAAAATAAAGGTAAAACTTGGTTTTAAGCGTAAGGTAGGAGGTCGTTTAGTATAGGTAAAAGTCGAAGGTTGTTTATTATTTTGACCGCGTGACTTGATCGTTTCTATAGTAGTAGCACCAGCAGTAGTACTAGCTTAGCTGTTTGCCAATTTTCCTCACTATAAAACTTTAAACAGTTAATCTCAACATCTTCAAGCAAGATCCGTAAAGATTTCTTATGTTTTCAAGTACCAATACCATCGCTTACTTTTAGATTACCGTTGTAAACTAGGGCAATCTCAAAGTCTTCTCTGTCTTCCTGCTATTATAAACTGGTGAAGTAATAATAGAGACCCTTAGCATAAATCTTTCCTCTMCCTTAGCCGCCGTTATTAATGTAAAGCGTAACCAGAAAGTAACTTCTTCTATTACTTAGCTTATCTGTGTTTAACCTAATAAACACTTATTAGTGTTAATAGGCCTTACCTGATAGGACTTTAGAGGATGCAACCTTGTCGATTAGATTGGTCGAAGTAATAGTAGTATTGCGTAGTTAGATAGTAGATGTATTTTTCTAGGTTTGGCATATCGCTAGCTAGTCTGCGCAGTATTTTGTATAGCCAATTTCTTGGCCCATGCCCTAGTGTGAAGTAAGCGCATACTGTACTTCTTTTTCAGCCAATACAGTAGGCCCACAAAAAACAATACACTCAACTTATAGTTTAGTATAGTCAACTTTTTTGTAAGTAAAGTTGGCATACTGCACTGCAATTACTACTATTCCAATAGTTACACCATTTCATTAGATGTTTTCGTTGTAATTTCAATATTTACGAATATATAGTTTATAAACAATATAGCTGAAAAGTGATTCTCAAACCCCTAACAGTTGTCAAATGACTTTGAAACCAATTTTTTCTCGATTTTATATTCCACTTCCCCTATAATTGAACTTAGAACCCATATTATCCTGTAGTTATGACTAACCGCTAAACCTAAATCGTTAACTTATAGATAATAGAAACTATCAATTCCGAAACTTAGGCCAAAATGTTCTTGATTTTTCATTAGAGATTTGACAAGTTCCCTCAGATTATCGTTAACGACCAGGGTTTAAATTAAAAAAGTATCTTTTGAAAACCACTCGTTGACTTAATGGGTAAGAATCAGTATCTAAATATGGTATTCCCCCTGGAAAAAAATAATGTCACTAATCGAACCAACAAGAAAGATTTTAGGAATTCTCGGTTTTTCGTTGCTTACACCTAATTTAACTAAACTATTTGCTTCCTAGCTTTCAATTGAAGTTGAATAATCAAAAAATTACCACTATGAGTATTTACCCGTTTTTAACAACGTATAACTATTAGGTCAACTCTATATGAACAATTTAACATTCAAGTATTCTGGTCTCAAAACCCTATGTAAAGGCTAAAACCTTTATTTGAAGTCTCGATAGTATAACCATCTTTACTTTAGCTGTAATAATAGCTTTGTAATAATATATAAAAAAGTTCGTTAACTAGTATTTATTTCTATCCGAACTATTTAAAATAGGGGATAATATTTAACTTCTTTTTGAAACTAATAGGTTGGATTGAGCTATATAAGATTTAAGTCAATTGAACAATACTTATCAAACTATATATTCAATTGATTTTCTTATTATCGAATTTCATATGCCAAATAGAAAATACTCTTGTTTTTATATCAATCAATTCGTTTGAATATATTTCGACCCGTTTTAATGTTTATATTCTTTAATTATTTATCATCCATTATCGATGTCATTAATAAAAACAGTAAAAATGAATTATAATAACACGTTGAAGGTACTTTTAAATTTCGAATAAAACCTTAAATAAGTCGTTCTAGGGTTATAAAACACCTAGAACTATAATTACAATGAAATGCATAAATAAAATATGTTTATCCAATTTAAAATCTATTCTCGAACTTTTGAAATGTCGAAACCCTCAACCCTTTTGAAATTTATACGTCTTAGCTGAATATAATAATAACAAGTTCTACTCAGCCAGTAAACGGGTTTTTCTTAAGTTACTATTGACGTTTGGAGCCGATTTCATGCGGTTGCTTTTTAGATAGCAAATATCGGAAACATACACTTGTAATTTTCTTACGGTCAGTGTTACTTTAAACCTATTTCATCATATCTTAATATTCGACAATATCATCATCGAAATTCAAATCCAACACCTTATTAACGAAAAACTTCTCTCTTATCTTTACCCACTTACACAAATTTCGATTGATGCTATAAGCGATTTTAATAAACTTTTTCATAATCCTTAACTAGATTTTCAACTGTTTATAACCCGTTATATTCGTATTAATAACTAAAATAGCGTACTTACCTAACTTTCTCGCTTTTTGTTAAGAAACTAGACATTACAGAAACAGTCCGAAAATACGGGCGTGAACGAAATGATAAAAGTTACGCCAAACATATCAAATTTACGCTAAGTAACGCGCTGGACCCTTATTGTCTTTTTCGCCATCATAACCCAAATTTAAACGTTATTTAACTGCTAGTTAGCAAAAAGAAATCAATTTGGAACCCGTGTCGTTTACTTAGGTTTTAGGCGTCGAACGAGAGATACGTTTCGAACAAATCCTCAATAGATTTTGCATGCACAGGGCTAGGTCCCCAAGGGTATTCATATGACTCGAGGTCTTACCGCTTACATAAACAATATCAAACTAATATCATGCACCGATATTTAACCGCTAGTTGATAAATTATTAACAATTGTACGATACTTAAAACTATTACCTTTAGAATTTACACAAATCTTATAAAGTTTATGAACTATACTCAAAACATATTCGAAAATAATCTCTTCCCGAATATCATCGGAGTAAATATTAATGAGTTATACATGAGGAAATTAATTATTCGCCAACAGGAGTTAAATAACTTCCAAGTAAAAAACTTACGTTAAGTATAGCTTTATCTACAACAACCATGATACCTACATTGATTTTATTAATGATTACAATAGGAGAAAGAAGTATACAAATTATTAGAACTATTAATGGTAGATAAAGTTAAATGAAGGTAGGTACAATAAGTGTGGGTAATTTAATAATAATCTTTATTATTGAAAAGAAAAGGTCTTAAATAGTTGGCATTATGGAAAGAGACTATCTACAAAAAGGGGGACGATATAAACGAAACTATCCTTAGCACTTTTTATAATATACTAGGTTGTTCTACAGTTGACGGAAAAAAGGAACCCTTTATAACTGTAAAGGGACTAAGGCCGGAGCTGTCACTCAAGATGGTCAGATTCTGTCTATAAACCTCGATGAAGAAGAAGGAAGGAGAAGTCCCCGCTAGGGAGCGGGTATGGAGCTAAAATAGTGTAAACTTTTCCCCAGTTATGTGACATATGGAAGCGTGTCTCCAAGAAGCTTCCTACCTTCTCTAGAGCATCGTAGAAGCGTGTAGAACTACCAGGGTTGGATCCCTGATAATATTAGCCAGGCAATAGCCTGTAACATTACCCCTAAAGACCC
The DNA here is from genome assembly GCA_038502455.1 of Anisogramma anomala. NCBI lineage: Eukaryota > Fungi > Ascomycota > Sordariomycetes > Diaporthales > Gnomoniaceae > Anisogramma > Anisogramma anomala. The sequence goes on along the minus strand of JASMMZ010000002.1, from coordinate 30,185,126 downwards.
CCCCCCTTTTTTTTCCTTTTCTATTTTTTTATGTTGTTTTCCATAACGCTGTTAGTATAAGGATGGTAAGCGCGCCTTTTAGAATGTCACGGTTTTATGGGGAAGGTACTAGGACAAAGGTTACGTGAAAGGTGTTCTAACGCCTTGTTTCCCTATAAATAGTCCCTAAACTCCTAGTTTTAAAAATAAAACTTTCTTCGTTTTTTAACCTTTAATATTTTCGTGTATTGTAAGTACATTTAGCCTTTAATATAGTATTTATCCTGTAATATTAGTACTTTTAGTCTTGTCGTCGTTACCTTGGACCTATAACCCCCTTATATCGTCATGACAAATCTTTAATTCATTACTAAAGTAGATAAAGCTATTGGAAATGCGGATTATATATTCCGAAACTATTTAGGCTTTGTTCACGAGTATAAAGTTCCCTGCTTTGCGGGTTATCAATATATATATCGATAAGACTCGAAAACAAACGTATTTCGAATGTGTTTATAAAATGGCGTATAAACCCAGAAAATTATTTTAAGAAACTGAGGGTAAGTGATTCTAATAGCTACGAAAGAGTTGTTAATAAGCGGCTAAATACTGAATCCCGGTGCCGCCTTTATTCCGTTAGTGTTATAGGTCGTAATTTTAGTTTACTTGTACGTCGATAAATCTAAATCCTAATATAAATAAGGTTATTAAGAAGTTATTGAAAATGTATTTAGCGTTCGATTTTAAAGACCGAGGTAAATTTATATTTCATGAGTCGTTTTATCAGTGTTAATAAGCGGTTACAAACGTATAAACTTAAGTCATCGCCGTAAAAAAGGCTATAAAAGTACGTCGCGTTATGTAACGTAAGGTTGACACTCGAGGCGGGGCAGGTTTTATCCCCGCCACTTCCGTATGGTCTGCGGGCCTACGGGCCGTACAACTAATAAATTAAAAACTTAATATTTAAGTAAAATTTTCGTAATTAGATAAAAACGTAAATAACGAGGTTAACAAGTAGTTAGCAAACGTTATTAAAAACGATATAAAAGATAATTACGGTTTATTAACATATTGATGTTAAGCAGGTTTGTATAAATACCAAATTAAGTTAGCTTATTAAGATAGGTAAGAAAGTGTTAGGTAAGGATTTAAATCAGGATTTGGAGGATATATTTAAATAGGCTCCGTTGTAATCGTTGATTCTTTATCTTTGTTCATATTTATATGTTTTTTAAATACCTGTTTATTGACGGCTTATAAGTAGCTTTTTTTCGTCAAATAAAGTGTGAAATTATCTTTTTTGCAGGTTAGGCATAAGGGTTCATTGTTATAGTTAACTAATTCATAACAATATTCGAAGGTATAGAGTATTACAGTATTATAAAAGTTTAAAAGCGGTTTTTACGTTAGGTATATATAACTTATTTACTTTTCTAAAACCTGTCATTTCGATTAATTACGAAGTCAGATACATCCGGCTTAGGGTTTATTACAGGCCCGTAAAAAACTTTTGATTTATTATTTGGTTTTACCTCTCTGTCGTCGTCTTTAATAACTGTAACTTACGGTTAAAAATCTCGAGTTTGTTAACTTGGGAGTGGATCAAAAACGACTCGAACGAATTAATTTATATAAAATCGGGGATAAGTTTTGCCCGGAATATTAAGTTTCATAACATAAAAATCGATTGCACGTATCTATTAACGCCTATCGTAAAGTAAATTTAATTTTTTTTTTTTTTAAGGTTATGGGTTTTAAGGAAAAGTTAAACGTCGTTATCGATTCGAAAACATTTTAAAGGGGAACGTCGCTTATCAACGATTTCTTTAACATATTATTATATAACCGTTATTAAAGCTTTTACGAATCCTGTAACTTCGCGAATCCATTAAATAAAGTCTTTAGTATTTACGCTTAATATCGTAACCGAAACAAAAAAAAACTGTACTGGTTATATAAAATCGACGTATTAGTTATAAGTTATAAAAAACGGGTTAATACCAATAATAGTTGTATTTTTATTATTTAATACTAATTAATAACCGGGTAATAAACGGCTTTAGTGGAGTTACGTGTAAACGACGAAAAAACATAAATACGTAAAGACTTTTTAATTTACTCATTTAGTTACATCGTCGGTTTCAGGGTAAAAGATGGTATTTAAACGTTAATTTACTTTACTTAGGCTGTAAGGTCATTTTTAATACTTATTAGTCTAATTCAAATTACGATCGTTAATATACGTACGCGGAAAACTATAGAATCTTTAATAATTATTTAAAAACCGCTTTATATAAGGCCTAACATTCATAATAGTTATAGCTTTGAGGGTAACGGCCATATTTAAGCGGTTTATAATAATTATAAGGTAAAGTGGGTTACTAGCGTATTTACAAGACAGATTAATTATGAAGTTGATGAAAAATTTGGTTTATAGTTGTTTGAAAATTGAAAGGGGTTTGAAAAGCCTTTTTCGTCGGTATTTCCAATAGGTTATACGGTTATAAAATTCGTAATTACGGTAATAGCGACGGATTTCACGATGTAAGACTGGCCAAAAATTCGTTCTGAAAAAAAAAATAGCAACGTCGTGACTTAGGTAGCCGATAAAAAGTAAATTGTAAGTAACTTAAATCAACGTGGTAATAAGCAGCTCGTAAACAGGTACCTAAATACAGTCGCGAAACCGCACAACTTTATCGTTGTTTACTTAATATTCTGAAATTAAAACCTTTAACATACAGTCGTTGTCGATACGGATATCCGTTAGGAAATATCGGTCGCCTATATGTACCGTACTTACTAATCGGAGGTAGGTGATATCGCGTATGATAACGGTATCTTAATAGATTTCAAGGTCTTCGTTAATAAAAAGTTTACAGCTCTTCGGAATCAAATCGCCGACGATAGTTAACCGGAAACCGTATGTATATGAAAACGGCTCGAGAGTAAATTATTCGGAGCGTAATAATTGTAGTTTTCGGCCTAAGAAACGTAAATCCTAAAAGCTTTGAGAAATGTTTTGGTTTCGTCGTATTACCGTATCGAGTCGTATATAATTTACTAATTTATTATATACTAATCGAAAGCGGAATCGGGAAAGGTGTTGAAACTAGCGGACTTATTTTTTGGAAAGCCGCCGTGTAGTTATAAAGTATTTCATTTTTTATTTTAGTTCGTTAAGATTGTAAACGGGCGCGCCGTGCCCCAAAACCCTGTATTCCATACTTCCAAAAGCTTATAATTCCGAACAGCTTTTTATCGTAAATTTTGTAATAGTATTTAATGGGAAAAAAACAAAGGGGGTAATACGCTATTAGGCGTAGGTTACCGTGGTCGTCGCGTTGAAAAAGGCAACCTCTTTGGGCCTAATTGAAACAGTTGACTTCGAAAAAGGTATCACGATCAGGATTTCATTAGACGAGTACATGTTCGGAAAGAAAACTAAACTTAAACCGCTCGAAGGCAGTTTTTTTCTTAGGCCTCTAACGAAATAAAGTACTTTTACAGGTTAGCCGAAGTAATAATTCGATAATTGTCGAATAATCGCAAATAAAATAACGGTGAATTTTTTTTAAACTAAAAGACCTTATACTTTTGAAACCGTCGCAAAAACCGCCTATTACCGGATAACGTATAGGTTTTTCAGGATTATACGTACAACAACACCAACTTAGATAAGGAATCCTAAATACTTCGTTTTTTAAATACCGAATTCATATTTAAAAATGTTTAAGTTAAATCCCGCGACGTTTAAGGCATTAGGCATTTGTTTATCGTTAATTATATAATCGTCGAAAATACCATGAGAGTAAACAAAAATATCGTTGAGGTAAACGAAGTAAAATATATTTTCAAAAAAGTCGTCACGAATTATTAATATACCGTTAAAAGGTAACGGGGCGTTAAAAAGACCGAAAGAGGTAATAAGGCATTCGAAAATCAGAAATATATATAAAATATAATTTTCCATTCGTCCTCTTTTTTAATACGAAACCTGTAAAAAGCGGTTTTAACATTCAAATTGATAAGCTACTTGGCTTACAAAATATTTGTAAACGTCGGTTTAAAAAAAGAACACGGGTAACGATTTTCTTTTGTTATAGTATTAAGTCGACGGTAATTAATATGAAATCATAACTCTTTTTCTGGTTTCTTGACAAAAAGTATTAAAACGTCTGCCGAAAATTTAGTTACTCGAATATAACCCTAATCAAATAATTCGGTTAAATTCTTATGTAATACAAGGAGCTCCTTACGTGATATACCATATAAAAAACCTTATGGTACTGTTAAAGATTTACTCTGGTTATCGATACAAAAAATGATTTCGTAATCCGCTTTAAAGCGGTAAGGGGGCAGTTTATCGCTAAAGGTTTCATCGAATAAAGGAGCGAATTCCTTCAAGTTAACGGGAAATTTATCGTAAACGGAGACGAGTGGTTTCGGGTTACGTGTTTTATTAATATTTTCGAGAGAAACGGCGGCGATCTACGTAATTGAGGCTCGGCACCTACAGACCTATCGTAAAATAACGTGGAATATAATGGCACCGACCCCTTTTGATACTTTTTAGACGTGCGTAAACCCCAGATTCCAAATGCGATGGTTATCAACTTGACCTAAAAGTAATATATATTTCTCAACGTCGTAAATTACTTATTCATATTCCATCTCAAATTTGCCTAAAATAACGTCGTATTATAAAAAGGGGATTATATAGGCCTATATCCAATAACGGTATTTATCGAGGTCGATATCTAAAAAGGTTATAAAGGAAATAAGTTGTATGAGAAAACCGGGCGCGTAATACGTAACTTTACCGAATCGTCGTAAGGAAATAGGAAAACGTGGTAACTTCAAATGGTTAATAAACTATTCACTTGTAACTTTATAATATTTATCATTCATATTTATTAAAGTATACATAAAACTAATTGAATTATAAAGTTAATTTATGATAAATGGATAGCTATTTAAAAATTAGGACGGAGTTATTAGGTCGAATTAAAGTTTTGCCTACTTTTATACGAGATTGTATGTAAAAGTTACGCTTTTCCTTTTTCAAAGTCAATAAGTTCCTCTGCCGAAGTGAAATAAATTCTTATAATGATTTTAACGTGTCGTTTGAACGTTTCGTTGGGTCCCATAAGCAGGTATGGATACGGTAACCGTTCGTGCCGTAACGTAAATATAACCAGAAATCCTTACGATGGGAAAGTTCCTCGTAGTTAACCTAAACGGCGCGCCGCTTAAAAGTGGCTTCGAAAGGCGCTTACGCCAGTTATAATAACAACGTCCTAGATATACCAAGCGGGCGCGTTGTCACCTTCATTCCTACCATAGGAAACGCCCCCGATAATAATAACACTAGTATTACCGTAATAAGTGCGAAAAATGTAAAGGCGCCAATCAATAAATGAAATGCGGGCGACTTATTTATTATGATCCGTTCGCATATCGAAGGGTAATAACGTATTATCAAATTTATTATTAATAACTCAATTTAAAATGGTGAGTTTAGTGGTGGATCTCTAGTTCATATCGTTAATTTTCGAAAGTAAAGCTTTTTAAACGTTAAAGAAACGTAAAATAGTTTACTAGCTTTTTACTTTATACTTTTAAGTCAAGTAATAACTACTTCAATTAAGTTAAGGTGGTAATAATAGGCGTAAAATATAGCTATAAAGCGTCGGGGTCGTTAGTAACGTCGTCGTCGCTACGGACGTAATAACTTTTTATAACACTTTTCACAAGGCCTTTTGATTATTGGAAAATAACATAAAAGTAATCTTTTTTTATAAGGATGAATTTTCGGTCCCGATGTAATTTACGTATTATAATAATCTTTTATATCGAGAATTGTAATTTAATACCAGAAAAATTAACCGATTAATTAAAAGGTTTCGATCTAAGTTGTTAACACATATTAAAAAAAGCGTTAATATTATAATCGAAGTTAAAAGAGTTTAATTTGTTATTATCTGGAATTTTAACGTGATCCCCAGTAAAAAAACGTTATAATGATAACGTTGTTCGTAACATACGTAAGGGAAACTTCCTAGGGGGTAATTTAACCCGAAAACGTAAACGTACCAGTAGTTTCGAGATATCGTATTATATTCTTCAAAGCGTTTAACGCGTCGGTACTCCGTTATTCTAGGTACAAAACGTATTTCCGAACGACTTAATTCCGTTTAATAAGTTTTGTACATAAGGCGTCAGTAAAACGTTTATATTAAGCTGTAAAGTAATCGTACTAAGACATTAAAGCGATTTGAAACTATTTCCTAACGCGCGCGGTAAGGAATTGTTTCAGAACCTAGGGGTCTAAATTCGGTAAGTCGGTGATTATTACATTACCCTAGGTTATAGCCGTTAAAAAAGCAACTAAGTCACCGTCAGAAAGAGATTGAGGTTTATATGGAAAAGGACTAAGGCTGGAGTTGTCGCTTAAGGTAATCGGGTTTTATCTATAAACCTAGATAAAAAAGAAGGGGAAAAAAGCCCCTGTTAGGGAGCAGCTATAGAACTGAGATAGTGCAACCCTCTCTCTAATCATGTGACGTGTGGAAACGTATCCCCAAGAGGCTACCTACCTGCTTTAGAGCATCTCAGGAGCATGTGGAACTACCATGATTGGATCCATAGTAATACTAACCAGGAACTAGCCTATAACAATAATATACCAATGCATTCTAAGCCGTGCGTAAACAGGTTACCTACTGCTGAAGAATACGCCGGAATATTGCATACTTATAGGAAGGAAAAACGGTAGCCCGGGTGTAATGTTACAAGATGCCTAAGTTAACGATTACCAAAGATCTAGCCATAGCGATTACAATACTTTTTCGATAATACTACTTTGGTTCTAAATATATCTACACCACGTGACGAACTATATAACTAGGCTATACCTTATCATAAGTTCTATAGTAGCTCCTTAGAAAGGGCTCCACTTCACTACCTTTTTTATCGAGAATTACAGATAGTATCTGACCACCTTGATCGATAGCTCTGACCTAGTCACTTTATATTTTGTTGTTATAGAAAGCCTTTCAAAAGCGTACGAAGGGTATCAATAATGTCCAATAATTCATTCTATAGATCTTTTTTGAGGCTATCTAGTAACTAAAGAGATTTCGTAACTGATTTTAAGTTGTTATGACTAAATTTGATACGGAAAAGGTCAGTATCGAATGATATTAAAGGGGTTGTGTAAATATAAAAATGGTTCATGAATGTTGTAACAATATTTTGGTTGTGGGTTATTGTAGCAATCGTTTATTTAGTCAACAAATTATCAAAAAATTACGCTCCCAATTTAAATACATGAGTCGCGAAGCTTTCAAATGTTAATTGGATTCATAATAAATTCGGGGCAAACAAAACATGTATAGAGGATCAAATTATTGTAACTATTGTGAAATTTATTCAATTTATCAATTATATTTTATTAGGTTGGTTAGACTACTTTACCTGTCATTCGAAATCTAGGTAAATCATTGCCTAATATACGAATATTGGAGAAATCTTTTTTCTTGTTAAAAAAATGGTAAGTTTAGTTATCATTAGCTTTTACAATATATGAAAATTAAAAATTGTTCATTGAGTAAACTAGAGATTTAAAGTAAGAAGTATAAATAACATGACTTGTTGTAAAATTTTGAAAACTTAACCTTGGAAATCGGTTTTGAGAAATGGTATCATCTGCTTTTAGTAAGGCTGTTGATAGTCGTTTTAGCGAAAAAAAGTTAGAAATTGATACTTCAACGATAAAATTGAATTTCTCAATATGGAAAGTAGATATTTTCAAACATTACCATACGTTTCTGTTACGGTTTTTAATTATTCAATTTCTATTTCGTCTATTATAAGGAGGTACAGTTGATCTAAATATTCCACTGACCACGTAGCATTATAAAATTATAATGTATTTTATAGAAGTAGATAACGTTACCGTTATTAATCGTTATAAATTCCGTTTTGGGCTTCCTTTTTCAGTGTCATTTGAGAATTTTCTTCGTCGTGGGAAGGCTGTATATTCGGATGAAAAACCTACTAGTTATTTGTCAAATAGCTTTTGGAGGTACTTGTAATACAGTTATTCTTGAACTAACTTATTCTCTGATTTCAATTAATAAACTGATTTTTAGTTTCTCTTGAAGGATAAAATCTGCTTATTTTCTACCCCGCAGCCTGTTTTTATACTGGAAATCTGACTAGAGATTTAGAAGGTTGATAGCCTGATAATTGAGGTGATGGCCTAATAATCGAGATGTATACCCGTGATGATTCGTATTTGAGAATTAGCTACCCGAGGTCATGGAGAGAATGACTATTAGATCGAAGGGGTAAATATACGCTATCTTAGAAGTAGAATAAACAACAATTCTATCCTCCCATAAATTATTCGATTCTTAGAGTATTTATCTTAGTGATCTGTTTAAGGCACGAAACCTTACAATCTACGAATATGTTTAGTCAGATTCCACTGAGTAATATATAGATTTACCACATTTTACTATATTTAACTACAGAGTAACGAATGAGAATAATAATCAGAATATGAAATAATGAGAAGAAAGGTAATAAGAACGAGAAGTAACGACACGAAAATAAAACTCAAAATAACAAAAAACTAGAGAATTACAATGGAAATAAAATTCCTAAACTTACATTATAGCAGAATTCTCAACAGAACCAAGTAAAACTTACATCAAAACGCATGTATCTAGAGAAATAAGTTATAAAAACATTTCAAGTTTTTATTAACCATATATGATAATTACATACACATAACTCTAACATTGTTTTATAGAGTTATTTATCATTCAAACCTCTAACATAACATCTGATAATGGGAAATCATATTGAAGACATCTTTTAATCACCAAAACCTATAACTTCATATAATCGTTATCAATTACCTAAAATAAGCTTTAATTAGACTTTTGCTTGGTAACCTGAAAAAAATGCCAATGATTGTATAAAAAAAGTCATTTTTTTTGCTGAAACGTAATTTGAGTACAATATTTTCCCATTAAATTGAAGAAGGATACCGTAAGACAATGGTAAAATATATATGAAGAAAACCGTTGAAAATATAATATGTTGACAAAACGTTATTCGTTGCCTGTTTTAAAACTCGTTTCTTGACGTCTAATACGGATATCTTGTAACGTGTAAATTCATTCAAACTACGTGTTTACGAATGGTTAATTTAATATATTGAATAAGAAAATGTTCTAGCAGTACAAAGCCATCAAATTCTAGAAAAAAGCTGATAAACAGGTTTTTTATATACCTAACGGATAACGAATGGAATAACGATATAATATTACGAATACATGTTATAGATTTCCTTGTTTTTGAAATTGTTATGGACGAAGACGGAATATATAAGGACAAGGTTATAAACAATACGATAAAAATCGCTAAAATTTGTAACGGTGATAATGGGTCATGATAACAATTCTTTTTTATATACAACGAGTGAAGGAAGACTATCTAAATAATACTTCATGAAAATAGTATCGAACGATGCTACATAAACCAAAAGACTAATTGAAAAGAAAATACGATGGTAAATAATTTAGGAAAGCAATGAGAATATTGTTTATAACTTTCGAAGTTCTCGTTCATACCAAAACCAAGTTCAAAATCACTTTTGTTTCGATTTCGAATAATAGGAGTAAAATTACTAAAATAATGAAGTTAAAATACTGAAAATAATTTTGACATAGAGAACAACGCAAATAATAGATTGTTATAAGTTTAATATAATATATAGATATACTTTAATTCTAATAAAATATTAAAACCATATTATCAATTCTACAATGAATTTTATCCCAGGTTATTATGAGTAAAAACTTGCCAAATATAAAATTTCACACCTACAGAACGATGAATTTCCAAAAAGATGAAAAGAAGAAACGAGATAAAAGCGGCGATAAATAAACTCTTATATATTACATCAGGAAATTTTTCCAAGTATGTGGATGTTTTACTAACATTTAATATTGACAATTATCACACTAGCCTATTATATATAATGGATTTTATCACGACGTAAAGAAAATAATATGATTTTAAACCGAACCTAAGAGATAATATATTTGTAAGAAACGTTGAAATACTCGTAAAAATGGTTAATATACTTATTAAAACACGAGTAAGTGTAAGAAACGATGAATATCATTCTTTTCATAGCCGTTGAGCGTCACACTAGTGTAATAATACAAAGAAACACATATTCTTGCATTATGAATTAAAAGGAAAAACCATTTGTTCGCTAGAGAGCAGATTATCCTCATCCTCGAATTTTACAGTCTTAAACTACTTATTCTCACCCCTCATAATTTCAAACTATGCCTTTAATAAACCTTGCTAAAAGAAGGAGATTTTGTAAATGTTTTAACGAATTTTGAATAACGATATAAAAGGAATATGGAACAAATACTATTGAAAAAAGAAAAAAAAACTGTCCTTATACAAGAATTGTGGGATCCCCTTAAATACGTTTGAATCTAGCCAAAAATTGAAGGTATATTCATTTTAAAACTACCTTCGAATTACTATGGTATCGAAACCTCATATTAATTAAATTAATGACGTAAATATGCGGTTTTAACATAGTTTAGCGTACGTATATAGGTAAAAAAAGCACCCGAAACTATTGCGAAAACGAAAATCTACGCATTCAATACATACGGCAATAATAATGACAGAAATAAATTGAACGATATTATTAATAATAAAAACACAATTTGAGTTTATTCAGGGCAATACAATATTTATATTAATTTTCACCTGGTAAATAACGGATATTAGTGACATTGTTTTTACAAAACGCGGTAAATCTTATAAGAATAACTATTGAAATAGCTCATTCGCCCATTACAGTAACGATAACTAAAAAAAGCCGTATAATGTTACCAAATTATATCTTTTCCCCCTTCATTATTTATAATATTAGATTTTGGTTTATGTATTTGTTACTATTGACTACCTATAGTATAATTCAATACTATATCGTGACCAGTTTGTACGCTTTTTGGTTGTTGACAGTTATATAAAAATTATTTTTACTTTATTAATCAAGGCGGATATTCGGTTATTATACTTATAAAACGTTGCGTGAAATCATTGCCTTTTGATGTTTTATTAGCTTACGTGAATAAAATATTATCAGACAATCGTGAATAATCTTAACATTCTTACTAATAATCTCGATAAACTTTTAAATTTTCAGGAGGATTGAGTACAAATAAAGATGATAATTCGGAATCGGGCAGCGAAGATAATGATACAGATAGCGATAGCAAGAACGAATCGTGTATTGGTGAGAAAATCATGAATGTTTGCGAGAATTGCACGAAGTTTTCGACTTTATTAAGTACCTCTAACAAAAGAAAAATTCAGAATAACAGGGGTTTAGAACCTAAGTAAAACCTGTCGCAAAAAAAAGCCTCGGAAAAGTTCAATATTATTAAAAGAACTCGTTTAATGTATATTTGGATTATACCTTTAGTCGAAAATAATATAATTGAAGGGATGATAAGAATGACAACTGTGGAAGTAAGGTAAAACAAATTAATAAAAGAAAAAGAATTATAAAAGATTATTTATTCGACGAGATGAAGGGTTTGCTTATTGACAATATATTCATTCAGTAAACTGTTCATTATGTTCATTTAACTCAAGTTCTTTCAATTTGTATTATTCCGAGTTGTACGCGGTAATTCAAAGTTAAAAAAGAGAAAAAGAATTTAAGTTTTCAATTATTTTACGTTAACATCCTGACCTGCTAATTTATTAATTGTTAACTGGAACGGAATAATAAAATCTTAATGAAACGTTTGAAACAATAATATCGTGGTATTATTGGTATTGAGCGTTCAAAAGGATAAAAAAACGTTTTTGAGTATGGTAGTATATGAATATTAACGACGGTGAAAAAAAGAGAAAGGAAACAAGGAAAAAGTAACAGAAAATTACATAAAAAACGGCGTAGAAGAACTAATACCAATAAAGTAAAGCAACAAACTTAACCGAATGTAAAACAGCGTTTTGATTGTAAATATTTCAAAGATATTACACAAAATATTATTAATACATGGTTTAAATCCTTTGATATTGATACTAAGAATATATATTGAAAAACGAGACTCATCTATTCGTCAAGAAGCAATACCCATAAAATATGAATAGCAGGGTTAACTCATGTTGCCCAAGGGACTAGCGTATACCTAGAAGAACGTTTTTTTATTTTACTTTAAATATATACGAATAACTAATCTTGTTACTGATTTTATTTAATTCTAACCAAATAATAGATAATCTCGACTGGAAAAAACGCTTAATATTTGAAAAATTAAGTTAGTTTTACATGAAGATATTACCTCATAATCATAACTTCTAGAGTCTTAATATTATGATAGTTAAAAAGGGGGCTTTTTTTACGTTATCTGACAAAAGAATATTGGTTAGTTCATTATTCTACACCCGTCCAAATTATATAACTAAACTTTAATAATCTACACATTTATAGAATATTGTATTCTATACATTATTTTTTAAAATATAACGATTTTTATTCAGGGTGATACAATAAATAGTTATTATGATATTCTTATTATACCAAGATATCAAGACGAAAAGACGTTTATGACTCTGAATATGTAATATCTGGTATGCAAAATACCTGAAAAATAATACGAAACAGGCATACGTACTGTATATTCGGTAATATCATTTTTAACGAATATTTATTATCAAGTAGAAAAAGTGGACCAGCATTGCAATCGTCAATATAGTTTCATTACGTCTAGAGGATAGCATTTGACGTATATATAAGCTATTACAATGTCTTATCATAAGGGTTTGAAATAATCTTCATTGATCATATTTTTAGTATTTTTCTCGTTTTATGTTTGGAAAAACCAGCCATAAATTTTATAAACTGTATTTTTTGGAAATCGGATACACTCGTTATATTTCAAATTATTACAAATGTAGTATCAATGATTGAAATAACATCGCAAAAGATTGGAAATAAGAGAGAAACCCGAAAATTACTCTAATTTATGTAAGATAGTAGACGTTTTTCTGCATCTTATAATATATGTCGCGAAATATGTACTGAGCCAAACTTCTTCAAGAATTATATTAAAAACTTTCTATATAAAAAGATGTCCAAAATAATGTCGACGACAAAAGTTATAAAATATTTATAATAGTTTTTGAAAGATTTTCATCCAAAATGAAAGCATATTGAAGATTTAATCACTATATACTCAATTATTCAACAAAACGGTTTAACAACCACAAATCGTTTATTAAAATATTATCGTGTAATGGTAATTTTCAATAGGAGATTTGATAGCATAAAATTTGAATTGAGTGGATTATCAATACGCAATGAGATTATTGACAAGTTAATGCCTTATAAAAAAAGTTTGATTTTTTTCAAAAAGTTACATAATATTGAAACGCCATATCCTGTTATAGAAGAAAATAACGTTAACTATAATGAAATTCTTAAAAATCGCGATTCTAAATAATTATTTTATCGTTACTAATGATACTTTATATCAACCACATGAATTGTTGATAGGCTTTTGAAGTTACAATGTTGTCCATTCGATTGGTCGAAGTAACAGTAGTATTGCGTGGTCAGATGGTGGATGTATTGTTCTAGGTTTGGCAAACCGCTAGCCGGTCTGCACTGTAATTTGTATGGCTAATTGCTTGGCCCATGCCCTGGAGTGAAGTGCAGCATACTGCACTCGACTTAGAGACAATAAGGTAAGTCTCCACAAAGCAATACACTCAACTTACAGTTCATTATAGTTAACTTTACTGTAAGTAAAGTTGATTTACTGCACTCTATGTAATACTATTCCAACACTGGCAGCTTTTTAGTTTGTGCACGTACGCTATTGTGGCTGACTAATCTTTTCCGGTTACCTCTAAATTGCGCCCTCATTAAGTGACTAGACCCCTGTTAGTTCCAGTTGGCTCCTATACTGAATTACACACAATTATATGAAAATTAACCCCATTTAACCTTAATTGCTCCGTTGCCCTAAGGTTCGTGATTATCAACTCCCACAAAAAGTTTTTACGTCACAGACCTTTGCAAGATTTTATTACAAGCCTTCACTTTAACCGTGCCACTTAAACAAATCACTATTAATAATCCCTTGACAATCTTTTAGTTTGCCAGTATATCTCTGCCCATAGTCACGTGGTCCGGGCTATTTGGGCAGTCTATTAACGTAGCCCTCAATTTGTATGATTAGCTTGTTATTAACTAAAAACCGTTTCAATGCTTTATTCGACAATGATTTCATCATAGCGTTGGCGGGACTATCTTTTCTATCGATTTATCGGAATTTATTAAACTCTCTTCCTTCGTAGGTTTCGCGGAGTACTATCACGTCGATTATCAGCCGTTTATCACTGGTGGTCCCGAGCTTCTAAAGGTATTCGAAGAGACTCTTCGAGTCGATGTAAATTACCACCGAGATAGAAGGCATCTTTCGCTTCCTAATAATAATAATATTAACAGTTTTCCATATTGACATGCCTATATCGAAACCCGTTATTATGCTGTAGACCTTTAAAGCTAGTACATTTCGTATAATTCTCTTATACTTGACGGAGGTTTAGTAGATTTAGTTTCTGATAATAATAAACTGGTTTTCCTGCCTTTTTTATTAACGAGGTTTATTAGAAAGCCAATTTGTAAAGATAAGTCGGTGTTATTTACAAAAAACCTGTTTATAAAGATTATCAACTTAGCCTTTAAAAAGTCTATTGGGATTATATCAATCCCGCGATCCAAGTTCCGGATTTGCTACTTAAACCTCTTATTCATTAGGATAAAGTCCTTATCAGTTAGTGTTTATATGTGTTCCGTAAAAGATAGGTTGTAAAAGGCTTTCAATTAATATAAGATAGTAATATACTTACTTCAAACCCGTTACTTTAGGTACCGTTAAGCCCTAGCTTTATTAGTTTTGTCAATTATGGCCAAAATATCGCCTTAGCCCTTTTGGTGAAAGATAAGGCCTGCGCTAACATTAAGTATACGAATTAACGATTTATTAAATTCCAATTAGGTATTTTCCATCAACGTTGTTACCGGCTTACAATTTCAAAACTTGGAGTCCTTAATAGTTTTCTATTCCAACGTAATAATACTAACCGTTCCGATTAAAAAGGTATCGTCAATTTGTATGAATATTATACCGAATTTCTTTTCTTACGTTGTTAATAGGTACGCATCTAACGTTCAGGATTTTATCGCTAGTTGTGATTTAAAATACGACTGGTAGGTTAAAAGCCAGTAGACGCCTGTTTCAACTAATTCGTATAGTAGCTTAATATAACGTATTATCGTACCTGAAGGGTAAATAGCACGGAGTTTCTATAGTGATTTTGATAATAACATCTGTTATAAATCCGTTACTAATTGTATATAGACTTATATTATATTACAACTATTAAATATAAACTTGCCTTTTTTTTAATTAACCAGCTTATTGGTAAAGCGACTACCAAACGTTAGCTGATTTTTCAAAATTGTTAACGATTATGTAGAAATTTAGTCTTTGCCCTTATTATTATATCCTTAAGCTATTATACGTGATTTTTCGTCCGGCCGCCCCGTAGTCTTACTCTTGATCTCGTATATAATCCTCAACTTAAAGATCTTTACATTTGGGGTTTGGAGGTTAAAGTCGGTTTTCGGTATAAATTGTATAACTCTTTGAATTAGTAGGCTGTTGATTTCAACCTTGTTACTTTCCTGACAGGTTTTGTCGAAGGTTTTGATAATATTTTGTCCTCGAAGCTTCAGTATCAGGTTTTTGTTATCCTTTTCCTTTTTACTTACCTAATTAATATTATGAATACGCTCTGGTATTTATTTGTCCTTTTAACGTTTTATTTCCTTCAATAGTTGTTCGCGTCAGCGGAGTTTTATCGGCTTATCGATAACGGGTGGAAGACGTCTGTGTTAGCTCATTCGTTTGGCTTGAGGGGCTTAAAGGTCTTTATTTTTGGTGACCCCAATATAAGGTTTTACCTAAGTAATTTGAAAGGATATAAGACCATTAGCAGTTTTAATAACTACTTTAGAGTTTGAAATACTTAATATTTTGTACGGGCCCTCCTCTTCATCCGGTTTCCGCTATAAGAGGACTTTACTTTGTAAAGGAAAAGTAAATAAGTCGATTGTTAAAGGGCCGTTTTTGGTGTTTAGAGCGATATTAACCTAGTGGTATACCGATTCTTTTCGTAGTTTTCTTAAGGCTTTTCTGTAGGCCGTAATATATTTTTAAAAACTTATTAAAGGCGTTGATTTACTCGTTAAACACAGGTAAGCTTTGAAAACTAGGAGTGTAGGCATTAAGTTGTTAGGGTTTTCAATGTTATTAAGGCCTTTTACTGTTATTTATAGGTGTGCCTCCGAATCCGTAAAGCTTTTGATTTCTAACGTAAGGATATTATACGCTCGGAAAAATAGGGCGTGTGTTTTCTTAACCTTCCTAATGCTTTAATAGGCTTTTACAGGTACCGGTTAACACTAAATACCCATTATCTTAGCATTTTCCTGAAATTTTACCGTAACAAAGTTTATAACGGTATTGTAAACAATGACGCTAGGTTGGCTTAAGTACGTGTTAATCTATAATATCCTTAAAGTTTCTCATATATTATTTGCCGAAAGAGATTCTAAAAACTTAACCTCATAAAATAGAGTTACGGAATTCATAAAGTAAAAAAGGCTTATTATTTAAGTAAAATACATTAATAAAGATCTCGTAGTAAAAATCCTTATCGTTTTTTAATGTAAACTTTAATCCCCAGGGGTATTGGGTATACGTTTGGCAGTGGTGGTAAAGTCTTTTAATAGCTCTTAAGGCAAAGTATTCCGCATTGTTATACCTTACAAACTTTAAGACTTTGTATAACCTATTAACGGCTAAATAGTTAAAACGCCGGTGTATTTAACGCATTTCCGGATTTGTTAAGTACAATACCATTGCTTCCGGAACTTAAAAATAAAACCATGAGTGTTTCCATTTAAGAGCGAGTGGGAACCTCTGCGCGTTTTTAACCAGTTCGTTTACGTTAACGTCGATATTACCGCCGAAAATCTTTATATCCTCCAAATAAAAAAAGAAAAGGTATAAGTGACTCAAATGATGTGGAACTTAATGACTCTTATAATAATTTAAACTACCGTTATCCTTAGTAACGATAGCCATTTTCTCGGGCTAAAGTTAATTCTAGCTTAACTAATATTGTGACAATTAATTTCAGTAGCTATAATACTTTCCCTCCGCAACACTACATACTGCGAATAACCTCCTATTAAATACCTTATTACCACTTTATCGAGCATAATAACTTATAAAGTATGGATCGTGTAACAATCACGAAGGTTAAAGGTATCTAAAGGGTTAGAGGCATAGTTAAGGTAAATGTATAGGTTTTTACTACTTAAACGGTATTAGAAGACGTGGTCAGCTAGTTATTGGGCCATATCGGGAACAATATATTTATGCTACTTTATCTGTTTAGGATCATTAACGATAACAATAATTGGCCTATCGCCCTTAGCGTTTACAATGTGATCTAAATAATCCTACGTCGAAGTATTGGGATAACAGGCGTAATATATTTTCTTCCGGTTATTACGCTTGGCGGGAGGATGCCAAGTTTACTAGTAGCTAGACTTGCCATAAATCTAACATCTCTTACCACTATTACAACGATAATGTTTGCGTTTAACGGATTCGCTTGAATTTTGTTAGAGTTAGCGTGGCCATTACCTCTAGTTTAAGGTTAAGGTCGATAGGCTAAACCTTAGAAGTTATAGACGCCTATACTTGCGGTCGACCTAGTTACTCACCTCAAAGCCTTTTTTATCCACGTTAAAAAAGTTGTCGGCTTAGAAGTATATATTAAACGAATTTGGTGTATATGCTATTACAGTGGTAAGCGAGGAACGAAATTGGCTAAAAAAGCTTTCGTAAGTGGTATCTGAGCGTTATAGGGCGTATTCGAACTTGTTAACACCTGTAACTGCTACCTGTACCTGCTCGCGAAGTATAGTTTTTTTAGTGTAGGGTTTCTCTATTACGTTTTTGACATAATATCAATTTATTAAGCATCTAAGTTAGTATATCTATTAGTATTTCGTCCTTTTTATTCTTTGATATTATTGTAGTTTACCTTATAGTGCCCCAGTCTGTATAATATTACATAAGGTGGACGTTGTATTTGAAGTAGCCCTTTATATAATCGTCAATTTCGCGAAACGTAGTTACTTAAGTTAGGAAGGTTAAGTAGTAGTCTCTAGCGTGCCTTGTAAAGATTTCGGGAAATAGTAAGTGAAAATTAAAAGGGAGAACTTTTATTTACTTATAAATAATTAAAAAGGGAATTATTTTAGTGTCGAAAGATTGTAAAGCTTTTTTTCATACTTTTTTATATCATCTCAAATTTTAGCGAAGATCGTTATAAGCTTATGATTAATGTTGACTTTTTTAACAGGTTTTAGAGGAAGGTTGCGATAAATTTTTTAGCCGTAAATGGTGTTTCCTAGCGATTTAAGCCTTAGAGCCTCCGAGATACGGTGTTAGGGGTAATTTTCAGTCGCCTGGCCCGAAGGGTAAAGTCTTGTGGTAGGACTTGTAATGGGTTTTCGTGTGTAGATAAATCTGAAGGGGGAAGGTTTTTAAGGGGCTTTACGATTGAATTGCTAATAAGCGATGGATACTTAAAGGTTTTGAAAAGGTTAACGATCTTATTTAATTAACTGGTGGAAAGTGCTAATATTAATAACTTCAGCCGCGTTGGAGGCCGTTGCTTTACGTACCCAGTTGCTATCAAGGGCGTATTCTGCGTTATTACATAAAGGTATTAAACTGTCGAGCAGGTTAACAGGTTCCTTATTGCCAGCACATAGAGAGGCTTAATTTAGTTGTTATAGTTGAAGTAAAGGTTCCTTAAAACGTATGTGTGGTTGTTGATATTCCTTAACGCCCTTCACTTTTCCTTAAAGGTTTTAAGGGTACGGGTCTTAAAGACAGTCTTTTTATTAAGTCAATTCGAAGAAGGTTTCCGCCAATCCCAATAAAGTTTTCTTAGGTATATAAATTCCATAGCATGTAACCTCCTTTTTAAGCTTAGCTTTAACCATAAATTTAATAGTTTTCCTCATCTTAGGAGTTTAGTAGTTGAAAAACTCGCAAAAGTCTTAAAAAGCGCGATCTCTGCAGCCGAATTCTTCACCGGCGTTCGACTCGAGGATATACTAGCTAATGTAGTTGGTTGAATAAGCTTTAATTGAGGTTTTATCAATATCTGTAATCCAGAGTTAGTAGTTGTACTGGTTAACAAAGACTAATCCGAGGTTTTCAATTGCTTTTTTCCAGGTAGGGTCGGTAATATCTTTAAAGAACGCGTTGGCGGCAGATATCTTTACAGGCGTATAGGACAAGGAACTTGGTGATTTTTGGCGTAAAGGCTTGGTATTTTGGTGTAAACTCGGGTGGAAACTTGGCGATTGAACGACTGAGTGACTTGACATAAGGTCATGTAACATGGGTTTTTTTAGCGCGACTTGATGTTTTCGATCAAAGCAGCGATCTTAACGATTAAAATTATGTAAGGAGTAAAAAGAGTAAAGTAAGGTAAAGGTTTGGTGGAAAGAAGAAGGTTGAAAGTCGTTTGTTATTGGAGGTTATAAGTAAAAGACGACGGTTGTTTGTTGTTTGGCATAGGGATTTAGTCGTTTTTCTTGTAGTAGTAGCACCCGTAATAGTAAAAACTTAGCTGTTTGCCAACTTGCCGAACTTTGAGACTTCTGACAGTCAATATCAATGTTTTTATTTAAGAAGGATTAATAAAGAGTTCTTGGTATTTTCGATAGCGATACCGTCGTTAACTCCCAAGTTGCCGTAGAAGACTGGCGCAACCCAAAAGTCTTCTCTAATTTCCTTCCGTTTGAAGACTGGCGTAGTACTAATAGAAGCCTTTCGCAAAAACCTTTCCTTTACCCCAACGGTTATTTGACTTAAAAAGTAACCGGAAAGTAGCTTCTTCTTCTACTTAACTCATCTGTATTTAACCTAATAGGCAGGCAAGCACTGATTAGTGATGGTAGGCCTTGGACGTTGCAATATTTTCGATTCGATTGGTTGAAGTAACAGTAGTATTGTGTAGTCAGATGGTAGATGAATTGTTCTAGGTTTGGCAGACCGCTAGCCGGTCTGCACTCGACATAGACCCAATGCGGTAAGTCTCTACAAATCAATACACTCAACTTGCAGTGTAGTATAGTCAACTTTACTGTAAGTAAAGTTAATCTACTATATTGCATATAATACTATTCCAACATAAATATTATTTTTTAGTTAATGAATCTAATGATATTTATTGGGAAAATCGCGTAACATACAGATATTGTTGTAATATTTAACATTCAGATCGTCCATCACCTCGACATAAACAAAATAATTGTATCGCGGATAATTCATCGAAGTTATCAGGCTTAATTATTAAATTTTCAAAGTCAAATATGTTAAAACCACTATTAATAGCGGGAAAATAGTCACTCGCGAGATTAATACTAAGGGGACTAGATATGTGCACCTTTTCGTATATATGTGTGGATATTACTATATATCCTCATAGATAGTATACATAGGTCAAGTAGTAGTGCACTTTATTGCAGGGTGCACTCCTGCAGGGTGCACGATAACGTGTCACGCTGCGGGCTGCACTCTTGCAAAACGTAAAGTATATCATTCATGGATCGGTCTGAAATGACTTTTCCAGGCCAACGGCAATACGTGGGTCGGTCTAGAAGAATTATTCCAGAGTGATACGCTCTGGTTGGGGGGCTTATAAGCCATCACTTATGAAGTACATCTCTGGATGCTTCTTTTTGACTTATCATCATCTTTTATACTACAACTACCAATCTAATGATTACTCTTCTGAAAACCTTATTTCACGTGAATGATAAGACTTGAGACCTCACCGACAATATTAGTATTAAATCTAGGTCGAATACCACGATTGAAGGTAACATTAACGACCTTATACATCGATAAAACAAATTAATAGTAATATAAAATATAATATATTATAAATGGATATAAAATAATTGTCAATCTTTCAACATCAGTATGAAGGCAGGTAAAACGAAATACGATACAACTTTGTATTTATGATGGGATCTTTTTTGACACGTAAGCTCAATGGTTAATGCGTTATTTTTATAAAAATGGATAAAGTACATTGTATGTTAAAATATCTTCCCAATTATTATAGGTATTTTACTGTAATTTTCACCTTGTGAAAATGAAAGGAAACAGTATGGTAATCGATTAGTTACGCTGATACCAAGAAATAAGTCACAATATACAAGCTTTACGCGTCAATAAACGTCGCTCAATCAATTAACACCAAAAATATCAATATATTAACTTGAAAACCGTATAATATTATACAAATTAATTTTACAGGTAAGATAATCTCATAGGGAGTTGATTACTCGATTTTTTTGCATTTAGTAATGAATTAAATTTCTAGATTTTGTTTTTACTAGACAATAGATTAACCGACGAGCGACAAAGTTTTTCTTTCAATAAAGAGACACATTACTAACATATTCGACTACTTTGAAGAATATGATTCGAGTAATAAAAAATATTTCAAAATTCTTATAATAATAAGATTTTTTATTGAAAAGAAACGAAAATAATAAATATTTTTCTCTATTCAACTACTTTCATAGGAAATTTAACGATTCATAAATCTGATCAAAAATTGTTTTAAGAATGGGTTTACGTGTATAAATACGAACGAATTGCACAGTAACTTAAAACACTGCCTAATATTCTAAAAGCAACGAATAATAGGTTTATAAGTGGAATACTATACAAATTATCGCAAATTATGTTAGGGTAATTGGTAAAACCCTTAGGAGTCATTCAAAAACCGGTGTTAAACGTGAACCAAGGATAACCGACGATGATTTTCACTAAATCGCAAGCAAATGGTACGATAATCTGTGATGAATTCGTGAACCCACGCGAAAATACATAACAATGTAGAACTAAACAATAAAGTGAACGATGTGTCGAAGATCAGAACAATAAATATAAGGCTAACTATAGATATTATTATATACCCCTGCAGCTAGTATACATAGGTCAAGTGGTAGTATACTATACTGCAAGGTGCACTCCTGCAGTGTGCACGATAATGTGATACGCTGCAGGCTGCATGAATGCTTGGTACAGCCCAGAAAAAAGATTAGCAGAGTGTATGGCAGAGTACCACTGACCGGATAAGAGGTTTATAACCTCTCCTCCATGATATGCATTCTCTGAATGCTTTTTCTCCCTCAATCTATCTTTACTTATTACAATACCAATTTTTCTGATTATCTTTTCGCTCTTTTACGTTTACGTAAATTAAGTAGAGGACTTACCGATACTAATTAGTAGCCGAATAGATCGATTACAAATAGTTAAGGGAAAAAGAAACAACCCGAATTTCAATACCTATAACGAGATTTTGTAGCGGTCTTAACTATTTGTGCTTTACTATTATACATTATAAAGATTATAAAAGAGTGTGGAATTATGCGGGAGCGTTGTTAAAACCCGAAAAGTAGTAAAACTATAAAATCTGGAGTGGTTTTTAAAAGATTACTTTAGTACGATATTATTAACCAGTTGGTGTTTCATTTATTAAATGTCTTATTAAGTTAACCGTTAACTTATTTTAGCGCTTTAAACGTGCCCGGGAAGTTTTCAAAAAGCGTTTTATTACGTGTTAAGATATATAATCTACAAAACACCAAGTTTCAGAATTCTTTGTTGGGACTTGCTCAATTTAAATATAGTATTAAAACCATTTACGAAACCTAAAAACGGTTATGAACGTAATACTAAAACTTCTTGTAACCATGAGAAAAGGCTATAATTCAATAATCCGAATCGCCTACTAAATACTAATCAGGCCTTATACACCGCATTTTATTACATACCTCTTTACATCTACATTTTCCTTCCTCCTTTTACATTTGAACCATCCGCCTCTTCACTTTTACCTTATACACCGTGTTTTAGGTTCGGTACTTACGAAGTTGATTGTTTTTAGCCGCTTGGCTGGTATAGCGTTAGTGAGAGTTAATAAAATCAATTGAAAAGGTTTAATTAGGTTGTAGTTAAGCTTCATTTACGTATTATCTCAGTTTTATTTATATTGGTAAGCTTTAGATAATTTATATCTTTTGTATTGAAGTATTTTTACGCTTTTTCTTTAAACTTCGAACGTATCCAAATTCTAATTACGGAGCGAAACTAATAATTTACGACGTTTTATTATTATAGGTATACGAAGTAATGACACACTTTAGGTATAATTATAGCTTTACTATGAGCGGACCTAGTAAAAGTAAACAAATATATAGAGTAACTTTTTACAAATACGTTGTTTTGTAATAGTAGTTTAAAGTATTCAAACCTTGACTTTTGGAATAATATCATCGAGGTATTAGTAAAGGATTTGGATCTTTTTACGGTCATTACGTATGTTATTAACGTGGTTTTGAATTACTATAGCGGCAAAATTGATAGGCGCGACTTATTTGTCGATTTCTGAGAAAAAGTTTTAGACTAGACGCTGGACATGTGGCGTATAGTCGATGGTACGATTTCTAGAATATTACGAAGATAATTACAAAGTAAAGGTATTAATACGACGGGTAAAAATAATAGCTGTATTGTAAAGGCCCTATTAGTGACGGCTCAGCTTATACAAATGGTGAAATAAATAAACGATAAAGTGATGGAAGTAAAGTTTGTAAAAGAATACTAGTTAAGGAGGCATAAGGAGCGCCTATTAAAATAATATATCGGGAAGAAAAAGAGATTCCACAAATAAAAAATGGCGTTTGGCAAGGCAAAACTTCCGCTGCGAAGTGTAAACTGAGTTGAAAGAATCTACGGAAAAGGAGGAAGTACTGTAAAGATTATTTATGACGCGGGTTAAATTCGAACCCTTTGTAAAATACAATTTGAAACAAAACCTAACATAAAACTACGCTACGAATACCGTTAATAACCAGTTTAACTACGATGAAAGCGGTTCTAATATAGAAAACACCCCATTTTAGAATAAAAAAAGCAGTGTAAAAAGTTAATATGTATACTATAGACTAATGTATATTAATCACAACCCCAACCGTAACCTTTTACTGTATAGCTTCTCCATTAATAGAAGTGACCTTATGAAGCTTACTAATTTCCCTACATTTAGTGATAAGAACTGGAATTATAAAGGTGAACTGTACAATATATTCGATAATGAAACATGTGTAATACTTAATATATATGAAAGGCTGGATATTGAACCTTTTGACTTTCACGTTATTTTACCCGGTATACCATTTGTGCAACCTAAAAAGTGATATTTGTACTAATTTATATAAGTGTATATATTTATGAAGTGTTACAGCCACCTTAAATTACACTGAGATATAAAATTTGATTACGAACTTTATAATAGAGGCTAGACTAATATAAACTAGAAATTGGCAATAAATTAACGTGAAAACGCTAATAAAAACCTATAACAGGTACTTACCGTCTTGTTAAGGATGTTTCAAAAGTGTTAAGGGGCCTTGAAACCGGAATATAAGGGGAACAAATTATTTATATAAATAGTGACAAAAATATGGCACAGAAATACAAATTTCGATTTTATACTATTTAAACCCGAAAAAGATTTCAAGGCATCTATTATAAGTTTTAAGACATCTTTAAAAACTTTTATACGCCGACAGGCAAGCTTCGAAATATTATTTATAACCGATAAAACTAAAAGCGAGGATTGAATTACCAAAATAAATCCCGCTGAAATTATTTATTACGTTTTGAATCGAAGGTTTAAACTATACATAAAATAAAGTAAATACGTTTATTACGGTTATTAAGTAAAGAGGTATAAGGGATGAAGCTTTGGAAATAAAGGATAAAGTAGTTATTATTGAAGACGATTCTATGGTTATGGATGAAACGTACTACGGCTATAACAATACTTATGAAAAGGTATATAGAACCCTATGGATTTGTAAAAACTTTAGATTATATACGGTAAAATCGGCTGTTAATTTGCTAATTATCCAATGTACGAGTATATTCGGATCAATTCATAGTTTCAAATTGGTTGTGTACTTAAAGACAATATAAATGTAATTTTTGTAGTATTAATATCCGAATGTAAAGTAGTAAAGAATAAACTTAACGTTCAATTTAACGAATATTCCTGCTAAAAAGAGGATTTTTGTTGTAATAATGTTGTTCTGATAATCCAAAACGACGAAACCACTTAACGTATTTTCATTGGTTTTTGGACGCCTTTTTCCTGTATAGTATAGGTATAGATTACGTAAACGGAGTGTTAAACTCCCAAATAACGTCGTAGTTTAAGCTTTTAAATAAATACGGTAACCGGTTTTCAGACATTATACCTAATACCGGCGTGGCCGAAATCATAACGCTGGGAAAATTATAATTCAACGCGTTCGTTGGGAAATTGCCGAAGTTTTAACTCGATCGAATAGAGAAACACAAAAAGATTTTATTCAGTAAAGGCAAAGCGTCCTCGCTTAATACTGTTGTTATAAATATACGATTCGGGCCGGTTAGATTTTACGTAATAAATTTTGAAACGTTATTCCTACTTTTGTTAGCTAATACAAACAATTTCGGAATTGATGTTCGAAATACCACTAATCAATTTGTTTACGCCTCGGATGGTGTATTTTTGCCGCTCCGACTTTAATTCGATTATTTATGGTTTTTCCTCAAAATACATACGATTAAGATTATTCACTTAACGTAACTATAATTGCGGATATTACATCGTGGATCTGGATACCTAATAATAAAACGCCTTTTACGGCTACTTTACGCCACGGGTTATACGTATATAAGAAAAGACGTACTGAAAGTTATTAAAAATATTTATTATAAGTGTCAATTATATTGATTAGCTTTAT
Source organism: Anisogramma anomala (assembly GCA_038502455.1). Classification (NCBI taxonomy): domain Eukaryota; kingdom Fungi; phylum Ascomycota; class Sordariomycetes; order Diaporthales; family Gnomoniaceae; genus Anisogramma; species Anisogramma anomala. The sequence goes on along the minus strand of JASMMZ010000002.1, from coordinate 30,159,037 downwards.
AACGGTTTAAGTTCCGCCTTTAGAACGAGGTAATCGTTGATATTATATACTTAATTAACTTTACTATAGGTAAAATTGATCTATTGTACTGTATGTAGTATTATTTCAACACTGGCGGCTTTTTAGTTTGTGCGCGTACGTCAGTATAGCTGATTAATCTTTTCCGGTTACCCCTGAATTGCCTTTTGGTTTACTGGCTAAACCTCTATCAACTCCAGTTGACTTGTATATTAAATTGAACCTCATTGCATGCAAATTAACCCCATTCAACCTTAATTTCTCCATCGCTCTAAAGTCCGAGTTTATCAACTACCATAGAAAGCTTTTCCGCTACAGGCCTTTATAGGCCTCCACTTTAGCCGTGTTAATCAATTAGATCTTTATCGTTTATTCTCTGGCAGTCTTCTAGTCTGACATTATGTGATTTGGGCTTTCCAGGCGGCCTATCAACGTAGCCCTCGATCCGTATAGTTATTCTATTACTGTTTACAAACCTTTTTTAGGCCTTATTTGGTACCGAATTCGTTATAATATCTGTGGGATCATTCTTGTCGTTAATCCATTTAATCTCCTTCATCTTCCTCCTTTCTTAAGCTTTGGGAAGTGTTATCATGTTAATCATTAGGCGTTTTTCGCTAATGGTTCCGAGCTTTAAGAAGTATTAGAAAAGGCTCCTTAAGCCGGTACAAATTACCACTAGGATAGGAGGAATCTTTAGCTTCCTAGTGATAAAGTTAAGGGTTTTCCATAATGTTATGCCTACGTTAAACCCAGTTATTATACCGTAAACCTCTAAGGTTAGCATGTTTCGTGTAATTCTTTTGCATTAGACGGAGGTTTAGTTAATTAGGATGCCGATCATACTAAATTGGTCTTTTCGTTTGTCTCTATTGACAAGGGTTATTAGAAAGTGGATTTTTAAAGACAAGTCGATGTTATTTGTAAAATACACGTCCGTAAAGATTATGAACTGGTCTTTCGATAGGTCGATTAGGATTTTATCAATCCCTTGGTTTAGGTTTCGTATTTGCTATTCAAGCCGTTTGTTTTTCCCGGTCAATGTCTTTATTTGCTGTGTTTTGTGTTTGTACCGCGATGGCAAAGTCGTACAGAGCTTTTGGTTAGTATGAGGTAGTAATATAACTGCCTTGAGCACGCTGTTCCAAATACCGTTAGGTTTTAGCCATATCAGTTTCGTTAATTACAACTAAAATAACGCCCTAGCTCTTTTAGCGAAAACTTAAGCTAGTATTAACACTCATTATATGAATTAACGATTTATTAAAATCTAGCTAACTACCCTTTGATAACGTTGTTACTAGTCTGTAATTTTAGTACTTCTAGTCTTTAATCGCCTGTTATTCCGATATTATAAAGCTAGCCGTTTTAACGAAAACGGTATCGTGAATTTGTATGCCTATTACATTGAGGTCATTTCCCTTTGTTACTAATAGATACGAGTCGTAGGTTCAACATTTTATCTTGAATCGTAATTTAAAACACGATTAATAGGTTACAAACTAATAGACGTTTACTTTAGCTAATCCGTATAGTAGCTTAATATATAGTATTACTCTGCTCAAAGGGTAGATGGTATGTAGTTCCTATAATAGCTTTAGTAATACGAATTTTTATAGATCTATTGTTATTTATGTATAGGTTTACGTTATATTACGACTTTCAATCGTAAACCTACTTTTGATATTAGCTAGCAAACTTATTGCTAAAACGATTACTAAACCCTAGCTAATTTTTCAAATTGTTGGCGACTACGTAAGGATTTTTTTTTTGTTTTATATCAGTATCTTTAAACGATTAGGCGTGAATTTCTATACGGTCGCCTCGTGGTTTTACATTTAACTTCGTTGATAATCCTTGACTTAAAAATCGTGACTTTAGGTTTTTGAGATTAAAATACGTTTTTGGCACGAATTATACAACCTTTCAAATTAGTAAGCCGTTAATTTAGACCTTGTCGTTTTCCTTAAAGGGTTTGCCAGAGGTTTTAATAATCCCTTATACCTAGAGATTTAATGTCAAGTTTTAGTTATTCTTTTCTTATTACTTACCTAAATTATATTATAGATGCGTCCCGGAATATATTACTCCTCTTGAATATTCTTTTTCTTCGGAGGTTTTCCGCGTAGGCGGCGATTTATCGACCTATCGAAAACGGATAAAAGAGGTTTGTGTTAACTTGATCGTTTAACTTAAAGGTTTTGATCGTTAATAGCCTTAATGAAGGGCTGAATCTAAGTCGTTAGAAAAAATATAAAACTGTTATCAGTTTTAATAACTATTTTGGAGTTCGCTATACTTAATATTTTATAAGAGCCCTTCTATTTACCCGGCTTCCGCTACACGAGGACTTTACTTTATAATAGTAAAGCAAGTACGTCGATTATTAAGGGGCCGTTCCTGGTGTTAAGGGTCTTCTTGATCTGGCAGCGTGCTGTTTTTCTTCGCAGCTCCCTCAAAGCTTTGCTGTAAGCTGCAATACGTTTCTAAGTATTTGTAGAGGGTGTAGATTTACTCGTTAGGCATAAATACGCTTTAAAGACGAAAAGCGTTGATACCAAGCCATTAGGGCCTATGCTATCGTTTAGGCCCTTCATTGCCATTTATAGGAATGTTTCCGAATCCACAAAGCTTTGGATTTCCAACGTAAAGATATTATACATTCGGTGAAATAGGACGTATACCCTTTTAACTTTTCAAATATTTTAATAAGCTTTTTTAGGTACCTGTTTTTTATTAGATACCTATCATTTGAGTATCTTCTTAAAACTCCACCACCGTAAAGTTGGTACCGGTATTGTCTATAACGACGTTATCTGAGCTCAGGTACTTATTGATTTACAGTATTCTTTGTATTTACCACGTATCCTTTGCTGAAAGGGATTTTAAAAACTTAGCTCCGTAAAACGAGGTTACGGAATTAACGACATAAAGAACAGGCTTATTATCCAAGTAAAATATATCGACCAAAATCTCGTAAAGAAAATCCTTATCATCTTTTAGTGTAGATTGAAATTTTGGGGGGGCTTAAATATACGTTTAGTAGTAGTAACAAAGCCTTTCAATAACTTTTAGGGTAAAGTATTTTACATCTTTATGCTTTGCGGACTTGAGGACTTTGTATAGCTTATTTACGGCTAGTTTTTTCAAACGCTATTGTAATTCACGTATCTTTTTCTTCGTTAGGTTTAATACCATTGATTCTAAGTCTTGAGGATTAAACCATAAGTGTCCTTATTTAAAAGCGATTGAAAATCTTTAACCGTTTTTAACTAGTTTATATACATTAACGTCGATTTTTACGTCGAGAGATTTTGTATCTTTTACATAAAGCAGGAAAATTGTCAGGGACTTAAAGATATAGAATGTAATTACTTCTATAACGGTTTAAACTACCGTTATCTCTAATAACGATAGTTATTTTCCTTGTTTAAAGTTAACTTTAACTTTGTTTATATCGTAAAGATGAATTTTAATAGCCATAATGTTTTTTATCCGTAATGCTACGTATTGAGAATAATCTTTTATTAAATACCTTATTGCTCTTATATCTAGCATAATATTTTAAAACCTGTGGTTCATGTAACGATCGTGAAAATCAAAGGTTTATAATGGATCGGAGGTTTGGTTAGGGCAAAGGTATGGGTTTTGATCGCCTAAATGGTACAGGAAGGCGTAGTTGGCTAGTTATTAGGCTGTATTAAAAGTAATATCTTTGTATCACTTAATTTTCTCAAGATCATTAACGCCGTCAATTAGGTGGTCTAAAAGTCTTCTTTACTTACTGCCATTTAAACCGACGTAAGAGTAAAAGCTCTTCGCAGGAATCTTTCTTCTACCTTGGTTTTTCACAAAGCGTAACCGGAAAGTAACCTCTTCCTTTATTTAGCTAATTCGTGCTTAACATAATAAATACTAATCAGTTTTCATAAGTCTTTAGATCGTTAAAACGTTGTGGATTTAATTGGTTGAAGTAACAGGTATATTACATTGGTCAAGTGGTAGATGTATTACTCTAGGTTTCGCAGACTGCTAGCCGGTCTACACTGTAATTTGTATAGCCACTCGCTTGACCCGTGCCCTAGAGTGAATTGCAGCGTACTGCACTCGACTTACGTCCAATGCGGTAAGTCTCTATAAAGCAATACACTCAACTCGCAGGATAGTCAACTTTACTATAAATAAGATTAACCTACTTCACTGCATGTAGTACTGTTCCAACAATTTTCGATATTTTAAAGCAGCCCAAAACTTACAGTTTGTAACGGTTTTACAAATTTTCCTCTATTTGAATTTACCATGTTGAACCGCGTTTAATATCATGTTATTCTTTGTTTTATATACTCTGGACTTATTATACTTTTTACTATTTACCCTCTTTTATTAAGTTTAGGAATTCACACCGCTTTTAATATATTATTACTCCTTATTTTATATGTTTTAAGCTTTTTTAACCTTTCATTTTCGTTATTTATATTACAATTATTTTGGTAGAAAGAAATAAAATTATTATATAGCGTATTGTATTATGAATAGGCGCAGTGGAATGACCGAAAGGGGTAGTTATTTACTATTTCAAAAAGAGGGAAAGGGCGACGTTATCGCGTTCTTATTATCCTCTCTGTCGTCCTTCCCCTTTATTTCAACGCTACCATTATCACCGTTATCGACGCTTCTATTAGCGTTAACTAGCAGGTGGTCTCGCGCCTTAAGCCGTATACACTTAGGTAAAGGAGCTGGGTTTTTTTTTACCCTTTTTGCGGCGACGCGAGATAACGTCGTCGAATTCACCTACGTAGTATATACGTAAATCCCGTTTTTAAATGTTCATAACGATTGTCGACTCCTTGGTCTGTCGGTTAACGCCTATTACTAATTAGTATTAGCTTATTTTGGTTATTTACGAACGTGAATGTTTTTAGAAACGTTTTAGATATTACTTGTTTCAAAGAGGAGATTTTGAAAAACGGTTGAAATTTATTATAAAGTTGGCGGGCACGTAACACAGTTTCGGCTTACAGCCCTAAAACTAACAAAACGGGGGCGTATCCATTATTAATCCGTTTATAACGGTGATAATGGGCCGACTGACCCCCGTTTTTGAGGTAATCGTTAATAAACTTATTTGTACTCGCGAACGCGACATACAGTACTTAAGGCTTATTTATTATTAGCTTGAGGTTACGAGCTCGGGTGCGCTGCTTTAACTAATTATGCGTTAAAGATTCCTTATGACATACCTTAGAGATATATAACTCAAGGCGGAGGAAGAGGTTTGCCTCGATTTCTTTGTTTATAAAACAATAAATATAAGTAAATGGGTAATTTCAATAAATACCAATTGCAACGTAACTATACCAGGCTACTTTTGGGATGTAAAGGGGTTCCCGCGGATAAAGAGGTTTTCTTCTGTGGGAAAAAAGTAAGGTTTATAACCTTAGGAGCTCTCCGCTCCTTCCCTTAAGTGCTAAGAGGGAAGAAGGAGGGAAATAGAGGAAGGGAGAGGGTGAAAGCATGGGCGCCGGCGGTGGCCGGCGGCGAAGATGGGGGCGAGGCGGCGATAGAGAAGATAGTGCCCGAGGAGGGGGAGCTGTTAGCGGTAGCGGCAGTGGCTGCAGCGGCGGCTGTAGCGTATCAGCGATTACATGCGAAACAGTGCTTAGCAATCATATTTTTACGCTACATCTATTTAAAATCAAGGTTAGTATATAATTATTAGTCTAGTAACCCACCTATTGGAGCGGGTTGAAATAGTTAATTAAAACAGAGGTTAAATATAATTAAATGGGTATTTGCATTAGCTTTAGGTGCATGCCATTTAAAAGTAAAAGAAAAAAGGTTTTACCTAAGTCGATATCGATATTTTTTATATTAACCAAAAACACATAACGGCGTCATAACTTTTACATAATCACTCCTATAGCACCTGCAAAATCACACCCCTATCAGAAACAATAAAATGCGTTAACAACTATATCGTTACCGATTAGCTATACCAACCAAGCTTTATTATAGTTACTTCCGCGGTTAGAAATTACTAATTCGAACCTTTTTAATTGGTACCGTAACTATACTGTTATTACAGGAACTACTAACTCGAACCTTTGTAATTAGTACCGAAACTATACTATCATTACAAAAACTATGGATTTAGATATCTACAATTTATACTACAATTACAATGTTATTATAGGAGTAAGAATACGAACACGTTACAACTATACTATCGTTACTAGGCTATTGATACGAAACGCATTAAGAAAAAAAAGATTGCCTATATAGATATTATTATATACCCTTATAGCTAGTATATAGAAGCCAAGTAGCAGTATACTACACTATAAGGTGTACTCCTATAGTGTACACGATAACGTGCCATGCTATAGGCTACATGTATATATAGTACGGATCAGAAGGGAGATTAACAAAGCGTATGGGTAAAGTGCCACTACCCGGATGAAAGGTTTATAACCTCTCCTCTATGGCATGCGCTTTCTGAATTCTTCTTCTCCCTCCTAATTAATCTTTACTTACTATAATACAAATCTTTCTAATTAATCGTCTACTCTTTTACATTCACGTTAATTAGGCAGAGACTTTACCGACAATAAGAAATATTAAGTTAGCCGTTAGCTAGAAAACAATATACGAATAACTCGCGGCATTAAGCTCATAAAATTTTACTGTCAACATTAAAAACAAAGATTTTATAAAATATTGAAGAATTGGAATTTAAATTACAATAGATTGGAGTGTAAAACATTGGCGAATTTACATCGTTGCCTTCTCTCTAAATAGTCAAATTTACTACTAAATAAAAAAGTTATAAAGTTTACAACAAGTTTCTAAAACCATATATTAAAAAAAGGCAAATTCAATAAACGACGATATTCAAAATATACTGTTAGTAATGTATTTAAATAACGACAATCATTCTTATATCTTTAAATGAAACAACGATAACTTCAACATTTACTACTTTTTATTAATTTAATATACACACTTCTTTCCTTTTCCCCCCTCACTTTAAATGTAAATTATTCAAAACTCTGTCTCAAGGAATTGGTAAATATGTGGACGAGACAAGCTTCTCATTTCTCACTTCTCAATACTTGCTTCTCATTACTTGCTACTCGCTTCTCGGTACTCGTATCTCGTATATTGCTGCTGGCTACCCATACAAAAAACCAATAAACTGATTAACTTCTCATTTCTGTTTCATTCCTCGCCCCACTTCCTCCATTTTTCAATCTATTTATTGTATAAATTTAATTCATTTTAATATTTTGCATTGCTATGCTTTACCATTGTATCCCATAATATCACTATTATTTTATTTCATTTTATATAACTTTAAGGGCTCGCTTATATATTAATTAGAGGTAAAATGGTGATTTGATTATCGGGATATACACTTGGGATAATTTCAACTGTAGAATTAGCTACTCGAGATCATAGAGTGTATAACTATTAGATTGAAAGTGTAGAAATGCGCTAAATTACAAGTAAACTAAATGATATTTCAATTTCCCCCCAAGTCGTCTCATTCACAGCGCATCCAAGGGTTAAAATAATAGCTTTATTGAACTTATTTCGCATACAAGCTGTTTAAATAGGGAATTGTATATGAATAAAGGTTTGAAATTAAAGGAAATATTTAATATCTTCAACCTATTAACCTTAATGGATTAAAGTTATTCTAGTCATTATATAGAGAGTTAAGACTCAAAAATTCAATATGCCAAATAAACTAAGTTTCTTAAGAAGTTTTTAATGTATTAGTCTCATTCTTCACTATATTCCAATCAATTATAATACGGTTTCGCAAGGGTTTTTGGTGCTAATAAGAACAGCTGAAAAACCTAAAGTAATAGAAGAAGTATTCGTTCTATCTGCGTTGATATATGTATATATAGTTTTCGAAGTCTTTGGAAAATTACAGTTCATAAGGGTAAATAAATATAAGTAGTCTATCTTAGTAGAAACTATACTTATTTTCATTTAAAAAACTTTTTTCAAATTTTGAAAGGATTGTTGCTAATAGAAAAATCTTTGATAATTGTTAGCTACAAGTTAATATTAGTGAAGTTTAGCCTTTTAATTTTTTTTAGCAATTGTAATTTAGGTTTTAATCGTAATCTTTGCTCTTTAGTGTTAAACGAAGCTTTTTAAACCTTACCTTTAATAAAGGGTGTCTTTGGTTCCAGTTTAAGCGATTTTGGTTTCAGCTAAAAAAGAGATTTAAGTTGTTTTATGGGCTTCGCTAAAAGTCGGTTATAAAATTTGATCGCAAATTACAAAGTATTTTTAGTTTTAGATTTTGCTTTTTCATTAGTTATATCTGTAGCATTGACTATCCAAAGCTTTTGCTTTGTTTTAGTTCTATAGGCGTCGCGAGTAAATTTCCGTTCAGTTTTGAATAGAGCTTTAGGGTTTGTATTTTAGTCGTTTTATTGCATAACTATAGGGATAGGCCTTGGTTTTGAATGCATTCAACGATGTGACGGCGAAAAGAACTTAATTATGAGGCTTTAAAGGCCGGTAGTAGGACTGGCGGTGATTATGGTCTTTGGTGATAAAGCGCTATCATTTGTTTTATTGAAAGATAAACTTAGTGGTGGGAATAGTGTATTAGAAAGCTTTGGTAACACTGCTGTTATAGTGACATTTTAGGCATCTTGAAAGGTATTAGTTGGTTTAGAAGATATGAACATTATGATTTGAGCGATAAATATAAAAACTAAAGGATTTAGTTCAAAAGGAAGTAAAGTATAATTGTATGAATAATGTGTTGAAGATACTATGTAAGAAGATATTGTATAGGCTTATGAATTCTAGAATATTGAGACATTTACGTGGGGAATTTTTTGATATATGATCAAGAGAATCTACATAGATATCTATTATTACAATCGGAACCCTACATTAGTATCAACTAGTAGGACCAATAGTTGAAACTAGCTGTGATTCTTATCTCGATACCCCTATAGCTTGAGAAAACTATTTCCTGGTTCTCCGGTAGAAATCCTTATTTCTGGAGTGTTCCTTGTATCCTTGGTGTTGAATCCTGTGTAAAGACCTTGTATAAACTGTATCTGTTGAAATTTCAACAACTCGGGGATACCAAGATTAGCCTCAAATACGGCGCAAAATTTTATTCAAATCTACAGAATATTCCCAAACACCCTTGGAATATTTCATTTATTCCCTTGGTCTATACAAAAATTTACAGGCAAAGAAAACATATTCCGTAAGAAGATTTTATTCCACAGGAGGGGTTATCCACAACAAGGGTAAGCACTGTATGTGCTGGTGTAGCTGTGGTCCAGTTTTGCATACAACGATGGCGTCACGAGTGCTGTCGCGTGGCGCCAGCAGGCCTCGTCGACCTCAGACCTGAGATGCATGTTGATTGATCTGTGCGTCCATCTCACTGGTGTGGTTGTTGTTGTTGCCAGGTTTGGTGGCTGCTTTCCTGGCCTCATTGAAGGCTCGGGGCCTAGCCCTTTCGACGGCTTTCCTGATTTCCCGCAGTCGATTTGGGTCCAGCTTATGGATGACACCTTCACGAACTTTGGTCGGAGAGCGAACTTGACACTTTCAGCCGTGATATCACTGCAATAATGTCTTTCTTCGAAATCCTAGAGCCTCTCCACCCGGATTTTGCCGTATCAGGTTGCAGTTCCTAAGATGCGACCACTGCCGATGAAACTACTGAACCAGCTCTCGCTTCATCCATCAACAACAACCACCCTGGGAGTCGCAGCAGAACCAGTTGCCATACTTTCCCCCTATCACATGATGTTCACACGTATAAAGGCAACCTACCTGTTTGCAGACTGTTTCATTGGCCATTCCATCTCTACAGATGAACCTGTTGAGAAAGTTAGCAAGAGCATCGCAGTCAAGTTCACATATTTTGCACAAGTGGGTGTAACAACCTCTCGTGGAGAGAACGATCTTCAACAAGACTGTTTGGAGAGCGCTTATTGGTCATCTTGAAGAAATCATGCACATTTGGGATTTCCGCGTTCTGCCCGACTGCCTACGTAGATGCAACTGGATTAAATATTTTTTTTTAGCAGGTTAAATGTGCAGTAAGACGTACCACAGAGAATAATATCGTAGCAAAAATGAACTGCATGGTTTCGATGTAGACAATGTTATTAGAGAAGATTGAATCAGATTTGAGATTGTCTTGAGCAGTGCATATGGTAGTGGAAGATAGCGGACTGTCTACCGTCCCGGTTGTTGCGGGGTGAAAAAGGACATCTGAAAGGGTGTAATTGATTATCGCAATAAATTTAGGATTATCCGAAGGCATAGAGTCTTGAAAGAAACCCCAAATGGTGCCTGTTCTATTTTCATCTGTGGAAACGGCTCATATTCCAAATCCAGATTGAGTAATAGGGATTGTTTCAGCTGAAGGTTGTTGTAATCACTATGGCCTGTACAGCGGTTACACGCAAAAGTCGTATTTGCGGAAAAAAATCAGAAAGGTCATACACCTCCCCCTCCTCATCAAGGTAGTCCATTCACCAGCTACAAGAAAAAAAGATTATAAAAAAAAACTAAATGGGGGTAAAAATGTTGGCAAAGGTTCGTGTTACTAAGTTCCCAAAAAAAAAGACTAACTCAATAACGTGACGTACCCTGCACGTGGCGGCCGGAACTGTCGCCGCCCAGGAAGAGGCGGGCACACGGCACCCTAACGTTGTGGGCCCCGCCTCTCCCGCCACAGGCCCCGAGATTCCCGTCGTTTACGGGGAACCTGCCTCACTGGGAAAATCCGACCCTCGTCCGGTATGCAGGTCGCCCGTAAGGTCCAAATCTATTGCGACTGGGTAAAGGTCTTTCAAGGATCTTTTATGATGAAGGCCTCCCGACGATGAAATCGGCCACGTTTATGTCTAAGTTCGGGATCCTACCCTCCCCGGCGCCCCTTTCGATTAATAAGAAATAATGTTGGTAGGCCTTAGACGTTGCAACGCTGTCGATTCGATTGGTCGAAGTAACAGTAGTATTGCGTGGTCAGATGTTGGATGTATTGTTCTAGGTTTGGCAGACCGCTAGCCGGTCTGCACTGTAATTTGTATGGCCAAGTGCTTGGCCTGTACCCTAGAGTGAAGTGTAGCGTACTGTACTCGACTTACACCCAATGCGGTAAGTCGGTACAAAGCAATACACTTGCAGTACGGTTAACTTTACTGCAAGTAAAGTTGACCTACTATACTGCCTGCAATACCATTGTAATACTGTTCCAATACTGGCGGCTTTTTGTTTTGTGTTTGTACGTCAGCGTGGCTTGCTATCAATTAGTGGCAACCTCTAAAATCCCTCCTCAATCCACAAGCCAACAACAGGCCAGACCCCTGTAAATTCCGATTAATCTGTACTGAAAACAACCTTAATTACGGCCCCTTGTGGCCCTTTTGCTCCGCCCCTCCGAGGCCTCCGTTCCTTAAATCCCGTGTACAGATCCTTCGTTATAGACCTGCGCAAATCAAGTACGCCACCACTTGCGTACCTTTTATCAGTAGTTTAAACTATTGCCATTGCCATTCTTGCCATCGTTACCCTGGCAGTTTTCCAATCTGCTAACACATCCTTGTTCGCTGTTACGTGATTTGGGCTTTTCGGGCGGTTTATCTACGTATCCCTTAATGCGTATAGTCAGCTTGTTACTGTTTACAAACCTTTTTAGTGTTTTATTTAATGTGGCCTTCGGCATGCCATTTGTAAGATTATCTTTACCATCGATTTATCGGAACTTTTTAATCTTCCTCCCTTTGTAAGCTTTATGGAGTACTATCACATCGATTATTACACGCTTTTCGCTGGTGCTTCCGAGTTTTGACAAGCATTCGAAAAGGCTCCTTAAGTCGGTACAAATTACCACTGGGATAGGAGGAATTCTCAGTTGCCTAGTAATGTGGTTAAAGGTTTCCCATAGTGCCATACACACGTTAAAGTTCGCTATTATACCGTATACATCCGAAGCCAGCACGATTTGTATAATCCTCTTATATTTGACGGAGGTCTAGTGAATTAGGTTACTGGTGATGCTAAACTGATCTTCTCGCCTATCTTTGTTAACGAGGGTAATTAGGAAGCCGATTTGTAAAGATAAGTCGGTGTTATTTGTAAAGTACCCGTTCGTAAAAATTATTAGCTTGGCCTTTAAAAAGTCGATTAACACTATATTTATCCCGTGGTCAAAGTTCCGTATTTGCCACTTTAGCCTTTTATTTAGTCGATTAAAGTTTTTATCTATTGGTGTTTATACTTGTGCCGTAATAAATAGGTCGTATAAGGCTTCCAGTAGGTATAGGATAGTAATATAGTTGCCCCGTACACGTTGTTTCAAGTATCGTTGAGCTCTGGCTTTATTAGTTTTGTCGATTATGGTAAGAATAGCGCCTTAGCCTTTGTGGCGGAAACTTAGGCCGGTATTAACACCAAGTATACGAATTGACGATTTATTAAAGTTAAGTTGGTTGTTTTCCGTTAACGTCGTCACCGGTTTACAATTCCAGAAATTTAAGTCCTCGATTACTTATTGTTTTTATATTACAGAACTAGCTGTTTCGACGAAAAAGGTATCGTTAATTTACATGCCTACTATGCCAAAATCCTTCTCTTACGTTACCAACAAATACGGATTATATGTTCAAGACTTTATCGTTAACCGGGACTTAAAGTGCGATTGGTAAGTTAGGAACCAATAGACGCCTACCTTAGCTAATCTATATAGTGGTTTGATATATTGTATTACCGTTCCTGGTGGGTCAATAATACGGAGTTTTTATAGCAGTTTCAATAGTATAATCCGCTATAATCTGATACTAATTGTGTATAAACTTATGTAATATTACGGCCATTCAGTGTAAATTTATTATTAGTTCTAGCTAGTGAACTTGCTGCTAAAGTAACCACCAAACGCTGGCTAATCTTTTAAATCGTTGGCGACTACATAAGAATCCAGTTTTTACCTCTATCGCTGTATCCTTAAGCCATTAGCCGTAACTTCTCATAAGGTTGCCCCATAGTTTTACCCTTAACTTTATAGATAATTTTCGACTTAGAGACCGTAACGTTTAGTTTTTTAAGGTTATAGTTAGCCTTCGGTACAAATTATACCACACTTCAAGTTAATATGCCATTGATCCCGACCTTGTCGATTTTCTTAAAAGTTCTGACAGAAGTTTTAATAATCTTTTATACCCTAAACTTTATTGCTAAGTCTTCGTTATCCTTCTCTTTCCTGTTTATCTAAACAGTATTATAAATGCGGCCTAGTATGTATTTCTTCTTTTTAACGTCTTATTTGGGGGGAGTCGTTCGCGCTGGCGGTGTTTTATCGGCTGGTTAATAACGGGTGAAGGAGGGTCGTATTAATTCGGTTGTTTTGCTTATAATACTTAAAGGTTTTTATCTTTAGTATTCCTAATATAAAGTTTTACCTAAGTAGTTCGAAAAGACCTAAGGTCGTTAGCAATTTTAATAACTACTTTAAAGTTTACGATACTTGATATTTTATACGGCCCCTTCTATTTACTGGGCTCCTGTTATACGAGGACTTGACTTTACAGTGGTAAAGAAAATACATTAATTGTTAAAGGCCTGTTTTTGGTGTTAAGGATATCGTTAACTTAGCGGCGTACCGATTTTCTTCGCAGTTCCCTTAAAGCTTTGCTATAAACCGTAACACGTTTCTAAGTATTTAACGAGGGCGGAGATTCACTTGTTAAACGTGGGTACGCTTTAAAGACCAATAGAGTTAACACTAGACCGTCAGAGCCTATAGTGTTGTTCAAGCCTTTTACTGCCATTTATAAGCGTGCCTCCAGATCCGTAAAACTTCCAATTTCTAATATAAAGATACTATACGTTCGGCGAAGTAAGGAGTATGCCTTTTCAACCTTTCCAAGGCTTTAATAGGCTTTTACAGGTACCTGTTTACATTAAATACCTATTATCTTAGCATTTTTCTAAAACTCCGCCATCATAAAATTGGTATCGGTATCATAGACAACAACGTTAAGTAGGCTCATATACATATTAATTCATAGTATCTTTAATGTTTCCTACGTATCCTTTGCCGAAAAGTACTTTAAAAATTTAGCTCCGTAAAAAAAAGTGGCGGAATTAACAACGTGAAAAACAGGCTTATTATTTAAGTAAAATACATTAATAAAGATTTTACAGTTAAAATCCTTGTCATTTTTCAGTATATATTTAAATCGCTAAGGGGCTCGAATATGCGTTTAACAGTAGTAGCAGAGCCTTTTAATAGCTTTTAAGGTAAATTATTTGACATCATTATACCTTGCGGACTTTAGGACTTTATACAGCTTGTTAACAATTAAGTGGTTAAAACGCCGGTATATTTAGCGTATTTCCGGCTCCGTCAGGCTTAACACCATTACTTCCGGACCTTAAAGATCAGATTATAAATACCCTTATTTAAAGGCAAGTGAAAATCTTTTGTTGTTTTTAATTAGTTCGTCTTCGTTAATATCTACGTTGACGTTAAGGGTATTTATATCCTTCAAACAAAGTAGGAAAGGGGTGGGGGACTTAAGGATGTAGAACCTGATTGCTTTTATAATAGTTTAAATTACCGTTATCCATAATAACGATAGTTATTCGACCAGACTAAAGTTAACTTTAGCTTTATTAGCATCGTAACGATCAATCTTAGTAGCTATAGTGTTTTCCCTCCGTAGTACCACATACTACAAATAGCCTTTTATTAAGTATCTTATTGCCTTAGTATCCGGTTTAATACCTTAAAACGTATAGTCCGCGTAATAATCGCGAAAGTTAAAGGTATATAAAGGGTTAGGGGTATAATTAGGGAAAAGGTGAAGGTTTTTACCATTTGAACGATACAAAAAGGCATAATCGGCTAGTTATTAGGCTACCGTGCCGGAAATAGTATTTTCGTATCACTTAATCTGCTTAGGAGCGTTATCGGCATTAATTATCTTATAGCCTTTAATATTTATAACTTGGTTTAAGTAATTTCGTTTCGAAGCAATAAGGTATTAGACGTGGAACGTGATTTTCCTATTATTACATTCGTTGGAAAGGTAACAAATTAACTAATAGCCGGTCTTACCACAAATCCAATATCTTTTACTACTATTACGAAAATAGTACTTACGGTTAATAGGTCAGTTTAAATCTTAATAACGTTAATGTAGGTTTTTTACCTAATCTGGGGTCGAGGTTGATATACCTAACCTTAAGCGTTATAAACGTAGGTATTTACGGTCGACATAGTTAACTACTGTAAAGTCTTCCTCATTTACATTAAAAAAGTTACCGACTTAAAAATATATATCGAAAGAGTTTGGTATACGTGTCATTACGGTGGTAAACGAGGAGCGCAACTGGTTAAAAAAGCTTTTACAGGTGGTATTTAGGCGTTATAAAGTGTATTAGAACTTGCTAACGCCCGTAATAGCTGCTCGTACCTGCTTAAAAAATGTGGCTTCGCCAGTATAAACCTTCCCTATTGCCTTTTGATATATTATTAGCCTATCGAGTATTCGATTAAAAACATACATTAGTAATTTTTAATTTTTTTTGCTATTATTATAGTCCACCGGGTAGTAGCCCAGTCCATATGGTATTACACGAGGTGGACGTTGTGCTCGAATTGGTTCTTTATGTTGTCGTAAATCTTTCGAAACGTTATGGCGCCAATTAGAAAGGTTAGGTAATAATTTTTAACGTATCCTGTAAGGATTTCAGAAAATAACGAGTAAAAACTAAAAAGAGGTACGTTTTTCTACTTATAAATATTTATGAATAGTATTATTTTAGTATTAAGGAGGTTATAAAACTTTCCGTTATACTTCTTTATATTATCACAAATCTTAGCGAAATCTATTTTCAACTTATAGTTAATGTTAACTATCTTAATAGGTTTTAGAGGAAGATCGCGATAATTATCTTAGGCTTGGTTGGTATTAATATTTCCTAGCGGTTTAAATCTTAAAGGTTTCGAGGTACTGTGTTAAGAGTGATTACTAGTTACCTGGCCCGATAGTTAAAGTCTTGTAATAGAGTTTATAGTTGGTTTACGTACGTAGGGTCCGAAGGGAAAGAGTTTTTAGTATACTTGGCGATTATAACGTTAAAGGTCGATAGAAATTTATAGGTTTTAAAAAGCTTAACGATTTTACTTAATTAACTAGTATAAAGCGCCAACTTCAATACCTTTAGCCACGTTGGCAACCCTTGCTTCACATACTCTTCCGCCGTTAAAGGCGTACTCCGTGCTGTCACGTAGAGGTTCTCAAATTCCGAATAAATTAACGGGCTCGTCGTCTGCACTTAAAAACGCCTAACTTAGTTAGGGGTAAAGAGGAAATCCCCTAAATCGCATATAAAGGCGGTGAGGTTTCTTAACGCTTTTTTTTTCCCTTTAGGATCTTAAGGTTCAGGGTCGTAAAAGCGTTCTTCCAGTTAAGCCAGCTTGAAAAGGTTTTTTTCTGATTTGATAAAGCTTACTTTTGATATGTAAATACCTTGGCGTTTAAGCTAGGCTTTCAGCTTATACTTAATGGTTTTTTTGGATTACTTTTTATATATTTATAGTTTAGTCGTCGAAAAAATAGTTGTATTTACGGAAAGTGCGGTCAGGATCTTTACCGCCGTTATATTTAAAAATAAAACAGCCGACGAAGTTGGCTTTTTGCTCTTTAGTTAACTCTTCATAGAAGTTGTGTTCCCAAAAGCCGTAGTTATAGTACTTGGTAAAACCTAATCCGAGGTTTTTGACTCTTTCTTTTCAGGCGGAGTCGGTAATAGCCTGAAAGTGAACACTTACGGTAGCTATTTTAACGTTCTGGCTTGTGAAGGACGTGTAAAGCATGGCTTGATTATCTTAAGCGTGGGGGACTTAGTGTTTCGGCGTGAGGTAGCGCGACGTGGCTTTCTTAGCATGAATTAGCGATTCTCAGTGTTTTTGCTTAAGGTAACAAACTTAACGATTAGATTAATAAAGGGGGAGTAAAAAAAGTAAATTATAGGCAAAGATTTGGAGTAAATGATAATGTAAGAGGTCGTTTATTATTAGTAAAAGTCGAAGGTTGTTGTTTTTAGTATGAGTACTTAGTCATTCTTACAGTAGTAACACCTGTAATAGTACTAACTATGCCGTTCACCAACTGGTAGTACGTTAAGATTTCTGACAATTAATCTCAACGTCTTGAAAAAAAATTAATAAAGATTTTTTAGTGTTTTTGATAACGATACCGTCGTTACCTCCAAGCTACCGTGAAAACCAACGCAGCCTAGAAGTCTTCTTTACTTATTGCCGTAAAAACCGACGTAATAGTAAAGACTCTTTACAAAAATCTTTCCTCTACCCTAGTCACCATTATTTAGCGTAAAGCGTAACCGAAAAGTAGCTTCTTCTTCTATTTAGCTTATATGTGCTTACCCTTTAGGCAAGCAAGCACTAATCAGTATTGGTAGGCCTTAAACTTTGCAACGTTGTCGATTCGATTGGTCTAAGTAACAGTAGTATTACGAGATCAGATATTGAATGTATTGTTCTAGGTTTGGCAGACCGCTAGACGGTCTGCACTGTAATTTGTATAGCCAAGTGCTTGGCCTGTACTCTAGAATGAAGTGCAGCATACTGTACTCGACTTACACTCAATGCGGTAAGTTCGCACAAAGTAATGCACTTGCAGTATGGTCAACTTTACTGCAAGTAAAGTTGACCTACTGCACTTCCTGCAATACCATTGCAATATTGTTCCAACAGATCGTATATTAAAAACTTTATCGTGAGCCGAAACTTAAAGTATAATTGGTAAGTTAGAAACAAGTAAATACTTACTTTAGCTAATCCATACAATAGTTTAACCCACGGCATTACCGTTGTAATAGGTAAATAACATGTAATTCCTCTAATAACTTGAATAATACAATACGTTATAAATCCGTTATAAATTATATATAGGCTCACTTAATATTACAGTAATTAAGTGTAAATTCACCCTTAATTTTGATTAATAAACTTGTTATTAAGGTAACCACCAAACGTTTGTTTATTTTCTAAATCGTTAGCGACTACATAAGGATCCAGTATTCATTTCTATCGACATATCCTTAAACGATTAGTCGTGATTTTTTATAATGCCGCCCCGTAATTGTACCTTTAACCTTATGTATAATCCTCGACTTGAAAATCGTGAAATTGAGGTGTTAAAGGTTAAAATTAGCCTTCGGTACAAATTATACCACACCTCGAGTTAATAAGCCGTCCATTTTAATTTTATCGCTTTTATTAAGAGGTTTTCCGAAAGTTTTAATAGTCCCTTATACCCTAAATTTCACTGCTAAGTTTTCATTATCTTTCTCTTTTTTACTTACCTAAGTAATATTATAAATACAACCTAATGTGTAATCCTCCTTTTTAACGTTCTTCTTCGAAGGTCGTCCGCGCCGGCGGAGTTCCATTAATTTGTCGATAACAGGTGGGAAAGGTTCGTATTAATTTAGTCGTTTAACTTAAGGGTCTTTATCATTAGTAGCCCAAATATAAAAATTAACCTAAGTAATCCGAAAAAACATAGGACTGTTAGTAGTTTTAATAATTAATTTAAAGTTTACGATACTTAATATCTTATACAGCCCCTATTATTTACCCAGCTCCCGCCACACGAGGATTTTACTTTACAGTAGGAAAGCAAATACGTCGATTATTATAAACTCGTTTTTGGTATTAAGGGTATTATTAACTTAACGGCGTGCCGATTCCCCTCGTAATTTCCTTAAAGCTTTGCTATAAGCTGTAATATGTTTTTAAGTACTTGCTCAAGCTAGAGATTCACTCGTTAGGCGTGGGTACGCTTTAAAGACCAATAGCGTTGACACCAAACAGTTAGGGATTACAGTGTCGTTCAAGCCCTTTACTGCTATCTATAAGCGTGCTTCCGGATTCGTAAAACTTTTAATTTCTAACGTAAGGATACTATACGCACGGCGTAGTAAGTCGTAAACTCTTTTAACCTTCCTAATACTTTAATAGGCTTTTATAAATACCTATTATTTTAACATCTTCTTAAAACTACGCCGCCGTAAAATTAGTACCGATATCGTAAACGAAGATATTAGGTAGACCTAAGTACGTGTTAATCCATAGTATCCTTAACGTTTCCCATATATCTTTTATTGAAAAGGATTTTAAAAATTTGGTTTTGTAAAAAGAAGTTACGTAGTTAACGAAGTAAAGAATAGGCTTATTATCCAAGTAAAATATATTAACCAAGATCTTATGATTAAAATACTTATCGTCTTTTAGTGAAAACTTAAATCTCCGGAAGATTTAAATATACGTTTAGTAGTAGTAGTAAAACCTTTTAATAGCCTTTAGGATAAAGTATTTCACATCGTTATGCCTTAATGATTTCAAGACTTTATATAGTTTGTTAATAGTTAGGTGGTTAAAACGCCGATATAATTAATATATTTCTGGTTCCGTTAGGTTTAAAACTACTGCTTCCGGACCTTCAAATTAAAACTATAAGTACCCTTACCCAAAAGCGAGTGGAAACCTTTAGTTGTTTCTAATCTATTCGTCTATATTAACGCCTACATTCACACTAAGGGTCTTTAGGTACTTTAAGGAAAGTAAAAAAGGGGTAAGAGACTTAAGAATATAAAACGTAATTACTTCTATAATAGTTTAAATTACTGTTATCCCTAATAACAGTACTTATTCGCCTTAGCCATAGCCAACTTTAGCCTTACCAACATCGTAACAATGAATCTCAATAATTATAGTGCTTTCCTTCCATAGTACCATGTATTACGAATAGCCTGTTAGTTAGTATTTTACCATCCTTATATCTGATATAATACCTTAAAACGTGTGGTCCGCGTAGCGATTATAGAGATTAAAGGTGTATAAAGTATCAGGGGAATAGTCAGGGTAAAGGTAATGGTTTTTACCACCTAAATAGTACAAAAAGGCATGGTCGACTGGTCACTAGGATTCCGTATTAGGAGTAATATTTTCGTATTACTTAATTATTTTAAGGGAATTATTATTAATAAGCTTATCCCCCTCGAAATTTATAACCTGATTTAGGTAATTTTATTTCAAAGTGATGGGGTATGAGATATAGTATATTACCTTTTTATTATTCCGTTCGGTAATGGGGTATCGAGTTAACTAGCAACCAATTTTACCATAGATTTAATATTCTTTGCCACTATTACGACGATAATTCTAGCAGTTAGCAGGTCCGCCTATATCTTGTTAACGTTAGCGTAGTTATTATCTCCAGTCCGAGGCCAAGGTCGAGGTTACTGGGCTAAACCTTAGGCGTTATAGGCGTTTGTATTTGCGGTCGACATAATTAACCACCGTAAGGTCTTCTTTATTTACGTTAAGGAAGTTACTGGATCAGGGGTATATACCGAGTGAGTTTGGTGTACATATCAATATAGTAGTAAGCGAAAAACGCAATTGGTTAAAAAAATCTTTACAGGTGGTATCTGGAAGTTGTAAGATGTATTCGAACTCGCTAATACCCATGATTGCTACCCGTACTTGTTTACGAAGTATAGCTTCGCTAATATAGGCCTTTTCTATTGCCTTTTAACACATTATCAATTTATTAAACATTTAATTAAGAATATCCATTAGTAATTCCTTCTTTTTGTTCTTTGTTATTACTATAGTTTATTTTGTGGTAGCTTAATCCGTATAGTATTACGCAAAGTAGACGTTATGTTCGAAATGGCTCTTTATGCCATCGTAAATCTCACGAAACGTGGTAACACTCGTTAGGACATTTAGGTAGTAATCTTTAGCATAACCTATCAAGATTCCGGGAAATAATAAGTGAAAATCAAAAGGTAAGACCTTTATCCACTTACAAATGTTTAAAAGGAGCATTATCTTAATGTCAAAAAGGTAATTAGACTTTCCGTTATACTTTTTGTATTATTATAAATGTTGATGAAGTCAGTTATTAGCTTGTAATTAATGTTAATTATTATAATAGGTCTAAAAGGAAGGTCGCGATAATCATTCTAGGCTTGGTTGGTATTCACTAGCGGTTTAAGTCTTGGAGGTTCCGAAGCACGGTGTTAAGGGTAATTACTAATCGCTTGGCCCAATGGATAAAGTCCTGTAATAGGGCCTGTGGTCGGTTTACATATGTAAGTAATTCTGAAAAGAAATGGTTTTTAAGATGCTTGGAAATCGTAGTATTAAGGGTCGATAGGTCCCTTAATTGACTGTTGTAAAGCATTAACGTCAATACCTCTGACCGCATTAGTAACCCTTACTTCGTATGCTCTTTTGCCTTTAAGGGCATACTATGCGTTATCACGTGGTAATATTAAAACAGGTTCTTCGTCGTTAGTGCGTAAAGAGGCTTAACTTAGTTAAGGGTAAAAAAGAGGTCTCTTAAATCGTATATAAAGGCGTTGAGGTTTCTTAATAAATTTACCCTTATATTAGGGGCCTTGTTGGTATTTTTCAAGTTATGCGAGTTTAAAGAAGGTTTTTGCCATTCCCTTTTAAGCCCTATCTAGTATATAAATTCCACGTCTCTTAACATTTATCCTGAATTTAATCTTAACTTACCCTTAAATCGTTTTTAATATGTCTAGTATCTCATGGTTGAAAAAATCGCGAAAGTTTTAAAAAGCATTAACATCGCGGCCAAACTCTTCATCAGTGTTAAACTCGAGGATATACTGGCCAACATAGTTAGTTAGGTAAGCTTTATTAGAAGTCTCTTTATTATCATTAATCTATAGTTAATGGTTGTATTAATTAATGAAGAATAATTCGAGGTTTTTGATTGTTTTTTTTTTAGGTAAGGTCGATGATAGCCTTAATGTAAGCGTTAGGGGCATATATTTCAACAGGCGTGTAAAGCGAAAACTTCGGTGATCTTGGGCGTAGAGACTTAGTATTTTGGCGTAAAGTTGCGTAGGAACTTAGCGACTTGGTAACTTAGCCTGTAATTGCATAGGAGTTTGGTGACTTGGCGAGAGGTCGCGTAACGTGGCTTTCTTGACGCGGCTTGGTGTTTTCGCTGAAAGCAGTGAACTTAACGATAAGCGTAGCGTAAGAAGTAAAAAGAGTGAAGTAGGGCAAAGTTTTGATGTAGAGGGCAAAGTAGAAAGTCATTGTTAGTGTAAGTTAAGAGCGAAGGTTGTTTGTTGTAAGCTGTGAGACTTAGTCGTTTTTTTTGCAGTAGTAGCACTTGAAGTAGTACTGACTTAGCCGTTTGTCAGCTTGCCGAACGTTGAGACTTCTGACAGTCAATATCAACGTCTTTAAGAAAGATTACTAAAGATTTCTTGGTATTTTCGAATAGCGATACCGTCGCTTAGTTTCAGATTGCCGTTGGAAGACTTTTGTAACCCAAAATATTCTCTGTTTTCCTGCTGTTAGAAGACTGCCGCAGTACCAATAGAGGCTCTTCGCAAAAACCTTTCCTCTACCATAGCAATAAATGCAGAGCGTAACCGGAAAGTAGCTTCTTCTTTTACTTAGCTTATCTATGCTTAACCTAGCAGACAAGCACTGATCAGTGTTGGTGGGCCTTAGACGTTGCAATGTTGTCTATTCGATTGGTTGAAGTAACAGTAGTATTGCATTGGTCAAGTGGTAGATGTATTGTTCTAGGTTTGGTAGACCGCTAGCCGGTCTGCACTGTAATTTGTATAGCCAATTGCTTGGCCTATGCCTTAGAGTGAAGTGCAGCGTACTGCACTCGACTTACACCCAATGCGGTAAGTCTCCACAAAGCAATACACTCAAATTGCAGTACACTCAACTTTACTGCAAATAAAGTTAACCTACTGCACTGCATGTAATACTATTCCAACAAATAAAGTGATTTACGGATTGGAGTAATATAATAAATAGAAATCCTATCGTTTATTTGGGCGTAACTAATGATAATATTTGGGAATGTTGAATACGTTTATGTCGAGTATATAAAGGATGATCGAACGTTGTAGTACGTCGAAAATAAATACGGGGTTTACCATTACTTGGCCAAATATAAATAAAAAAATAATTATATATTAAGTCTTACTTATGAGTTAAGCGGATAAGAATGTTAATATCGTAAACGTATAGGAACCTTAATATGGTAGGAAAGATAAAGGCTAGAGTTTTATATACCGTTATCCGGTATACAATTTTTTTCATTAGTCTAAAGTTGGAAAGGATGTGACCTTACTTCAAAGGTCCGACGAGAATTAGTCTTCGTAATTCAGTCTCGAGTTTTTTGTACATTCTAAAAAAGCCTTCTGTATTGTTATAAAATTATAGCTGAGTTTTAAAAAGAAATTTTTATAATTATGTGGTAACAGAATTGATAAAGTTAACGTGTATTGAGTTTAAACTATAAACAACGTGTTAATAGAGATTTGTAATTAGTTACCTGGGTTTTAAAGTATTATTGGTGGGGATTTTAACTTTGTATAAAGTCGGCCGAAACCGATTTTAGGTAATACGTAAAAAGGGGGTGTTTTATATACTTTGGTTTTTATCATAGGTATGTATTTTAATGGTGAAGTAGGAGTTTTTATATATCTTTTAAGATATTTGTTTGACTTGGAATTGATTAATATTGCCAAAGTTATTATGGTAATTATATTTAGTTTTGATAACGGTTTTGATTGTAAGGTTTCGTTAACAACTTTTTCAATGTGCGGGTCCTATACATTTCCAGTTTCGTGTATGAAAATGTTGGAAACACATTTACCGAGGTTTGTCGATTTAATCGTTGTTTGAATGTAGCGGTTAGGTCTTTACATCAGCGTATAAAGAAAACAGCATATTACTCAAAGTATGGTAGTATTAAGAGGCATGCAAGAGGGAGAATAAGTACCTGAAAAGTGCACGCCTTAGATAAGAGTTTAGAAGCTCTTATATGAGGCGTGACACTCTACCATACACTCCGCTAATATTCTCACTGGGGTGTAACACTCTATTCTACATCCTGATAACGTGTTTTCCCACGCTTGCTATCTTTAGTAATATTTTCTAGTATCTATATTGATAATATTAATTCTTATTCGAAAAGCTCTTTATCCTTAATTAAGTAGTAACAATGAATTTCGTCTAAATATTTAATAAGTTATCCAATAGTAACGGTGATATATATCATAATTTTTTGAAATGGTAATCGGTCATTCAGTAACGACGGTAATATATATTATAGTTTGCTTAAGAAGCTCAGCGAAATTTGTATAGTCGTAATTTTCCATATTACAAATTGTAAAGTCAATGTAAAGTAATGTATCTTTATTGGTTGAAGTAAACTATTTTCTTTCTTCACTTAATAGTGCGTAGCTATTTACCAGATAAGCATCCAATTCACTATGCAACACACTCGCTTTATTCCATTATTTAGTAATTTATTCATGCTGCGTTTTCGTGTAGGTTCTAATCATCGAATTTGGTATATTTTGTAAAACCCGCAATAAAAGTCGTTGTTTGGAGCGAAAGCACCAACGCGCTGTAAAAGCTGTAACCGTTGCTGCCTTCGCCCCTACTAGTCGCTCTTCCCCCTTCTGCTTTGTTTCTCCCGCTACCGTTACTCTCCTCTCCCTCTTTTCCTTCCTTTCCCCTGCTAAGTTGTAGTAGTAATAGAAGTAGTAAGAGCAGGAGCGGAAGCCCAAAGTTGTAAATCTTACCGTTTCACTGTGAGTTAAAACCCGACTTTTACCTGCAGTGCCTTCTAAATGTCGTAGACGTAGTATTGGCGAGTTGTATTGGGGTACGTAATATTTTCCCCTTTACTCGTAATATGAATCAATTGTTACATAAATGAGGCGAAAATAGCTAAACTAGTCCGTCGCCTCAAGGCGTGCTTCGCTCGAGTACTTTATGAAGCCGCTTTAGTGTATAAAGCGTTGGAGCGGCGTATTAGAGTAAGTACCTTTGGCTAGCTTATAATTATGCCCTATATGCCGTTTATGTCTTTCACCGCAGTTGGAAAATCCTTTGGTAAGTATCGTTAAAGCGGGGGATCCTCGACCCGTTATTACTATTAAAAGA
Source organism: Anisogramma anomala (assembly GCA_038502455.1). NCBI lineage: Eukaryota > Fungi > Ascomycota > Sordariomycetes > Diaporthales > Gnomoniaceae > Anisogramma > Anisogramma anomala. The sequence goes on along the minus strand of JASMMZ010000002.1, from coordinate 30,133,950 downwards.
GGAGCGGTAACATGTATATCCCCATATCAGTAATATTGGAGCTCTTTACCGAAGCACTTTTATATGTCCGCTGTCTCTACAGTAAGTCATTTACACTTTTAATATGTAATTAAATGTTTGTTAGCTGTCTTCTACTCCTTTAATATGCAATATAAAACTTATTTATTTATCGTTCACTTTTTTAATATATAATACAAGGTTTAGACTAATTTCTCGATAGGTGTTAACTAGAAGCCTATAAAAACCGCAAACGTTATCGTGGCATGCTACGCGGGCTTATGCATATATTATGTAAGCCTATTGGACGATGTTTTTACACGATGTCGCTAAAGAAATGACACTGCCTATTTCCCTTTGCCTAAAGATATATTGATGAATGCGCGAGGAGAGTCTAGCACTTCTCTGTATGATAACATTGGTGGCGACGGCGACGACGACAGCGACGACGAAGGCGACGATAACGATAATATGAATACTCGCCCTTTGTTAACCTTCCGGTTTGGCAGATTTTGACTACCCTTTTTATTTTTTTCTGGTATAGATCAGCTAATTTATCAATACTTATATAGTAAAACAGCTTCGAAAAAATGTAACATTAATGATGAATGATAGATATAAAAATGATAATATACTGATAAAAGGGTCAATAGCCCCCTCAGAAAGAGAAATATATATTATAAAAGGATAATAATGAAATAGAGGCGCAAAATACAGAACTCGTAAAAATGTACAAAAGAATGTTACTTATTAGGGGTTAAAAAGCACGACTTTTTTTAGTGATATTAACGAAGAAAGTGTTCATAAATACGAGCGTTTTCAATGTGTTATTCGAAACGCTCTTAGTTATCGTATCCGTTAGGTTTAATTTTCCGTCGATCTATCTCGTCTTTTCAATTTCGCGGCGTTTGTAGAATTTGCGTAAAGCTATGATATCGATTATAAGATTTTTTTACCTGTGATGCCGAGCTTCATGAAGTATTGGTGGAGAGGAAAGAAAATCGATGTAAACTACTCAAGGGAGGGAATTCATTCCAAAACTCGAAATAATTATACGGACCATTGTCGTTATAGTAAAACCAGAGTTGAAGTTTTTAATGATATTATAAATTTCCGAGGCGAAATTTTCTGTAAGATTAGTTTGTATTAAGTGAAACTTCAATTAATAATATAATAATATAATGGAAACTTGTTGCCATTAGTTATTTTATAAATGACAACAAATATAAACTCTATTTATGAGTTATGATCTTTATTATCCGTATGTTGAGGGTTGTAAAACGTAGATTACATTTCGGGTTTCGGATTTGACATTCAAAACATATATTCAATATTCGGTATTCGTTATTCCACGATTTTGTTTAACATTATGTAACGATAAATAAATGAAACTATGATTCCAGTTATACGACTAATATAACACAGATTTTCTATATACGTTAATATAGATATTTGCTGGCGTGTTTTGAATTAATTATGTTAATAATAGTAATTTTATTTTATTATCCATTCTATATAAGCTTTGGTATAATATTGGAAACCGTGATAGTCGTATCGCTCAAGTTAATGAGTTCATTTTTTCTTAGGTATGTTTTTTGCCTTACTTCTAAATCGATTACATAATGTTTTATATCCTTAGAGTTGAAAAACAACGCATTACATATAATAATTTCATTGTCAATTTACATTTATATTACTATAGAACCCTTCAAATACATTTCGGAAACCAATTAAAAAGTATTAAAAGTAAGGTAAGTTATTCCGAAGCGTTCCTTATGATTCTTTTTATACTTATCGAACTAATACATATCAATTATTATGAGGCTGTAAAGTGGCTTAAAAATATATAATATCGGTTCGAGTCGGTAATAATTTCGGAGTTTCATAAGTAGATGAGCGTAAACACGTCGTTAAAGGTGTTTTTTCATGACGTATATACTTACATAATATTCATCAACTTAAGATGTAAGTTATAACGAGTGTATAGCAAGGTTGAAAATAGTAATTTTCTTTTTAATTCATTCTTTGAAGAATTCACCCCTGGTTGTAATAATACCGTTGTAATGGAGCTTTATACTTAGTTTACGATTTTCTACCTTTTTATAGGAATTAAAAAGTATAAAATAAATGTTCTTTGGCAGTTTTTCCCCTAAATCAAGTCGATATCCTTGTTGGAGTTATTCTAGTTTTTTTAGTCTAGGTCATTTGTATGATTAAGGTATTGAAAGGTATGTAATAGTATTAGAAAGATGTAAAGGTATTAACGGAGAGGCTTTTATATCGTTTTCTAAGTGGGGTTTTCATCGCTACTGAATAGGTAGTATTTAAAAAACTTTTTCGCCCATTTTTTCCTTTTTATATTCCCATACAATCATTTGAATGAAGGTAATATACAAGAAAATATTGTGTACGCCTTTGGATCCAGTATTCCAGAATCAACATAGAGGTTTTGATATATGATCAAATGTATCCACATAGAGATCTCTATTAGAGGTCGAGATTTCGTACTAGTCCTAACTAGTGTATACTATTAAATACTAGTTCCTTTTGTTAGTAAGTACTAGTCCAGGTATCATTTCTATGTTAACCATTCGTACTAGTCAATACTAGTACTTGCACTAGTAAATACTAGTACTCCTGAGATATCTACATCTCCAGTGAATTTTCATCTTTTGGTGTTGAGAGGTTTAGTACTTGAAGTTGATACTAAGTACAGACTGGCTTTAATAGCTCTGTTGTAAAGTATGTGTTGAGTGACAATACCTTTTTTATTTCAACACACCCCATTAAAAGGTATTATCCACTTAAAAATAAGAACAAAATCAAATAAAAAGAAGTAAAAATAAAAGGTAAAGGATCAAGTAAAAGAAATGTAGTGTGGAAAAAAGAAAATTTGAAGATGTAAAAATTAAAGACACGTGTGTAGTTCTATTTAAACCGATGATATTTTTAATATCCCTTTTGTCAATATTCCAACGTTTGTACCAAAGTTCATTCACCATTTCATACCTATAATTTTATAAGGTAACTTAGGGTATAGAGCTTTATAAAACATTAATTCAATTTAAACTGTGGTCAATCAAGCTAAGTCGTTATATTATTACTTCGAGTTTTGCTATCGGTAATAGATTTGTTAATCCATTGGCCAGTTATTTATTTGTGTAAATCAACTTGATTTGTATAGTGCCACGCTTTACTTTATCCTTTATAAAGTGCTCTTTCAGTGGCATATATTTAATAAATTAGTAATTTTCGGTGTTCTGAAACTATTTGATAGCTCTTTCATTATTATATTATATCGTAACAATAATAGGAACACGTAGTTTTATAAACAAGTTCCTTATTTATAAGGTATTGTAAGTGACCCTTGTTACTACTATGCTTTTTGCATCCCTGAAAGAGAGGCATACTTTGGATTTTCGTCTAGATACTTAGTTCACCGTGTTGTTAACGATCTAAATTGTGCATCTATAGGTAGACATTCCAGTAGCCTTATCTTTTTTCCAGTCAAAATCGCACCAGCTGTTGATTTGAAGCCTTTATATTTTTCATGGTAATTTTTACTGAATTTACGGAGATTGAATACGGATTGATCGATTGTTCTTAACTACCTATTTGTAATCAATGATTTTTGTACTATTTGAAGTACTTAAAGGCGTGATTGACAAGTGCATTTTTTTTATGTAAAGCATTGTAGCAAAAGAATAAAGCTTTTAATATAAGACAGGCAATATTCGGCTTAGTATGGAACATTACATAGCTAAAGGCCCATACATTTATCTAATACATCTTATTTTGTAATATATTAGCCTAATTTTTAGGGGATATAGGTATGGAATACATAAGTAATCGACAAGAAAGAAGGATATAAGCTGGAGATTTACCTATATCCTTTACCCTAGAGTTGAAGACCCTATAAATATACTAATTTCGTACCAAAATGATCGTATATATGTCCCTATTTCTTAAAAAAGGTACCCCCAGGAACTGATTTGCCTTTCCTAAGTCCTTATACGAAAAACTTTTCTCAATATCTAGTATAAAGGCTTTAATAGCCCTTCGATTAGAGCTTATAATAAAGAGATCATTAATGGAAGTATATATGATAAATCAACGGCGATAATCAATGTATACTACGGTAGTAAAGCTTAACATTTCAAACTTAAGGCAATTTAATACTTCTCTTAACCTGTTTAACCATTGTTTTAAAGCCTGTTTAAACAAGTAAAAAAGGAAAATAGCCAGAAGACTTAGTTAACTATAGGATTAGAACCCACAATATTTTTATTTTAATACTTCAAGAAGAAGTCTCTAATGGTGTTTGAGATCTCTAATAACACTATTTCTTTAAGTTCTCCGTTTAGAAAAGCCCAATCGATGTTGATTTAGTCGATATCACATCTATAAGAAACAAAAAACGTGACGAGGATATTTCACGTATAAGACTTTGCTGTAGTAGCAAAGGTTTTAGTGTAGTTAACGTTAAACCTTTACTTAAAACCTCGTATTACGATCCTGATTTTATACCTTTGAATCTAACCTTTAAAATTTGTTTTAACCTTAGTAACCTTTTTATTTTTAGGAAATAGCGTTTAATATTCCCTTTTATATCTTTAAAGACATTAAGGGACAACAAGCTCAATATATTACTGGAAAGGGCCTTCTTCTACTACTTAGTATTTGGGGTCTCTAGGGTTTCCTGCATGGTTAGCTATTTGTCTTGTTTACCAACTATAAATACAAAATAGACCATTTCTTTAATAATAATAATATCTGCTGGATATTTACCAGTAAACTATTTGCTATTTTTTGTACTTCTTGACGTATATTTCTTTTTAGCTCAAAATTTGGAACTGCTATTGCAGTATTATAAGGGATATTAACCTCAATAATATTAATATCTTCTTCCTTTGCAATAGACATACAAAATGTCGTAATAGTTTTTTTTAAAGATTGTTAGGCTAAAAGTATTAAAGATTTACCTCATCGAATTTCCCGCCTGGTTTGGAAAATAAACCATAAAAATAAGTTGGAGATATTTAATATTAAAAAACTTCCACAAAGAAGAATCCCCCCTTTTAATATTAGGTTAACTTTTTATCCTTTCAATCGTCTAACAAATGGTACGGGAACGATAACGGAAAATTTAAAGGTAAAGATAAACTTAATGTTGGGTCTTCAACCTCTGTATCCCATTATTGTATCGTAAAATTCTTATAAGGCGTAATATACTGGATCCTATTCCTATTACTAACCGTTAAGTCAACTATAACAACAACTAATTAGAATAGAAAAAGCCATAGGTAATATAGCACCTTTCTGGTAACGATCCAAGTCTTTATATTTTTAAAATCGATTTCTTAAAACGTTTGAAAATACTGTTTTCTTTAAGAGTATATATTGAATAAAGCTTAAGAAAGAAAAAGTAGTTAATAAACATCTTTCTACCTTAATAGTTGAAAAGATCGTTACTTCTGTCGAAGAATAAGTGGTTTATAATACACCTAATATATTGAGTTATCTTGTTTAATATATAATAAACAATATTTATTACCTTAGCAAGGTATATAATAACTATTTTATCAACCTTAAAGCTATATTTAACGCTAATAACCATCAATTTAGAGTGTTAGCCTCTTATATCAGCAATTATTTTTAAGACGCTATTAAAAGTCCATATAAACCCACTCTTTAGAAGGTATCATATTGGAATCTTGGTCGCAATCGAATGTTTTTTAAAAGCTTATAGGGAACATGAATAAGGTGGAAACGTTCCTATTTCTATTTCTTTTTAAGTATGTCCAAAAACTAAAAAGATTCCTTTATTAACTTCCTGTTGGTGTAACCAAACCTAATGTATTAAAAAGAAGTATCGAAAACCATAGTGGAAACTATGTCGATAAAATTACAATAAAACTGTTACGTAGCTTAATTAATAGTTTAATTTCTAATTATTATGGAAATTGTGTCCCTAATATGTAAGTCAACCAAAAATAAGTCTCTGACTTCAATACTTAAACTGTACAGCTTTAATAGGATAATCAGGTCTATAATAGACTTAAGACAGTAAAAATAGTTGTGACAGGTTAGGGTATTTACAATGTAATCTTTTTCAAACTTCACTAATATGTAAACTATTTTTCAACTAATAGGTTAAATAAAATTCCCCATTATTTGTAAGCCGGAATAGTTTTCGCTTTATATCAAGAAATATGAAAACTATTTTTCCTTGTTGAAAACATGGCAACATTATCCTGAATTGGCTCCAACACAGTTTGAAAAATAGAGTTCATTACTTGTAGAATGATATTTTAGTGTGGAAGAAGGAGTAAAATAAATAAATAAGACTTACTATTAAATTTTAATAATTTAACGTTAAAAGCAGGGTTTGCATGGCGCTACTATCCGTTTTTAGTACGACCTCTTCTTGGTTGCATTGGCAGACTAAAGTGAAAAATGGGGGTTTTCACGTAAAAAGTGGAGACTTTAACGTTGAAAGTGAACTCTTTAACGGTAAAAGTGTATATTTCAATATCAAAAGTACCTACCTTAAAGTTAATACACACATATAGGATACAACCTTTAATTAGCTAAAATTCTCCAGTACAAGATTATGTATGGGATTCTACGCGATAGACCAATCAAATTCAATATCTGACTACGTAATTAAAAGTGGTAGTATTATAAAGTTATAATACTGCAAGTGGTAGAAGTCTTTTACTTTACCCTTACCAATTACAATAACGTCAGTTTTTTCTTCCTCTTTAATATATTTACCAGTTGTTGTAATAGAACTACGTGCAGTGCAGTATATCAACTTTACATACAGTAAAGTTGACTATACTGACAGCAAGTTGAGTGTATTGTTTGTATGGACTTATTGTATTGGGTGTAATTCTAGTGCAGTATGTTGCACTTCACACTAGGGTATGGGCAAACCAATTGTCCATAAAAATTACAGTGCAGATCGGCTAGCGGTCTGACAAACCTAAAACAATACATTTACCACTTGAACAATGCAATACTACTGTTACTTCGACCACGATTGGAATAGTCAACGTTACAACGATCTAAAGCCTTACCAATACTAATCAGTGCTTATTAGGTTAAACACTGATTATCTAAGTAAAAGAAAAGGCTAATTTCCGGTCATCATGCTTTACGTTATCGTTAGAGTAAAGGAAAGATTGTTACGAAAGGCTTTTACTATTGCGTTGGTGTTTATGACAATAAGTAGAGAAGAAATTGAGGCTGCGTCGGTTTTCACAGCAGCTTAGAGATAGCAACGGTATCGCTATTAAAAACACTAAGAAATCTTCAACATTTCTTTTAAAAAAATCGTTAATATTGTCTATTAAAAGTCTCAAAGTTCGGCAAGTTGTTGGACGACTAGGTCAATACTACTACGGGTAATATTACTACAAGAAAAATTAAAAATCCCCACGACCAATAACCTTTACCACCAACAAACGACTTTTGACTTTACCTTCATACTAAATCTTTACCCATACTTCACTCTTTTTATTTTCCCCATGCCAATTCAATCGTCAAATTCGCTGCTCTAAGCAAAAATACCAAGAATAGCCAAGTCGCGCCAAAAAAGCCACGCTATGCGACCCAAAGCCAAGTCGCCAAGGTTTCACGCGCTTCTACGCCAAAACACTAAGTCTCCACGCCCAAAGATCACCAATTCCTTCGTTCCACGCGTCCTACGCAAACCAGAACGTTAAGATAGCTACTATAAGCGATTACTTTAAAGATATTACCGACTCTATTAGCAAAGAAGCAATTAAAGTCTTCAGACACTTCTCCACCAAACATTATAACTAAGACCTTTAGGGACAGGACATTAATAAAGACTTAACCGAAAAATACTTTACCAACTTCGTTGGCTACTACACCGTTAAAAACTATAATACTAGTAACTCAGTCTACGCCTTTATCAACTTTCGAAACCATTTTAACAACTGAACTATGAATATATGAACCTTAATTTAAAAGGGGGTCAAAATAAAAATTAAGGCAGAATTCGAATAGAAAGGTTTCTATTTACCAGCTTAAGTCTATAAAAAATTGGAACAAAAACTTTTCGACTTAGCCTAATTTTAGGAATACACATAAAATCTATATCTTAAGGAAAGGGGTATTAAGGAACCTTATCGCCCATATACGTGATTTAGAGGACCCCTCCTTTACCTTTAGCTAAATTAAGCTTTTTTACACTTTGGCGATAAGGAACCTATTAACCTGTTCGGCAGTTTAATACCACTACGTAATAACGAAAAGTACGCCTTTAACGGCAGTAAAGCGCGTAAAGTTAGGGCCGCCAAAGCGGCTAAAGGGATCAACCTCGGCGCTTTACATTAATTAATTAAGTAAAATCGACAGGTTTTCCAAAACCTTTAATTACCTATCGTTCCCCCGCAATTCAATCGATAAACACCTTAAAAACCTCCTCATGGTAGGTTTACCTACACGTAAAAGCCCACTATAGTGTAATGATTACGCTAAATACCTGTGAGTAAATAGAAGGTGTCAGAGGGTTTATGTTAGCAGTAAGGTAGCAAAGATAACAAAGGTGCAATATCAAGAAGATGTGTGTTCGTGCTGTAGGATGATCATTAGCCGTTAAGCTATTCAGATATGTAGACTGAATACTTATATTGACAACTGAAGAGATATGAAGGAAATACTATCTATGTGGTGCTGACCGTTTCCTTATATCCTATGGTCTTCATACCATCTTCAGTACTGGCTCACTGCTGCTCAGTGACGCTCACCGTTGCTCACTGAGGCTCAGTGGGCACTTGTTATCTAGATAACCCTAACCCTGGAGGATTGCCTAGTCTGGTGCTGACAAAAAGATGTTCCCCTCCTGATGTATTGGACTTCAGGTTCTCGGTAGCTCAGCTGTATGCTGGCCTGTATTCTGACCCACTAACGTGCTTGAGCCATAACATATAGGTCCAACAACAAAACTTGACCCCTTGGGTTAGGCGACTGGAAATTACCCTTAATAACGTACCTCGGAAGCTTTAAGGCTCAAACTGCCAAAAAAGAACTAATTATGATTAGGATAATTATTATGATCTACCCTTAAAATCTATAAAGATAGTTAACATGAATTACAAACTGATAACGAATTTCGCTAAAATATAAAACGACGTAGAAAAGTATAATGGCAAACCTTATAACCTTCTCCATACTAGGATAATACCCCTTTTAACTTTTTTTAAATAGATAAAGGTTCCTCCTTTAGGTTTTTACTTATTATTTCCCGGAATTATTACACGGTATGCTAAAAACTAGTACTTAACTTTCTTGACCCAAACTACCACATTTAGCGAAATGAACAATAATATAAAGAGTTACTTTAAATACAATGTCCACCTCACCAAATACCATATAAATTAAACCATTACGCGGTAAATTACAATAATAGTGGAAAAAAAACAGGATCAAATACTAATGGATATCCTTAATTGAATATTCAACAAGTGAATCTTATGCTAAAAAGCAATGGGGGAAACCTATGCTAGCGAAGCTACATTTCGCGAACAGGTATGAGTAACAGTTACGGGCATTAACGAGTTTAAATACGCCTTATAACGCCCAAATACTACCTGCGAAAGCTTTTTTAACTAGTTGCGTTCTTTATTTACCACTATAACAGCATGTATACCAAACTCGTTTATTATATACCATTAACCCAGCAATTTTTCTAATGTGAATGAAGAAGATCTTATGGTAGTCAACTACGTCGATTATAAGTACGGTTACGGGCGCCCTTAACGACTAAGGTTTGGCTTACCGGTTAAAAAGTAAAGGTAGTAACCATGTTGATGTCAATAAAGCTAAAATTTAGACGGATTTACCAACCTGAAACACTATCTTTGTAATAGGGATAAGAGACATTAAATCTATAGTAAGTCTGACTATTAGTTAAATTAACATCCCCCTGCCAAGCGAATAATAAGAAGGTTGTTGGTAGGGCCTTAGATTGTTGCAACGTTGTCGATTCGAATCGTGGTCGAAGTAATAGTAGTATTGCATTAGTCAAGTGGTGGATGAATTTTTCTAGGTTTAGGAGACCGTTAGCCGGTCTGCACTGTAATCTTTATGGCCAATTGCTTGACCCGTGCCCCAGCGTGAAGTACAACGTACTGTACTCAACCTATACCTAATGCGGTAAGTCCATAAATAATACACTTAACTTATAGTGAAGTTAACTTTATTGTAAGTAAATTTGACCTATTTCACTGCATATATCATTATTTCAATACTGGCAGCTGTTTAGTTTTTACATATTCGCCAGTATGACTAGCTAATCTTTTCCAGTTACCACTAAATTGCCTCCTCATTGACTGGCTATACCCATTTCAATTTCAGTTGGCTTCCATACTGAATTCTACCTAATTGCATGTAAATTGACCCTATTTGAACTTAATTGATTTATTTCTCCGAGGTCCGAGTTTATGAACTTCTATAAAAGAGTTTTCCGTCACAGAACTTTACAGGCCTCCACTTTGACTGTGACAATCAAATTGATCCGTATCGTTAATTCACTGGAAATTTTCCTGTCTTCTACCACATCCTTAACCACCGTTACATGATTTGGGATTTTCTATCGAATTATTAACGTAGCCCTCGATACATATAGTTAGCCTGTTGCTATCTACACATCATTTTAGGGCCTTGTTTGGCACTACTTTTGTTATAACATTTGCGAGATTATGTTTGCCGTTAATTCACCGGAATTCCTTAATTTTTCTTCCTCCATAGGCTTTAAAAAGTGTTATTACGTCGATTATCATGGGTTTTTCGCTGATAGTTCCGAACTTCGAAAAGGTATTCTAAAAGGAATTTCCAATCGGTATAGATTACTACCGGAATAGGGAGAATCTTCAGTTGCTTGGTAATAATATTAAGGATTTTTTAAAATGTTATACCTACGTTAAAGTCCGCCATTATGTCGTAAATCTTCGAAGTTAAAACGTTGCGTATAATACTTTTATACTTAACGCAGGTTTACTAAATTAAGTTACAGATAATATAAAACTGATTTTATCACCTGTCTTCATTACCGAAGGTAATTAAACAGCCGATTTAGAAAAATAGGACGGTTTTATTTGTAAAGGATCCATTCGTAAAGATTATTAACTTAGCTTTCGACAGGTTGATTAAAACTATATTAATCCCTCGGTCCAGGTTTCACATTTATTACTTGAAATTTTGATTTAGCAAGTTAAAATGTTTATTTACCAGGTTTTTCATTTGTACCGCAATGAAGAAATCATAAAAGACCTTCGGTTAGTCCAAGGTAGCAATATAGCTACCCAGATTACGCTATTTTAAGTATCATTAAGCCTTAATCATATTAGTCTTATCGATTATAGCTAAAGATTTTGCCTTTCCCTTTGAACAAATATTAAAGCCGGTTTTAATATTAAATATACTAATGAATGATCTATTAAAGTTAATTTAAGTACCTTTCATTAACATTCTTACCGGCTTATAATTTTAGCATTAAGAGTTCTTGATCGTTTTCTATTCTAATGCCATTAAACCAGCCGTTTCGATGAAAAGGGTATCGTTAATTTATATACCTATTACGCCGAAGTTATTTTTCTACGTTACTGATAAATACGGGTCATATTTTAAAAAATTTATCGCTATTGTAATTGAAAGTACGATTGGTAGGTTAGGAACGAATAGACGCCTGTATTAGCCAATCCTAATAATGGTTTTATATATCGTATTACCGTCATTTCAGGGTAAATAACATGTAATTCCTATCGCAGTTTTAATAGCATAATCCAATATAGATTCGTTACTTATTACGAATAGGTTTAAGTTATATTATGGCTATTAAGCGTAAATTTACCTTTAGTCTTAGCTCGTAACCTTATTATTAAAGAAACTACGAAACTTTAATTAATATTTTAAATCGTAAGCGACCACGTAAGGATTTAGCTCTTGCCTTTATCGTTGTATCCTTAAGCGATTAAGCGTGAATTTTCATACAGTCGCCCCGTAGTCTTACCTTTAGGCTCGTAAATAATCTTCGACTTAAAAATTGTAACTTTTGGGTTTTAAAGGTTAAAATTGGTTTTAACACGAATTATWTAACCCTTAGAATTAGTAATCCGTTAATTTCGACTTTATGTTTTTCAAAGGGTTTGCCGAAGGTTTTGATAATTCCTTACGCTTGGAGCTTTAGTACCAAATCTTTTTTATCCTTTTTTTTTGCTTACTTCAACAGTATTATAGATATGGCCCAGTATATATTTCTCCTTTTTATCGTTTGTTTTTTTAGGGGATCGTCCGCGCTGGCGGCGCTTTATCGACTTGTAATAATGGGTTAAAAAGGTTCGTATTAGTTCAGTTACTTAACTTCAGGGTTTTTATCGTTAATAGCCCTAATGTTACACTTAACCTTTAGTAGTTTAAACAATCAATACGCAGTTCAAAATACTTAATATCTTATTCGAGACCTTTTATTTGCCCGGCTATCTCCATATAAGAACTTTATTTTATAACGGCAAAATTAATACGTTACTTATTTAAGGGCTGTTTTTTGTATTAAGGCATCATTAACCTGGCGGTATGCCTATTCTCTTTGAAATTACCTCAGGGATTTTCTGTAAGCCGCAACACGTTTTTAAGTACTTGCTAAAGGCGATGATTTACTTGTTAGGCGAGGGTATTCTCCAAAAACCAGTAGTATTTGAACTAAGCCGTTAATGCCTACAGTATCGTATAGGTTTTTTACCGCTATTCATAGGCGTGCCTCCGTATCTGTAAAGTTTCCAATTTTAAACGTAAAGATATTATAAGCTGGACGAAGTAGGGTTTGTATTCTTTTAACCTTTCCAATATTTTAGTAGGTTTTTATAGATACTTATTTCAATTAGATACTCAATTTTTTAGCGTCTTCTTAAAACTTCACCGTTGTAAAGTTGGTACCGTTATCGTAAACAACGACGTTAGCTGAACCCAGGTATGTGTTATTCCATAGTATCTTTAGCGTTTTCCACGTATCCTTTACCGAAAGAGGCTTTAATAATATAGCTCCGTAAAAAGAGGTTACAGAATTAACGACGTAAATGACAAACTAATTATTCAAGTAAAATATATTGACGATAATTTCGTATTAAAAATCCTTATCGTTCTTTAATGCAAAATTAAATCTCCGGTGGGCTTAGACTTATATTTGGCAGTAATAAAAAGTCTTTTAATTACTTCCAAGGCAAAGTATTCCATATCTTTATGCCTTGCGGACTTTAAAACTTTATATAGCCTATTAATAGCTAGGTGGTTAAAGCGCCAGTATGATTAGCGTATCTTTAACTCCCTTAAGTTTAACATCACTATTTCCGAACTTTAAGAATAAAAACATAGGTAACTCTACTTAAAGATGAGGAGAAACCTCTAGCCGTTTTCAACTAACTCGTTTACATTAACGACAACATTAATGCCAAGTGTCTTTATATATTCTAAATAAAAAAGGAAAAGTATAGGGGACTTAAAGATATAGAACCTAATCACTCCCATAACAGTTTAAACTACCTTTATCCCTAGTAACGATGATTATTCCTTTGAGTTAAAGCTAACTTTAGCTTTACTAATATCGTAACAATTAATTTTAGTAACCATGATGCTTTTCCTTCGTAATACTACGTATAATAAATAGCTTTCTGTTAAGTACTTTACTACTTATATATCTGGCATAATACCTTAAGATGTACAGTCCGTGTAACAATCCCGAAGGTTAAAGGTATATAAGGGCTAAGAGCTTGGTTAGGATAAAGGTAAAGGTTTTTACCACCTAAACAGTATAAGAAGGAATAGTCGGTTAAATACTAAGCCGCGTCTGGAACAGTATCTTTATACCATTTTATTTAATTAGGGGTATTTTTTATCGTCAATTAGCTCGTCGCCCTCAAAATTTGCGATTTGTTTGAAGTAGTCCTATTCAAAATTAGCAGGGTACTGGAGGTCATAAATTACCTTCCTATTATTTCGCTCGGCGGGGGGGTATCGAATTAACTAATAATCAAACTTGCCATAAATTCAATATTCTTTACTTTTATTGTGACAATAGTACTTACGGTAAACAAGTCCGCCGAAATTTTAAACTTATTTACGCCAATATAGAAGCTACTATTTCCTTTAATCTATAGCCAGTAGGACAGATCTTAGGTGTTATGGGCGTCCGTAGACGTATTTACAGTCCACGTAATGAATTACCATAAAATATTTTTCATTTACGTCAGGAAAGTTGCCAACTTATGAGGTATATACTAAGCTAATTTGGTATATGCGCTATTAAAATTGTGAGCGAGGAACGCAACTAACTAATTAAACCTTCGCAAGTGGCATTTATGAGTTGTAAAGCGTATTCGAACTCGCTAACGTCCATAACTACTGCCCGTACCTACTCACGAAGTATAGCTTCACTAACGTAAGCTTTCTCTATTATTTTCTGGTATAACACTTATTAATAATCTAGCTAAACACATTTATCGGTGCTTTTACATCTTTTTTCTTAGTTATTATCGTTACTCACCTTGTAGTTGCAAATTTATTTGATATTATATAAGGTAGACGTCGTATTCAAAATAACCTCTTATTTCATCGTAGATTTCGCGAAACTTGGTAACTCGAGTAAGAAATGTTATGTAATAGTCCTTGGTGTGTGTTATGAGGATTCCGGGAAATAGTAAGTGAAAACCTAAAACAGGAACCTTCATCTACTTACAAATATTGAAAAATGATATTATTTTGGTATCGAAAAGGTCAAAAGGCTTTTCGTTAAACTTCGTTACGTCGTTTTAAATCTTAGATACATTCGTAAGCAGCTTGTAGTTAATGTAAATTATCTTGATAAGTTTTGAGAGAAGGTCATAATAGTTATCCTATTCTTAATTAGTATTTCTTAGCAATTCAAACTTTGGAGTTTCCGAGGTACGTTATTAAAAGGAATTTCCAATCGCCTAACCCGAGGGATCAAGTTCCTGTAATAAGACCTATAGTAGGTTTTCGCGTATAGGCGAACCTAGAGGGGGAAGGTTTTTAAAGAGCTTATTGACTAAATTGCTAGGATGAGATAGATACTTGAATGGTTTGGAAAACCAACGATCTTACTTAATTAAGTGGAGTAAAGTGCCGATGTTAATACCTTTAACCTCATTAACAACCTTTACTTTACGCTTTCTACCACCGCTAAAGGCGTACTACGCGTTTTTACATAGGGGCTCCTAGTTACCGAACAGTTTAATACGTTTCTTATCACCAACGCGTAAAGAGACTTAACTTAGTTAAGGGTAAGAGGGAGGTCCCCTGGATCGCGTATAAAGGCGGTAATATTTTTTCATGCCCTTTCTTTAGAGTATGGGTTTTCAGGGCGTTTTAGAAGCTAGGCTAGTTCGAAAATCTTTTGCACAAGCTTTGTAATAACGTATAATAATATATAAACCACCTGCTGTTTACGTTTTACTTTAATCTTTAATCTAACCCTGTTTCAAGCTAAAATCCATATATGAATAGTCCAGTCGCCAAAGAGGTTACGAAAATTACTAATGATGTAATTAGAATCTTTAATATTATTGTGTTTAATGATATAATAGCCGGCGAAATTGATGAGGTATGTTTTCGTCAAGTCTTTATCGACATTTAATACTTAAAGGTCTTCATCGTAAAAATTTGTAAAAGCAGTTCCGAAAGCTTTAATTACTTCTTTCCATTTAGGGTCGGTAATAGCTTCGAAGTAAATACTTACGGTAAATATATTAAGGTTTCAGCCTATATAGGGCTTGGTGGGCGTATAGGGCGAGTGACTTGGTAATTTTTAGGCGTTTGAATTGAGTATTTTAGCGTAAAGTCGCGTGGGAACTTGGCGATTTAACGTGAAGTCGCGTGATGTAGCTTTCTCAGCGCGACTTGTCGATTCTTAGTATTTTCGTTCGGGATAGTAATTTTGGCAATTAAATTGGAATGGAGGAAGTGAAACAAGTAGAGTAAGGGTAAAGGTTTGGTATAAAGAGTAAGGTTGAAGGTTATCATTAGGGGTAAAGAGTGACGGTTATTTATTATTTTGTTTATTTAATGCGAAGACTTAGTCGCTTTTATGCAGTAGTAACACCCGTAATAGAACTAACTTAACCGTTTTGCAACTTTTTGATTAAGACTTTCAGCGGTCAATCTTAACGCTTTTCTTCAGGAAGGATTAATAAAAATTTCGCGGTATTTTTAATAGTGATACTGTCGCTAATTTACAGATTGCTTTTATAAGACTGATATAACCCAAAAGTATTATCTGTTTTCATTCCGTTGTAAAACCAACATAATAATAATAGATGCTTTTCATAAGAATATTTCCTTTACTCTAACCACTATAGCTATAGAGCGTAACCAGAAAATAGCTTATTCTTTTACTTAACTAATCAATACTTAACCCAATAAGCACTAATTATTGTTAGTAGAGGCTTAGATTGATACAATTTTGTCGATTCGAATCGTGATCGAAGTAACAGTAGTATTATATTAGTCAAGTAATGAATGTATTCTTATAGGTTTGGCAAACCGCTAGCCGGTCTGCACTGTAACTTGTATGGATAATTGCTTGTTTCGTAAACCAGTGTGAAGTAAAGCGTGCTGCACTCGACTTATACCCAATGCGGTAAGTCCACAACAATGCACTCAACTTTCAGTACGGTGAACTTTACTATAACAAAAGTTGACCTACTGCACTGCATAAAGTATTATTCAAACAACGGTAATATATTATATCCAGTATCCTATCACCTCTCAATAGGACTACTTGGATTCAATCCTAGACTTCGAAGGCGACGATTCAATTAACGGCAATAATACCCTTAAGAAAATTCAATGATATAAAAATAAAACTCCTAATACGGCTTATTAACTAGTTGAATACGTCTTTCTGTATCGTTTAGATGGTAAAAACCTTTACCTTTTCCCTAAACAAACCCTTAACTTCTTATATACCTTTAGGTTTCGGGATCGTTACGCGGATTACATGTTTTAAGGTATTATTCCAGATAAAGAGGCAATAATATACTTAACAGGAGGCTATTAGTAATACGTGAAACTGCAGGGTGAAAGCATAATAACTACTAAAATTAATTGTTATAACACAAATCAAGCCAAAGTTAGCTTTAAACTGGGCGGAAAACTATCGTTACTAGTCATAATAGTAGTTTAAATTGTTACGAGAGCTATTATGTTCCAGATCCTGACATCCCCTACACCTTTTTTCTTTATTTAAAAAATATGAATATCTTTCGCGTCAACGTTCAATTTAATGTAAACGAACTATTTCAAAACAACTAAAGTTTTGCTCTCGCCTTTAAGTAGAGACACCTATGATTTTCTATTTAAGGTCCAGAAACGGTAGTATCAAACTTGATGGAACCAGGGATACGTTAATTACACAGAAGCTTTGACTATACAGTTATTAACAGTGTATATAGAGTTCTAAAGTATGTAGGGTGTAAAGATGTGGAATACTTTTCCCTAAAAACTATAAAAAGACTTCATTACTACTGCTAAAAGTATACTTCAGCCCCCCGGAAATTTAAGTTTATATCAAACAACGATAAGGATTTTAATTCGTTAATTTGTTTCACTTGGATAATAAGCCTATTCTTTGCGTTGTTGATTTTACAACCTCCTTTCATGGGGATAAGTTTTTAAAGTCTCTTTCGATGAAGAATACGCGGGAAACGTAAAGGATATTATAGATTAATACGTACTTAGGCTCACCTAACATCGTTGTCCACAATACCGGTACTAGCTTTACGATGGAAAAGCTTTAAGGGAACTACGAAGGGAATCAGCACTCTGCTAGGTTAATAATGCCCTTAACACCAGGAACGGCTCCTTAAAAATCGACGTATTTACTTTACCGTTATGAAGTAAATACCTTGTATAGCGGGAGCCAGGCAAATAAAAAGGCTTATATAGAATATTAAGTATTGCGAACTCTGAAGTGATTACTACTAACAGTCCTTTACCTTTCCGAATTACTTAGGTTGAAACTTATATTAAGGCTACCAACGATAAATACCCTTATACCTTACGAACGAGTCAATATGAACCTCTTTTACCCGTAATCGATAAGCTGATAACACGCCGCCGACGCGGACGACCCCCAAAGAAGAGAAAAGTTAAAATGAAAAAGTACACACTGGGTCTCATTTATGATATTACTTAGATAAACAAGAAATAAAAGATAATGAAAACTTGACACTGAAGCTCCAAATACAAGGAATTAATAGATCTTCCAGTAAACCTTTTCAAAAAAATGGACAATGTCGAAATTAACAGCCTTCTAATTCGAGGGGTTATAAAATTCATACCAAAACCTAATTTTAACCTTTAAAATCCAAACGTTACAGTTTTTAAATAGAGGATTATCTACGAGGTTAAGGGAAAAGCTATGGGGTGACTATACGCAAAATCACGCTTAATAGCTTAAGGATACGGCGATAAAGGCAAATACTAAATCCTTACGTATTCAAAAACCATTCAAAAACTCAGCCAGCATTTGATAAAAGCTTTGAAAAAAAGTTTGCTAGCCAAAACTAAAGGCAAGTTTACGCTTAATTGCTGTAATTTAACGAAAGCCTATATATAATAAGTAACGGATTTATAACGGATTGTACTACTAAAACTACTACATGAACTACATGTTATCTACCAATTAAAAACGGTAATGAGGTAGGTTAAACCACTAGAAAAATTATCTAAAATAAACGTGAATTAGTTTCTAAACTACTAATAGCTCTCTACATTACAGCTGGCTATAAAGTCTGTAAAATAAGACCTATATTTTCTAGTAACACAGGAGGGAAACTTTAGCGTAGTGGGCATATAAACTAACGATACCCTATTCGTGAAAACGACAAGCTTTATAATATGAAAACAACAAACGATTAAGGACTTTAAGTTCTAAAATGACAAGCTGGTAACTAAGTCAACGAAAATCAAACAGCTTAATTTTAATCAATAGTCAATTCGTATACTTAATGTTGATAACGGCCTTAACTTTCACTAAGAGGGTTAGTGCATCATTTTAGTAATAATTTACAAGACCAATATGGATAAGGCCTAACGGTATCTTAAATAACGTTCTTGTAATAGCTATATTACTACTTTATTCTATCCGGAAGCCTTTTAAGACCTTTCTATTACGGTACAAGAATAGAATTCAACAGATAAAAACTTTAACCGGTTAAATAGAAGGCTTAAATAGCAAGTGCCAAACCTTGATAGCGGGATTAATATAATTCCAATCAACTTATTAAGGGCTAAGTTAATAACATTTACGGACAAGTCCTTTAGAAATAATTCCAATCTATCTTTACAAACAGACTTCCTCATAACACTCGTCAATAAAATTAAGTCGAAAGACCGGTTTAACATTATCGCCAACCAAATTTACCAGAACTTCGTCAAATATGAAAGGATTACATGAAATGTTTTAACTTCACAGGTTTATGGCATAATAATAGGTTTCAACGTAAACATAGTAATGGAAAAAACCATGAACCTTATTACGAGGTAGTTAAAGAGTCCTCTTATCCCGGTGATAATCTATACCGACTCGAGAAGCTTATTCGAATACCTCTCGAAGCTCGAAACCACTAGTAGAAAACGCTTGATAATTGACGTAATAACATTCCGTAAAGCGTACTAAAAGAGGGAGATTAAGGAATTCCGATAAATTAACGGCAAAGACCATTCCACAAATACCATGAAAAAAGCAATGCCAAACAAATCCCTATAAAGGTTTATAAATAGTAACAGGCTAACCATACGTATTAAGGGCTACGTTAATAGGTTTCCTAACAAGCCCAAGTCACGTGCCGGAGACTAGGGTCGTGTTAGCAGACTGGAAAGCTTCTAGGGATGTAATAGTGATCTTTTTGACTGGCACGGCGAAATAAAAGCGGTTTATAAAGGCTTGTGGCAAAAGATCATTTTATGAGAGTTAATAAATTCGGACTTCGGAGCAACGAAGCAATTAAGGTCAAATAGAGTCAATTTGCATTTAATTGGGTGAAATTCAGTATCAAAGTCAATTGGGATTAACAAGCGGTTGGAAAGTTAACGAGGTTACTATTGAGTGCCAACCGGAAAGGATTAATCAACCATACTAGCGTTCGCGCACCAACTGAAAACCCGCTAGTATTGGAATAATACTACGTACAATGCAATATATCAACTTTACTTATAGTTAAGTTAACTATACTGACTGCAAGGTGAAATTATTGTTTGTGTGGACTTATTATATTGGTTGAAAATCGAGTGCAGTAGGCTGCACTTTACACTAGGGCAAAAGCTAAGTAATTTTCCATACAAATTACAGTGAAGACCGGCTAGCGGTCTGCCAAACCTAAAACAATACATTCACCACTTGACCAATGCAATACTACTGTTACTTCGACCACGATTCGAATCGACAACGTTGCAACGATTTAAGGCCCTACCAATACCAGTATTAAAAGGCTATATATTTGGATATAGTACCTAATGAGTCTGTGCCAAGTATCCCTTACAAAATCCTGTAAGGCAATTCTTCTCAAGCTAACTAATACTATAATTATGGTCAATAGGTAGCTTGTTCTTCGGTCTTCCATAAAGGATGGAATTTAACATTTTTTTTATTATTCAAGCTGGTTTTCGTCATAAAAAATTCAATTGTATTTCATATGGTAACAAAGGGACGGTTCTTATTAATTTACTTTGTATACGGGTTATTCAAATTGGAAACTGAGTTTTAATACGTGTTAAAAACAGTAGGGAATACTTAATATATTTAACCTAACGGCCTTTATTAACCAAGCTCCGTTTGGTATTCTTAATCATTACGAAAAAATGGTTAAGCCCAAATAGTATAAAGGGTATAGTAAACGATGTTTCTTAAAAATATTTTAATGATTGATTGGTTCAGTGCCTTAACATATGCTAATCAACTTTAATAAGGCCTCACGAAGGTGTTCAATACCTACAATAACTGTTAAAGGGTTTCAAGTAATGGAAAGAATGATTATGTTATGGGCCTAAACTCGTATACGTATAATTTTAAAAGTCTTCAAAAAATATAGTCGATAGGTGTCAATAAGTAAATATAGGTTATTTTTGTATAGATCATATTTATCTTAATTTTGAAGATACTCTTTATAGTATTAAAATATTCATTGTGAATAGTGTATCCTGTAATTGCTATTAGTCATATTTATATATATATATGTGTGTGTGTGTGTATGTGTATAAAGGTCAAGTTTTTAAAGTTTTTTAATAATTATAACTTAGGATTTAATAGTTTCCTCTTTTCTTTAACGTTAAAAACGGAGTTTCTCGTATTTCCCTTCTTCTCCTTTACTAATATAATAGTGCCTATCAATTCATATAGTTCTGAATTTATTGACTGGGGACTCTAAACGAGTTTCTTAAGCTTAACTATTAGTCCATAATATAAATCAATAGCTAACTTAAGTCTTTCCTTTTCAGGGTGATTTAAGGTATAAGAAACCGTAGCCTTCACCTCCCCATTAGTAAAATAATGAACAATAACGGCTTAAACTTCTTATTCAGCTCTAGGTCTATGGGTATCACGAGCTGCATTTATTTCTTCACTTAACAGGGCCTTAGGATCCAGAGCTCTTAAGTCAATGGGAGTAACCCTAAAGCGTAGGATACGAAGAGTAAGGGATTCAGCCAGAGAAGCAGAAAAACCTGGAGATTCGGAGGGGCCAGAAGCAATAACAATCTTTTAAAAAGAAGGAATATCATCACTGGTAGTGCCATAAGACAGCCCTGGTAGTTAAAACAAACCACGTACTAGGGGTGCTAAAGAAATATCCTTAAAGATATCATGAGGTCGAGAAGAAATAGAAATTTTGAATCTGTATAGAAGGAAGCATAAAACTAATGTAATAGTATAGAAGAGTAGCGTAAAATAGGATTAATAATGTATTAAATGTACTATACAAGAAGATATTGTATGAGCTTATAAATTCAAGTATTCTAGAATCTACATAGAGGTCTTGATATATGATCAATTGTATCATTATAGATACCACGATCTAAGGTTGAGACTCTGTAATAGTTAATACTAGTGTATACTAGTAAGTACTAGTTCCACTATACTACTAAGGACTAGCCCAGATAACATCTCCGTGCTGACTCTCCATACTATTTAATACTAGTATCTGCTCTAGTAAATACTAATGACACTTGGAGATATCTACATCTCTGGTGAATTTCTTATCATTTGGAGTTGAGAGATTCAGTACTTCAAGTTTGTACTAAGTAATGACTGTCTCTGTTGACCCTATTATTGAGTGTGAGCTGAGTGACTGTACTTGTTGTATTTCAACACATTGAACGAAAGAAACTTATATCGATCGGCAAATTGACAAAAATATCATATCTCCTAATACCGGTAATTTTCTAGGGCTAATTAATATTTCCTTTGTTTTTCAAACCAGTACCTTAGACTACAATAATAGTTCCAGAACGTCCATTTCCTACGAACCGTTTTTTATAGATAAGGCTTTATTGATATCGTTTTTAGCCTTGAACAAACGTAAAATTGTTATAAATTTTACTATAATGTTCGCTTTATAAATATTAGTTGATAATAATGCTGAATCCATGTAGACCACAGGGAAAACATTGAATACGAGAAATATAGGGAGAAGTCCATTCGTACTAAATTTAATGTTTACAGCGTTCACGGCTATTTGAAAAATGAATTCCTTACAATTCGTTCCTTTTAATTCTTTTAAAAGTCTTGTATACTCCCTTTCAAATGGTTCGTAATATCGTTTACATTTACCGATACCCTAAGGCGCCTCTATCAGTATTTTCCTGTATTTGCTTCCGGCTATCTTAGCATTCATCCACTATTTTTTAGAGTCGAAAGCTGTATTTATATCGTGGGTAATCTAATTCGGAGGCACAAAATAAATATTTATCCAGAAATTTACTAAAGCATATTAATAATCCTTAATTAAGGCGTGTTATATGAATTTATAGCCTTCGAAGGATGATGAAACGTCGATTACGTAAAGGACAAGCTATCCATTGAGGTATATATTATTGATAACTACATCGTAATTAAAGTTGATATCATTTTATGAAA